>CM008282.1:47441424-48641424 GCA_002319775.1 Fagopyrum tataricum
CAGATGATAGGCCAATTTAGTACACTTAAGTAAGGATCGTGTAAGTTTACAACTCCCGTTATCATTTGATCTTAACGTAGAGGATGAATTCTTGTGGGTTTGGGTGTTGGACTTTAAAAGATGGATCTAAATTGAATTTTTGCAAAATAAATTGGTATTAAAGTCGAAGGTTTAATGAGTTGGTAGCATGGTTAGTTAGTGACTAACTTCAGCATGCCATACTAACATCCGACGGATTAACCTTTGTCTATTATACAGTGGTATTGGTTTCAAGAGCGGGCATGTGGTCGTTATGCATGTCATTAACAGTTCTCGGTGAGTACGTTACAGGAAGATCTCAAATTTAAAAAGGACATGCGGTAGTTATGCAAGATAGGAATGTCTCTTGACCGAGTTTTGTGTGATGGGCCGAGTTCGTGAGAAAGTTACATTTAATCTACGTAAGAAGAAAAAGCTTTGAAGTTTAATGAACATTTAAGTTCACGAGTTTATTATACATGTTCATAGGATTTCACACCAATAGCATACTATTAACATGGAATGTCAAAAGTGAGTAATAGACATGCATGATATGTCAAAAATCTTATTATGAATCAATTAGTTGCTTAACACATGATTAATCTTCTATTACAAATTACTTGAAACTTGTAAGCCATGCAAGACTAATACAACGAACTTCGATCTCTCTCTTATTCTACTACTCACCTTCCTAAAAGTGATGTACGACGTCGTCGGAGTCATCGACATTATCTGTTTAGTAACGGTACGGTTGGTGGTAAGACGGCGACGTTTTGAAGTATCATGGGTCCCACTCTCTTGTTACACTACTCATTACCTCTAACGACTTGACGGTGTGCGATCTCCATAACCAAACTTTCCTCATCCGGCACGCGAAAGTTATCTACTGTATCTCACCCTAATCCTGTACAAAACTCATAAACTCAGCATCACCCTACACGTGTCACAAAAATCATCTTATCTAAAATCCTACGACAGAAGCTCATTCCCCAAGTGCACGTCCATGATAGTCTTCAAACATTAGATCCCATCTCTAACTTCCTTTATATCCCATTTCTTACCGCTTTCTGTTTTTATTATCAGATTATAGCAACACTCCCCGACGTTCGGAGATAAATGGCGTCTACAACCGGAAATTCTCCCTCCACTGCCTCCTCCACCACCGTGGACGACGCTAAGGCAACTGAAAACCGCCTCCACCAAGCGAGTCTCATCCTTGAATGGCAGCTTTATAACGATCTCATCGGCCGCCATCAACTTGCAGTGACTCGTCTCCAAGATCTCACCGATGAAGCTGCTTCTCTTCGCGAGGAGAACACTCTTCTCCGTTCTGCAAACGATGATCTCAAACGCAAAATCGTATCTCGTCTTCTCGCTGCTACTAGGTCTAATAATCACTCCCGATCACGATCTCCTCCGATCGGATTTCATCTCCCTGGAGATCTGAATTCCGTTTGTGAGGAGCTCGGTGATAGTTCGGTGACCAGTATCCAAAGCGGTAACTGGAGGAGAAATGAGGATCGAAGAACTCCTCTGCCTAAAAGCATTTCTGTACGATCCACTGGTTTCATGAAGATAGATAATCGTAATCATCACTACATCAACGATAATGTTGTTTCCAGTTTGAATCCATCGACGATGGACCGTAAAACCGTCACCATGAACAGGATGGTGAGGATATAACTTACAACGCAAGGCATTATAACCTGAATGAATTCAATTTTTATTTATAAATGGAATTTGAATATTTGTGATAACAGAGATTGCAGATTCAAAAGGAAGAAGACGAAGGAGCATTAACAAGCATAGAAGTGGATGCGCACCATCAAGGAATGTACAAAACGGAGCTATGCAATAAGTGGCAAGAAACTGGCATATGTCCATACAGAGACCAGTGCCAGTTCGCTCATGGCGTTTCGGAGCTCCGCCCCGTTCTCCGACATCCTCGCTACAAGACGGAGGTGTGTCGTATGGTGCTCGCTGGAGTGCGCTGCCCTTACGGCCACCGCTGTCACTTCCGCCATGCTTTGCATCACGCACAACACTCCTGATCGAAGTATAAACAACAATGCATTATGCACAAAATAATACATTTCATATAAAGTCATGTTTATTTATTTTGAATTGTGTGCGTTATGTTGCATGTTTTCAAAAATACTAGAATTTTTATATATCCGGTAAATATAGAACCACGTGGATCATAAAATAAATTTGTCATAGGAGAAAGTCTTTTTTATTGATTTATTTTATGTGTTGATATTATTGATTTTCAGTGAAAGCCTAATGTAAAATAATATTCCAACCAAAAAAATGTAAAAGCTTATTGTCAATAATTTTAGACGTTTTCAGTTTATTGTGCACGTTTTTTTTTTTATTGATTTACTATATATTAAAAGGGTGATTTCATTTTTTGGTATTCAATATATTCATTGTTCATTTGTATCCCTAACAATTATTAGAACCTCAATAAAATATATGATATTTCTTAGTATTGTTTTGTGTTTGTTCTAGAATAGAATTAAAAATCAATATTACATTTAAAGTATCAGAACAAAGTTAGAAAAACAAAATAGGGAAAGAAAAACAATCGGATGGCACCTCTATATTTGAGACCTTTTTTAATTAAATTTAATAATTTTTCAGTTTTTAGATAGTGTACTTTTACTTTAGATTTTTTTTAGATTATACTTATCTATCACTCATAATTTAAATTTTATTACGGAGTAATATTTTGATAAAACAAAAAAATAAGTTATCCATATGTGAAATTGTTTAGGCCTTTCTAAAATGAGTTTTAATTATAACTACGAAGTATCTTAAAATATTAACTAATGTATAATAGAAGGGTATTTGATATAAAACTCGGACAAACCATTCAAAAACTAAACACACAACTTCAACACGATTCTAAAAAGTCATAACGTAAGATAAAAATAAAATACGTAATTAATTATTTAGTGAAGAGCTGGAAAAAAAACGCTCTGAATGGAAACCCTAAACAGAAACTGCGAAAAGCCTAGGGTTGGTTCCGTGATTTATCGGCGTTTATTCTTGACCAACGATGAAGGCTCCACCGTCCTCGGAAGGTCATGAGAATGATGTAATGGGAGACTCTCAACGTACGGAAACACAAGTCAAGGAAACATCCAAGGATACAATTATGGAGGAGGGTAAATTCGCCCAGTCCTGAATGTCCAACCAGTAGTTTACACGATTGGAACAAATGTTAATTGTTCGCTATTTTTACACCCTTATAAACCTTTATCAATAATGATAAAAACCTATAAGTTAATAAAAATCACGGTATGCTTTAAATTTATAAAACAAGAAATAAACACTCAAATTGTAGCGAACCCACAATGTATGGGTCAATCACAGTACGGATAAGTACTCCAAGGTCGATATCAGGGACTGAGAAGATTAATTTGCAGCAATGATTAAAGATAGGATATATCTCAAACAAAGAAAGGAGGTTGGAAAAGATAAGGGAAATAAATCTAAAAGGTTTTGAAAAGGGTTTTAAAGGACTCGCAATCAATTGTCACTATTGATTGAAAGTCAAAACAAACAAAAAAAAGGAAAAAAACAAAGATAACCAAGTTAAAGGAAAGAAAATGGATTCCAAGGATTTAAGATCAGTTTTTATACATATAAATTCAGGAAGACTCATAAAGATATATGATAGAAAAGCCACAGGGATGAACGTTTCTAGGTTGACAATCTATTACCGGGTAAGTCTCAAGACTATCTAGTTCCAAACCAACTACCTATTACCGGGTAAGTCTCAAGGTAGAGAGGTAGGAAATTCTGAACAAACCAGACTATAAACTAAGGAAAAGGTAAACCATTACCGGGTAAGTCTCAGGTATTACCCTACTTAGCAGGGAATCTAAGCACAGTCAACCAATAAAGGATAAACCTTTATTACCTATGATAAGTCACTCATGTATCTATGAAGGAATATCACCGGTTAAGTCTCAATTCTAACTTAGGTTACTAGCTAGAAGGATTCTAACTAGGTTCAAGTCCAAGCCAACCATTAGAATTTCTAGCAATTCAAAGCCAAAACAAAGCACAATCTAACCCATCATAATCCAAAGCATAAACAAATTTCTGTCAACCTTGGAACCACAAGGTTCTAGCCAATAAAAATCATATCAAAGACAAAATAAAGAATAACTCAACTTTCAATGAATAAAACTTTCAATCTTCTCAAATCTTGAATTCAACAATATCTCCCAACAAAACTGAATGGAAAAGTATCAATCTTTAATCTAAACTATGAAGAATAATGGTGAAGAAGAAGGGAAGGGAAGGAGACGACTCCCCCCTCTTGGGTAAACTTTGGGCGACTCTTAACACAAAAGACGGACCCTTAAAAATAACCTAGAGCTTCCCTTTTATAGCCAACAACCTTCCAAAGGATGGGCTGGGCCAAAATTGATACAAGATTAACGAAAATCGCCGAACAGAAAATCTCGGGCAAAAATCTCGGCCGAGATCAGGCATGTCGGGACCGAGATTTGGCAACAGAACGCTCAGCGCATCAAGACTTCGGGAATCTCGGCCGAGAACAACAAATCTCGGCCGAGATCGGACCGAGATGGTCCGAGATTAGGCCATCTCGGTCCGAGATCATTGAATCTCGGTCGAGATCCTGGACCATCTCGGATTGGTTTGGCCGAGATCGGTCTATCTCGGTCCGAAATGCGATCTACTTCGTTCCTTCACGCCTTTAGCTTGATTCCTCGCCCTTTACGCGCACGTATGCTTGCTCCAATGCGTCCATTTCGAGGCTTGATCCTCAAATACGTCGTTTTAGCTCCAAAATGTGTCAAATCACCTACAAAGCCACAAATAGCGTGTGTAGACATCTATTCTTGCAAAGTAGAACTAAACAAGCATAAATGACACAAACTAAGGCTAAAACATCAATGCAGAAAGGGGAAAACTAACTAAATGCATGGATGCAACAGGTCGATAAATCATGTTATCATTAATCCGAAGAGTGCTACCCAAACTTGAACAAATCCTGGAAGGAGTCTATTGGTTTGAATTGGAAAGTTGAGTGAATAAAGTTGGCTATGACTTTCAATCACTGGAGGGCAAAGCGTCCCTTTCATTCCCTTTTGGCAGTGAAGGAAATCTTGTCATTGAAATTAACAAAGAGGTAACGGAAGCACTAGAGGCAAACTGGAAGAACTCGCTAGTGTTTAAAGTGCTTGGATACCCAATAGCTTTTCCGGTTATGGAACGCAAGATCAGAGACTTGTGGAAATTGGAAGCAATTTGAGATTAGTTGATCTAGCAAATGACTATTTTATGGTTAAATTCAGTAACGAGAATGAGATGCTTAGGGTGTTGACCGATGGCCCTTGGATTGTGTTTGATCGTTGTCTAATAATCAAACGTTGGTCTCCTGATTTTGTCACATCAGATTACATTACGGTAGCACCTACGTAGATCAGAGTTACAGATGTTCCTATATAAAGGTATGATGAGAGAGTCATTTGGCTCATGGCAACCGGTTTAGGTAATCCCGTATGTATTAATCCAAAAACTCTACAATCTAACAGGGGCCGCTTTGCTCGAGTTTGTGTGGAGATTGATTTGAGTAAACCATTTAAGACGGCGGTGATTATCAATGGGAAAAAATTTCTCGTTGAATATGAAGGGCTTCACACACTATGTTATAGTTGCGGGAGGTACGGTCATTACTCATCGGGGTGCCAATTCAATAAGAAAGAGTCCAAACAAGATGTTTGTGACAACCCAAAAAGTAACGGTACAAGAGAAGTCCAAAAAACAAGTACAGTGACCAAGACGAACTCCGGTGAGCAAACTCCGGTGGTGGTAGAGAAGCAATCGAAATTGGAAAGAAATGAGTTTGGACCATGGCTAATGGTTGCCAAAAAAGGAAGGTCACAAAAGGGAAGAGGATATTCTAGTAACTAATATATCCAAATTCAATTCAATGTAGGGCAGGTTGTTGGAACCCATTATGGGAAGCAAGCTTCGAAGAACGAAAGAGATATTTATAACGGTAAAAACGTTATTCATGGGAGCATGGGCCAAAAGGAATTGAAACAACCCATAAATCATTAGGCTAGACAAGCTCCACATCAAGTGAAAAGCCCCACAATACCAATAGTCCTGAGACAAATAAGGCAAGAGATGAAAGAGGAAAAGAAAAGGCGGGAGTAGAAGCTCCAGTTTTCGGTGCAACTAGTCAAGATGTAGATAAAGAAGATAAGGATAGAGGGGTCGCAAGAAGGAGGAAGCGAAACCATAATAGGAGTGCGGCAAGGGAAAAAAAATCTTGGATAGCCATTAATTCTAATGAGCTAGAAGTTGTGCAAGACTCTCTAAAGAGACCTCGCCAGGTCGATACAAACATGAATATCGGTCAGGAAGTGGCCAAGGGCTTACAAGATCATGAAAAAGGTTCTGAGAAGATCAATAAGTTGGCTACAAAAACCAACAACACGGTCGGACTCAGAGCTCAGAGGGGGAGATTGTCATGGAAGAGCCTAATCAAATTAACTCTCACGTGCATGGTGGTTTAGGTACAGAGGTTGGGGGCATGTTCTTTCGAGTTGGCCAAACATTGTGTGACCAAGTGGACCAAGTGGGCAAGAGGAAGTGGAAAACAAACGTTATGGAGTGCATCGAGGAGAAGACTCGTGTTGAAAGCCCACGTAATACTACATAACGTAGTCACGGTGTGTGTTTTTCCCGTCAACTTTTATATGGTTATGATGAATTTTCTCCTTTGGAATCTTTTTGGAGCCCGTAAGAATGGGTACCAGAGAGCCATTAGATACTTATGTAGCCAACGCAAGATTGATGTTCTTGCAATTTTTGAACCCTACATCTCGGGTACGCAAGCAGAACGTGTTTGTGATAGACTTAACTTTACTAAATGTGTTAAGAGTTGAGGCTGAGGGTTTCAGGGGTGGTATTTGGTTATTTTGGTATGACGATAGACATGTTGTGGAAGTCATCACTTTGGATGAGGGTTTTATCCATGCGAAGTTTGGAATAGGTGTAGATTGTCTCCACCTAGTGTATGTGTATGCTCCACCTTCCATTACCAAGATAACTCCTTTTTGGGATAGACTCGATAGAGAATTAGCATCTATTCAAGGACCTTATTTTGTCGGCGGAGATTTTAATTGTATAATCTCGTTGGATGAAAGGGATGGGGGAGTAGGAGGGATCCACAAGGATGTTAATATCTTCTCATCCCTCATAGATACTCACGGTCTGATTGATATGGGTTTTACGGGTCCCATGTTTTCTTGGTGTGGTGGTCAGAGAGATAATAGAGTGGTTTCTAAGAGGCTGAACAAAGTGTTGATGAATACAAGTGCGCACACGAAATGGCAAAATGCATATGTACGTCACCTTCCACAATACTCCTTTGACTATGCTCCTCTTTTACTCCGACTCAATTCAATCGTCAAAAGAAACCAAAGACGCCGACCTTTTAGGTTTGAAGCGGCTTGGATGACGCACCCTAATTTTAGACCTATGGTGGAGGATGTTTGGGCTACAAACTCATAGGTACACATTTCTCTTCTCTCTCTGAAAACTAAGTTACTAACCTGGAACTACGAAGTTTTTGGTGATATTCATTTCAAGAAACAGGAGCTACATAACAAGATTGATACTGTCCAAAAGGATCCTAGAACGGTTAAGCTCGGGAGATCTCGATAAAGTCATAGAACAAGAAGAACTTTTGTGGCTTCAAAAATCAAGGGAACAATGATTAAGCTCGGGAGATCGTAATACCGTTTTCTATCATATGTCAACAATTATTAGACGCAGGAAAAAATTGGATTGAAGGACTGTTTATGGATGATTGGAAATTGGAAGAAGATCTAGTTACTTTGGAGAAAGTTGTTTTGGAACTCATGTATGATGCCAAGAATGAGATCATTCAAGGAAATAATAACATTGATACATTCAGTTTTCTAACTGTCAATAGTGAGAATTGGGATTGTCTAGAGCAACCATTGTCTAGCAAGGAGGTCTAGAAAGCGGTGAGTTCGATAGGACCCTATAAGGCACCGGGTCTAGATGGTTTTCAACCCATTTTCTACCAAAAATGATGGTGTATCGTGGGTGATTCGGTGAGAGTGAAAGTGCAAGGAGGGTGATACTTACGAAGTCCGTCATTTGCTATCTTCCAATTTATTCGATGTCGAGTATTATACTTCTGAAGAGCTTATGCAAGAATATTGATAGGTTATGTTGTAATTTTATTTGGGGAGGTTCTGATACGACTAGGAAGCTCCATGTTATACCTTGGAAGGAGGTTTGCAAACCGAAGAAACTTGGTGGGTTAGGACTAGTGCCCATGGAGGTCCTTAATGTGGCTATGGCTTGAAAGTTGAGTTGGCGTTTTCTTACTGAATCTAATGCTTTCTGGGTTCCTGTTCTACGTGTGAAATACACAAGCAATAGAATGGTGAGGCACAGTGCACCTTCAACAGTTTGGAAGAGTATCGAAGTGGGTGCGCACTCGATACTTAATTAACAAGGGTATACGGTGGATCGTTGGTGATGGGAGAGAGACAAAGTTTTGGTTGGACCCATGGTTAGATTTTGAACTGCCTATCCACTATGTCACTGTAACACCCCAAATCCGTAGGACTCGGAGTGCTACTGGGCTAGGATCTAACAATGGATCCTGACCCTAGCCTGACAACAATTTCACAGATCTAACAACAAGGCACCGATAGATTAAAACAAAACATGAAACTGATATATACATATATATATATATATATATATATATATATATATATATATATATATATATATATCTCAAAAGGTAATACAATATACCGCTGAGTACAAACAAACTGAACTGCACAACAAAAACCCATAACCCCGATACCGCCCCAGTGTACGGAGCCCTCAGCGGATCACCCACTCTGGATCACTCTGCAGCTCTCCTATCCTGCAAAGTATCTACAACACGGTATGAAATCGTTAGCTAACCATAACCAAATATAGGAATATGCTAGAGCACAAACACACATCAGAAATCTTAACACATCAACATGCTTTCATACATTTACCAGGTTCATTATCTTTATAACGTCCAGCAGTCAACTCATATATAATATCCATATAACATAAGTGACACGAGGAATATAAAACTCGCCTCTGGGTCCAATAACCAGCTGGAATGGTGTCTGGAACACTACCCCGTGTACCCTAAGGGAATGGGAAGTGCCCGAACCGTTTACCAGGTCTGGCCTGCCTATAGGGAACCTCCCAGACTCCCAGCGGGATGAAAGGGCAATTTATCACAGCCCTACAATGGGCAAACAATATACCATAGGTCGGTGACCATCAACACATGCTATAAACATATAACACACACACCACTCATGCACGACATCCTATAAAGGAATGACAGCTAAGTAAGTCCCACGGAATTACCTCAACCTCGTAGTCGTCTCACTGGATCAACCTCAACTCAGTCCACTCTCAACTGGAGGATAACACGGCCTATACAAGGCATACACAGATATATCACAATCCTATCACACAAAAGGGTCACACCTAGACCCAAGGGATCCATAAGGGATCATATTCCAACTCGTAATCCTCAAAGACATAACCGGAATTCCCGTATCATACTCATCAACATCCGAATCCTAGCATGCCACTATCGCTCAACTAGGAAAGGAAAGGATCTACCTAGCTTTAGGTAGACCCGGGACAAAACGCACCTACGTAACAAAGGGGCGCAGGGGTGGAGGCAAGCAACCGCGGGTGCGGCGGAAAGGAGCCGCGGGAGCGGTGACTAGGGACGCTGGCAAACGCAGGCACGCCGCTGGCACAACGCGGGCGTTGTGACACGGTAACCACGTGGGCGGTGACTTCTGGCCGCGGGGCGGCGACTACGCAGAATGAAACCTCGTGGTTTCTCTTCAGCTCTTTCCGGGATCAATCCCCTCCACTCTCTTCCAGATTCATACACAAGCATCAACATACACATATTAACATCATCCTATGATCACACATCTAATCCTAAGCTAAGGAATGAAGAAGAACAAGAAAAGAAGAAGAAAGAATGAAGAAGCAAGGAGTAAGATGCTCACCACGGCTGTAGCTAGCTAAAGAACTGATCACCAAACACTTACTGGCTTCCAAGCACAACAGTACTCACCATCATCAATCACCACAAGCCACAACACATCCAAACTCAAACCAAACTCTTCCAAACCAACCAAGAGCAAGAGGGAACAAGGGAGAAGCAAGGAGGACGTAAACTGGATTGGAAAGTATGAAGAAACCCTTGCTCAGCAAGGTGAAATGAAGAAGGTAAAGAAGGAGTAAAGCACGAGTCAAAGAAGTCAACAAAACCGGCTGCAGCCGCCGTAACCCGCAGGGGTGGATCACAGGGCCGCAGGGGCGGAGACCCGCAGGGGCGGCACACGTGCCCGCGGGTGTGGAAAAACCAATCTCGGCCCAAAGCCAATCTCGGCCGTGGTCCAATCTCGGTCCGAAAGAAAGGGCTCTCACAGTCACCGGGTTTGTTGATGATATCATGCGTGATTAAGTTGTGAGGGATTGCTGGTTTGTAGACAGAGGATGGAATTGGGGAGAGCTCGCCCCTTCTACTTTCAGCTTCGGTAATCATGCAACTAGCGGCGGTTCCTCTTTGTGATGATAAGAAGGATAATGTAATTTGGTCTACAACAACGTCGGGTTGGTACATTGTGAGTTCAGCCTGTGATATGCTCATGCAAAACGAGCTCGTCCTCTCGAACGACTGTAGTTTCTACACGCAAGTATGGAAAGTTCAAGTACAGGAGAGGAACAGTTTGCACATATGGAAGATCAACAAGGGAGGGTGTCTTGTTAATCTTGAAAGGAAAAGGAGACACATGACGATGGATGATTTGTGTCCTGTTTGCCATGTTAAGCCGGAGACGATAGATCATATGGTGCGTGATTGCCCGATCACTAAGTGCATGTGGACACAACTTGGAGCCCATAGAAGACTGTCAGATTGTTTTCAAGATACCCTTTGCAAGCTGGGTCAGAGGTAGCGTACTTTCTTGCTCTAAATTTAATTCTATGATTGCTTGGAAACAATTTTTTGCAAAAGGCTTATGGAATATATGGAAGTGGAGAAACGGGATAGTGTTTCGCGGGGAAGATAGACTAAGAGAGAGTCATAAGATCATCGTAGACAAGACCAAAGCATATATTGATGCATGGGGAAAAAAAGGAGTGTCGTTGACTCACGTGGCATACCTACAACAAGATTTGTAACTTAGTCTATACCACAACCTGATTAGATTAAGGTGAACACCGATGGCTCAGGGAAAAGGAATGATTTTGCTATTGTTGCAGAGCTCGTCGGAAATGATAAATGGAGTGACAACGTGGTTTTGTTCATAATCTTGAAATTTGTACGGTACCCGTGGCTGAGCTGTGGGGGTATCCGACATGGCCTCGAGATTGCTTGGGAGTGTTGCGCACGTAGAGTTATCACTGAAACCGACTCTCAACTTTCCATTACACTTCTAAATAAAAACATTTCCCGTTGTCATCCCCTCTTCATCCTGATACATAGATGTCAAGGCTTCATGCGAAGAGCATGTATTATTCATGCTCGTCATATCTATAAGGAAGCTAATCAAACTGCCGGATTTATAGCTAACTTTGCTTTTGGTTTTCATGTTTTGATTGACCCTCCCGAGGGTATATTGAATATTATTTATGTTGTTTTAATGGATCGGGCTATCCCCGCTTGATGACTACTTAACCTTTTTTTGTTATGAATAAAAAACGCGTTTAGATGCGCCGAAGACCACTAACTCTCCTTCACACCCAAAAAAATAAGAATAATAAAATACGTATAATATATGATCGAAATAATAAATCAAAAGAATTTATAAAAATCATTTTCAAATCACCCCATCTTGATAAGCCCAACGCAGGCGCCTCAGTCCAGTCACAAAGTCCATGGTGACGTCCTCTCACTTCCTATGTGGAACAGGAAGTGGATGAAGCTCACCTCCAGGTCTGAAATGCTCGATCTTGACCTGTTGGCAGGTCGCACACTGAGCTACAAATCTGGCTACATCGGGCTTCGGCCCTCCCCACCAATATATACGTCTCAAGTCCTGATACATCTTACTCGTACCTGGATGTACCGAGTAAGGTGTACAGTGAGCCTCCTGTAATATCCTTTCTCAGCTCTGTATCAGCAGGTACACAGACGCGACAGCGGCGCCTCAAAACTCCATTTGCTCCCAGCAGGAACTGTGGTGCCTCATCCCGAGACATCCTATCTCTGATCCTCTGTAAAGTCGGGCAGGTCTCCTGTTTCTGTCGGATCTCATCCAACAGATCAGGAAGGACCTCTAATGTACGCATCTGGGCATCCTCATCAGGAAACTAGATGTCCAGCTCTAACCAGATCAAATCCCTCTGTAACTGTTGCTGAACTGTCAGCCTCGCAATCGCATGCTCTCGAGGCGTCTTCCTGCTCAGGGCATCGGCGACTACGTTCACCTTCCCCGGATGATACAGAATCTCCAGATCAAAATCCTTGATCAGCTCAAGCCACCTACGCTGGCGGTTATTCAATTCCCGTTGCGTGAAAATATACTTCAGACTCTGATGGTCTGTGAAGATCAGACATGTAACACCATACAGGTAATGTCTCCAGATCTTCACTGCATGAACTACCGCTGCCAACTCCAGGTCATGAGTCGGGTAGTTCTCCTCATACGTCTTCAACTGTCGAGACGCATATGCAATCACCCTGCCTCTCTGCATCAACACACATCCCAAGCCTAGCTTGGATGCATCACTGTATACTACAAAATCCTCTATACCCTCTGGCTGTGCCAAAACAGGAGCAGAAGTCAGACGCCTCTTCAGCTCCTCAAAACTCTGCATACACTGATCAGACCACACAAATCTGGTAGTCTTCCTCAGCAAACTCGTCAGTGGACGGGCAATCACAGAAAATCCCTCCACAAAGCGTCTGTAATAACCGGCTAGGCCAAGGAAGCTACGTACTTCCTTGACGTTCGTCGGTGTAGGCCATGCAGCTACTGCCTCTATCTTAGCTGGATCCACCTTGATCCCCTCACCTGATACTATGTGACCCAGGAATGCTACCTCTGGCATCCAGAACTCGCACTTAGAGAACTTTGCATAAAGTTCTCTATCCCGCAAAACCTTCAATACAGTACTCAGATGTCATGCATGTACCTCTCCATTGCGAGAGTATACCAGAATGTCATCAATGAAAACCACCACAAACTGATCCAGGAAGTCGATGAAGATACTGTTCATCAACTCCATAAAGACGGCTGGGGCATTCGTAAGCCCAAATGGCATCACTACAAACTCGTAGTTACCATATCTGGTCCTGAATGTTGTCCTGTGCACATCCTGCTCCCTCACCCTCAGCTGGTGATACCCGGAAGGCAGGTCAATCCTGGAGAACACAATCGCTCCCTGTAGCTGATCTAACAAATCATCAATGCGCGGCAGTGGATACTTGTTCTTGATGGTCACCTTGTTCAGCTCTCTGTAGTCTATGCATAACATCAAAGATCCGTCCTTCTTCCGTATGAAGAGGACAGGTGCTCCCCATGGGGACACACTAGGGCGAATGAAGCCCTTCTCAGCCAACTCCTCGAGTTGCTTCTTCAGCTCCAACATCTCGACAGGCGCCATCCGGTATGGGGCCTTCGAGATGGGTCTCGTACCAGGCTCCAACTCGATACTGAAATCCACACTCCTCTGAGGCGGCAAGATGGACGGCTCAACAAACACATCAGTAAACTCACAGACCAATGGGATATCCTCTAACGCTGGACTCTCCCCCTACTTCATGGCATAACACCAGAAGGCCTCGCAACCCTGTGCAATCAGTCTAGCTGCCCGTATAGCACTGATAACTGTGCATACCTTTCCAAGGTCCTAACCTCGGAAAACCTCTATCTGACCTAACTCGGTAGAGAGGGTAACAGTCCTCCTACCTACATCTAAGACTGCAGAATGTCTAGCCATCCAATCCATACCTAGTGTAACTTCCTCATGCTCTAACGGCATGACAAAGAAGTCAACTAGTAACACACGAGTCCCTAAAGAAATGGGACAACCGTGAATCTCACGGGTACCTCTGACCCTACCACCATCGGGTAATCCTATAATAAAAGGCATACCCTCAACTGTATCTAGACCCAGACGCTCTACACAAGCATCAAAAATAAAAGAATGCGTAGCACCAGTATCAAACAAAATTCTAACAGGTAAACCATGAATCAGAATGGTACCTGTAGCAGTAGGTGCAGCTGGCTCCTCTGCACTCCTCAACTAAAAAACACTGCCCTGTGGGCCTCTGGTATCAATGGTTCCCCCACCACGGCCTCTGCCTCTACTCGGCCCAGGAGTAGATCCCTGAGTCATAGGGCGATCTGGGAATCTCTGCTGCTGTTGCTGAGGTGGTCTTTGTCCACCTCCTGCTGCACTAGCAGGAGAAGAAGCCTGCTGTGATGAAGCTCTTCCTCGTCTACAGAAGGTAGCTCTATGACTAGGTCGGCCACAAGTGAAGCAGGTCACTGGCTGCCTCGTACACTCTGACCACATATGCCCATACTCGCTGCAGTTGAAACACTGCACTCCCTTATCTGCACCCGGTGCAGATGGAGGACGACTCTGGCGACTCTGGCCTCGCCCTGATCCAGCAGCTCCACCAGTACCACTGGACTGACCAGTCCTCTGTCTCTTCTCAGACCCTCCGGTCTGAGAAGCTCTCCTCTGGCCGGCTCTCTCCCTCTCGTAGTCAGATGCCCGGTCCTGATAGTCGACCAAGGTCTCACAGTGAAAACCCGCCATGTAGGTACGGGTAGTATCCCTCAGACGTCGGGAAAACAAATACACGTGCTGATTTGCAGCAGGTGCAGCTAGACCCAGCAATGCCAGCTCCTCCTGGAATCTCCTGATGGCCTCTGAGACCGGCACATCCTCGAATCCAGCCTCCACAAAATCTCGTAGTTTCTCCCTCCTCAACGAGGCAGGGCAGAAACACTCTCGGATCAGAGTCCTCATCTGCTCATAATTAGTCACCTGTGCTCGTACAGATCTCAAACAATATTGTGCCAAATCTCTGAACAAGGTCTGTACCAGCTCAATCTGCCTATCCACGGGACATCTAATAGACTTCAGGGCTGAGTCTACATGTCCTATCCAAAGCTCCACCTCTAGCCGCACTTTCCTAGTGAAAGGGGGTACTCCCATCTGATGAAAAGCCTTCAACCAAGTGTCTGGTCTAGGCCCTCTATGCTCCTCTAGAGCCCGAGCAATCTCAGCAGCAGGTACTTGTACAGCTGGTACCTGAGTAACGGTGTGGGACCTCTCAGATGGTCCTTCCTGTGCTGGCAGATCCGGGGCACGCCTATGTACTCGCGGAAGGCTGGTCCCTCCATGGAGACACGGTCTGACTCCCCAGACTAGGCTCTCTGTGGCCCCTGTCCCTTAGCTGCACCGTTCCCAGCCTTAGGAACGGCACTCTCAGCAACCTCCTCATGGACCTCTCTTGTTGCCTGTAAATCACCCGCAGGAGTCCTACCCCGTCCTCTACCTATAGGGGGTCTACCTCTACCTCTACCTCGTCTTGCTGCAGGTAAGGCTCTAGTCTGAACCATCTGCAGAGGGGTGATGGCTCCCGTACACGGTATCCCAACAGAAAATCTATATATATCTATACTACGAGGTCTTTAGAGGGGTGATGGCTCCCGTACACGGTATCCCAAAACATTTGTACTCATTTCAAAACCAAAACCTTTTGAAAAGTCACACCCCTTTTCGGGTTCTGTTTAGTTATCTATTCGACCTTTATTGTAGATTACTAATGCCATTGTTGTCAACCTGGGCTCTGATACCACCTTTGTAACACCCCAAATCCGTAGGACTCGGAGTGCTACTAGACTAGGATCTCACAATGGATCCTGACCCTAGCCTGACAACCATTTCACAGATCTTACAACAAGGCACCGATAGATTAAAACAAACCATGAAACTGATATATATATATATATATATATATATATATATGGATCAAAAGTAATACCCATCAACATGCTTTCATACATTTACCAAGTTCATTATCTTTATAACGTCCAACAGTCAACTCATATATAATATCCATATAACATAAGTGACACGAGGAATATAAACCTCGCCTCTGGGTCCAATAACCAGCTGGAATGGTGCCTGGAACACTACCCCGTGTACTCTAAGGGAATGGGAAGTGCCCGAACCGTTTACCAGGTCTGACCTGCCTACAGAGAACCTCCCAAACTCCCAGCGGGATGAAAGGGCAAGTTATCACAGCCCTACAATGGGTAAACAATATACCATAGGTCGGTGACCATCAACACATGCTATAAACATATAACACATACACCACTCATGCACGACATCCTATAAAGGAATGGCAGCTAAGTAAGTCCCACGGACTTACCTCAACCTCGTAGTCGTCTCACTGGATCAACCTCAACTCAGTCCACTCCCAACTGGAGGATAACACGGCCTATACAAGACATACACATATATATCACAATCCTATCACACAAAAGGGTCACACCTAGACCCAAGGGATCCATAAGGGATCATATTCCAACTCGTAATCCTCAAGGCCATAACCGGAATTCCCGTATCATACTCATCAACATCCGAATCCTAGCATGCCACTATCGCTCAACTGGGAAAGGAAAGGATATACCTAGCTTTAGGTAGACCCGGGACAAAACGCACCTGCGTAACAAAGGGGCGCAGGGGCGGAGGCAAGCAACCGCGGGTGCGGCGGAACGGAGCCGCGGGAGCGGTGACTAGGGACACTGGCAAACGCAGGCACGCCGCTGGCACAACGCGGGCGCTGTGACACGGTAACCGCGGGGGCGGTGACTTCTTGCCGCGGGGGCGGCGACTACGCAGAATGAAACCTCGTGGTTTCTCTTCAGCTCTTTCCGGGATCAATCCCCTCCACTCTCTTCCAGATTCATACACAAGCATCAACATACACATATTAACATCATCCTATGATCACACATCTAATCCTAAGCTAAGGAATGAAGAAGAACAAGAAAAGAAGAAGAAAGAATGAAGAAGCAAGGAGGAAGATGCTCACCACGGCTGTAGCTAGCTAAAGAACTGATCACCAAACACTTACTGGCTTCCAAGCACAGCAGTACTCACCATCATCAATCACCACAAGCCACAACACATCCAAACTCAAACCAAACTCTTCCAAACCAACCAAGAGCAAGAGGGAACAAGGGAGAAGCAAGGAGGACGTAAACTGGATTGGAAAGTATGAAGAAACCCTTGCTCAGCAAGGTGAAATGAAGAAGGTAAAGAAGGAGTAAAGCACGAGTCAAAGAAGTCAACAAAACCGGCTGCAGCCGCCGTAACCCGCAGGGGTGGATCACAGGGCAGCAGGGGCGGAGACCCGCAGGGGCGGCACACGTGCCCGTGGGTGTGGAAAAACCAATCTCGGCCCAAAGCCAATCTCGGCCGTGGTCCAATCTCGGTCCGAAAGAAAGGGCTCTCACAGTCACCGGGTTTGTTGATGATATCATGCGTGATTAAGTTGTGAGGGATTGCTGGTTTGTGGACAGAGGATGGAATTGGGGAGAGCTCGCCCCTTCTACTTTCAGCTTCGGTAATCATGCAACTAGCGGCGGTTCCTCTTTGTGATGATAAGAAGGATAATGTAATTTGGTCTACAACAACGTCGGGTTGGTACATTGTGAGTTCAGCCTGTGATATGCTCATGCAAAACGAGCTCGTCCTCTCGAACGACTGTAGTTTCTACACGCAAGTATGGAAAGTTCAAGTACAGGAGAGGAACAGTTTGCACATATGGAAGATCAACAAGGGAGGGTGTCTTGTTAATCTTGAAAGGAAAAGGAGACACATGACGATGGATGATTTGTGTCCTGTTTGCCATGTTAAGCCGGAGACGATAGATCATATGGTGCGTGATTGCCCGATCACTAAGTGCATGTGGACACAACTTGGAGCCCATAGAAGACTGTCAGATTGTTTTCAAGATACCCTTTGCAAGCTGGGTCAGAGGTAGCGTACTTTCTTGCTCTAAATTTAATTCTATGATTGCTTGGAAACAATTTTTTGCAAAAGGCTTATGGAATATATGGAAGTGGAGAAACGGGATAGTGTTTCGCGGGGAAGATAGACTAAGAGAGAGTCATAAGATCATCGTAGACAAGACCAAAGCATATATTGATGCATGGGGAAAAAAAGGAGTGTCGTTGACTCACGTGGCATACCTACAACAAGATTTGTAACTTAGTCTATACCACAACCTGATTAGATTAAGGTGAACACCGATGGCTCAGGGAAAAGGAATGATTTTGCTATTGTTGCAGAGCTCGTCGGAAATGATAAATGGAGTGACAACGTGGTTTTGTTCATAATCTTGAAATTTGTACGGTACCCGTGGCTGAGCTGTGGGGGTATCCGACATGGCCTCGAGATTGCTTGGGAGTGTTGCGCAGGTAGAGTTATCACTAAAACCGACTCTCAACTTTCCATTACACTTCTAAATAAAAACATTTCCCGTTGTCATCCCCTCTTCATCCTGATACATAGATGTCAAGGCTTCATGCGAAGAGCATGTATTATTCATGCTCGTCATATCTATAAGGAAGCTAATCAAACTGCCGGATTTCTAGCTAACTTTGCTTTTGGTTTTCATGTTTTGAATATTATTTATGTTGTTTTAATGGGTCGGGCTATCCCCGCTTGATGACTACTTAACCTTTTTTTGTTATGAATAAAAAAACGCGTTTAGATGCGCCGAAGACCACTAACTCTCCTTCACACCCAAAAAAATAAGAATAATAAAATACGTATAATATATGATCGAAATAATAAATCAATAGAATTTATAAAAATCATTTTCAAATCACCCCATCTTGATAAGCCCAACTGGGGGATGTCAGCCCAATCAGACCATATACTACATAAAGAACGATACCTTATTCCAAAAGAAATATAACATAAATACAAAACAATATTTACACCAAAAATAAAACGAATTTTGATAAAATGTGAAGTACAGATATTACTTATTAATACAAATTATGATTAATAGTTAGTTTCAATTAACAGACTTGGATTCGTCTGAGGTTAATTCTGCACCGATTGGGATTCGCTTGACGGACGTTCCGATGCACTTTTATGAAGAGTCGGTTCTATGGAGTATGGCTTGTGGTGTTGGAACTCCGATTGTTATTGACCCGAAAACATTGTTCACTAATCGAGGAAAATTTGCTCGCCTATGCGTGGAAATTGATCTTTCACGCCTGCTGAAAAAGGTTGCTGTTGTGGATGGGATCCATTGCCCGATTGAGTATGAAGGACTACAGACGATTTGTTTTCGATGTGGTCGTTATGGCCATCTAGCATCACAATGCTCTTTTGTGGAGAAGTTGTTGCCGCCATTTCCGTCTTCAAATGTGGGTTGCAATATTGCTTCTTCGTCCAAGTCTCCATTTCCAGTACATATTTCATCGAAGAATAAAGGGATGGATTCGGATACAATAAAGAACAATAGTTATGGCCCTTAGATGATTGTTGGCTTTCGGAAGCCTAATCATCAAATAAGAGGGAAGGATAATAAAGGGATTCATGTTGTGGCTTTGTAGGTGATTTGACACATTTTGGAGCTAAAACGACGTATTTGAGGATCAAGCCTCGAAGTGGCCGCATTGGAGCGAGCGTACGTGCACGGGAAAGGGCGAGGAATCGAGCTAAAGGCGCAAAGGAACGAAGCAGATCGCATCTCGGACCGAGATGGACACCGGTCTAGCCAGACCAGACCGAGATGGTCCAATCTCGGCCGAGATCCATGGATCTCGGCCGAGATTTCCGAAGCCCCGATGAGTTGAGCGTTCTGTTGCCAAATCTCGGTCCCGACAGGCCTGATCTCGGCCGAGATTTTTGCCCGAGATTTCCTGTGCGGCGATTTTATTTTATTTTTGGATCAGTTTTGGCCCGACCCGTCATTTGGAAGGTTGTTGGCTATAAAAGGGAAGCTCTAGGTTATTTCTAAGGGTCCATCTTTTGTGTTGGGAGTCACCCAGAGCTAGCCCTAGAGGGCTGAGCCGTCTCCTTCCTTTCCCTTCTTCTTCTCCATTGTTTTTCATTTGTTTAGCTTAAGGATTCAGACTTTTATGTTCAGTTTTGTTTGGAAGAGATTTTTGAGTCAAGATTTGTCATGATTGAAGTTTTCCATATATTGAAGTTAAGTTCTTTTTATTTCCCTTTGTTATTTATTTATTTGTCTTTCTTTGATATGATTATTATTGACTACAACCTTGTGGTTCCAAGGTTGACAGGGATTTGTTAATGCCTTGGATTATGATGGATTAGATTGTGCTTTGTTTTTGGCTTTGAATTGCTTGAAATCCTAATGGTTGGCTTGGACTTGAACCTAGTTAGAATCCTTCTAGCTAG
Organism: Fagopyrum tataricum; assembly: GCA_002319775.1. NCBI lineage: Eukaryota > Viridiplantae > Streptophyta > Magnoliopsida > Caryophyllales > Polygonaceae > Fagopyrum > Fagopyrum tataricum. Next base: position 47,461,981 of record CM008282.1, read on the forward strand.
TAACCTAAGTTGGAATTGAGACTTACCCGGTGATATTCCTTCATAGATACATGAGTGACTGATCATAGGTAATAAAGGTTTATCCTTTATTGGTTGAATGTGCTTAGATTCCTTCCTAAGTAGGGTAATACCTGAGACTTACCCGGTGATGGTTTACCTTTCCCTTAGTTTGTAGTCTGGTTTGTTCAGAATTTTCTACCTCCCTACCTTGAGACTTACTCGGTGATAGGTAGTTTGGTGTGGAACTAGATGGTCTTGAGACTTACCCGGTAATAGACTGTCAGCCTAGCAACGTTCATCTCTGTGGCTTTTCTACCATATATATTTATGAGTCTTCCTGAATCTATATGTATAAACAATGATCTTGAACCCTTGAAATTCAGTTATTTCCTTTAATTTGATTATCTTTTGTTTTATTATCTTTTATAAAACTACTCTTGATTGAAGGTGACATTCAATTGAGAGCATTTCAAAACTGCTCTTGATTCAGTTATTTCCTTTAGTTTGTAGTCTGGTTTGTTCAAAACCTTTTCGATTTCTTTCCCTTATCTTTTCCAACCCCCTTTCTTTATTTGAGATCTATCCTATTTTTAATCACCGTTGCAAATTAATTCTCCCAGTCCCTGAGATCGACCCTGGAATACTTGTCCTACTTCGTACGATCCATACATTGTGGGTTCGTTGCTATTTAGGGAATTATTACAGGTTATAAATATAAAACTATCCCTTCCTAGTTTTGTTATTCTTTGGATTTCTATCTCTTTTGATAGTTGTTTATAGGGGTGTAAAACAAGCGAACACTAATCCTAAAGGAAAAGAAAAGACTGTTTCAGCAAGTGACTCATCATACCGTCCTTCACAAGGTCTTTTATCCAAGGAGCAAGGAGGACATGCACTCCATGTTGCTAAGGTTGTTATGATTAAAGATATAAACTCAGCGGAGGAGACGACAGTAGATCCTAAATTTGTGGCATCGACAAATACTTCAAGGAAGGGTAAGGATAAGGTTTCTACTAAGGTTCTTGATGAGGTTCATGCAGCGGAATTGAAGGCGCAAGCGGCACGGAAGCGGAATAAAAAGCGTAATCAAAGTCGAAAAGCCACACTTGTGAAGCTTCTTGTTGTTACTCCGTCATCTCCGTTGAGTTCGAAATCTGATCCAAGGCTAGGGAAGCGGGTTCGACAAGATGAGAACACACAACCATTGATACCTGATGAAGAAATTATTGATTCAGTTGAAGTTCCTACAGTGACGGATATGGATATACCTCAGATTGGTAATAATGATACAATGATTACCGATCCTACGGGTGAACTTTCAATTGATCAAGGTCAAGTTGACGTCCCATCTGTGATAAAGGAAGAGTTAAAGAACGAAACTCATGTAACGACGATTATGGAATTGGAAGATGCATCAAAGGGTGATTTTGTGGTTTTCTCAACGGAATATGCCCAATAAGCGTTAACGGTTTCTCTTTTTAATACGTTTCAATGGATTGTCTTCTATGGAATGTTTTTGGTGCTCGCAAGAGTGGGTTCCGACGAGATATTAAATATTTAAATAAGCAACATAATGTTGACATTTTGGCAATCTTGGAGGCACGGGTTTCAGGTGCTACGGCACAACGGATCTGTGATCGGATGAAGTTTACAGGTTGTTTTCGAGTAGAGGTTAACGGGTATGGTGGTGGTATCTTGCTTCTTTGGTATGTGTAGAAGTGTACTATCCGTATCATCAACCATTCTGATTTTATCATTCGGGCTACCGTGGCTCGAGGAAAGGAGTCTTTAGAGTTTATTGTTGTTTACGCTCCACCCACGGTTTCTCGTCGTAAGTCTTTTTGGTCTTTATTGGATGCGGAATTAAGTAATGTTAAGGGACCCCTTTTATTAGGAGGTGCTTTCAATTGCATTTTGGATGATAATGAGCGGAAAGGAGGAACAGGTGGGATTCATAAAGATTCTAATGGTTTTGGATCCCTCGTACTCCAACAGGCTCTCATTGATATGGGATTTTCTGGTCCGGAATTTACTTGGGATAATAGACGGCAAGGGTCTATGAAGATTTTGAAACGTCTAGACAGGGTTTTTACCAATCAAGCAGGTCGAATGTGTTGGCCGGATGCTACTGTTAGGCATTTGGCACGGTTCTCTTCTGATCATTCACCTCTTCTTCTACGGTTAACTTCCCCCATGAGTGTTAATAGGGATCGTCGTCCTTTCCGTATGGAGGCTACATGGGTAACACATCCGGAGTTCATACCTCTTATTCAAAAGTATTGGAACCCTTTAAATGAGGTAAGTAATTCTCTCTCTTCTGTTAAATCTCATTTACTAACTTGGAATAGAAAGGTGTATTGTAATGTGTTTCACAGGAACTGCAGAGGTCTTCAACTAGTTTGAGCAGTAACACGGAAATATGGAGGAACAACAGATTCAACAAGAGCTTGACTCGGTTTTGGTACAAGAGGAGCTGATTTGGATGCAAAAATCGAGAGAGTTATGGTTGACAGCCGTTGATAGGAATACATCTTTTTATCACACGTCAACTCTTATTCGTCGATGACATAATAAAGTCGCGGGACTTAATAACGACGAGGGTTCATGGACTGACGATGCTCGGGATATGGAAAACCTTGCTGTTAGTTATTTTGTTTAACTCTACAGTCTTGTTGATTTTAATCTTCGTAGTGAGGTGCCTTTGGATATTGTGAGTACTTTTCCTGAGGTACAACCGATTGACTGGCAGAAGTTATTGCAGCCGGTTGTGTATGATGAAGTGTGGTTAGCTATTCGGAGTATGGGACCGTACAAATCTCCAAGGATTGATGGTTTTTAACCTTTGTTCTATCAGAAGTGCTGGAGTATTGTGCGTGATTCTGTCATGAGTGAAGTTAACAGATTCTTTGATACCGGAAAGCTACCAGAGGGACTGAATGATACTCTTCTTTGCTTAATTTACAAGGTGGGGTCTCCGGAATATATTCATCAGTTCCGACCGATAGCTTTGTGTAACGATATTTATAAAATTATTTCTAAAGTGCTGGTATGCCGCATGCAAAATATCCTGACGGAAATTATTGGGCCAACTCAAGGGAGTTTCATCCCTGGAAGGTATATTCAAGTAAATATCATTTTAATGCAAGAGATTGTGCACTCAGTTCGACATAATCATATAGGGCGTAAATGGATGATTCTTAAGTTGGATCTGGAAAAAGCTTACGACCGGCTTAATTGGGACTTTCTTGATCAGACTATTGTTTTGGCTGGTTTTTCAAGTGAATTTCGGTTTATGCTCAAGGAATGTGTCTCTTCATCCAAAATGCAACTTTTTTGGAATGGTGATGTTACACGACAATTTATTCCGGAAAGGGGAATAAGACATGGAGATCCTCTTTCCTCTTACCTTTTTGTTCTTTGTATCGAATGTCTTAGTCACATGATCATGCATTTAGTTGAGGATGGTAAGTGGAAGCCTATTCGTTTAGCGAGGAATGGACCCCCTTTATCTCACATGTTTTTTGCAGATGATATATCCTTATTTGCGGAGGCATCTTGTGCTTAGTTACATGTGATTATGAGCTATTTGAATACTTTTTGTAACGTCTCCGGTTTAAAGGTTAGTGTAGCCAAGTCTAAATTTTATGTTTCCCCTAATGTGAGTGAGGATTTGGTTAGACGCCTCCAAGTTATTAGTGGTATTGAAGTCACGAAAAACCTGGGTAATTATCTTGGAATGCCGATTATCCAAGGTAGAGTCTCGAAGGATACTTTTTCCTTTATCTTAGATAAGATGTATGTAAGAGCCGTAGTCTTTCGGGCCGAGACCGGACCTTGGCCGAGATTAGCTCTGGCCGAGGTTGGTCTTGCCGCCCCCGCGGTGAGTGGCGCCGCCCCTGCGGCTGCTTGGACCGCCTCTGCGGTTTCCGGCGGCTGCATCCGTCTTCTTTGACCTTGTTGACCCGTGCTTTACCCTTTACTTTGCTCCTTCTTAGCTTTGGCTAATCAAGGGTTCTTCATCTTCTTCTACAGCTTCTCTCCACGTTCCTTGCTTCCCTTGCTTCCTTGGAGCTTATTCTTGAGTTGTGGAAGAGTTTTGTGAGAGTTTGTGTGTGTGATACCTTCTGTGAGTGTTGGCTGAGGTTATGCTGGGCTTGGAAGCCAGCCTTGGTGTGTGTTGAGCTCTCCTGCAGCCTTAGACCACAAGTGTGGTAAGGGTTCTTCTCCTCTCTTCTTTCTTTCTTGCTTTCCTTCATAGCTTAGGATTAGATGATTGCCTAGGCATGTTCTGATGTTGTATGTGTATACATGTGTATGGTCTTGGCTTTGGATGAGAGTATAGACGTGAGTTGATCACGTGAAGAACCGAAGAGAAGCCGCGAAGTTGCCTTCTGCACTGTCACCGCCCCCGCGGCCAAGAGCCACCGCCCCCGCGGCTACCGTGCCACAGCGCCTGCGTTGCGCCAGCGGCCGCCCACGTTCCGTGTCACCGCCCCCGCGGCCACATTCCGCCGCGCCCGCGGCCACCTGCTTTCGCCCCTGCGTCCCTTGTGACCCGCAGGTGCGTTTTGTCCCGGATCTACCTAAGGCTAGATAGATCCTTTTCCTTCCTAGTATGAGTGTTAGTAGCTTGCTTGGTGCGAGTTGAGGTTAGGATGAGTTGAGTAGGGAACTGTTATTCCGGTTACGGCCTTGAGGATTACGAGTTGGAATATGATCCGTATGGATCCCTTGGATCTAGGTGTGACCCCTTGTATGGATATGTATATGATGTATGCGTTATAACTTGTTTAGGTTGAGTTGATCTCCAGAGCGGAGCCGAGTATTCTGAGTCTGTGACTCCCGAGGTTGAGGTAAGTCCATAGGACTTACTTAGCTGCCCTCCACGTATTGGATGTGTGCCTGAGTGGTGGATGTTATGCTTTATATCCCGTATGATATATTGTATTACCGACCTATGGTCTATTGAGTGCCCATTGTAGGGCCGTGACAACTTGTCCTTTCATCCCGCTGAAGTCTGGAGGTTCTCTACGGGCAGGCCAGTATGGCTCAATGGGCCGGACACCTGTCCACTCCCATAGGGTACACGGGAGGTGGTACCGAATCCCCACTCCAGCTGGCACTATTCCCGAGAGGCGAGGGTTATATTCCTCGTGTCACATACGTTCATATTGAGATATTATTTATACGCTGTATGCGCCGGACTATTATTATAAGATAATAAAATGGGTAAATGTGTGACAGCATGTTTATATGCTTAAGTTCTGACGTGTGCATGTGCTCTAGCATCTTCCTTTGTATGTGTTTGGTTAGCTAACGGTGTAATGCCGTGTTGTAGACTTTGCAGGTTAGGACACTGCAGAGTGATCCAGACGGGGCGATCTGTTGAGGGTTCCGTACACTGGGGTTATACTCGTGGATGGGTATTTTGGATATGTATATATATATATATATGATATGTTTTGTTGTACTCAGTAGTTGTATAAACCTTTTGATATGTTTATATATCAGTTTTACGTTTTGGTTTTAATCTGTTGGTGCCTTGTTGTAAGATCGGTGAAATTGTTGTCAGGCTAGGGTCAGGATCCATTGTGAGATCCTAGCCCGGTAGCACCTCGAGTCCCGCGGATTCGGGGTGTTACAAAGGTGGTATCAAAGCCCAGGTTGACAACAATGGCACTTGTAATCTGCGATAAAGGTCGAATAGATAAATAAACAGAACCCGAAAGGGGTCTGACTTTTCAAAAGGTTTTGGTTTTGAAATGAGTACAAAATGTTTTGGGATATCGTGTACGTGAGCCATCGCCCCTCTGAAGATCTCGACAGTATAGGTATATATATGTATAGATAGATACTATCTGTTGTGATGATGTGTTATATACCTATACATACGGCATATATATTGCCATCTGAGTTAGGTTTATGTCCTCTGCAGATGGTTCAGACTAGAGCCTATCCTGTAGCAGGACGGGGTAGAGGCAGACCTCCGCTAGGTAGAGGACGAGGTAGGATCCCTGTTGCTGAGCTGCGTGCAGCAGAGGACGTTCAGGCAAAGGTTGCTGAGAGTGCCGCCCCTGAGATGGGGGAAGGCACAGCTGGGGGACAGGGTCCACAGCGTGTCCAGTCAGCAGACTCGGACCGTGTCTCCATGGAGGGACCAACCTTTCGTGATTACATCTGGCGGGTTGAGGAGGCTGCCAGGGCTGGTAGACGTGCCCCGGATCTGCCAACGCAGGAGGGGTCATCTGAGAGGTCCCACACCGTTACACAGGTGCCAACTGCACCGGCACCTGTTGCTGAGGTCGTTCGAGTACAGGAGGAGTATAGAGGGCCTCGACTAGACAGTTGGTTGAAGGTTTTCCATCAGATGGGAGTACCCCCTTTCTCTGGGAAGGTGGGTTTGGAGGTAGAGTTGTGGATAGGACACGTAGACTCGGCTCTAGAGTCTATTAGGTGTCCAGCTGATAGACAGATCGGGTTAGTGCAGAGCTTGTTCAGGGAGTTAGCGCAGCACTAGTGGAGATCCGTACGAGGTCAGGTCACCAGTTATGAGCAGATGAGGTATATGATCCGAGAGCGTTTCTGCCCTGCCTCGCTGAGGAAGGAGAGACTGAGGGATTTTGTGGAGGCCGGGTTCGAGGATGTGCCAGTTTCTGAGGCCATCCAGAGGTTTCAGGAGGAGCTGGCACTGTTAGGACCAGCTGCACCTCTTGCTGATCAGCATGTGTATATGTTTTCCCGATGGCTGAGGGATGCCACCCGGGCTTATATGGCGGGATTTCATTGTGAGTCCCTGATGGACTACCAGGATCGAGCCACTGACTATGAGCGTGAGCAGGTCAGTCAGAGGAGAGCTTCCCAGACCGGGGGTCTGAGAAGAGGCAACGTACCAGGCAGACTAGCGGTACGGCTGGAGCTGCTGGGTCAGGGCGAGGTCAGAGTCGCCAGAGTCAGCCTTCGCCTACACCCGCTACTGGTAGAGCTCGACAGTGCTATAACTGTGGAGAGCAGGGACATATTAGGCCAGAGTGCCCGAGACAGCCGGTGACTTGCTTCACGTGTGGTGGACGAGGCCACAGAGCAGTGTTCTGCCGTCAGAGCGGAGCTTCTTCACAGCAGGGTTCTTCACCTGCTGATGGAGCTGGGGGTGGACAGAGGTCACCTCAGCGGCATCAGACACAGGGACAGCAGAAGGTCCCAAATCGTCAGACGGCTCAGGGATCTGCTCCTGGGCCGAGCAGAGGTAGAGGTCGTGGTGGGAGCACCACTGACACCCGTGGCCCTCAGGGCCGAGTTTTTGAGCTGAGGAGTGCAGAGGAGCCGGCTGCACCTACTGCTACAGGTACCATTCTGATCTATGGCTTACTTGTTCGTGTTTTGTTTGACACGGGTGCTACGCACTCATTCATATTTGTTGCTTGTGTTGAGCGTCTAGGTCTAGACACTGTAGAGGGGATGCCCTTTATTATAGGGCTACCCAATGGGGGTAGGGTCAGAGGTACCCGTGAGATCCATGACTGTCCCATTTCTGTAGGGACCCGTGTGCTTTTAGTTGACTTCTTTGTCATGCCGTTGGAGCATGAGGAAGTCATCCTTGGTATGGATTGGATGGATAGGCATTCTCAATTTTAGATGTGGGTAGGAGGACTGTCACCCTCTCTACCGAGTCTGGTCAGTTAGCGGTTTTCCGAGGTTGGGACCTCGGGAGGTAGGCATGGTTATCAGTGCTATACAGGCAGCTAGGTTGATTGCCCAGGGTTGTGAGGCCTTCTAGTGTTACGCCATGAAGGAGGGGGAGAGTCCAGCCTTAGAGGATATCCCAGTGGTTGATGAGTTTGTCGATGTGTTTGCTGAGCCGTCCTGTTTGCCACCTCAGAGGAGTGTGGACTTTGGGATTGATTTAGAGTCGGGTACGAGACCGATCTCGAAGGCCCCATACCGGATGGCGCCTGTCGAGATGTTAGAGCTGAAGAAGCAACTCGAGGAGTTGGCTGAGAAGGGCTTCATTCGCCCTAGCGTATCCCCATGGGGGGCACCAGTCCTCTTCGTAAGGAAGAAGGACGGATCATTGAGGCTATGCATAGATTACCGAGAGCTGAATAAGGTGACCATCAAGAACAAGTATCCGTTGTCGCGCATTGATGATTTGCTGGATCAGTTACTGGGAGCTTCAGTGTTCTCTAGGATAGACCTGCGCTCAGGATATCACCAGCTGAGGGTGAGAGAGAAGGATGTGCACAGGACGACATTTCGGACCCGTTATGGACAATACGAGTTTGTAGTGATGTCATTTAGGCTCACGAATGCCCCGGCAGTTTTCATGGAGTTGATGAACAGCATCTTCATCGACTTCCTGGATCAGTTTGTGGTGGTCTTTATAGATGACATCCTGGTGTACTCTCGCAGCAGAGAGGAGCATGCAAGATATTTGAGGACGGTACTACAGGTTTTGCGGGATAGAGAACTTTATGCGAAGTTCTCTAAGTGCGAGTTTTGGATGCCAGAGGTAGCATTCCTGGGTCATATTGTTTCCGCCGAGGGGATCAAGGTTGATCCGGCGAAGATTGAGGCAGTAGCGGCATGGATGACACCGACGAACGTCAAGGAGGTACGTAGCTTCCTTGGCCTAGCCGGTTATTACAGACGCTTTGTGGAGGGATTTTCCGTGATTGCCCGTCCACTAACGAGTTTGCTGAGGAAGACTACCAGATTTGTGTGGTCTGATCAGTGTATGCGGAGTTTTGAGGAGCTGAAGAGACGTTTGACGTCTGCTCCTGTTTTGGCACAGCTAGAGAGTACAGCTGACTTCGTGGTTTACAGTGATGCATCCAAGCTTGGCTTGGGATGTGTGTTGATGCAGCGGGGCAGAGTGATTGCTTATGCGTCTCGACAGCTGAAGACGTATGAGGAGAACTACCCGACTCATGATCTGGAGTTGGCCGCGGTAGTTCATGCACTGAAGATCTGGAGACATTACCTGTATGGTGCCACATGCCAGATCTTCACCGACGATCAGAGTTTGAAGTATATTTTTACGCAACGGGAGTTGAATAACCGTCAGCGTAGGTGGTTTGAGCTGATTAAGGATTTTGACTTGGAGATTTTGTATCATCCGGGGAAGGCGAATGTTGTCGCCGACACCGTGAGCCGGAAGATGCCTCGAGAGCAGGCGATCGCGAGATTGACAGTACAGTCTCAGCTGCAGAGAGACCTGAGATGGTTAGAGTTGGACATCCAGTTTCCTGATGAGGATGCCTGACTGAGTATCTTAGAGGTTCTACCTGATCTGTTGGGGGAGATCCAACAGAAGCAGGAGACCTGCCCGATGTTGTTGAGGATACGGGAGAGGATGTCTCGAGATGAGTTACCACAGTTCCTTCTGGGGGCAGATGGAGTGTTGAGATGCCGAGATCGCGTCTGTTTTCCTACTGACGCAGATTTACGTCAGAGGATTCTACAGGAGGCTCACTGTACACCTTACTCGGTACATCCAGGTACGAGTAAGATGTATCAGATTTGAGACGTATATACTGGTGGGGTGGGCTGAAGCCCGATGTGGCCAGATTTGTGGCACAGTGTGCAACCAGCCAGCAGGTCAAGATCGAGCATTTCAGACCTGGGGGCGAGGTTCATCCACTTCCTGTTCCACAGAGAAAGTGGGAAGACGTCACCATGGATTTTGTGACCGGATTGAGATTGAGCCGGGGTTATGATGCTATATGGGTCATTGTGGACAGATTGACAAAAACGGCACGTTTTGTTCCGATCAGGGAGACGTGGCCGGTGAGCAGACTGGCTGAGGAGTACACTAGGCAGATAGTGAGACTCCATGGGATGCCGAGGACGATCGTCTCTGACAGAGATGGGCGATTTACCTCGAGGTTTTGGCAGCAGATTCAGACTGCCCTAGGGACGAGTTTACATTTCACGACGGCGTTTCATCCTCAGACCGATGGTCAGTCAGAGAGGACCATTCAGACGCTGGAAGATATGCTGCGAGCTTGTGTGTTGGATTGGGGGCAAGTGTGGACGGATCACCTCCCACTAGTTGAGTTCTCATACAACAACAGCTGGCATGCATCTATTGGGATGGCCCCATATGAGGCACTGTATGGACAGAGATGTCGAACTCCGTTATGCTGGGATGAGCAGAGTAGTGTCAGCGGTATAGCCCCTGATCAGATTAAGGATGATATGGCCCGAGTAGCCCTGATTATAGAGCGTCTGCTGACGGCTCAGAGCCGTCAGAAGTCGTATGCAGACAGGAGGCGCAGACCTCTAGAGTTCCGAGTTGGAGCCCATGTGTGGCTGAGAGCGTCCCCGAAACGAGGTGTGAGGAGATTCGGCATTAAGGGGAAGTTGAGCCCCCGATATGTCGGACCATTCGAGATTCTGGATCGGGTTGGGAGCGCAGCCTACAGATTGGCTTTGCCTCCGCGATTAGAGGGTGTTCACCCTGTGTTCCACGTGTCTCAACTGAGGGAGTATATACCAGACCCGAGACACATTGTGAGTTTTGATGATTTGGTGGTTGAGCCGGACCACACGTTTGCTGAGCATCCTATTGCAGTCCTAGAGCGAGGTGTGAGACGCCTGCGTTCGAAGGACATTCCTATGTTGAGGATACAATGGTCGAGAGGTGGACCTGAGGAGGCTACTTGGGAGACTGAGGATAGTATCCAGAGGAACTATCCAGAGTTCTATATTGGGATAGAGGTACCAGTGGGATCGCCGGGTAGATCTTAGTATTACCTCGTTGAGTGTTATATGCTTATGTGTTTATGTGCTTATATGCCATACTGTGTTTATTTCGTGCTAGTTGTGATGTGTGTATGATCTGTTACAGATCCTGTTGTGCTAGTACGACCGATAGGTATAGCTGGAGATGGTTCTTACCTCCATGCTATCTCGAGATACGTAGGATTGGATGGAGATATCTTCTCCATGTCCCGATGTTGGTTTGGCTAGAGACGCTTCTCTCTATGCCCCGGATAGGATTGTGATCTTTTGCGGGAGATGATGTTTCTCCACGTCCGTGTTGAGGTTATAGCGTATGGTTGAGGCCAGGTACGTGTTATGATGCCTCTATGATAGAGAGTGTATCCCGGTTTTGAGGTTATGTGCTTTCGAGATTTATGCAAGTTTCGGGACGAAACTTGTTTTTAGGGGGGAGAGATGTAAGAGTCGTAGTCTTTCGGGCCGAGACCGGACCTTGGCCGAGGTTGGTCTTGCCGCCCCCGCGGTGAGTGGCGCCGCCCCTGCAGCTGCTTGGACCGCCCCTGCGGTTTACGGCGGTTGCAGCCGTCTTCTTTGACCTTGTTGACCCGTGCTTTACCCTTTACTTTGCTCCTTATTACCTTTGGCTGATCAAGGGTTCTTCATCTTCTTCTACAGCTTCTCTCCACGTTCCTTGCTTCCCTTGCTTCCTTGGAACTTGTTCTTGAGTTGTGGAAGAGTTTTGTGAGAGTTTGTGTGTGTGATACCTTGTGTGAGTGTTGGCTGAGGTTATGCTTGGCTTGGAAGCCAGCTTTGGTGTGTGTTGAGCTCTCTTGCAGCCTTAGACAACAAGTGTGGTTAGGGTTCTTCTCCTCTCTTCTTTCTTTCTTGCTTTCCTTCATAGCTTAGGATTAGATGATTGCCTAGGCATGTTCTGATGTTGTATGTGTATACATGTGTATGGTCTTGGCTTTGGATGAGAGTATAGATGTGAGTTGATCACGTGAAGAACCGAAGAGAAGCCGCGAAGTTGCCTTCTGCACTGTCACCGCCCCGTGGCCAAGAGCCACCGCCCCCGCGGCCACATTCCGCCGCGCCCGCGGCCACCTGCTTTCGCCCCTGCGTCCCTTGTGACCCGCAGGTGCGTTTTGTCCCGGATCTACCTAAGGCTAGATAGATCATTTTCCTTCCTAGTATGAGTGTTAGTAGCTTGCTTGGTGCGAGTTGAGGTTAGGATGAGTTGAGTACGGAACTGTTATGCCGGTTACGGCCTTGAGGATTACGAGTTGGAATATGATCCGTATGGATCCCTTGGATCTAGGTGTGACCCCTTGTATGGATATGTATATGATGTATGCGTTATACCTTGTTTAGGTTGAGTTGATCTCCAGAGCGGAGCCGAGTATTCTGAGTCTGTGACTCCCGAGGTTGAGGTAAGTCCATAGGACTTACTTAGCTGCCCTCCACATATTAGATGTGTGCCTGAGTGGTGGATGTTATGCTTTATATCCCGTATGATATATTGTATTACTGACCTATGGTCTATTGAGTGCCCATTGTAGGGCCGTGACAACTTGTCTTTTCATCCCGTTGGGAGTCTGGAGGTTCTCTACGGGCAGGCCAATATGGCTCAGTGGGCCGGACACCTGTCCACTCCCATAGGGTACACGGGAGGTGGTACCGAATCCCTACTCCAGCTGGCACTATTCCCGAGAGGCGAGGGTTATATTCCTCGTGTCACATACGTTCATATTGAGTTATTATTTATACGCTGTATGCGCCGGACTATTATTATAAGATAATAAAATGGGTAAATGTGTGACAGCATGTTTATATGTTTAAGTTCTGACGTGTGCATGTGCTCTAGCATCTTCCTTTGTATGTGTTTGGTTAGCTAACGGTGTAATGCCGTGTTGTAGACTTTGCAGGTTAGGACACTGCAGAGTGATCCAGACGGGGCGATCTGTTGAGGGCTCCGTACACTGGGGTTATACTCGTGGATGGGTATTTTGGATATGTATATATATATATATATATATATATATATATATATATATATATATATATATATATATATATATGATATGTTTTGTTGTACTCAGCAGTTGTATAAACCTTTTGACATGTTTATATATCAGTTTTACGTTTTGGTTTTAATCTGTTGGTGCCTTGTTGTAAGATCGGTGAAATTGTTGTCAGGCTAGGGTCAGGATCCATTGTGAGATCCTAGCCCGGTAGCACCTCGAGTCCCGCGGATTCGGGGTGTTACAATGTATGCTAAACTTAGTGGGTGGAAGCGTAATACTTTAAGCATGGCAGGAAGGGTTACCTTGACTAATTTTGTTCTTGCTTCAATGCCCATATATTCAATGTCGTCTTTGATCTTGCCCAAGGAATTTTGTGATAATTTGGAAAAGTGTTGTAGGGACTTTATTTGGGGTGATACAGAATCACAGAAAGTTTGCACACTATACCTTGGTCGAGGTTGGGTCTTCCGAAACATGGTAGGGTTTGGGAATTAAACGCACGTAACCTCTGAATTTTGCTCTTATTGTTAAATTAGCATGGCGTTTTCTTACTGAAGAAGGTAATTTATGGGTCCAAGTTCTGAGTAATAAGTATATTGGAAGCAATGGGCTTCGTACAACATCGCTTTCATATTTCTGGACAGGTCTTCTACGAGCTTTGCGTGAGGTAATTTCGTTTTTGGAAGGATCCCTGGCTCTTTCGGCTACCTCTTAGTGATATTTGTGAGTCGACTATTCCTGCAGGGATTGAGCACTTAACGGCGCGTGATTTTTGGGACATGAATTCTGGTTGGCGTTGGGATTTACTCACACCACTCTTACCAATTTCTATTCAGTGTCCATTGGTCTCAACACGCCCTTTGTCTATACATGGTCAGTCTCAAAATGACATGTTGAGTGATAGGGCAACAGATGCGTACATTTGGGGTCTCACGCCGGATGGGTCTTTCACAGTTAGATCGGCTTATCGATAGATTTCGTGTCAATCGATGATTTTTGATGTTGATATGCAGCTACATAAAATGATATGGAAGATGGATGTGCAGGAAAGACCTAAGTTCTTTTGTTGGAAGCTTATTCAGGGAGGAGTTCTATCTAAATTGGAGAGGCATATCCGGCACATGTCTACGTCGGCTACGTGTGATATATGTCAGCTTCATAATGAAGATACAACACACCTCTTTCGGGATTGTGAAAATGTAAAAACAGTATGGTTGCAACTTGGAGCAGCTTGATTGTTTCCGGATTTCTTCAATCAAACTTTTTCGTGTTGGACTCTAGGTAATCTTCTCTCCCTTTGTAAATTTAATAATGATTTGTGGTGGAAAGATATTTTTGTAGTGGCCCTATGGTATATTTGAAAGTGGCAGAATGAATTCATTCATCAGTCGTTGGCTCGAGGAGGAGATCGGTCGGGGTTCATTCTACAACAAGTTGCAGCCTACCAATATGCTTGGAATGTACAGAAGCAGGTGGAGCACCCACGAGTACAAAAAAGGGTTGTGCAAATTGCATGGGAGAAACCACCAATGGAATACGTGAAAATCAACACGGATGGTTCGGTTACGTCTACAGGGGAGGTGAGCGCAGCTGTAGTTATTAGAAACAATTTAGGAGAATGGCAATGTGGCTTTGTAGCAAATTTAGGCACATGTACGGTTCCTATGGCCGAGTTATGGGGTATCATACATGGCCTGAAACTTGCTTGGGATCAAGGTTATCGGTTGGTGATTTTGGAATCAGATTCACAACTGGCAATTGATCTTATCCGTAAGGAACTTGCCAATTGTCATCCTCTTACCGGTCTGGTTTTAGAATGTCAAGACTAATTAATTAAAAGAAACTGGATTATTCGGTTTCGACGTGCCTATCGCGAGGCGAATATGGTCGCGGATTATTTAGCTAGTATTGTTTTTTCTTATGACTATGGTTTAAGTGTATTGTTTGACCCGTCAGAGGGTGTGCATGGTTTACTTTCACATGATGTAAGGGGTCAGGCTATCCCCCGAGTGTTGACTACTTAACCTTCTTTTATATATATATAAAACGCGATTAGATGCGCGGAGATCACCGTCCCTCCTTTCGACCAAAAAAAAATTTAAAAACTTTAAACCACCCAAGTCGATTAATTATGAAAATAAATATTTTTAAAACAGAAATAATAATAATAAATAAGTAAATAAATGTTGAGTTGTTCATATATTGATTCAACCTATTTTACTAGGCCGATTTGGTTTGATTCAAACCGTAATGATCTACGGAACATTGTCTATAATGTAATACTAGTGTATTACTCGTGCCTTGCACGGGATTTTGATAAAAATATTATTTTTTATTATATTTCTTTAAGGGATTATATATAAACTATTTTTTTGTCATTAGATAGAGTAGATAATAAGCAATAAATATTTGTACACTTTACCTATAATATTATATAATACATTAATAAAATATCTAACCGTATAATAATTCATATTTTCATTTTTCTCCCCCTTATTATACTGATTTAATGTTAATAGAAATAGTACATTGATAGTATATGGTGTTAAATTAATTATTATATATAAATTAATTTAAGAAATAACACAATCTCATGTAACAAAAAAAAGGTGATTGGAAGGGATGTATTTAATTAAGATTTGATTTTAATATTTCGTTAAATAATTTTGTAATGAATAAACTTAATTAATATTTTGGTGGGCTGTGCTTAAATGCTAAAATGACATGTTGTAATGAATATTTTTCTGCGTGACACATGGCAAGGAGTGCTACTCCTATAATATATATAAGATTTTGAATTTGGTTTCGATTTATAATCGATTTGTTATAATATTAACATATTGAAACATAAAAATTAAAAGCTCAATAAAAGCGGTTGTAGAATTAGAAATACGAATAACGCATAATTACGTTAAATTTGAATTATAATCAGTAAAATCTCTTAGTTACAAATCTTTTTAATTACATTAATTAGAAATAAGAATAGTTGATAATTATGTTAAATCCTAATTATAATCAGCAAAATCTCTTAGTTATATTTTTTTTGATAAATCTCCAACTTTTAAAAATATTGTAAAAGGTTAATAATTACGTTAAATCTCTAACATTTGACTGTTAATATCAAAACGTAATCTTCAACTAAATAAATTATCCCCCAAAGATTTGTGAACGTAAATCCTAACGAAATATTAAAATTGAATCCAATTAAATTCAGTTTTACACGTAGAAATGAGTAGTTTTATATTTTTTTATGTTATGCTTATAGTCCTTTAAAGTATATTTAATATCTCAGTACGTTTGTTAACATATTTATTGATAAATATAAAATGATATTTCAAAGTATTTAAAAAAGTTTCGGACATAGTACGGATAATACACTAATTATTACTTATTATTATGGATGACAATGGGTCGGTGACGGATGAATGTACCATTTTTGTCACCAGATCCATCACATTAACTCTTCACGTAAAACTAACTTTTGTTACCCGAAGGCTCAATGGGTTGATTAATAGTTTTTTTGGGTAAATTTAACCTATTTTTTAAAGTTAACATTCAGCAATAATTTTCAAAAAAGTGAAACTGTTCAAACTAAAATCGATCGTAGGATTCAACCTGGTTTAAGTTTAACTCACAAGTTCACCCGTTGGTTAAAATATAAAATGTCATTAGATTAAATGTCATTTAGTCAAATACTATTCATTGTCACTGGACATGTGTTTTTACCCGTTTTTATTTCTTAACCGGTCAATTCAATATGATTTTATTTATTAATTATTTTTAGTTATATAATTTGAATGTTTTTTTGAAAAAACACATTTTATCTTTTATAAACCAACAATAAATAATCATACTATAAAAAATAAAACTTAAAAATAAGGTGTTTGTACATGTAACTTTTTAAATTATTTACTAAAATAAAATCATAACAAGATATTTTATAAATAATGATAAAATTAATCATTTTTAAATTGATTAAGTCAGAATATATTGTAAAACAATAGTACTATTCGGGCGGACAAAAATTCACAATTTCACGACAATGCGAACTCTGCATGTGCCCCTGGGCTGAAGCGCATGCGGAGTCCACTAGCGCACAAAGCCTGGGGTGCCTGAAATCAGGCATAAAATGTGGAAAAATAAAATTATCGGACGTATGCGCCTCAAGAAATGCATGTCCTGAATGTGCCATGCGCATGCACATTATGCATGTGCCCCAACTTAGGCATTGTGCATGCACCTGGATGGGGCGCATGAGCAACCCGATTCGGCCGTGCCTTTGCGATTTTGGGCCGCCCGAATAATATTAAAGAATTTTTTAGAGAGAGAAAAAAAACAAATTTTAAAAAATACTATGAAATGGGACCACAATTATCAATAAAATATTGTTGGTAACCGATTAAGAAATGTCACAAAAAATCAAGATTTTAGCCTTTGAAATTACCAAGGTCATCGACTGTCAAATCAAAACCGGTTAAAACAAACGGGCGGAGATCTATTTTTTAACATTAGATGTTGTCACATCACTTTATCTATGTGGCGACCGGTTAAAACCGAACGGGTAAACTTGATTTTAGCTCCTAAAATTGACCAAAAAATATATAAATCTGAAATATCTTACCTAAAACATAAAATTAATAGAAAGTGAAAAAATTAAAATCATTAAATAGGTAACATTACACAAAATTGCATCAAATCTCATCACATTTTCAAAGTTAACATCCAATATTGTTCTCATCGTAATTGAGAAGTTTTAAAAAGAAAAGAAAGAATTTATTTAGTTTGATATGCAAATTGAAGAATTTACATGTTATAATAGTATATTTATTTATGAAACTTGAAAGTTAATAGAGCCGTTCATAAAGTCATATAAAATAACAAAATTTAGTAGCAATAGAGTTTATAAAATTTTAACGTAAAACTTATAGTATTTGAGTGTAAAATATTTTTATTATTAAATATATTTGATCATAACATCTTATATAATTTAGAAATATTTATATTAAAATATTTGATGAGTATATGAGATGGGTACAGCCTTATGGGTGGTGGGTCTTGAGTTGATCACTCGGATACTTCGGATACTACATGTATTGTACTCATCTCAACCGTTCAACTCTATCAACAACATCTCAACATTATACATAGTGAGGGATGAAACTTTATATATATATATATATATATATATATATATATATATATATATATATATATATATATATATATATATATATATATATATATATATATATATATATATTCCATAAATGTAAAATTATTCTCGAGTTTTCGGGTTAGGTTTCGTTTCATTCGGTTTTTGTTATTTAAACTTATGCTTTTATTTGAACTAGAATCGAACCAGATCATTCTTGCTTCTTGGATTGATCCATAAGTCACTTTCGGGTTCAATTTGGACTAAATCATTCTTGGATCGATCGATCCATAGTCACAGTTAAAGTTGATTAAATATATCTCCGTGAGCCAATAGATTTTCGAAACGTGCATGCATTAGTCATTCTAAGTTTTGGTCGAATAAGTCTTTCTTGATTGGATTTTACGTAATTTATACTTTCGAACAACGGAAAGTCGAATAGCTAGCTAGGATCAAACCACAGAAAATGTGCCAATGTTAGTTTACTAAGTTATACTCTATCCATTAAAAAAATATTACTAAGTTATACTTTGTGAGTTTATTGGGTGTGTAGTGTATATACACTTTACGTTATGGGAAAAAATATTTATATATTTATTATCCAAATAAAGTACATTTTACGAATTAAAAATATTGTTTTTGGTTTGAATAAAATTATTAATTAGTAAAACTAAGAGGCAAACATTGTTGTGTCAAATTTTGACTTGTTAGATCATGTAAGATCAATGATTCGCAAAAAATTAAAGAAAAGTGTTTTTAATTCTACTTAAGTCACTTTTTGTTTATCAAAAAACAAAGTCAGTTTTTTTGCACGAAACAATATTTTTCCAAACATAAAAATAACAATATTTATTATTTGTCCAAAAAATTGAAGGTTAGTGTTTTTTATGCAATATGACGCTTATGTGTTAGTATAATGACTATGATCCTCCCTCGTTAATCTAATTTTTAGTTGATTAAACTAATGAATTTTAAAAAAAATAATTAACGTAATTGCGAGATCTGCTTCGATAACCCACCGCAAAAACTCAACCATTACGAAGTTGTCATTCTGTCACTATTGAACCACTATGATCATAGGCGGCATATTGAATATATTAGGATCTCTATGTACATATATAGGTTTAGATATTATCTTCTCCTTAATTTTATCTCTTTTATTCTTTTAGATTAGCTGCATATCTTCTTTACTTAGATATTCTTCTTGTATAAATCCTTTTCTCTTTTATGAATAACACAACTCAATGCATTCTATTATTCTTCATGGTATCAGCCTAAAATACAATCCAAAAATTCTACCCTCTTTTTCTTCTACTCTGTCGTCTATCTACTCTATCGTCTATCTACTCTATCTTTATACTCTTCACAGTCGCTCTAAAGCTCTATCTATGGCTGCTAAAGTTCTAACTCTTGTCTCTGAACTCGATTTATCGCCTATCTGTCCCACTGGGAGAACTGTAAGTACTCATGGTGTCTCCAACGTTGCACTTGCCAACCATACAGGCACATTTCATTCACATTTGGATGCCACAGATCGACACTCTCTGGGTCCTAACATTAGCGATGAGCAATGGAGCTCTCTTTGTACAATGTTCCAACAATATCGTAAGTCCTCATCCACAAATATAAATCCAGGTAATATTTCTACCTCTTGGATCCTTGATAGCGGCGCATCATTCCACATGACGGGTAACCTATCTCTTTTGACATCTCTTTCTACCATACCCACATGTTACATAAAAATTCCTAATGGCAAACTGGTGCCTGCAACACAATCTGGCACGTTTATACTCTCCTCTACGTACTCTCTTTCTAATGTTCTATTTGTCCCTGGCTTCATTGTAACTTACTATCTATAAACTGTTTAACTAGTGATCTCGATTGTGTCATCACTTTTACTAAAAACTTGTGTCTTCTTCAGGCCAATACTTCGAGGATGTTGATTGGATGGGGTGATACACGTGACGGTGTTTATTGGATCCGATGGGTTGCGACTTCTTCATCGTCGTTTGCTCTTTCCTCTCGATTAGATCCAGCTTTACTATGGCATCACAGACTCGGGCATCCTTCTTTTGATTTATTAAAGTTTCTACCTAATCTTTCTTTGAATAATACTAAACATTTGTCCAATGATCCATGTGATGTTTGTCATCGTGCGAAACAAACTCGCTCAAGTTTTTCTTTAAGTCAAAAACATGCAACTAAAGCTTTCGAACTTGTTCATTGTGATTTATGGGCCCCTGTCGTGTGCCCTCTACTTGTGGTGCATCGTACTTTCTCACAATTGTTGACGATTATTCTCGACTAACGTGGGTCTATCTTATTCGCTTCAAAACCGATGTTTCTACTATTATTAAACAATTTTATGCTTTAATTCAAAATCAATTTTCTTCAACAATAAAAACCATCCGTAGCGATAATGGTACGGAATTTATTACTTTACGAAAATTTTTCCTTGATAAAGGAGTTTTATTTCAAACTTCTTGTGTTGCTACCCCTCAACAAAACGGTCGTGTCGAACGAAAGCATCGACCCATTTTAAATGTTGCTCGAGCCTTATTATTTCATGGAAATCTACCCTTAAGTTTTTGGGGTGAAAGCATATTAATGGCATGTCATCTAATCAATCGAACACCATCTAATCTTTTAAAAGGATAAACGCCTTATTTTATGCTTTTTGGTGTTCAACCTGATTATTCAAGTATTAAAATTTTCGGGTGCTTATGTTATTCTTCGGTTTTACCTAAATCCACTAATAAATTTGATCCGCGTGGTCGAAAATGTATTTTTATTGGTCATGCTTTCGGACAAAAAGGTTGGAAACTATATGATTTATCTACTCGAAAAAAATTTTGTTTCTAGAGATGTTGTTTTTTATGAATCATTTTTTCCTTTTTTTAATAATCAAAATAATGATAATCAAAATAATAATAATGATGTCAACCCTTCTTTGTCATTTAGCAATGAAAACCCATCAATTCCTCCTCTATTTACTGATGTCCGTTGTTCCAAACCAAAAAATATCCCTTCTCCTTTTTTATTTAATTCTGATTCAAACCTCTCTCCAAATTTACAAAGATCTCCCTCTATTTTTTACGATCATTTATCTCCTTCCTTATCTACTCCTGATTCTCCTCCAATTCTCCAAACTGTTTCTATTACTAGTTCTTCTCCTTCCTCAACTGCTATCCCTCTGCCTTCCGCTCCTATATTATCAGATGATCTTCCTCTACCTTCCTCTCCTATAATATCCGATGATCTTTCTATTTTCACAAATCATGTTTCAGACCTTCCTTCTTCCACAAATCCTGATTACTTGGCGATCTCGTCTTCTCCTCAACCCACATCTAACGAGCCATCCAACTCGCTTTCCTCTGATATCCCGCCTTCAGAACCTTCTCTTAATCCTACATCTTCCTTGGTTAGACGCAGTTCTCGGGTGTCTCGTCCCTCGACTCTTCTTCGAGATTATCAATGTGACGTTGCTATCACCTCTTCAAGCATCCAGTCTGCATCCTCCTCGACAGGTTCTTTCTATCATATCCAACATTATCTTCAATATAAAAACATGACTCCTGCACATGCTTATTTTCTTAATGCAGTACAAGTTGCGTATGAACCAAAATCTATTAAAGAGGCTCTATCCACGCCTCATTGGCGCCTTGCCATGATGCAAGAACTCGACGCACTGCATCGAAATGGTACTTGGAAGGTTACTAGTCTTCCTCCACATAAGAAGCCCATTGGTTGTAAATGGGTTTTCAAGGTTAAACATCGATCCGATGGTAGCATCGAGCGGTACAAAGCCCGTCTAGTAGCTCTTGGCAATAGGCAGGTCGAAGGTATTGATTTTTTGATACATTTGCTCCTGTTGCTAAGCTAGTCTCAGTAAAAGTTTTCTTAGCAGTGGCTTCTATCAAACACTGGGAACTTCATCAGATGGATGTCCACAACGCATTCTTACACGGGGATCTGTCTGAAGAAGTTTACATGTCTCCTCCTCCTGGATTTGGTTCCTCTGATTCCCGACAGGTTTGTCGCCTTCGAAAGTCCCTCTACGGTCTTCGACAGGCTCCCCGTAATTGATTTTCAAAACTTGCATCTGCCTTACGTAAATACGGTTTTGTCCAGTCTTATGCCGATTACTCTTTATTTTCGTACATCAAATCTAATATTACTGTGCATATTTTGGTCTATGTTGATGATTTAATTATTGCAGGAAATAATTCTAATTTTATTTTTCAATTTAAGTCTTATCTCAACTCGTGTTTCCATATGAAGGATCTCGGTGCATTAAAATTCTTTCTAGGTATCGAGATTACACGTACTTCCACTGGCTTGTATCTCTCTCAAAGGAAGTATGCACTGGACCTTCTCACTGACGCCGGACATCTGGGTTGTAAACCTGCTTCCTTCCCTGTTGAGAAAAATCATCGTTTGGCTACTGATGACAGTCCTCTGCTCTCTTCTCCAACCTTATACCGACGCATTGTTGGACAACTTATTTACCTTACAATAACTCGTCCTGATTTAAGTTATGTTGTTCATCTCTTATCGCAGTTTGTGCATGCACCAACGGAAAATCATTGGGCTGCTGTAATACGGGTTCTTCGCTATGTTAAACAGTCTCCATGACAAGGTGTTTTTGTCTAACACAAGCTCATTGCATCTCAATGCTTACTGTGATGCCGACTACGCCACATGCCCTCTTACTAGACGTTCCCTCACTGGTTTCTTCATCATGTTGGGCACATCTCCAGTCTCGTGGAAAACAAAGAAACAACAGATCGTATTACGCTCGTCTGCAAAATCCGAGTACCGTGCAATGGCCACTACCACCTGCGAGCTTATCTGGTTGCGTTCTCTTCTTCACTCCCTTGGGGTAATTTTGTCTCGTCCATGTACTCTTTGGTGTGATAATCAGGCGGCTCTCTATATTGCATCAAATCCGGTCTTCCATGAACGTACGAAGCATATCGAGATCGATTGTCATGTCACTCGCGATCAAGTTCAAGCCGGCAACATTTCTACACGTCACATCCGTTCCTCCGAACAACTTGCCGACATCTTCACCAAACCATTGGGTCAACGCCAATTTCATTATCTTCTTTTCAAGTTGGGCGTTCACAATCTTCACGCTCCAACTTGAAGGGGTGTATTGAATATATTAGGATCTCTATGTACATATATAGGTTTAGATATTATCTTCTCCTTAATTTTATCTCTTTTATTCCTTTAGATTAGCTGCATATCTTCTTTACTTAGATATTCTTCTTGTATAAATCCTTTTCTCTTTTATGAATAACACAACTCAATGCATTCTGTTATTCTTCACGGCAATATTGAAGGCGGCGAGAAGGAGTTGAGAGACAATGACGTGCAAGAAGAGGAAGAACTTTGCGGTTGTAATGACCGGATTTTGGTTACCTGGCCTGGAGAGTTTTTTTTGCAGTTGATTTCCTTCGAGTTTTGTAATAGATGAGCAGTTTTGCATTAATTAGATATATATTTATGTGACAAATCCAAACTATAATATTGAGAATCAAGCAATGACGTACATATTATTTTTTTTGGAATTTTAGAAATATATTGAGGATTTTTCGAGCGATACTAAAAGTTGTGGAAAACACCGGTTTTCGAACGATACTAAAAAATGGGGCGGTCTTTCAGTTTGTGTCTTGTTGTAAGATTTAGTGAAATTGTTGTCAAATTAGGTTGGAACCTATTGTAAGGTTTTTAGCCCGTGACCCCTCAAAATTCTAAATTTTGGGTGTTATAGCAGTGATGGTGAAGGAATTGTGTCCTTTACCCAAAGGTGCAATTACTGATTATGTTATAGGACGATACATAGAGATATATAATCTGATAATATTAGGTAGTCATAGCGTTTTGCTAGAAGCCAACTATGACTTACGTATTTTATGTGATAAAATATGTTGCTAGTATTATCGGGTCCTACGAGGTCACACCCATTGGGCTGATGGACTAGATCAATTAATAAGGAGATATAATATATAAGAGTATATATTATAATATTATATTTGATATAATATGGGAGTGTGCATTTATTAGATAATAAGGTGTTATTTTCTAATAAAGATTAATGCTAAAAGATAAGATTTCTTGGAGATATCTTATCCAAAAGACATTATATATATACGGGCTTTCTTAGAGAATACCCTAATAATTCATTCTAAACCTTCTTTCACACACAACTCTGGCCGCAGTATCGTACTCTGCCTTCTCTCATTCGATCTCTTGAGTTTTGCCTTGGAATCTTGCACTAGCATTCAAGACTAAGGCGATCTAGATCTTTACCCGGGTGGACCAACTAGAGGAGTCACGTTTGAGGCTCTCAAATCTCTCCCTGAAGGTTGCGGTTCACGCATCAAAAGGTATTCATTTTCCCTATACTTGTCTAATCATATATGCATGTGATCCTCGTTTTGATGTTCAGGAAAACTTGTTTCCTGCAATTCCGCTTTTACACATCTAAAATCCCAACAGTGGTATCAGTCGCCTCTTGCATAAATTGATTAGATCAAATTGAAAAGGCCAGCTTTGATGCATGTTTTGATTGGTTTTAATTTTGATTATGAAAGAGATTGTTTTATGGATTAATTTGCATGATTAAAACTACAAATTTAATTTGTATTTGTCCAAAGTTTCATTGATTAGTTCATGCAATTGTTGCATATAAGATGAACATACATTAGAAATTTGATTTTTAATGCTTGAATCATGAAATAACAATGCTGATTTTTGTTTTCCCTCATTGAATAATGTAAATCGTTTACAAATTTTAAGTGGGAGAAGCCGAAATTTGTTTTCGGCAAATAATCAGTTTTGGCGGCTAGGGTTTCATCCTACCGACGGCTAGGGTTTCATTCAAGGGTTAAGTTAATTCCTTATATGATTAGTTAATTTAGCTACGAGATAATATTTATTTTTCTTAGATAATATATTTGATATCTTATCTAGATAAATTTGATTTATCTTAGGAAATAAGTTATGTGATAACTTATTTAATAAATAATGATTTAATTTGAATATTTGATATCTTATTAGGTAAAGATAAAGTTACCTTGATTAAATCTTATCTTGAATAATATTTCTTTTCCTTAGATAATATATTAAATATCTTATCAAGATAAATTTGATTTATCTTAGGAAATAAGTTATTTGATAACTTATTTAAACAATAAGGATTTAATTCGGATATTTGATATCTTATTAGGTAAAGATAAAGTTACCTTAACTAGATCTTATCTTCGATATTATTTATTTTTCTTAGATAATATATATTTGATATATTATCTAGATAAATTTGATTTATCTTAGGAAATAAGTTATTTGATAACTTATTTAATAAATAATGATTTAATTAGGATATTTGATATCTTAATAGGTAAAGATAAAGTTACCTTAATTAAATCTTATCTAGATTCACCCATAATTTGATATGATGATATCTTATTATATTTATAGGATATTTGATTTTCTATTGGGCATATTTTAGTTTTTGCAAATTAATGATTAATATATGATATTAATACCATAAATAATTTAATCATATTAAAAAAATGGGAAAAGAGTTTCCACTTTTATTAATATTTATTTGATTAAAGTGTTTAATCAAATTTTTATTTTTATTTTTACAAATGACTTTTCGGATAAAATTTGTTTTATTCATTGTCTCGATTTGTTTTTATTTTGAATAAAAATATTTTCGGGCCTTATCATCTTAAGTCTGGTTCCATTACTTAATACTCTGAATCCCCTTCGGTCCTGTCAAAAAACCTGTAAAATGGTTAAGGTCGGCTTAGTACTTTCCATTGTGAAGTACTTCCCTTCCTGGGGTCCCCGAAGTGTTGGTGAGGGTACTATTTTGGTTCTAAGATTTTAGTACGGGCACTAAAATTTTTATTATTATTTTCGAATGCAATTTATTTGAAATGTTATTCGAGAATAATTTATATATATATAAGTGTGTTATGTATATATGTGTGCATGATTCGATATTTGATATGTCTTGCATGCGGTGACTAGTATGGCCCACGTAGATAAATACGATTTGCGTATCGTTATGGTTTTTATGTACACGATCTGCGTATCGTTATGTATTTTTTGTAAATTTCAATTTCTGCAAGAGCTATTTTTATTTCATTAAATATGTAATACATGAAGCGCGGAGACGATGAAGAGCCCGAAGGATGAAGATCCATGAGGAGCCCGAAGGATGGAGATCCATGAAGGTTACAAGATTCGAAGATGAGATCTTGTTAGGGGCCATACTAGGAACCACATTTAATTATTGCATTGCTTGAATGTTTTAATTTCCCACTATGCATGCGTGTACGTCATTTTATGTTATGTCGTTCACTTATAAAATGACAAACCGAGCATGCTACTTAAAAGAATATTGAGAAATGCCTTCCCATATCATAACCGATCCCTGCCTTGGGATTTCGTTGGATAGGTTTCGCCTTCGCGAGGTGTCCTTCTTTGACCAAGGTATATTGCGGGTATGTTCAATAGGGGCATGCTGTCTTGATATGGTTATACTCAACTAAAGACCATAAGGGTTTTGGATTTTGAGGCATAAGGATGCGTTCACATTAGATGTGACCATCAAACCAAGAATTATAAGGAGTTATAATTAGTAAAAGAGTCTACTTACCTTGATTATATGAGATAAGAGGAAGTGCCTAAGTACGCTCGAGTTTCATATAAGATGGGATTTTGGAATCATTTTACTCTAAAGGGATTTGAAATAACCGAGTAGAATGTGCAAAACTTACTATTTAAAGATTGTCTTAAATTTTATAGTTTTGCTTAAAAATCAATCATATTCTTATCTGTAAAATGTTATCATTCCGTTTTGTAGTTACTATGTCTACTGACAATCTCAAATACACCCTCCGAACTATTCTTGAGAAGAATAAGTTAACCCAAAACAATTTCCTAGACAAGGAAAGGATTTTGAGAATCGTTCTCAAGTCTGAGGGCCAAGAAGATGTCTTGAAAAAGAAAAAAAAACCGTCCCCGAGCTCACTGAAACCGCTTCTGAAGCGGATAAGTAGACCCATAAGATAATAGCTGATAGATCACGTAGCGTCACATGTTTGATGTTAGCTGCTACAGATCTTGGTCTTCAACAAAGGTTTGAGGAACAAGATGCCTATACCATGATAACTAATCTTTGAACTTTATTCAAAGAACAAGCTAGGCTTGAGAGGTATTCGACCTTAAAAACTATCATGAGCTAAAAACTCAAAAAGGGAAACCAGTCGGTGCACATGTATTTAACATGATAGACTTGTTTGACAAGATGACTAGACTTGGACAAGAATTTGAGACGTCAACGGATATGATCCTCAACTCTCTCCGTGATGGTTTGCATATTTTCGTTCGACGAATCATATGAATGTCATGGACAAGTCCCTTAACGAGCTACATGTAATGCTTAAGACAATTGAGCAAAACATAATGGGTGACCCAATGAAAGAAGTTCGAATGGTCAAAGCAAAGTGATTCAAGCAAGGACATCAAAAGAAGCATCATAATCAGGGGAAGGGCAAGCTAGTTGCTCAACCTAAGACCAACACTCTCAAAATGAAGTTCATTACTAAGCATGAGTACTTCTACTGCAAGGAAAGGGGCATTGGAAATATAAATTGCCCATGTAATTGGAAGATAAGAAGCAAGGAGAAACATGACTATGTTAGACGTGGTTTGCTCAATGATGAGTTTTGTTAATCTTCCTACGTCCTTTTGGGGATATGCCCTCACTATTGTTATGTTCACACTAAACAGATTTTTGTCCTGCTCAGTTGATAAGACACCATATGAGCTATGATCTGGAAAAGTTCCACTCTTGTCATTTTTGAGAGTCTGGGGTTGCAAAGCTTATGTAAAGAGTTTACTATCAGGTAAGTTAGCACCCAAATCAGATAAGTGCTACTTTGAAGGTTACCCCAAAGAAACAAGGGATACTATTTCTACCATCCAACTGAGAACAAGGTGTTTGTTGCTCGGGATAGTGTCTTTTTGGAAAAATATTTATTTCCAAGAAGACAAGTGGGAGAAATGTTCAGCTTTAATGAGATTCAAGTTGAGCAACAAACTCAATAAGAAGAGGACATACATGATGTCACTAAGGAACTTGACTATATTGATGTTTCTACCCAAAGGGTAGAACCTCAAAATCAAGATGCAATTCCTCAAATAGATGATAACTTAGTGGGACCACATGAAGATGTGAAAATTTCCACAGTTGAAATATCTTTTATTGTTGGACCACAATTGAGATCTAGTAGGGCTAGGCAACAACTTGTTCATTTGGATGACTATGTGTTGATTGCTAAGATTGACGTTCTAATTTTAGAGAGCGGAGAGCCCGAAACCTACAAACAAGCTATGACGGATGCCAACTCCGAAAAATGGTTTATAGCCATGAAATCCGAAATGGAATCCATGTTTGAAAATCAAGTATGAGACTTGATAGATTTGCCTAGTGGAGTAAAACTCATTGGTTGCAAATGGGTCTTTAAGACAAAGATGGACAAGGATGGAAATGTTTTCAGTCTATAGGGCAAGGATTGTTGTCCAATTATTTAGACAAATTCATGGTATTGACTATGATGAAACATTTCCCTGATTGTAATGATCAGATCCATTAGGATTATCCTAGTGATTGTCGCATATTATGAATATGAGATATGGCAATTAGATATCAAGACCGATTTTCTAAATGAATATTTAGAAGAGGATGTATGTATGATACATCCTGAGGGTTTTGTTGATCTGAAAAAAGCTAGGAAGATATGCAAACTTAAGAAGATCATTTATGGACTTAAGCAAGCATTCATGAGTTGGACTCGTTGATATTATGAAGTGATCAAATAGTTTGACTTCATTAGATTCAAAAAAAGAACCTTGTGTTTACAAGAATTTTAGTGGGAGCAAAATAACCTTTCTAGTCCTATATGTGGATGACATATTACTCAATGAATAACATTCCGATGTTGGAAATAATTAAGGAATGACTTAAGAAGTATTTCTCATTGAAGGATCTTGGAGGAGTCAAGTACATTTAGGCATCAAGATCTATAGAGATAGATTTAAAATGTTTATTGGTCTTAGTCAATGAACTTATGTTGATAAGGTCATTGGTAGGTTCACCATGATGAACTTGAAACAAGGGTACATACCTACACTTTACATATGTTTTGAGCATATGTAGTGGATACCAATCGAGTCTTGGTGAGACACGTTGGTTAGTGGAAAAGAGCATCCTTAAGTACTTGAGAAGAACTAAGGATGATCCATTGGTTAAAGAGGTGATGACGAGTTGGTCATCAAAGGATATATTGATGCGAGTTTCCAAACATAGATGATTTTGAATCACAGTTTGGATACTTCTTCATTATGAATGAAGAAGCGGGTTAGTTGGACAAGCCAAAGACAAGGAATAGTAGCAAATTCTATGACGTGAGGATGTGAAAAATACACATAGTTGATAACATTGCAGACTCGTTAACGAAACACTTGAGTAGGCCCAAGCATGATAGTCATACTAGGGCCAAATGGGATCAAGCACATTGTTCATTCTTTTGATAATTTTACGCTTGATGGATAAACTTGTTTATCTTTTCGTAATATTATGTTTGATTTATATGAGTTATTCATATTCTTATTTGATTATTACTTGAATATCAAATAAAGTATCCAATCAATTTTGTAGTTAACAAATGGGCTCATTGAAATAGTTTTGATGAATCAAAAATTATAAAAATTGTTTAAAGTCCATAGTCTGAGTCATTAACTTGGATACAAATGACTGTATAAAAGACTATATTGTGAGATCGATTGATAAACACGAGTTTCATGTGTTATAGGGACATAGAGATGTCTAATCGATTACAAAGATGTGTATGGCGAAACATATCGGACAGACCGATCTTATGACTTCGCATGATCCGATTGCAAAGTCATAAAGATATCCATGATTAGTGAATTCCTTAGACATGAGTGGGATATTGTGACCATTAAAGTGATGGTATATCTTTGACGTTGTTAAACACTGACCGTAACAGGCAGTTATAAAGGCAGTGATTGGGATTACCAAAATTTGAGTGGGAGCGATAGTCTTGCAAGACTGGATATGTCCTCCTATTCCATGCATGACATGATGTAATTGGAAAGGATTGGTGTCTCTGCCACTTGAAGAGTGAAAACTGTGAAATGCGTGCACACGCTCAGATGGATTAAGTTGTAATCATCATGATTGACAGTTTGATCTCAAGAGTTAAAGAAACATACTTGATGGCAAAAATGGTTTCCATCATATAGTCAAGTAAAGACATTAAGTGACAAAGGAGTTTTAACATTGCACACTTGTTGTAAAGTACAAGTGGGAGATTGAAGGAATTGTGTCCTTTACCCAAAGGTGCAATTACTGATTATGTTATAGGACGATACATAGAGATATATAATCTGATAATATTAGGTAGTCATAGCGTTTTGCTAGAAGCCAACTATGACTTACGTATTTTATGTGATAAAATATGTTGCTAGTATTATCGGGTCCTACGAGGTCACACCCATTGGGCTGATGGACTAGATCAATTAATAAGGAGATATAATATATAAGAGTATATATTATAATATTATATTTGATATAATATGGAAGTGTGCATTTATTAGATTCAATAAGGTGTTATTTTCTAATAAAGATTATTGCTAAAAGATAAGATTTCTAGGAGATATCTTATCCAAAATACATTATATATATACGGGCTTTCTTAGAGAATACCCTAATAATTCATTCTAAACCTTCTTTCACACACAACTCTGGCCGCAGTATCGTACTCTGCCTTCTCTCATTCGATCTCTTGAGTTTTGCCTTGGAATCTTGCACTAGCATTCAAGACTAAGGAGATCTAGATCTTTACCCGGGTGGACCAACTAGAGGAGTCACGTTTGAGGCTCTCAAATCTCTCCCTGAAGGTTGCGGTTCACGCATCAAAAGGTATTCCTTTTCCCCTATACTTGTCTAATCAATTATGCATGTGATCCTCGTTTTGATGTTCAGGAAAACTTGTTTCCTGCAATTCCGCTTTTACACATCTAAAATCCCAACAGGTGGTTGTAGGCCAATGCGGAGAAGAAGTAGCATGAGGGTCGTCAGATCCATTTCTCAAGCCCGAACTTCCACGGTGGCGGTTGCAAGCCAGAGTGACAAAGAAGCTGCACGATTTGAATGGCTCTGCGTTTTGTTATAGGCGGATCAGTATGGCTTCATCCAATAACACTGATGCTTGTTGCTTCATCTAACGTCGAATATTATACATGCTTCAATTCGGCCAACGTTTAGCACACTAATTTAAATGGGTATATGTTTCGGCTAATTATAATTCGGACGCACATGCATACATGTTGAGTCCTAGCCCAATGCGTACATAAACCTTATGACTTTCAATCATAAAATCAATTAACAATAAAATGACTAACTCACCGGATAAATATATATATATATATATATATATATATATATATATATATATATATATATATATATATATATATATATATATATATATATAGTTAGGATCATGTAGGAACAGTTCTTAGAATAGGGAATAGGAACTCATAAGATCCGTTAGATTAAAGTTCATGAACGTACATGATTGAAAGTTTTATATGGTAGTAAATTAAATAGGTACATCTATTTCCCTTAATAGAATTTTAGTTTTTTTTTTAATTTATGACAAAAAAATTTCACAATCAGTGTTCATTCCTTAATAGAAATATACATTCATCAACTTTTTGACTAAAATATACGGAATCAATGTTCATTAAATTTTAACGACCAAAATAAAATTTAACGACCAATTGTAACCAACATTATTTCCATATTACATATTTTAACGACCAAAACAAAATTTAAAGACCAAAACAAAATTTAACGACCAAATTTTAGCGACCAAAATTTAACGACCAAAAACAATAAATTAACGACCAATCCTAACAAATTTAACCAACATAAAATTTAACGACCAATTTTAACGACCAAAATTTAGCCATCAAAGTTAACGACCAAAAAAAATAAATTAACGATCAATCCTAACAAATTTAACCACCATAAAATCTAACGACCAATTTTAACGACCAAAATTTATCCACCAAATTTAACGACCAAAAAAAATAAATTAACGACCAATCCTAACAAATTTAACCAGCATAAAATTTAACGACCAATCCTAAAAAATTTAGCCATCATAAAATTTAACGACCAATTTTAACGACAAAATTTTAACGACCAAATTCTAACCACCAAATTTAATGACCAAAAAAATAAATTAACGACCAATTTTAACGATCAAATTTTAACGACCAAATTCTAACCATCAAATTTAACGACCAAATTTAACGACTGGTATATTATATTTTAACGACCAAACAAAATTTAACGATTGATATACTATATTTTAACGACCAAACAAAATTTAACGACGGATATACTATATTTTAACGACCAAAATAAAATTTAATGACTGTTATATTATATTTTAAACAACTAAGATACTATATTTTTACGTTATTTTAATGGTCGTTAATTTTTTAACATTCGTTAATATATAATTATACCGATTTGAAGATTTGTTCAGCCAAAAATAAGATATCGACTTTCCTTTTTTTAAAGATATATTAATGGCTAGTGAATTAAATTGGAACAGTCATATAAAACTCTCTTATTTAACCTTATAATGTATCTTTCATCATGGACGTTCATTATTTAATCTAACGGGTCTTAAAGGTTCCTAATCCCTACTCTAAGGGATGTTCCTACCGAATCCTGACCTTATATATATATATATATATATTATATATTAGACTTAAAATCTCTCGATTTTAGATGTTTGAGGTTTATTATCTCTAACACGCCCCTCAAGTGAAACTAGAAACATATCTTAATTTATACTAAAAGTCCTAAACAAACGGGTAGCATTTCATTTTTTTGTATAGTTATCCCATAAGGTAGGTTTTATAATCCAGTTAGGTTAACTATTTTGGTATCATGCACCTATCATGGCTCGTTGAATTAGAACATGCCTAGCTAGCTTACAAACAAAGGTGTATTTGTTTTGTATTGTAATGAATATTTGAAACAAATAAAAAATCTCAAAAATGATGGAGACAATCCAATAGAATAATGGAGAAATAATTTCCAACCGCACCATTTAGGGAAAGACGGGGTAGAGAAGAAAAAAAAGGAGCATCTTTAGGGTATGTGTTGTCGTAGATAAGGGCACTTAGAGTTGGACTTTGAAGAAGCACTAAGAGATAGAGAAAGTTGAAGAAACCCTAATCACATAATTCTTATCCCTTCATTCATTTGCCTCTCCCTTCGTTTAGGGACAAGATCACACTATCTTTTTTGGTGCTACGAGACCACCCCAATTTGAGAGATGGGGGATACATGAATTGACTGAGGCTATAAAGTACCCTAGCAAAGTTTTATACTACCTTTCGCTTGTCGTCTCCCTCAACAAGAACCATCTCAGCCGTGATTTGACTACCGTTGCGTAAAATACGAAAAAGAACGATAAATTAGCGAAACCCTAAGGACAATACTAGAAAATATAATATGGGTCGAAATATAAAGTACTAAACATATGACATACGGTTCATTTAAAGAGGTAAAATCGTCTTTCTTAACACCTAACCGACTTTGTGCACTATGACATTTAATTTAAAACATATCAAAGACTACAAATTCGATTGCTCTCTAATTTAAAAGCTTAGATATAAGCTTTTCTTGTACGGATATGTTGTATATTCTAAACTATTTTTTTAATACGAATATGTTGTAAACTGTAATGTAAAAGTTGAGGTATATTTCAAAATATACACTATAATCAACTTTATACAAATGTAAATTAGAAAAATATTATTATTATTAAATCTGAACAATTCTAATCATAAATTATTATATCATAAAATCTAAATTGCTTTTTTTTTGAAATTGGGAATCATTATGTTGTACATTATAAACATTACACTAATTTCTGTAAATCCATAATCATAAAATATAATTTTGAACCTTTTCTTCCCTCTAAAAAATTTCTATTTTCATGTTCCTAAATTCAGATTTATGTCCGTTTCATAATAAAATTCAGATTTATTGTAGAATTTAGGTCTTATTAATTTTATACTAGTTTATACTTTTGTAGATGCATTATTGAAGCGAATTATATCTTGACAAGTGTCCCATCATATCATATATATTCCTTCCTATCAAGTTTGAAAATTGGACCAATATGCTTCTTTTCTTTTTACCTTTCTAAATATCAGTATTGTTAGACATTATTGAAGAAAAATTATAACACTAGTGGCGTTGGGAAATTAAACTATACACCGTCTTATATTCCATTGTACTAAGTAAAACAATAAATATAATTTGATTCAAAGAACATCCTTATGTTAATTATATACCGGTGATTATTGTAAACTATAGCTAATTCAAATATAAAATAAACCGATTATGAGCATAGTGAATCTCATCTCGAACTCGAGTCTAATCCCACCGAGCTATTAACAAGTTGAGTTAAGTAGCTCGTTTAGGAACGTAGTGTTACGAAAATACCCCAATCATACATTCATTTGTAAAAGTGAGCAAAAAACAAGCTTGAACTTGAAGTTGGCTAGAAAAAAATGAGCAAAAGGAGCTTGAATTTGGTAGGAAGACTCGCGAGCTGAGTATTAGCTTAGTTGTAAGCTTGATTCTAGAGGTAGGCTCATTCCTGAACTCAACTTGATAATAAATGAGTTAAACATGAACATGTTAAAATTCAACTTGTGTGGTTCGTATAACAATCCTACTAATCACTAAGAGATTTAATATTATCCCTAAAACTATCAATTCAAATAATGTTAACAAATTTGACAAAATGATGTTTTAAATGAGGAGGTGGAGAGTGCTAAGATAATAAACTTTTCACGTCTACGATGGAAAATTTTAAGTCTAGTATCTAAGGTTGGTGAGGTACGTACTCATTCTATGATCAATTGGTTTTAAGATGACCCAACTAGGCTTATGTGTTGGGCTTGAATCTAACGTGCATGTGTACTCGTATGTACACTACCCCGGTCTACAATCCGATAGAATTTAACATGATATCATAATGGTTAGCCAAATCAATTCGTCAATCTTAAAATTGGGCTAGTTGTCTATAAAGAGAATGAAATGTTACCGTTGTTCAAGTGTCAACTAGGTCTACTTCCCCAGTTGCACTTGTAGGGCATGTTGAGATAATAAGGCTACAACCAATCACAAGCCCAAATTCCGTAAAACTCGTGTGCTCACGACCCTCGGTCCATGCACAGTCCGATGAACTTTAACAAAGAGTAAAGAATAAGACAATGATCAATCACAAGCCCAAATTCCGTGAAACTTGAACTCAAGTAGGGTTGTTAGTTGTTATACGAGCATGGATCGAGAGTAAACATTAGTCAAGCTTTCAAAATGTGTTCGTATTTATCACGTTTTGAAAGTGAACAAGCTCAAACAAAATTTCTTATCCGAAACGAGCCCAAAAATAAGTTAACTAATATAACGGTATTAATATGTTGTTCTAACCGAACTTTTAAAATATTTTCATATTGAACTCGTTTAAAAAGTGGGGAAAAAAACTCAAAATAAACCATTTTTCAAACTGAGTCCGGGTAACTCGGACATATAACCACTATTACCTCAAATCTACGTACACATTATTAATAGCGGATATGATGAAATGTTCACTAATTATTCATCAATATCAAATCGAGATCCATATCACTAGATACGTTGAGCTTAACATATACATTACCGATCTGATTGGCTTTTGACTAACATAGTGAGCAAAAAAGATAGATATCATAATACAATTGATGGAGAATCTAATTGATTTGTATGGATTGTATCATTCACATTGATATTGTAGGGCAATACAACTAACTTTAATTTATTATTATCATGGAGATGAAGTGGACATGGATGAACAATCATGAAGTATAAAGTGAAGAACTTGTTAGCATGCAATTTGGCAAAATAGAACACGATACTTCTTCCTTTCTTTTTGCTGTGGAAATGTGTACTTTTGATGAGCTGATAGAAAGTACAGCTAGTGCTCTGCAATTTATCAGCAAGAAAAAGAAGGAGAAAAAAGCCAGACGATAAGGAGCCAATTAATAGTCTTTGCACTGTCCAATTGTACAGAATCCTTGGGCTAATTCCAAATTTGGGGAAGAAAAAGATTTACAATTTTTTAAAATTTATTTCTCCATTTTAGGGTATCGTTTTGAGCTTCTGTACGTGTTTTCCGTTTTAGGGTTTGGGGATGAAAGGACACGTGTGCAGTGGAGCTGAGAGGTGAGGGTGAATTGGAATAAAATATTCTTTTGTACAGTTTAGCTGCCTTGAAATTTAACTCCGGTTATGTTGGATTAGGTTAATTAGTGCTTTGGAAATAAGTTGGGTTCGTCTAGAAGAGATTAGGAGCCGTTTGGTTGCAATTTTAAAAATAAAAATAGAATAAAAACGAATCTAGTCTACTTGTATGTCATTGTTCATTTATAAATTTTTAGGGTTAATGTTCTCTTATTTTCAATGCAAAATGTGTTTTTTTTTTTAATTTTACTTATTTTTATATAGAGTATTAAAATTAATTAAATTGTACACTCGTTATTTAAAACCACAAAGAATCATTACAAAACATTGAATGATAAAATATACATGAACTAGATTCATTTTCATTTTATTTTTTTAGAGTCGTAATCAAACCAGGTTAATTTGTGGGAGCTGAAAGTTCAAACGGATACTGAAGAAGCCTCCACACCAAAGTTCATCTTATAAATGAATAGTGACACCCTAAAGACTATTTTCTAAATAAATAGTGACATGTAAGTAGACAGAGTGTTTTTAGGAGACCCATTTTACAAGTTTATGAAGCTTATAAAAAAAGGTTTAAGGTGTTTGAGAATTGAAGGTTACAAGGACTTATGCTAGCTTATGAAAGGTTAAACTTTTTTCTAGCTTCATAAATTCGGTTAAAGAATCTTATTTTATGATCTGAATGATATTTTATAAATATAATCCTATAAAAATATTTATGAATAAAAATTAAATAATGTAGATAATAAACTCCAACTTTAGTTTCAATAAACTAATCGTTTTCAAATGAATCTTGAATTCTTTTCTTTAGTTGCATACAATCGTTAGAACCTCACGGTTTTATATATGTACGTGTTAAGTTTCTAGCGCATACAACCTGACACCACAATTTATTCCCTAAGAAATAATTAAATTAGACCACCCTTATTTATTTTATTTATATGTATCTAATTACATAAGCAACATTGTAAGAAAAGTATATATGTCACCATATAAAAGATACAATATAAAATTCTAACGCATGAAAAACTTAAAAAAATTGAGAGAATATATGAAGATGAGCAAGAGGGAAATGTATGGGTGTTATTCTCCAAGAAGATTCTTTTCAACCTTCAAACCATATTATTACCTAATAAATTCTTTCTCCAAATAAAACAATTTTCTATCTCTTCACCTCATTTAGCATTATAAATAGAGAGTTTCACAGAAACCCTTTTACCACATATCAAACACAACTGAGTTCTAAACTGAATCCTTCGATCTCTTTCTCTTTTCGATTTCCTTTGTTTATGTTCTATGTTTAGCAGACGAAGAGGGTGCATGGTATAGGGTGATGCTGACAGAAGATAGAGAGCACTAAGGATGATATGCAATTCAATTGATCGAAACTAGAAAACAGCTCGACGAAGAGGAGAAGAAGAAAATGCATCTCACTCCTTTGTGCTCTCTGCCTTCTGTCATCGCCTTCAGCCCCTTCTCTCTTAGTCTAATTTCCTATATATATATATATATATATATATATATATATATATATATATATATATATGTATGTGTGTGTTTTGAGGATGTTATTAATCTTTAATGAATATGTATTTTGTGAGATTGAATTTTGAATTTTCCCTCTATTGGAAGTTATCTTTCTGGCTTGTGACTCTGCAGATTATAAACAGTTTAAATTTGAAGTTATAGAAGAGCAAGGGGCAAATACAAAGAGATCGAGATTGAAGCCAAGAAAAGAGGTTGTTTTGTTTTGTTTTTAAGTCTTGATTAGATTTGAATATTGGTATAGAATGAAGTTGATCATAGCTAGTCATATATGTACTATTTAGATAAATGTGGATTTATTTTTAATTAATAATTTAACTACAAGGCTTCCCTTTGTGTTTTTCTTTATTATAATTATTATTTTAATTTTTCTAACCTCAGGCCTTGGCTGTATATATAGGTTATGAATCTTAATTTAGATTTTTTTACTTATATTTTTTTTAATTATATATATATATATATATATATATATATATATATATATATATATATATAAAATATTATGCATGTATTGATAATGATTTTTTTTTTAAATGAAGATTTTCAACCTATATCTTAATGGAATAAATTATAAAATGTAATCATGGAAAAACTAATTTAATAATAAAAAATTGCGGAGGATGATATTTCCAAAAACTACATAAGGTGGATAACCGGTGATGAAAAGTAATTTTTGGGTAATGACTATATTGATCATAAATTTTAAAAATTTACAAAATTAACTTAGAAGTTTAACTCATGTATGAAACTCCTCTTATCCTTCCGAATTTCGTATATATGTCTTTCCTTTTTTTGGAATGGCGATGAGAATTACTATCGATTGTTCTCTCTCGTCGTTGATTTGCTCCATCAATTGTTTATATCAATAGGTTGAAGATGTAGAAAACCCTCTTTATAAAGTTGACGCAGAACTAGGTAGAGTATCCAAGAATATCTCTTAAGATATTTTTAAAAATAAAGGTTATCTGAAAAAAAATTGTTTGGATTTCAATTTTGGAAATATGTGGAGAAAAAAAAAAGGAAATAAATTGAAATTTGAAAAAAGAAAATAAAAATATGATTTCTGCAGCTTTTATAAAAAGTTTGACTTGTAATGTTCAATCATAAATTAAAGTTCTCGAGCCTCCTTTCTTGACCAATCTATAGGGGGAAAAAAACTCTATTGCAGTGATCGAATGCCTTGCACTAAGCTTTACTATACTTGCATATATTTATGGAGTGCTTTATAATATATTTGTAATTAATTTTGTATATTATTAGAATTAAACTATTAATGCATACTAATAGAAAAAAATATTTTATCAAAAAATAGATTAAAATATATGGATTTATAAAGTCTAGTTATTGTAGCTTATTTAAGGACAAATCTACTAGCAATCTAGTGATTAGGGTTGCCAATTGCCATGTATCTACTGATGTGATTTGAATACCAGTTTATAATAAAAGTAGATTGATTTTTTTTTTAAGTCCATCAAAGTGATGTTATTTTTCCTTAATTGACTTTACTAAAGCGTTTACTCTTGAAAATTCTTGTGTTTTCTCGGTGTTATATCGGCTTTTTTCGATCATAAAACCGTATTCCATTAAAAATAAAAGTTGTGGTTTAAATTTTACCACGATACCAGAAGTTGTATATCTACATCTGAAAATTTTAATTAATTTTTTTATTATATTTTAAAATTTCTCTATTTTTTCATCTCCGTTTTTTTTTACTCAAATCTCTTGATCTCCCCGATCAAATTCAACGTTAGAGGGCTCAAAACATATTTATATTGAACAATCTACATATTGTTGGTACAATTTTTTTAAATCGATCAAAAGTTTAAAACCACATCGAAAAGGCCACATGTTATTATATTTACGCGTTAGCTTCCAACATGATTACACCATTTTCACACCGACCATCCATGTGAGGTGTATATTCGTAATTTACGATAAAATTAGGTGGTGACTTTTTATTATGTTTTTATTATAAAGTAAATTACGCAAAATCATCTCCTATATACTTTTCATATAAACACCTCTTATAAATTTTTATTTAACCACTAATTATAATACGTTTATAAAATCACCGCGACATCACGAAAAAAAAAAACGGAGATGAAAAATAAGATAAAATTAGGTGGTGACTTTTTATTATGTTTTTAAGTCTTGGTGGGTCCACCCCGTAGATCACGATCCAACACTAAAATTGCTTTTTTCTTTTTCTTTTTTTATAGGGATTTTATTGGTGTTCAATGGTGAATTGATTATAGAGCTTTAAACATAAGAAGTCGTTACGTGAAAAATAAGATATATAAGATATAGCTTGTGTAACTTATTTTTTATTATAACTATATTGTTGTATTTTGATTTACTAAGTATTGACAAACTTTTAAAATTATATATTTATAAAGTTCTTAATTAATTTTAAGGATTTTTAGTTTTTGATAGAATAAAATTTAACATTTATGAAATAATAATGCATGCGATCAACTTATAATCGTAATAATTTTTTATTTTTTATTTTTAAAAAGAAGAAGAAGAAAGAAGTATATTAGATTGTGAAATAAGTGGATATTTAATGGTTTGGATATAAATATCACTTATTATTTGTTACTCTAAATCAACCATGTATATATATTTTTATCCTTGTACTAGCTTATGATTATTATCGTATTTGATTGTCACTATCTTAGGTGTAGTTAGATAAGATAAGGACGGTACGTTCTTGATAGATCATAAATTCATAATAGATACTTGGTTGACAAATACTATACGAATGCATGCAATTAAGCTTTGTATTTCTGAGAATTTAACTTTTAAATTTATATAAAGTTTTGTATTTTCTGAGAATTTAACTTTTAAATTTATATAAAGTTTTGTATTTCCTGAGTTATAAAAAATATTATATTTCATGTTTTATTTATTAATTATAAAAAGTGCCGATAACTAATAATGAATAAACGGCCGCCGGTTCCAGAGTCCATATTAATTTTTTTTAAAATATTTATTTATTAAAGTCTTGTAGTAAACTTAGTAACCAAAATTTATCTCTATTTTTTTTGTAAATCTCATCCAATAATACTCTTAAACCCTATAAATTTCTTCTACCGAATGAATCCTGACTTACACTATTTTATACAGGAAAAAGAAAAATATATGAATTGAATGAATTCAAAGTTACTTACAATATTTTGTACAGCCTGACACCCTCTTTTTTATTTAAAAAAATTCAGAAAAATATAAAATAAAATAATTGGCCACCGGCGCCCAGATGAGAAAAATGTTTGGCTCCGTTGCCATAATCTATTTCAATTCGATTTAATTTTGTCTATAAAGCTCGATGTTCATCCACAGTGATTGTTTTCAACCTCATAAACTCCCTCTATCACGGTCTAAGTCGTATTGTACGGAAAAAGATAATTTATAATTGAAAAAGTCAGTTATGTAATTTTTTTCGTTGCCAAAACATTTGATAATAAACTTCGGACATCACCAACCAACGCCCTGTTTTTTTTTGTTTTGTTTTTTTTTTTCTGAAAAAAAAAACTGGGCGTCGGCTGATGGCGCCGGCACCCAAATCTTAAAAAAAAAAAAAAGTTAAAGAAAATATATAAAATGGATGTGGGCGCCATTCGGCAGCGCTCAAGCTAGGCGATAGCATCTTGCGATTGTTTTTGAAAACAGGTAATTTGAAGTCCGTGTATATAACATGTCCCATTATAAAGGTAAAAGAAAGATAATTATTATTTATTAGTTATTGTTTATAGTTATTTTAAAGATATGAATAACTTTTTGAATGAATACCTAAACTTTTTGGTTTTTTTTATGAATGTAAAAGGATATCGTAAATGTTCAAAATTCAAGGGTATCATCTGAAAATTTTTAAAAAAAAATCCTTGGACATAATTCAAAAAAATTTAAAAAAAAATATAGAATATTATCCGAAAATTTCAGAAAATAACTTTTAAAAAACTCCAATTTAGTGGATATATTAAAATGAATATATCACAAAGTATATACCTATTATGAATTCACAGATATTATTATAACAACTTGAATTATAACGATGATAGCATCGATCTCTTTTGTTTGTATCCTCTAATTTTCAATCTTGTTGTCATACCCTCATTTGTTGTTTCATTCTATTTGGGCTTGGATTTGTTTTTTGTGTGGTTCTTAATCTTAAATCTTAGTATTTGCTTTTGGGATTAAATAAAGAAAATATAATTTGTAGAAGGGCCT
The DNA here is from genome assembly GCA_002319775.1 of Fagopyrum tataricum. Classification (NCBI taxonomy): domain Eukaryota; kingdom Viridiplantae; phylum Streptophyta; class Magnoliopsida; order Caryophyllales; family Polygonaceae; genus Fagopyrum; species Fagopyrum tataricum. Next base: position 47,504,084 of record CM008282.1, read on the forward strand.
ATTGATAGGTCCATAGTGTGTACGTTTCTAGCTTTGATAGGAGCTAAAACCCTATCCGTACGTAAGCATGTTCCCTCGCACTAACAATGTTGCTGTCATACCTTATTAGCTTAACATTGAGTGTGGGTAATGTTACTTAATTCTTCCATATACTATTTCAGTTACTTAGGAATCTTCCCACTTTTGTTTCATATTGTGACTTATTATCATTGATAAATAAGAAATCTCCTCAACTTTGGGTCTTTTTGAGAACCCTTATTTAAGATAGGGGATTATATAAAGATTAGGAAAAAACAAAAACTTTGTTTCAGGTCTATATGGCAATAAAAGAGTAATCAAAATCAAAGACAGAGGTTTATACGCTGAAAAATTAAATTTTGAAAAAGAAAAGAAAAAGAAAAGGAATATAACCCAATTAAATCAATAAATAAAGTTAATCATAGAAATAAGATTTTGGATCAAAAGAAAATAAATATCATACTCTTTGTTTTATACTAGAAGTAAATAAAATATTTGAAATAAAAAAAATTCAAATTCAAATTATGCACAACAACTATTTACAAAAAAAAAAATTCATTAATAAAAAAACAAATATACTAAGAACATATAATATAACAAAACATTGTACAAAAGAGTTGAACTTAGCTTTAGTGAGTCTAAGTCGAAACAAATGTGTTACAAGTTCTTAACCCTTTAAATATTTTTATTAACTATACATTTATATTGACTATGTATGTTTATTTATAAATAGTTTTTGTGTGGAATTTTTTTATAAAAATAGTTGCAATGTAATGTGTATTTTATATTTGAAAAGAACTTTTTTTTTTTCTCTTAATTACAAGCTAAAAAAAAATATATTTTATTTTATTTTTTTTATCAAAAGTTCCATGTATGTATATTAATCTTAATTTTTGAAATATATAAACGATATCTTGAGACCATTAAAAATTTAAAACTATTGTGTTGTAAAATATGCATGATTTCAATAAATTATTTATATTTTAAAATTTCCCACCGGCCAGTTAATTATGAATAAGCCTTATGAAAAAAAAAATGAAAAAAAAAAGTAAAAATAAGGTTAAACAACTATACCATTTTGAGTTGGGCCTGATGTAATTGGATCCATTTTTGCGACGGTGAATGATCGGGCTTGATTGGGCTTCTTTGCCCTTTCATTAAACAAATTTGAAGTTAGAATTGGTCAATGGAATCAAATTAAACAATTATCCTTTCAAAAAAAATCAGTAATATACACGTGAATAAAGGGATTCATTTAATCATTATTGTACGTATTAATATAATGATATAGTCAAATGATAACAACACATATTTTCAAAATAATATTTTATAAAATGACTAATAATATGAAACAGTTAGATCGAGTATTATTATTTTTTTAAAACTAATTACATGATAACCTCTGATCGAGTTTGCTTTCATCATGGGAGTAAATAGTGTAATTCAGTTTTTTTTTTTTAAAAAAAAAAATTGGATCCAAATCAACTCTTATTCTTTTTTCATCAATGATCAACGTCAAAATTAGACCCCAAATCTCCATGATGAAGAGACCTTTTCATTTCTTTTTTTTAGATTTCTAGTGTCCATGAAGCTTGGTGTTTTACAGATTTTATCAAGTATTTTTATATTTTCGAGTGGTTTCTTTATAGTTTTACAAATTTTGAATTATGTCTAAAATTAACTTACCTTTTAATATCCGCTAACATTTTAATAATAAATATTATAATTAAAATAAATAAAAAAGTTTTTTCTTCTTCTAGATGGTGAACAAACACACTTGTTATAGTCTACAATACCGTCGCCCAAATTCCATGCAGAACCGCAAAAGATGGCTAAGAGGACCTCAACTTCCTCGAGGAGCCGAAGCCTCCAATATACACGAGTCAAGGAATAGGGTCATATTCTGATGTCTAATATTGAGAGATTGTGAGCCTAGTATATATCACTCCTGAATTGATCATCTTATTGTCAATTCGTCGTATGATGCAACCTATTAGAATTATTTGCTTAGTTCGGATCCTAACATACATGTGTGCTCGAACATATGACAAAACGGCAAAACTTATAGAACGGTAAGAAATCACTTGAAAACCGAAAAACTATTGGAAACACTAAACCTCGGAAACCACATTCGAGATTTTTTTTGGATCAAAATTTTTTATTTTATGTGGAATTAGCAGAATAAAAAAAAAGTTCACTAAACATACTCGCTCTCAAGACCCGCCGCCGGTGGAACTTATGCTACCCCCGAGGATACCGCCTTTGAACAAGCAAATAACTTTGCAACGCTGGTCAAGCACGGGCTTGAGGTCATTGTCTTTACTAATTCGGTGATCCTTGGCGATGAAAACCGTAAACCTCGAGATCCGCCTCCTATTAGAGCTTCATGGAAAAAGATTGCGTCGGGAGGTGCTGATACTAGACAACTATGTACGGTGCTCAATAAAGAGTTTGTAGAAGGCAAGATAATGTCTCATTTCCCGATGGCAATGATGGGGATCCAGTGGTGTCATTGGACAAAGATATTTTTGCGGCTCTCACTCAAGTATGGCATAAGTCGATTGTGATCAAAGTTATGGGATTTCCAATTGCGTTCCCTGTGATGGAGAGAAAGCTTCGTTTATTATAGAGGTTTGGAAATATAATGCAAATTATGATCAATCGAATGGTTCTTCATAGTGCGCTTCAATAACAATAATGATCTCTTTTTGGTCCCTACTAGCGGCCCGTGGACAATATTTACAAGGTGTATAGTCATGAAACGATGGTCTCCGAAGTTCAGACCGTCTTGTGATCGACATAACCTTTGCTCCGATATGGATCATATTAATAAAATGTGCCAATGCAATACTATGAGGAGTCCGGTCTTTGGGATATGGAGGTAGGTGTCGGTAAGACAATTATTATGGATGCGAAAACCCTATTCACTAATAGGGGTAGGTTTGCACATGTTTGTGTGGACGTGGAATTGATCAAACCGCTAAAGAAAGTTGTGATCATTGAAGGAATACGGTGTTCCATTGAATACAAAGTTTTAAGCTAGATTTGCTTTAGTTGCGGTAGATATGGGTACCTTCCACCTCTCTATCTTTTAATGAGATTTTTCATGCATTTGGTTCCTTCGGAGACTAGTCTAGAAAAGTCATTGGGTGATATTGGTAAAGGTATTAATGAAGGGGCAATAGGGAATTCAAAAAGGTTCAAACCTCTCGCAACAACGTCGATGCCGGAGAAGGAAAATGCCCTATAATTGTTGGTCAAGTTCAAGAAGAGTAAATATTCTCAGAAAGAAAAGGACAAATTACAAGGTCAAAACGTGATTTCACATAACCTTAATAGAAAAGGTAATTATAGGAAACAAGAAAGAATATTCACGGGCAAAGGTAAAGAGAAAATCGGAGTGATGCATGGGTGTTGGAATACCCCTTGGGTGAGGTGGATACTGGTATCATCGAAGACAGTCTGAATAGTTTAAAGGTTGGTCATTATTGGGATCGAATCACAAAATGGAAGTGGAATCTTTTTACAGCGATGCTACCCTCATCCACATGTTTGCGCATTGCGGCGGTACAATCTGGATTTGACTGGATGGATTCGGAGGCTGACTGGATTATCTTACCTTTGGAAGATAAGATATGTTGGAAACATAGTGCAAATGGACCGTTTTGGGCTAGCACTGCGTACAAAATGTTCAGTGATGAAGATGTGAGTATGGATGTTGACATCAATTTGCATAAGATGATATGGAAGCTTAATACATTTGAGAGAGCCATGGTATTCATGTGAAAAATAGCCAAAGGTGGTGTGTTACCTAACTGTGAACGATGGAGAGGACACCTCACCAACGTGGATACATGTGGTTGTTGTAACAGTTTGGTAAAGACTTTTCTACATCTATTTAGGGATTGTTTGTTGGTCAAGAATATGTGGAGAAGTCTGTTATCAAGAAACGGAATGACTAATTTATTAAAGTCCCCGTTTGCAAGTTGGTTCCTAGGTAACTTATGCTCTAACCTTTCTTTTAGAAATTCGTATCGTTGGTGTGATTTATTTGTAGTGAGCCTTTTGTGGACTGGAAATAGAGAAATGTCAAGGTTTTCAATGCGAAGATTTCCGTGAAGGATAGATCCACCTACGTTCATATAAACAAGGAGTATGCTCGAGCTTGGGACAATCGTGGTGATAAATTTGTGCTATCTATGAAGGCTCATGTTGATATATGTTAGGGACGTCCGATCCTCCTAAGGGTAAGTTGAAGATTAATACGGATGGTGTTGTGCAGGAAGTTGGAGTAGCGATTGCAGCATGTGTCATTAGGAACCATGACGGAGTTTGGCAACGGGGGTTTGTTTTTAACATTGGTACGTGCACGGTGTCCATGGCGGAGTTGTGGAGAGTGTTATACAGACTAAGGTTGACTTGGGAGTGTGGATACCGATCGGTGGAGTTGGAAACAGATTCACAGCTGGTCTCCATTCTTTTGGCTAAAGACATTCGCAATTTTAATCCGCTTGCTAGTTTGGTGTTTAGATGTTAAACTTTTTGAAAAGGGATTGGAATATCTAATTCCGTCATGTTTACCGCAAGTCTAATAATGTCGCGGATTTTTTAGGTAGTTTAGCGTTCAGCTTATCTAGATATCATGTATTGCTTAACCCTTTCGAGAGTGTTATAAACTGGTTCGATCACGATGTTAGAAGTCGGACTATCGTCACTTAATGACTACTTAACTTTTTTACTATATAAAAGGATCGACTAGATGCATGGATAACACGCACTCCCCTAGTCCCCTCCTAAAAAAAAACATACGAAAAATCCCATTATTTTTGTCTTCCGCGGATTAAGCGCGACACTTTCCTAGCAACATCATGACACCGACTTACCGCGTCTGCTACAGCTGCTCAACGTTAACTAAATTCCAATCATTGAATTTCCAACCAAACTCACCTGATCAAACGGTCATCAATTCTTCATCTTCTATAAATCATCGCAACTCCAATCAAACTCACCAATCAAAACCAGCAAATTTCCCAATCAAAAACCGAAAAATCCACACTTCAAACCAGATACTAAAAATGGAAGCAATTTCCCTAACCTCCACATACCTACCTTCTCTGAAGAAATCACGCGGCGGCGGAAGGCGGCGGGCGGTGAAAGTGGAGGCGGCGCTAAGGCGGAGGAACTCGTACGGTTCAGGGAGATTGGTTGACGAAGGTATGATTGTGTTGAGGAAGAGAATCCATGAAATGAAGGTGATAGAGAGGAATTATCAGCCTCCATCGGATTGGATGGAATGGGAGAAGCAGATTTATGCCGGATATGATGATCTCATTTGCCGATCTCTGGCCGTCGTTCAGTCTCTTCTCCTTGACTCTCGTCCCTCCGTTGGATTCGCCGTCGTTGTACTCCTTGGAGCTAGTGTTCCTACGTCCGTCGTGCTTCTTGCTTTGCAGATCGCCCCCGCCGGACATTAGCTCGCCGGAGCTCTTCCCCTGACTCTTATGTGTCCGAACTGTTGTAAATTAATATGTATAATATACTATACATAAAGTATACATTAGAATTTTGCAGAAAGTAAAAATAATAATAATAAATAATAAATTAAGATGGAAAATTCATGTTCTTTCTATTCTTGTATAATTATTATTTTATGTAAATGTAAGTATGTAACAGTATATCCCAAATTTGTTTTAAGAATGTGATCAATAAAATAGTGTCAATTAGGGTTGTTACATGAGACGACTTACTCGGGCTCGACTCGCGTTCGGCTCGTTAAAAGCTCGGTTTGGGCTCAACTTGTTTATAAACGAGCCGAGCTTGAGCATGTCAAGGCTCGACTCGTTCGGTTAAAGCTCGACTCGTTCGGCTAAAATAACACTATATGAGCATTATTTTAGACGAACTACTCGGACTCGGTTCGGGCTCGATTCGGGCTCGGCTCGTTTATAAACAAGTCGAGCTTGAACATGACACTGCTCGGCTCGTATAACACTGTCAATTTCTGAAGTTATAAGCCTATAACAATGGGATACATTTTGAACATTACACAAACTTGTCGACACATCAGTAACATGACATCGTTGTTGGTGACTTGAATTATGTACAAATAATATCACGAACCCTCGATATATAGTTTAGTCGTTCTCATGTAGAATCTAGATCACTTTTTCCGCTTCTAAGAATCAAAACTTTAGCTAGGATGAGAGTGATAACACTACACTAATGACTATCGTATGACAATAGTCTCTAAGAATGAAACCCGTAACCTTACCTTTTCACGAGTTTAGTCAAACATATGTTATTCTTTATAAGAGTCACCATCAAATCTCGCTCCTTCTATTGTTTTTTTTTTAAAAAATAAAAAGTGATTAGATTGGACTATCTTATCGAGCTAATCCAACCTAAAGTATCCTTGCGAATGAAAATACAAAATTCGAGATCATCAGAAAAATTGGTGTTTGGGATCGAGTTTTCATATAGTTCTATTGTTTTTTATTACAAAGAAAATATGCTTAGACTTTACCCTAAAATGTAAATCACTCAAATTTTCCAGTATGGGCTGGGCCTAAAGTTGAATTTGTCATTAGGCCCTCCCAAAAAGCCCAACTTGGCCCCCCCATTTAAGGTGAATAGGTTAGGTTAGCTAACAACGATCCATGATGACATCTAAGGACCAACATTATTAAATCAGACAGCCGCCAAAAACAATAATAGAGCTTTTTTTTTTCTTTTTTTTTTGGTAGAATAATAGAGCTTTATTAATATACGTTTTTCACTGTCTTATCCTGCGGCTCACTTTTCATTATCATCAAAAGAAACTTGAAGTAACTTAAAAGAATACCCGGTCCGGATTTAATTCGGCTTAGACCGAATAAAATCATCCGTCGTCCTAAAGTAGTATATGCGAAGCCGAACGAAAAACCGAAAAAAATTAAAACTGTAAAAGGAATCCTAATCATTTATGCTCTGTAAAAATATAAACAGTAACCGCCATCTTCAAGCGTATACACACAAATATCGCAAAGACTCTTGTCTTTATACCTGTGAAACTACTCTAAATTCTTCTTCTTCTTCTTCTTCTTCTTCTTCATCATCTGTAATGGTAGTCTGCTGAATTTTGGGGCTTCAATTTCTGGTGAGTTCTTTTCTTTATGCTTTGCTGGCATTGATTTATTGGGTCTGAAATTTGATGGGGCTAGGTCTGATTAAATCTGTGACCTTTGCTTGTATTATTCTCAACCTTTTATAGTTCGTCTTGTGTGTATCCGTGAACTTTCTAGTAACCATCCTGGTTTTTCTTGAAGTTGCACTAACAAACAAACAACTTTTCATGGCTCGTCCTGATCTCAGTTTCAAATTATTTAAATTTTACATGGAATTGGATTTGGCCTCTTCTCTATGTCATATTACCCAGATTTAAATCCACAATTTTGGTTTATTAGGGTTTGTAGTCTTTCTTGTATGTGAATCTCATCTGGGTTTATTTCATCTTCAGGTGAATTAAGGGGAAAATGTTTAGAGTTTTCTTGATGGAGCTTCATGGGCAAGTGAATTCCGCAGAGCAAGATTTACTAAGTGTTGTTGTGCCCTTACTGAAATTAATCACTTTGTCTTTAATTGGGGTACTTCTAGCTCATCCCAAATGCAAGCTTGTCCCAAAAGCCACTTTCAAGCTTCTTAGCAAGCTTGTCTTTGCCCTCTTTTTGCCATGTTTGATCTTTACTTACCTTGGCCAGTCAATCACTTACAAGAACTTCACACTTTGGTGGTTCATTCCTGCAAATGTTCTTATCAGCACTTCAATTGGTTGTTTCCTTGGCTACCTGGTGGCATTGATTTGTCAGCCGCCACCTGAGTTTTTCCGGCTTACTGTCATCATGACAGGGTTCGGTAACACTGGTTACCTCCCACTTGCCATTGTAACATCAATCTGTCATAATAAGGATAATCCTTTTGGTCCGGATTGTCAAACGAATGGAGTGGCTTATGTCTCGTTTGCTCAATGGGTTTCGGTCATTCTTGCGTATACCCTTGTGTATCATATGATGGAGCCTCCAAGAGAATATTATGAAATTGTTGAAGAAGGAGATGAACTCCAGGTGGAGGTTTCGAGTAATATGAGTAATACGAGTAATATTAGTAATTCTGCTTTGAATGATCAAAGCAAGCCCCTTTTACACGAAGCTGAGTGGCCGGGAATTGGAGATAAGGAAACCGAGCATTCAAAAACACCCATCATAGCCAACGTCTTCTTCAACAATAGTGTCTCAAGTGTTTCAATGCAATCATTACCTGAATTCGACTCGATTGAGGAGGGTGGGAGGAGGAGTCCGAGGTCAATTAGATGTCTTGCAGCTCCAAGAGTTGTTAAAAAGATGAGAATTGTGGCGGAGCAAACACCAATCCAACACATTCTCCAACCACCCACCATTGCCTCTTTACTTGCAATCATTGTGGGAATGATCCCACAGCTAAAGGCCTTGGTTTTTGGTGATGATGCTGTCTTATCTTTCGCTACCGACAGCTTAGCAATCGTGGCAGGGGCTATGGTGCCGTCAGCAATGCTGATTCTTGGCGGAATGCTGGCTGAGGGCCCTACTGAAGGCAAACTCGGGAAAAGGACTACTATTGGTATTATAGTTGCAAGGCTTTTGTTGCTTCCTTTGATTGGGATAGGAGTTGTGTTTTTAGCAGATAAGCTGAATTTGACAGTTCAAGGTGATCAGATGTTCCGTTTTGTTCTTTTGCTTCAGTATACAACTCCGAGTGCCATCTTACTAGGCGCGATTGCTAGCCTAAGGGGTTATGCAGTTCGTGAGGCCTCAGCGCTCATATTTTGGCAGCACGTTCTCGCTGTGGTGTCAATATCAGTATATATTGTTATCTACTTCCGTGCAGTTTTATCATATGTATGAAGTTTGTCATTTTCATCATTTAGGCTCAGTATTTGCTGCATACTTCACAGATATGTCTATTTCATTGAGCCTCTGTCACTGTGTTTAGCCTTTTATCTGATGTCATATGCCAATGTAAATGTCTGTTTTAGCACCATGATGTTGATTTTAGTTTGAGAGAGGAGTTGAATGTTCAACTTGTGCTTGTAAGATTTATTTGTTGCAGGTGGCAAGGAATGATATTGAAGAATCACTCTTGAAATTCAATCTTTGATGCTTCTTACTCTACAGTTGAGTTCTTGGACTCAATGTTTTCAGAATGATGGTTCGTTTGATTGTGAATATGGAAAAGAAAACAGAAAGGAAACAAATCTATTCTACCTTCATTGTTCATTTGTGAAATTGAGATTTTGATGAAGGATATTCCTTCATTATGTCCATGTTTTTCATGTTTTAACAATCTGGATCTTGATGAATGTTAGGTAGGTAGTCTCTCCAGCTTAGCTAGTTGGGATCTATGTTGCATGGAAACACGATGTCAAAACAAGAAACGATAACGCAACACGGTTTCACAAAAGTATTTGTGTTCTACGCGTTCATATTTTCGAGATTCCTTAAGAAACGAAAACATGTAGAGATTGAGACATAGATTCATCCCCTCAATCTTTAATGAACAACTCCAATTACAAGCTATTTATAGAATGTGCAAGTTTTAACAGTTGTAAATTCCAACCATTATTGAATTAGGTTTATATTAGATTTGTGTTATTCTTGCAATTTCAAATTCAGGGCTAAAACGATTTTCATACAAAAAAAATTTTGTTTATTTTGGGCTTGTGGGTTATGCCACATTTTAAACAAGATAGTGATGATGAAAGAATGAATCTTTCATAAAAAGAATACGAAACTCATCCCAATGATGTAAGAAACATCAGCAATTCAGGATTCCTGCAAACACCAAAAATTTCCCCGAAGAAAGACAGAAAAAGGACCACTTTTTACTTGTATTTTAAAATTATCTTATAGAAAGTGTAAGCGTGTAGGTTTATGATTTCAATTTGGGCAAGTCTTTGCTTCTCAGATGGGAGTATGGGCAACTGGGCAACAACAATACACAAAATCCCAAATTCAAATACCTTGCTTTCCTCTCAGGAACCCTAAATCATGCGAGGTAGAAGAACTCTCTACACCAAGTTATAAATGGCTATAATCCACATCATTTCTTTCGCTTGCATTGAAGAATCTCATATCTTATTATAAAGTTGTGTTCTTTTTTTCATTTATAGTCTCTTTCTACCTCTGGAGCATGCAACAATTATGCCATTTTGGTGGGTCCTGAGGCAGCAATCAAATCAAAGAGGTTAGCCCTACTATTGTTTCTTTTTTTAATGCTTTGATTGAGGTTTTTCTAATCTAGGATTTGGTCATTTCGTATATATATATATTTATCTGAAATAGGATCTTCCTTTGGTGGTTGGTAAATTGGTATTTTCCTGTCCTTGTTCTTTCTCTGTTTTGATTCATGTCAAGGCACAAACAAACCACAAAGGAAACGATAATGACATGATCATTGGAGAAATTGTTTGATCTTAATGAAACTTGAATACCCATATCAGGAGATTTGAATTTAGGGTCTGTATATCTGATTTAGTTGTTTTTTTGATTCAGTAAGAAGTGGTGAGTTGGTTGTCTACATGATAAGAAGTTGCTGAACTTGATTCTGCAAAAGGGCGTAGAATTCATATTCTTTCTCTCATAGAGATGAATATAGATGATGGATTGTCGAAAAGGAAATCAGTTGCAGAATGCAGAATATGCCATGATGAAGATGAAGCCACCAATTTGGAGACCCCCTGTTCTTGCTGTGGTAGTTTGAAGGTAAGTTTGTTTCCTGCATTCAATATCTTCTTCCTTTGCTGAACCTGATTCTGTTTTAATCCATAAACTGTTTATGCCACTCTTGACAAATCATGTGTTAAATTTATTTATTTTTTACTATGTTTTTGCATCAATAGTTAACTTCAACCTTTGAATTGTAATAATTTGTTACTTCACAGTATGCTCACCGCGAATGTGTTCAAAGATGGTGTGATGAGAAGGGCGACACGACATGTGAGATCTGTCGGCAGGTTCTTTTCTATGTTAACTAATGCTAAAACCATAGATTCAACTTCTTACATTTGCCTTTGTTCTAATTACTTCTCTGTTAAACATTAGAATTTTGAACCTGGATACATTGCACCATCACCTATATTCCAATTTGCTGCCATTCCTATACCCTTAAGGTACACATTACACTTTTCAATCCTTCACAACGCCTATAATATCGCGTCTAGGTGAAAAATCTGACAGTTCATGGCATTTTAACAGGGGGAACTGGGAGATTCCTAGGAGGAACACTCAGGATAATTTCATGTTGATGATTCCTACGGATCGTGATTTCCTTGAACCTACTCTCGACGTGCATCTTTCTCACGGGACTGTAATCTGCTATCGAGTAGTTGCAACAATTGTAAATCCTTCATTCATACCATTTTTTTTTTGCTTTGTTAAAGACTCGGTTTTTTTTCACGTAAATAGATTATCTGATAATGATGATTTGTGCAGTTCGTGGTGCTTCTCGTTTTACGCCATGCTCTTCCAATCATTCTCGACGAAGCTGGAGAATACTCAGCTAAGATCTACACAGTAAGGAAACTGGTATACTGTTTTGCTTCTTAGAGCATATTCAGTATTGGTTATAATTTGAGAGAGAGTTCGTTTGTTTCAGTTATTTATACTTGGAACCATTGGAATTCTGGTGCCAGCATTTGTCATCCTCAAAGCTTACAGCTCGTGTTACCATCATAGGCAACGATATCGACAGGTTAGATGGGTATCCTATGAATTGTGATAACATGGGAGTTAATCTTTAGAAGATCAGGCTTTTCTTGTTCTACTTGGCAGGCTTCTGCTGGTAATGTTGAGAGCGCTTCTGATGATGAGATGAATGAGGTTTCGAGGATACAAACTCAGCTTCATCTGATTCATATACAGTAGAGGATCAAGAAACAACTAAATCACGTTCATCTTGATTGAAGACGGATTGATCATCGAGGGACTGCTCGTTGAGTTGTTGGACTGAAGTTGCTTCCTGTAGATAACTGACCTTTTTAATGCTATTTCTTCTCTTCCACTGTGAATCAGCTTCTTCAATGGATTCATGTACAGTACATTGTCTTTTATCAAAGCAAATTGGTCAAAATCATACATCAAAAACATTCAGACTTTACTAAAAATATGTCAGAGTTGTGCACAACTAATTATGTGTATAATGTTTATTGCAACCCTGTGTGCATATTTATATTATAATAGTTCTTATTTCTTACCCTTACCCATACAATGGGGACAGTCTTCTCCTATAAAATAGTTTGAGTTGAAAGACATTTGATCTTACTGAGTTTTCATGTCAAATTTACATAGCCATTTTTACAGTACACCATGCCATAGTTATCCAAGCCAAAATCGACAACAAATGTAGGTTGCATTGGCTACAGCTGACAGATAAAAACATCCAATGCAATTTATGGTAACCCCATTTAACAACGCGAGTTTGACTCGTAAGGGTGACAAAACATTCATGTACTTTCAAAATGTTAATTTTACAGCGTATCATTCTAATAAACAAGCTTAAGATGGAACATAAAGGTTAGACGTTTCACCAGCATCGATACTTCAGAATAGAATCTCTAATCTGGTCTCAGTTCCGGATAAATGCCACTGTGGCTACACGAGTTCCCACGACTCCTCCAAACATGAAGGTGGGATAAGATCGAACGTGATCGACATATTGGAAGCGGAGTGCATGTTTCTGCGATGCTTGTTCCACACGGTTTTCAGAGTCATGGGGTCCTTCCGCCCTTCTTTGGCAGTAATTTTCGACTTCTTGTATCAACTCATCTTTTGTATGGTTACAAGATGTTACAACCTGAAATTTAAAGAGACTTACAATCTCAAATCCTTTATTGGCTAACCTAAATGTAGATATCAAGACGAATGTTTCTTGCAGATTGCTATAAATAACAGGTGCCCCTTTGTAGAAGAGTGGAAGACCTATTCGACATGATTCAGAATATACTTTGTTAAGAGAACTTACCACTAGTCCACCAGGAGAAACTAGTTTATAAACTGAATCCCAGTACATAATCCTGCAAAAAGGAAAGGTGAGACAAGATGAAAACAAAACCATATAACTGGATACAAATTCGTGTAACCAAGTGTAACAGGTGGAATATAAGACACTCATCCTCAAATGAACAAAAAACACACACACACACAAGGTTGAGCTAAGATATCTACATTTCTATACAAGATTAAAATACTAGTACCGTTGAAGAAATTTATTGACATTGTCATATTAAGACAAAATCAGTATATTCCACAAAAAGAATGAAAGATAAAAGCTTGTGATATGCACCTCTTTAATGGACCATCAGGATGCAACCCTATGGCATCTAAGGTCCCTTTGTCCAATACAAGAGAGAATTGTCTTTCCAGCTTCGTCTCAAGAATATCATCAACCTAAACAACAAATCAGATGTTACAATAATTTCGACTCCTTCCTGAGAAACAAAAATCACATGCAGCAGAACACACCAGTCTGCAGTTCAAACTTCCTGAACAACAACCAACATCCAGATAATATATCCTAAAATAAGTGAATACAGGTAAAATGTTAAACGATTATTTATTTATTTTCAAATAACATTTCATCACCAGGAACTGCAAATGTTCTTCCCCTTGTTATTCCTCTAACCCTTAGCAGTTGATGCAAACCAGGAGCTATTGTTCTACATTGCACAAAACAACGCTTTTGTTGGATGTACCAAAGCTAAGTTATGGAACAAAATTAAGGTCTTAGGACAACTGAACAGTTCCGGCAAATTGGTCCAGATTATAAAAACAATGAAGATATAATTAGCATCATCACACTTGCAAATATCCAAGAGTACACGACATCTAAAGAAAACAGGAGTGAGGAATATCAGTCTATATCAATACCAAGAAATTTAAATTGGTTAATCCATCACGCTCAGCAAGACCTCGAGCAAGAAAAATAGCCCCTTCACTGTAGTCAGTTCCTGTCAAATCAGAGAACCTGTGCAAAAAGCATGATTTATTGGTTTATTATGTTCAGGAACAAACCAACAAGATAAACTATGACAACAGAAAGAACAAGATAAAGAAGTAACTCTAGTCATGCATATGAAGTAAAAATCCAAGGTTGGAACTTCAGTAGTTCAGTTGCAAAATAATATGCATTTTATAAGCCACATATCAAGTCCTAGCGTGGTTTATAAAACAAAATGTGAATTGCCCAAATATGTCCTCATATTAACTTCCATACTAAACCCTTCTTTCTCGGGAAAAACAATTGTTGGAAGAGAATATGGCAACGGCACTCCTAAAAAAATGGTATAGTCTCATTTCATTTATAAGCTGATCAAACCCATTAGTTTGGTTAAATACTATATTAGTATATTACCAGTAGAACTCTGACCTTTTTCCTATTAAAAAGTCTTAATTTTGATCATAAGTCGTGTGTGTCAGCCAGCATGGTAACATCTCAACTGGCCTCATGATTCAGCATCAGTTAACCCATTTCTCAATATAAAATTTTATAGCACAATTCTAGAAACATAAATTTTAACCTTTTGCTTCCCCCTTATTAGACCCCGGCCAATTAACAGCATTACACAAAGTGGTATATCATATGTGCAGCTTATTGATTACATTCAACACCTTGAAAACATATATAACTACCAGCACGGGAAATCAAAACAATTTTATTATATACAGCTTACTAATTATACAGCATCTTCTTAAAAAATTATATATCATGCAAGATATTGCCTTTAATGAATAGCCAAGTGTGAAAAGCAACCAGTAAAAGTCACTAGCAGGAGTTGCATCTCGTGATTCTCATCCATAATGATCATAACCCAATGCTGGAAGTAAGTTACAAAACTAATATGAAAAAGATGATTCTCTGGGTCATGCGAGCGTAATCTAAAATAACTCATTAATACAGAACAAAGCTGAAAATAGAGTTTTACCACTATGTTTGTAGCCAAAACAAACACTAGCAGTCATGCTTGCAAAGGCAAATAGATTGAATGTAAGATGAATGTCATAACTAAGAACTTTCAAGTTCCAAATCATACCCGAGCTTTGCAAGTTCTTGTAGAAGTAGACCATTGCCTGTCCCAATGTCAAGCACACTCCAAGAAGACAAATCTTCATTTTCTCCTGTAACGATATCACTGGTCTCACTGCTCTCACTCCTACTATCATCAACATGATTGGGCACACCATGTCTTAAAATGTCAACACATAAGTTTTTGGTCCAGGAAACAACAGTAGACATGACCTCTGCTCCAAACCTATAAGAAAACAGTTACATATTTAGCACGAAGACGGTAGGTTGTAGAAAGAATGTAAAAGAATAATACATAAAACGAGATTTGATTCGATTACGAAATTATAATTCAATCCCATTCCAACTGAAACAGAGAAAGCCACAGCAAAAGCACTCTAAAAGTTCTCTATCAAAGACAAATTGTGACATATTCAACCAGTGAACCGTGAAATTCTGCTGAACCTGTCAGCCCTTGCTAGCTTAGCGGGTAAGAATAGAATTACGTGGCCTTAAAAGTCACTCTTTCGTCTCCCTAATCCATTG
The DNA here is from genome assembly GCA_002319775.1 of Fagopyrum tataricum. Classification (NCBI taxonomy): domain Eukaryota; kingdom Viridiplantae; phylum Streptophyta; class Magnoliopsida; order Caryophyllales; family Polygonaceae; genus Fagopyrum; species Fagopyrum tataricum. The sequence goes on from CM008282.1 coordinate 47,519,717, forward strand.
TAATGGCGTACTACTTCCCTACGTAACCAAAGAATATTCGTAAACCTTACATAAGTCAAACCAACCATCAAAGAGATCTTCGCCATAAATAACCTGAAAAGGACTGAAGTAGCCACATAACAGCTTGATACCATAGATGTGTAGTCACAGGCCCACAACTATGATAAAAAAAACAAGTGCCTTCAACATTAGCCAGCCTGATTGGAAAAAGGTATTGATTTTGACAAATGAAATTGCAATATATATATGCCTGAAAGAACTTTCAGTACAAATTCAAAAGAAAAATACTAGAGCTAGATAGATACAAACCAAACTTCTCCAGTATGGCCGTGTTCACGGAAATTAGCAAGCTCATTTGTGTAAGCGGAGTCCCAATAACTCTGGAGCCCTAACATTGAAGAAACCCCGTCTCCTTCCTCGTCATCCTCCTCCCTGTCCGAACTGCTCAAATGGGAAAACTTCAATTACACAACTACAATCTTATGGACATTTTGAGTTCACCTAGAATCATTGCTCTCAATACAAATCACCAAATTCCAAACAAATATTTAAAACAAAAAAAAAAAAACAAATCAATACAATAAGAATTGTATGAGATCAGATCTGGGTGGAGAACCTGTAGTCGGATGCAGGCGGGAGATTGGCAGCTGCGAGCGCTTCGGAAGCATCGGCATGGCGCTGCTCATCGTCTAATGTGCTACCGTATTCGCTCTTGATGGACCAGGAGTCGGCGGCGATGGAGCGATCGTCATCAGAGATAAGCTCTCCGCCACCAGTAGTCGCTCTCGGTTGCGATAGTTCGGATTCCTCCGGGGTTAACCTGATTCCGGCCATGGGGGATATCAATGGGAGGGAAGGAGAGAGAGATAAACCCTAATTCGTCGGGGTTTGTCAAAAAGAAATGATTGGAACGAAGATGGGGAAAAACGCCTTCCGTTTTCTTCCGATCATTGACTGTTCATCATGGTTGGACCTAGGAACCATGTGGGCCCGCAATTTTGTTTTGGAAAAATTCCAATCATTAACCGCAAGTCCATGTAAAATGCGAAATATGACCTAACTTTCTCTAAAACTATGAAAGAGCTCCAACAATTATTTTAAAGTCCCTGGCTAAAAAAAGGAAAAATAGATAGGATAACGATTTTTCTAATAGTCCCACAATTACGTTTTTATAAAGTTTTACCCAAGTTTGGTTTGTTGGACTGAAAACATTTAACAAGAATGAAAATAGTTATATATTTTTTATGTGTTAAAAAACATCTAAATTAGTATAGTTATTTTATTGACGGTATATTATGTTCTCAGAAATTATTTTTAATAAATTTAAACGGATCTTAATTTACGATCAATTATTTTATATCGGTTCAAACGTATAAATTTTAGAAAGGAGAAAATCCATACTATTTTATATGATAATTTAAATTTCACTTTAGATCTCAAGTGATCTCCAACCATTCAACTTTGAATTCATCTTATTTGAACCTCAAGGTAATTTCCAAGATTTCAAAGTGGCATCAATCCCACATAAAATAATTTGCATAAATTCCGTGACACACTAAGGATACAAAAATCTTGAAATTAATAATACTAACACGAAGATCAACCATATATATAAAAAGATTAATCCTCAACAGAAAATCTATTTAAACCAAATAATTAGAGTAATTTTAAACTTTCGGTTTATTTGTATATATTTTTTAAAAATAATAATACTTAGCTATATACTTTGTATATGGTCTTATGTAGCGGCTAGGTAGTAGGTAGCCATAAATTTATCCTTGGAAAATTCTGGTTGGTATCCCTGTGATATGGGGGTATTTCGGATTTTACCCACAACAAAGCTATTAACGATAATATACTAATTGCACACGAAATCTTCCATGGCTTTAGAACGAAAAGAGGGAAAGAAGGTTATATGGCAATTAAATTAGATATGGAAAAAACATATGATAGAATGGAATGGTACTTCATTAAAGCTGTTCTGGAAAAGTTTGGATTTAGTAATAAATTCAGCAGTTGGATTATGGAATGTATCTCGACAGTGTCCTATTCAATTCTTATCAATGATACACCCTCAGATCTGATATTCCCTAAGAGAGGACTTCGGCAAGGTGATCCTATATCCCCTTTTATTTTTAATCTGGGGGCGGAGGTCCTGGTGCGGAATATTCAAAGAGAAAGTGATCGAAACAAGAAAATTATTGGCTTCCCTATCTCTAGAGGGGGTTCCTGCATCCCGTTCTTAGCCTTTGCTGATGATATCATCATTTTTACAAAAGCTTTGACAAGTGCTAGCTCTAGAATTATGGAGATACTAAACGGGTACTGTAATATTTCGGGTCAAAAGATTAATCTACAAAAATCATCATTTCAAACTTCGTATAATGTAGAGAATGCGACCAATCGCCATATCGAACTATGTTTAGGCATCTCTAGTTCTATTTGTCTGGAAAAATATCTAGGATGTCCGATCATCAACGGGAAAGTTAATAAAAGCGTTTTTGAAGACGTGATTACGAAATCCAAACAACAACTCACTAAGTGGAAGGCTTCCACTTTGTCGCAAGAAGGTAGAACCACATTAGTTAAAGCCAACCTGAATGCTAAACCAAACTTCATAATGCAAAGCTTCATGCTTCCTGCTAGCATCCACAAAGAACTAGACCAAATTAATAGGAACTTCTTCTAGAACAAAGGGCCTAATTTCCACCCTCTCATTAGCTGGGATAGAATTTGCAGACCTAAAAAATTTGGGGGTGTTGGCATTAGGAAGACTGAAGATATGAACAAAGCACTTCAGATGAAATTACTCTGGAAAATTCTAAATGAACCTGAAAATATCTGGGTTAAAATTGTAGAGGAAAAATATCTGAAAGGTTCTTTACTATGGAACTATAGTGTTAAACATAACACATCATGGCAATGGAAGAAACTTATGAACCTGAGAACAGAATTCAAACTAGGTTTTAGATGGTGTGTTGGAGACGGTGATACCGTGAAATTCTAGAAAGATTGCTGGCTGGAAAGTGAACCGCTCAGCAATTTTTGTAATAATCCAAATTTTACCCCTAACAACGATGTGGTCAAATAATTCATCAATAATAATAAATGGAATTGTAATAAAATTGATGATGAACTCGGTGATGTTTTACCGCCTGAAATTATAAAGTCGATCAAATCATACCAACTTCCTAAATCCTTTATTCAGGACCGACTTTATTGGGCTCCGTCGGAATGTGGGAATTTTACGACGAAGTCTGCTTTTAATTTTATATATGAGAAATGTAACTTTTCCGCTAATGAGAATGATTGGATTTGGGAGTTGGACATACTTCCCAAAGTCAAGAACTTCCTTTGGAAACTTTCTATTAATGGACTCCCAACAAAGGAAAATTTAGAAAAACAAAAGGTTCCAGTCCCTATGGCATGTTGTTTTTGCAACCATCCTTTTGAATCTGCTGACCATTTATTTCTTGAATGCCAATTCCTCAAGGATTCTACTACTAGTGACAAGATTAAGTGTGCTATTAACACTATCAGTAAAATGAGAGTGAAGATTCTTGATAGAATAAATTGGTTGAGGAATAATCTTTCAGCTTCTGATCTCAACTTTTTATTCATGATTTGGTGGAATATCTGGTCCAATAGGAACCAAAAAAATTTCAACAACAAAGAACCCCAGAATATTGATCTAAATGTTCGTAATCAGATTAAAGACTGGCAACAAGTGAATAGTAGATCAAAATAGATTAAAGGTAAGGTAAATAAGCAACGAAGGAAAACGAAAAATATATGTTGGACTAGACCTGAAAAAGATTATATTAAACTAAAATTTGACGGATCTAGAAAAGATTCCGGGAATTCAGCTTATGGTTTTATCCTTCGCAATCATGATGCTTTGATAGTTTCTCTAGGCTTTGGGCAATGTGGTAACATATCGGCCCTGCATGCTGAAGCATGTGCGCTTAGAGAAGGCATGGTTATGGCGTATGATTTAGGGATTAAAAATATTGAAATCGAAGGCGATAGCCTCTCGGTTATTAACTCGGTTAAGCAAATTTGGAAACCCCCTTGGGATCTCGATCTCTTCCTTTCTGACATTTCTAATATTTTAGCTGGTTTCTGTCAGGTTAAAATTAGGTATGTCTTCAAAGAGGTCAATGGTGTGGCTTATTTGCTTGCTAAGATGGGTTATGACGGCTAGTCGGCGTCCAGTTCGTCAATGTCTAGGATTGAGGAGCTCATCCGTAAGGATGCACTATGGCGGAGAGTCTCGAGGAGATGATGCTCCCTAATTGCTTATCGTGTATTATCAAAAAAAAAATCTTTAGTTTAATATAAATATGCAATCCTTCTTATGAATAAAGCAGATTAACATTTTACATTCAAAATCAGTTTTTATCATGGTATCAGGCTAATTAAGCGATCCTATCTACCGTCAAACACAAAACACCAAAACTCGTTCGACTATGGGCTCTAATGGTGCTCTCCAAGTCACTAATCCTTACCATTTTCGTCCTTCGGATAATTCGGATCTATCGATCTGCTTGGTCATCCTCAAAGGAGATAACTTGTTTGAATGGAAACATGAATGCGTTTCGTGCAAAGGGTAAAATCAGATCCATAGAAGGTCACACCAAGGCCTCTTGTTTTAAGCTGGTTGGTCAATCGAAACATTGGAACAATGGAAGAGGGGTCTATGGTCGTACCGGTAATGCGCCGAACTACCATTCTTCTTCAAATACCAATAGGTCTGTTGGGCATCGGTCTATTGTGGCTGTTTCAAATTCAATGCAAATTGTTCATGCCAACTCAGCCACCATTCCGTTCAGTTCGCAAGTCACTCAACAAGATAGAATTCATCTTGGTTCATTCATAACGGATGATCAGTGGGCCGACTTATTTAAAAAATTCAAACATTTTCATACCCAGTCAACCGAGACGATGTCAGGTACTGTTTCTCAACCTTGGATTTTGGACAGCGGGGCGTCATTTCATATGACTGGTAATCTGAATCTCTTTTCTAAAATCCAGAATACTAAATCTTATGCAATTCGTTTACCTAATGGTTCTATTACAAATGCGTCAAAAATCGGATCTATAATTATTAACTCAGGTTTTACTTTACATCATGTATTATATGTGCCTGGACTAACGTGTCATCTTATCTCGTTAGCTTGCCTAAATAAAGATCTATCATGCATAACTATTTTAACGCCAAAACTATGTGTGATTCAGGACATCAATTCGCGGATTCTGATTGGAGCGGGTGAGACTTGTGATGGCGTTTATTGGCTTAGGTGGTTCGATATACCCGTCTTATCCACTAGGGCTCATGTCCAAACAACTCCAAATATGTCATATCTTTGGCATCAAAGATTAGGACATCCTGCTCATAATTTAGTTACCAACTTTCCAGGGGTTACTCCTGCTGATTTATCTTCTACTAAACATTTGCCATGTGACGTTTGTCATCGGGCAAAACAAACTCGTATTTCGTTTTCTCTTAGTTCCTCTCGCACAAACTCTATTTTTGAAATAATCCATTGTGATATTTGGGGTCCTTACCGTTTAAAGTCAAGTTGTGGCGCAATATTTTTTTTAACCCTTGTTGACGATTACTCCCGTATTACTTGGGTGTTTCTTATGAAATCAAAGACGGAAGTTCATAATATTATTCAAAATTTTTGTCGAATGGCTAAAACACAATTTCATAAAACAATTAAAAAATTCCGTAGTGACAACGGTTCTGAATTTTTGGCTCTCAAAACGTTTTTTTTAAAGAACGGTATTTTTTTGAAACATCTTGTACATATACCCCACAACAAAATGGGCGTCTCGAGCGCAAACACCGACATATTTTAAATGTGGCACGTGCTCTTATTTTCCAATCTTCTTTACCTCTTGATTTTTAGGGAGAATCGGTTCTCACTGCTTGTTATTTAATTAATCGTACCCCGTCATCTAATTTAAATGGAAAAACACCTTATGAGTTATTTTATCAACAAAAACCGGTATATAATCAAATACGGACCTTTGGATGTTTATGTTATGCCTCAAAATTACCAAAAGATTCAAATAAATTTGGTTCTCGTAGCCGAAAATGTATTTTTGTTGGTTATCCATTTAACCAAAAAGGTTGGTGTCTTTATGATTTAAACACAAAATCTTTTTTTATATCTCAGGATGTTATTTTTTACGAGAATCAATTTCCTTTTTCAAACTTACAACAAAACCCGGTTTTAAATATGCCCGATCCGATTCCTATCCAACATCGTGATCAACGTCTCTTCTTGGATTCACACCATAAAACAAATCAAATTACACCTCCTGCAACCCTAGAAAGGGAGACCTCTTCTTTTTTGAAATCCGTGCCTCATCCCTCAAATATCACTCCTCCACGTCACTTGTTTTTACAAAATAATATTCATTTGCAGGACCACGTACATATGCCGTCCACTTCCAGCCCACAATTGCACAATTGCAGCCAAATTCATCTCCTCCTATTGATAATCAAAATCATATATTAGAGGATTCTATCCATTTAAACTCTCCTTCCATACCTGATATATCTCTTTTCTCTCCTGCATCTAGTCTTCCCGAAATTATTGTATCGTCATCTTCCCAAAATAGTGTCGCTGATACATCTGGAAGATTCGATTCAATTGATAGACCACCATCCCAATTTAATACCGAATCAAATCAAAATCCTTCCTCTAATCACGAGTCTTCTTATTGTATTCCTTATTCCGATCCGACTAATATTTCGCATCCATCTCTTTCCAATATTGAACAACCCGATTCTCGCAATCCTCTTATACTTCCCTCACATACCGATTCAAATAACGTTCCTTCAGGAAATATAGAGCGATCTAATCTTCGCCGAAGTACAAGAACATCTGCCCCTAACACACGTTACAAGGATTTTGTTTGTAACAATATTCACTCGCCTAATATCACGAGTTCATCCGTTCTTCATCCGCCCAAAGGTAATGCTTCTTATCCATTGTCAGATTACCTATCGTATAAGCATCTATCTCCTATCTATGCAAGCTATGTTGTTGCAACCTCTAAAATACAGGATCCAGTTTCTTATAAGGATGCAGTCAAGCATTCACATTGGCGTACCGCAGTACAACTCGAAATTGATGCTCTTCGAAAGAACAACACTTGGGATATCATTCCATCACCCGTAAACAAGAAAGTCATCGGTTGCAAATGGGTTTTTAAAACCAAATTAAATTCGGACGGATCAATTGAACGTCACAAGGCAAGATTGGTTGCTCTAGGAAATAGACAAACACCAGGTATTGATTTTAACGAAACTTTCTCTCCAGTTGCTAAAATGGTGTCGGTTAAAGTCTTTCTTGCAGTAGCCGCCATTAAACAATGGGTACTCCATCAAATGGACGTTCACAACGCGTTCTTGTATGGTGACCTCCATGAAGATGTATACATGTCACTTCCACCGGGTTTTTCAACCACCAACCAATCGAGTGTATGTCGTCTCCGGAAATCTATTTACGGTCTTCGGCAATCACCCTCTAATTGGTTTTCCAAGCTTAGTGCAACCCTCAAACGTGTAGGTTTTTCACAATCGTATGCTGACTATTCTTTATTTTCCTATTCAACCCCAGGTACGGTTATTCATATTTTAGTATATGTAGACGATTTAATAATTGTTGGAAATAATCCATTATCTATTACTCGTCTCAAAACATATCTCAACTCTTGTTTTCACATGAAGGATCTAGGTCCTCTTCGTTTTTTCTTAGGTATCGAGGTTGTTCGAACCCCTACAGGTTTGTTCCTTTCTCAAAAGAAATACACTCTCGACATATTATCTGACTCCGGACTTACAGGTACTCGACCTACATCTTTTCCAATAGAGCAGGATCATGGCCTAGCACTTGACACGTCTTTACCATTTGCGAATCCGGAAAAGTATCGGGGACTTGTAGGTCGGCTCATCTATCTTACCATCACAAGGCCAGATTTGAACTACGTACTCCGTACACATTCTATCACAGTTCATGCAAAACCCGACGATCCAACACTGGAACGCTGGAATGCGAGTTTTGCGATACCTTAAGCGTAGTCCTTGTCAGGGTATTTTTTTGTCCAATTCAAGTTCCTTACAAATCAATGCCTATTGTGATTCTGATTATGCATCTTGTCCCCTAACTCGTCGTTCTATCACTGGTTTTATCATTTTGTTGGGCGAGTCACCAATCTCATGGAAGACCAAGAAACAAACAACGGTCTCCCGGTCATCTGCCGAGGCAGAATATAGAGCAATGGCAACTACAACATGTGAATTAAAGTGGATCAAATCTCTACTTCTTTCCCTAGGGGTCTCACACAAGCAACCAGTCAACCAGTCAACTTATGGTGTGATAACCAAGCCGCATTACACATTGCATCAAACCCGGTGTTCCATGATCGCACAAAACATATCGAAGTTGATTGCCATGTAGTTCGGGATCAAGTTCAAAATGGCACACTTCAGACAAGGCACATCTCCTCAATTAATCAACTCGCGGACATCTTCACAAAGGCTCTCGGTCATCAACAATTTTATCACCTTCTTCGCAAGTTGGGCATTCGTGACATACATGCTCCAACTTGAGGGGGAATGTTGAAAGATCCCTAACGTTTAGCCTATTTCCTAATGTATATAGTTAGTAATATGTATTTTCCCTTTTCTGTATTATCTCTTGCTAAGTTTAGGGCTTAATTTCATCTTTAGTTTAATATAAATATGTAATCCTTCTTATGAATAAAGCAGATTAACATTTTACATTCAAAATCAGTTTTTATCATCTATCCCCCCTCCATTTTATGTCCATGTTCATACTCAAAAAATATATTATGAATAAGAAATGATCAGACCATGCGTGTTAGGGGCACGGCGTGAAAATTACTAACAGCAAATACAAACGCTCGGCGCTAAAATAGGGCGACGTTTGCGAGCGCTAGTGACAAGATCGGGCGCCGTTAGAAGGCGTTGGCGCCAATTTTTTTAAAAAAATCGGAAAAATTTGGGCGCCGTCGGAAGGAGCCGGCGCCCAGATTTTTTTAGTTTTATTTATTTATTTATTTCCTGAAAAAAAACTAGGTGTTGGTTATTGATGTACAAAGTTTATTACAAATGTTTTTGGCAATGAAAAAAACTACATAACTAACTTTTTCAATTTATAAATTTCTCTTTTTCCATACAATACGACTTAAACCGTGATAGATGGATTTTATGGGGTTGAAAACAATCACTGTGGATGAACATTGAGCTTTATACAAAAGATAAAATCGAATTGAAATAAATTACGGCGCCGGAGCCAAACATTTTTTTTCATCCGGGTGCCGGCGCTAAATTATTCTATTTTATTTTATTTCTAGAATTTTTTTAAATAAAAAAAGAGGGTGTCGGACTGTACAAAATAATGTAAGTAACTTTGGATTCATTCAATTCATATATTTCTCTCTTTCCTGTATAAAATAATGTAAGTCACTTTGAATTCATTCGGTAGAGAAAATTTATAGGGTTGAAGAGTACTATTGGGATGAGATTTTAAAAAAAAATGTGGATAAATTTTGGTTACTAAGTTTACTACAAAACTTTAATTAAAAAATAAATATTGAAAAAAAAACTCACTATGGGCGCCATCAGCCGGCGCCCGTTTTTTTTTTGTTTTTTTTTTCTCTGGAAAAAAAAAATTTGAGCGCCAACTCCTAGTGCCGGCGCCCGCTGAGCGCTATCACATTGCGCTCGAATTTTACGTTAGTAAAACGAACATCGTGTATATAGCTTTTTCGTAAATTTACTATCTTTGAATCGTTAACCACAACCAAAAACCTAACCTGATAGGTTTTGTCCGTTGAATAAACATCTGGTCTAACAAAGAGAAGATCCTTTTCATTTGGAACCTTCCATGATGTGACACATGCTCCAAATCAATATATTTCACTCTCGCTGCAACCAAAGTAATGATCAATGAGTAGCTTATCAAGTATCTACCCTTCAAAAATCAACAAGGACTCAAGGAGATATCGCATTGTAATAGCAACTGTCCATTCTTTATCCGAAAACTCATATGTGAAGGAGTAGAACATACTTACCCTGAGGAGAAGTAAGAACAAATTTAGGCAAATCGCCATGTCCTTGAGAAACTGACACTCCTTGACGGATAATCGATTGTCTCTTCGAAGTAGCAAGGGTCAAAGTTGTCAATCTTCTACACAACAAAATCAAAATAGAGCACTGATCATAATTACTCTAGAAGAAATTAAAAGTAGGCTAAATTTAACAGAAGGAAACTGAAATTGAAACTGAACTGAAGGAGTTGATGGTGTTAATCTTCCAATTAGCCTAAAATCATAATGAAGTGTTGAGAACTGAGATAAAGAGTAACATATGAGTATTGATTAGGTTGGTTGAGGTTCGCAGGCGAGCGAGTTGGATGGAGAGAAGGTCATTGTCATCGACATGGTCGCTATTTTTTCAGTTGGATGGAATGCTTGGATTTGGCGCAAGGAAGCCGAGTTGATGGTGGCATTGACATGGTCGCTACTCATTAATCATTCTTTTTTCTAAAAAAAAAAATTGTTTTGTTTTGTTTTTTTAATGTAAAATCCATCATTTAACCATCGTTGAAAAAAGACAAATGTCGAAAAATTGTAAAATTGAGGTATAAAATTCGAACTAAAAAAAAAAGTGGGCAAAATACGAAATATTCTATGTCACAGGGGTATCAAACGGAGTTTTCTTTTATCTTTTCTATTCCAATATTTGTCGTAGCCTAAATACAACTTATACGAAGTTTTTCTATTTTTAGTTGATACGGTAACATGTTGTAACTATGAAGTTAATTTGAATAACTCTAAGAAAATAGAAACACTCATTTAAACATATTATCAATAAAAAAATCAATAAATCCACATTAACAATACCAATATACACACTTAAGCCTTGCGAAAAGAAAACCCCATAGACCTTATCACCACTTTCCTTGTTTTTTTTTTCGGTTTCTCATAGCTAATTAAGCAATTTAATCATCACTTAATTAGCAAAAAAGTAAATGAGTAAACCAAAATTAAACTCCACCCCTCATTTCACAGTAGATCTTCAACAATATCCCAAATCCATTAATATATTCTAAATTCTAATTTAAAGGAAAAATTGAATTTCCCCAAAAAGTTTTTCTTTTTCTTTTTCCTTTCCACCATAAAAAAGGAAAAAGAAAAAAATTAAGAGAAGAGAAGATCAATCTTTGATCAATCAACGAAATCTCAGCGAACCCACATCGGCTCTTCAACGATCGTTTCCAGCACCGGCTTCTTAGAACGGCAAACCGATCTACGGTGACTAAATTCCGGCAAGCAGAGTTCCTCCGCCGCCTCATCATCCAGTAACTCCGCATGTGATGCAACCTCCGGGACAACTCTCACCTTATCCTTCTTCTTCGCGGCCAGGAACAAAACCCCCATATCAGGAGCTCCGACAACGGAGTTTAGCCTCTTCATCGGAAAAAACACATATACGCCGCCGATTTCGAGATCCTCGTCGGCGATGAGTGCAGAAAATCTCCGACCGATTTGAAGAGAGCGTGCGTTCACTAAAAATGAGTTGGGTATCTCGAGCATTAGCTCCGCCGCTTTCATTGGCTCCTTGATTGTACGGATTTCGCCGCTCGGTAACACCACTTTGACTGCCCTGGCTTTCCCGGTGACTGCTCCGGCCAGCGTACAAGATGCGTAATTTCCCATTCTAATAGCCTTGATTTGAAATTGATGATTGAAACGCAAACTCGGCCTTAAGCCTGAACTGAAGTTGAGTCGAATTTCGATTGTTGGTTGATGGCAAGGGGGTTTAACATCTGGTGTATTTATAGTGGGGGTGAAGAAGAAAGGAATGAGTATGATTTGGAAATATAAATTGAAATAAATAAACGGAAAATAAATCATTGTAATAGAGGAAATTTGAAGATTCGTACGCCAGTTGTTTGTACAGAGGATTGAACTATGTTGACGATGCAAGAAACTCATAATAATATTATTACTTTTATTCTCACGCGTTTTCTCATTATTATTTCCTTTTTCATTAACTTTTAAGGAAAGCAACATTAGTGTTAGTTCAAAACTTCAAATCCGATACATAAGTTTAACATAATTTATCATGAAAATCGGTGATGGTGATAATAGAAGGAGTGATTCGCGAACCTTACGTGTTTGAATCACAACTTCTTAAATTTTGGATTAAATTTTGGATGTGATAAATTTATTGTTAAACATCTTGTATATGTCGAGAAATGTCAATAGATATATCAAATTCAACGATGAACGACGTAATATGTGGTTGTTGTATGTATGTTTTATGTACTTGACCATAGAAAACGGTAATGTAACGCCAATATAGATTATATCTTTGTTAATATATATTCTTGTGTGATATAAATTTATATAGATCTTTCAATCTAAGTGAGAAGAGAAATAACCGCTTATATCTTAACGGTCCGGTCTACACAAATTAGCAGTGTTAATTTTCTATGTTTGGACGTCCTAGTCCAATCTTGTATTCTTTAACATAATCACGATGTTCACTGAACATTGAATTGTTGTTCATCAATATTGATGACCGATAAATCAATGTGAAATGAAAAATTAAAGGTGAATATATAGTGTGTTATTTTGCGAAATAGAGTCTCAATGACAAATAAAGTGCACGATCATACACTACAACCTACGAGAATACGACGATCATGCAAAATCGAAGGCATCTTAAAAGTCCCACCGTCTGACATAAGAGTGGTAACCTAAAACGTTCTAGTCAGATATCTTAATATATAAAAATAAGGTATTTAAATGTCACCCTTAGACAAAAAAACTGTTTTTTAGTATTTATAGTCCGCACATAGTCAAGACTTCCTTATTGTCATATTCATTGATGAGCTTGGACAGTGTATGTCTCCGGTTGAGTATCACACGATCCTTAAGTATCGTCTTATGATCATTTGTTCCCGGTTGATGCGATTTGTTTTATGCCCAATTGTCGAAGGTTTTTGGATGTTTTTGGAGAGCATGTGATTCATTGTAAAGAACTTCATGACTTCAAATATAGGCATGATATGGTTCGTGATGTTTTATGTGACGTGTTTAGGAGAGCAGGAGTTTCGGCTAAGAGGGAGACACATGTGACCTTCTTGATTGATCTGCGTGAAGGAACTTATGCGTTGAGACCGGCAAAAGTGTTAGTGTTTGGGTAGGGGAATGAGAAATATGCTTGTATTGATTTGACGGGATTATCTCCTCTGATTTGTTTGGGTAGTGGGCATTTTGTGGCTGGGAAGGCGGCCCTCAGTGTAACTTATACTAAGGTGGCTAAGCATGAAAGGACTTGCATCGAAAAACAATATGTGTTTCTTCTGTTCGCTTTTGACAAAAAAAAAATTTCACCCGATGCCGTCGAGATTCTGAAGATGGCGCAACGGATATTGCATGCTAATATAGTGTCACCTAGGTCTTCAAATTTAGTTTTTATGAGGATCGGATTTGCTATTCAGAAAAGGATTGACGACATAACTTGTTGTCCGCCTGCCTTCTAATTTGGCGTACATAATTTTATATATAATTATAAAAAAAATCATGAAAAATAAGATATATATTTTCTTTATTCACTTAAAAAATAAATTATTTTCCTAATAAGAAGATGGATGACACATGTCATGCATATGTAGTGGTTTCAAATAATTAGAGCTTAATAAACCAAGAAAATAAACTAATCAGGACTTGATGCATCATGCATGCATGTGAAGTTGCAGTTTTAGATTCAACATGCTTAGTATATTTTACAAAAAAACTGTGGGCATTTGTGATTTAAGGCAAAGCATGATGCTACTTCTCTTAATTGGATTTGATTTGTACCATTTATGAAAAATAGTTATATATATATATATATATATATATATATATATATATATATATATATATATATATATATATATATATATATATATATATATATATATATATATATATATATATATAGGAAAAGTATCTCTACAACAAAAACATGTTATCTATTGACGTTGAAAGAAAACTATTTTGTTAGAATAAACAAAAAATATTGATAAATTATTTATATCCAATTTTCCCTAAAGAATGATTTCTCGTGAGGAAAAAAATATCATGAGTTTGAGGATCGGTAAGTGAAATCGTTTTAGTAAAGAAACACCTTTTATAGTACCGAAACAACCGTTCCTTACAAGTCTATTGCCCGATGGCTTTACATCGCTAAATAATCAGTAATTGCAACAAGAGCAGATGATACAACCCATTTTCATTTAGTGGAAGTCCCCGACAGAGGAAATGGTTGTAGGTGACAACGTGTTCTACTTCTTATCTAGAGAGGGGAGCCGTTGGATGGTTTTTCGCGCTTCAATTTTCGAATCGATAATTCTTATTTCTTCTAAACGTAGTTAAGAGCTCACTTCAGAGGGATTAAGATTTCGGTCTTACACCATAGGGTCCGGGATAGGAGGATACACTCGTTGAATTATATAGTACATTCACGGGTGTTGGTACTCGATTTGAAGCAAATGTGGCCGGACGCCGCACTCCTAGCACCAGTCCATTATATTTTGCTATTTTCTCGGGGATCCTAGGGGGTAAATCTCAATAGTCAAGTGGTGCTTGCTTGGTCAGAGGGACCTTCGCCAGATACAAGACCGATACTTGCTTCTCCGGAATTCTCAACCGAGAGCGATTGTCACCTCAAAACTCAAATTTCTTGATACGGAAAATTTTTATAAAAGAAGTGGTATTGATATATTATTATATCTAAAACTATATTTTTTTTATTTACAATAACATAATATCAATAAAAATTTACATGACATGATGAAACGATAGCATAAAACTACTAATTTATCACTGATACTTGATTGTGTTGAACTCTTTAGAACGAATGATTATGAGAACACATTAAGGAGACAAGAAAATGAAAGAAAATATTTTTCAAGATGAAGCAATTGAAGATTTACTTAGAATTACAAAAAAAATCTTGTTTATTGGAACGTGAGAGATTGATGGATCCACCACAGTTAGCTGATATATATATATATATATATATATATATATATATATATATATATATATATATATATATATATATATATATATATATATATATATATATAAAGCTTCCTCGCAAGTTTTACGTTAGAATATAACTTATTTGATCAATTTTATTTTTGTGATCATCCCACAAGATTTACTATTTTTTTAATTAAAATTTTAGGTTAAAATAAAGTCTCCAACAAGATTGTTATCGATCAAATCCTTACATTACGTTACAAGGGTAACCGACACAATTACTTTTTAAAATCTAGTATTAGTAAAAAAGATGTATTGGCTTAATTAGTGATTTAGTAAAATATGTATTCCGAGAAGAATCGTAAGACCGTCAGGTCCGTCACGTCAACACCAACGCCGCCTACTTTGGTAAAGGTATATAGATCATAATTTTTGATATGAAAACTTTTTGAAATCGACAATCCCAATAAGTTAGGATCTAACACATAAACTCAATGAGGTTTCATGTTAGACCTATGCCTAATCGTGGGAGGGCTATGGATGATTTTGGGGAGCATGCGGTTCATTGTAAAGAACTATCCGGCTTCAAATATAGGCACGATCTGGTTCGTGATGTTTTATGTGATGTGTTTATGAGAGCAGAGATTTCGGCCAAGAAAGAGGCACATGTATCCTTATTGACTGATTCGCGTGAAGGAAGGTCTACGTTGAGACCCGCAAATGTTTTAGTGTTTGGATGAGTGGGTGGGAAACATGCTTGTATTGATTTGACAAAAGTCTCTCATTTGGTTGGTTTGGATAATTGACCTTTTGTGGTGGGTAAGGCGGCCCTCTACACGGCATCTATGAAGGTGCACGGCATCTATGAAGGTGACTAAGAATGAAAGAGCCTGTATTGAATCAACATGTGTTTCTTCCGTTCACATTTGATATGTTGAGTTTTCTTGCGTCTGATGCCGTCGAGATTCTCAAGAGGGTGCAACGAGTCTTGACATGGTAATGTTGTGTCACCTGGGTCTTCAGATGTAGTGTTTAGATAATCGGATCTGCTATTTAGACAGGGTTGACGGCAGAACTTGTTGCCCGCCTAACTTATATAATTTTTTTTAGAGGTTAAGGATTAGGAATAAAAAAATAATTGTTGTTTTTTGAATTTTTTTTTTTTGGATCTTGTTTCAGAAATTGTTAATAATGTAATTTTGAAATTTTTTTTTTTCTGATCTTGTTTCATAAATTGTTACCAATGTAATTGATACCTGATAAGTTGATAACATTACATTTGTTGATGATAGTAAATAAAATTTGGTTGACTTTATTGACAATAACAAATATATGTATATATAAAACAAATCATAAAATAATAAAAGTTAAATTTTATTTTTAAAACTCAAATAGATTAATTAAATAGTTATTTGAATTCTGTTTTTAATAAAAATGGACCATAAATTGATTAGTTATGGAGAAACTAATTATTGCTTGAAATGTAATCTGAATAATTGATGTTCTGTGTGATAGGAAAGAATGAGACATTAGAAGGTAGGAAGTTGCAATTGAGATGGGTCCCGATCTATATTTCCAAGTTAGTATACGATCGAGACTAACAATGTCATAAAATTAACCTAACTTTGATACTTCCAAATTACTCATTCCTTGCTATTGTCAATTCCTATTCTTATAAATGGTTCAATAAATTAATATAACAAATTTGTACAAAATAGTACTACTATTTCGTATATGAATTACATCCTATGACCGACATTATATATATACACAAAATTTAGCTCGATATATATAAGTTGTTCAATGAAATATTTGACTTCATTACTCTATTTTATATAATAAATATAAATACATATATTGATATTTTAAAATGTTTAATTAAATATAAAATAAATAATATATTCAATATTAATTAGTTTTATATCATGAACCGAATATATTTTAATTATCAAAGATAAATTAACTTTATCCCGGATATAGTCATGTATCACTTACTAATAAGATAAAATAATATATTATAAATTTATACATTTCAGTGGATTTTTATTAATAGTTAAAATGACACATATGATAGATTTCGATGAGGTCATAATGTGGAAGGTTTCGTTGCGTGTCCAATCGAAGATGCTAATTAAGGCCAAATTATTTTTATAAATTAAATGGGATTTCGTCCCAAAATCAATTGTCAATATATAAGAGAAGTAGTCTACTAACCTTATATATTAAATCCGTTATGTTTTTTTATTATCGATGTGATAATATTAATCCTCCACAACTTGGTTCATAGTTCCATCCTCTTTATATCTATAGTATGACTAATTAAATCTCACTGTTCTGTTTTTATTTTCTTAAAATTATACTTAAATCGAAATTAGACTATCCAATATTAATATTGTGATAACCAATATCAATCATCCAAATTCGATTTACCCAATCTATCCGCAATGTACTCAATTTCTATTTATCCGAGCTACCTAATTATTGTTGGTTCACTTCTTCCGCATGCAACACTTGATTGACAACAATAACTGCTTCAACACCACCATCACCACCATCTTCTACGCTCGGAAGGGACTCGACCTCTCGCCGCCTTCAACTATACCACCATTTCCGTCATGGCCTACAACCGACACCGATATTCTCGTGCTTCTTCTCTCCATCTTCAACCGCCGTCCAGATCCGTTGCAAATAGTAGACCCATCAGAAAACTTTTCCGCCATGGCGTGCAACCAACACCAGCGGTCTCGTGCTTATGCTCCACCATCTAGATCCGCCGCAAATACTCGACCATCGAAAAATTCCCCGCCATTCCCTGCAACCAACACCGGCGGTCCGGACTCCGGTCTTCTCTCTTAAGCATATCATGCAATTACTGTAATTAGTTTTTTAGAAATTAATTAGTTTATTAATTAAAAATTAGTTCATAGATATGGGGTCTTATTTTCTCTTATTTATTCATCTGGAAAGAGTTTAACAAAACCAATGAGCAATATATTAATGAGAATAATTTAAAAGAAAACTTCATTAAAATATTACCAAAAAAAGCTGTTTTTTTTTTTTAAATTGTAGTTCGTCGTTGCCACATTGGATTTACGTGTGTCGGTCCATATAAAACGATGAGTATGAGATGATTAATGAGTAAAAGTCAGCGTTTCAGAACTAAAGGAAACATAGCCAAGTTATATCGCTTCGGTTTTAATCTGTTTGTTTTTTTTTTTAATTAAAAAATCCGTAAAATTTAAGGACAAAACTAATCACGAAAATGACTTGCGTCGTTGGGTTGATAATTATGTTCATCGAGACAAGCAATCAAACAATATGGTTGCGATTGGTAGAATAGAATAAGGACCAATACAAATTCTTAGAAAATAAGGAAGAGTTATGAGTTAGAGATTAAGAAAAGTAAACACATCAACATCAAAATTATAACCTTAAATGTGAAACATTCATAATATAGGTTTGACCCTAGAAATAACGTCAAAGTTTATAATGATTTTTAAAATGAAAGAATAATATTTGATTATAATTATTATAGCTTTTTTTATATAAAAAAGTGGTTATGTTTACGTACCTTAGGTCAATGGTCCAACCTAGGGCTGTGCAACCGGTCCAGATCGGACCGGAATTTTTAAAATTCTGGACCGGAGACCGGACCGGACCGGAATAAAATAAAATAAATATATTTTTATAAAAATTAAAAAAATATATTAAAAAAATATATAATGTTCGCAATATTTAAAAAATTTTAAAAAAATTACGACTTTTCATAAATGTAGTCGAACCTCACTCTACCATGTTCGCAATATTTATAACTCGTAAGCAATATAAAAGTAACACGACTTTTCTTCTTTGTTTATGTCGAAAGTATTACGACTTTTTCGTTGAAAACGAACGGTTCATCGCCCCATATACAATAATCTTATCCTCCATACGGACAAGATTTGGAAGCCGAAATTAATGCGGATCCGTATACAACTAAGAAACAAACCCTAAACACAAACAAAAGAAAGACATATGTCAAAGGGGGCCAACATAACCTTAAAGCTTTATCCGACATAGCTTTGGATCTTCATAATTTCATATATGACACAAACAACGAAGAAGATGGACACAAATGGGGTACACTTCCACATGCTAATAACTTAATGTACATGTACTTCACAACCTTTCGCACCTTCCTTTGCACCTTCCTTTTTTAAATCGCAAGTGTACGTATGTTTGTTGCTTATACACGTCACTCGAAATTGTTGCTTATGCAAGGTTTGGGGACGACATATTTGTCTAATAGGATGGGTAAACAAATCTAATTCAGAGATCCGGTTTGATAAATAATTTGATTAAAAAAAATCCGTAAAATTTGATATACGTTTATTCGGTTCCGATAGTATTCACTAAACCGATCGGTTGGACCAACTTGGACGTTCCGGATATTTGTGAATATCTATATATTTATGTAATTGTGATGTTTTATCCTTGATTTTTTTAAGAAAATAAAGGAAGTAGGAAAATTATATTTGATGTTACGTTTTAGGGTTCAGATCATACATATGATTTAGATATCCGTAAATTGGTATTGGATCCAATACAACTAAAATTATATTAAGATAACCTAATTTGAGAATTTGGATAAAACGCATCAATCAATATTATCCGATCAAGTAAAAGGTGTCGGGTATCCAACCATATACAAATCAAGATTTTGCTAAAAAATTCCTATTTAAATACCTGGGTATTCAGCTCGGATTGATTTATCGTCTACCCCTTAATGTCTAATGAACATTACACACATACCTTCCTAATAAGCGGTTTGGTTCACGTGCATTCCAAATTCTGCATTAAAACCCTCATTATCCTTCATCGTCAATCCCGCACAACAACAAGTTACATTTACCTTTTTCTAACACATTTCATTGAATGTGATCACGAATAAGATAAATGGTAAATCAAACGTCATGTAAATATAACATATCATAAAGACTATAAATATAAAGAATAAAATCTAATATGAATATAATCAATTAGTTATTTTATTATGTTAAACTCTATGAAACTCACATGTAAGACTCGTACGTAAGGGATGTACTCCCACGTTATATTGGTCTAGTGGTTGGGTGCTGCGCAGATGATAGTAAGATGGGCGTGGAGACATAAATGGCGTCAATATCCGCGTTGCGTTATCTGGCAGTGGGACGATCGTGTGGTGTATGTCAATTGATTATAAATATACTTATCCCCACAACAACCTTTCTTTTATGCTTTTCTCTCATTTCATACATCTACAACTTGTTAGAAATCCTATATTCTTAGGGCGTTATGGTCCTTGTAAAAACGTATAAGCTATAAGATTGTGGCACTAAATGAACAAAATTATAAAATATAATGTGTGTCAAAGTCCGATACAGACGGACCGGGTAGAGCGGGGTTGTATGCATCCGAGCGCACATACGCGTTAGGCCCAAGGTCAACACATAAACCCGATGAAGTTTCATCCTAAAATCAATTGACAATAAGAGAGGTAACCCACCGACCTTATATACTAGGTTGGGTAGTCTCAATCTTTCGATGTAGAAACTGATTATCTCCAACAATGTGTAAGTTGTTATCTTCATATAGAATTTGATATTTTTGTAAGAGAAAACAAATTTTGGTCTTATACAAACCTAATATTGTAAAATACCGTAAAAAGTGACGGCAAGACACATATTATTTATATCGCTTGTTGAAGAACGTTCCTCAAGTTCTTCAAAGATTAGAGGCTATCAATATATATTATCGCTCTAAGGTCACAGGTATGTGTTGCTGATTTTTTGACTCATTTAAAAATCTCGACTCCTAACAATAATATTTTTAAAAATTCCGGACTTCGTGTTTTCATCTACAAGAATATTTTAATCAAGACTACTTCTAGGAGATAGATCACTATTTGCTCTAATTGCTTTCCGTTATTATAAATAAAAGAAAAACAAATTAAATTTTTAGATATATTGGATGTATCATATCAATAGACAAGTGATCTTCGTCCATTATTATTGGAGGTAATCAATTCTCACAAGTTTGGGACTTCCGAGCCTAGTATTTAAGGTCGTTAAACTACCCCTCGTATTGTCAATTGGTTTAGGATGAAACTCCATCGGGTTTATGTGCTGGACTTGGGTGTAAGGCCCTATCATGTAGACAAATGTCAACTCGGTCTATACCTTACTTGTACTTGCAAGGTTGAGACTTTCACATGTGTGCTCGTATATATACACACGACTCCACTCTACGATTCATCTGTATCGAACTTTGGCAATTATTTATTCATCGCCCAACTTTTTTTGACTTTTGATTTGCGTATCCATCTGATAAGGATACGTGATAAGTGTAACATGCATGAATGAGGGTAATTGCAAACTGGTTCATTCTATGGATATAATATTAGTATTTGTAAGAAAAGAGGTCTAACTCAAGCGTTCGATCGAAATGACCAATCGAGTTTGGTACGAGATCTTGCCATACGCTATTTCCACAAGCACAGCTACTTAATAATTAATTAATAATTAGTGATTAAGTGATGAGTATGCATACAATTATACCCCATTAAGAAGACAACATACCGATAAAGCTAACAATCCAACGAAGGAATGCAGCTTACAGCTGTACGTAATAAGAAAGCAAAGGTAGCAACATATCTCCATCCATAAGTACAATTAGCTATATTAATTAAGCATCATTTCCATATATCCGACAAAGTCTTTAATTATACTCAATCATTCATTCCATTAGAAAAAAAATAAAAAGTTGAGTGTAATGCAAACTAGCAATTTTCGATAATAATAAGCTATACTAATTTATTTTATCTCGGTTAAGCTACAAAACATTTACAAAGTTGATCATTTGGTCAAATTTTATGAACTTATAATTTTTATTATAACTTGTGAGCTTGATTTACAATAATTTTATAAAAATAAAAATAAAATTTTAAAAATAATCTACGACAAACTACTTCATAAAAATATACTATCTTTACATAAACAGCAAGATTAAAAATAATTTTTTTATTTCTTTATCCGTATAAGACATAAGTGATATCCATAGTCTCTAATAGTTTTAGGGCCCGTTTGGTTCAAACTCCGGAAACGGAAACGGAATGAAAACAAATCTAGTCCATACGTACATCCTTGTTCATGAAGTTGTTGGGAATCATTCCTTGTGGTTTGAACTAATTGTAGTAGAATTTGATTAGTTTTAATACCCTATAGGGTAACAAAGTAGGGGAAACAAGTGCATTTTGTATGAAACCAACCGGAATGATTCCATGAACAAAGTACATATGTGAACTAGATTCGTTTCCATTCCGTTTCCGTTTCCAGAGTTACAACCAAACGGGGGTTAGTTTCTTACATTTCGAAAGTATTATCAACATAAAGTATCATCATCAAAATCTTATCAATGGACTTTGAAATGTATTAGATTTAATCCAATTTTGTGTAAGCTTCCTCTCGATTCCCGCCTGCAATTCTTCCGGGCTCTAGTTTTTCGAGTTACCATACGACCGTTTCTTGCTCAAACCCGTTATTTTCAAGTATGCTATCTCTGATCCCACAAATTATGTTTCTATGGAGATATTAAAAATTTTGTATCCTGAAAAAGATGGTAAGTGTGAATGTGTGATGGATCTGTTGAGATGTGTGGATTATTGTGTCCCATATCGACTAAATGAATAATGTGAACCTAGCATATAAATTCAAGGGTTACTCCTCCTAGGTTCATTTGTGGCGTCCATCCCTTCCACGTTTTTGACCCGACGGATATAAAAGATAAACTTACCAGGATCAAACAAAACTATACAATGTGAAAAGATACATATTGAGTATATGCTGAAAAGCTTAAATCAAAGGCCTTAAAGCAAAGTCAAACAAAAACTTTTTGTGTATGTGAAATTGATCGGTAGCCTTACAATTGTCATTCTTCTTCTCTCTCGTTGGTTTTATGTACCTTTCCTTAGGACTAAAAGTCTGGTTTTAGAATCAATGATGTTTATAAACTCAAGAAACTAAAAAAAATGCTTCAATGGCTATTTACAAGATCATGTCAAAAATGCTTCAATGGCTATTTATAAGATCACAAGACAATCGAAGTGGGCAACCTTTTGGTTTTGGGTCCTTACAAGATTTTCTTTGACGACTCAGATCAATATCCTTTCGGTTGATCGGGCTGTTCTTGCTCTTTTCCATTTACAGTTCTACTGCTTCTTTTTTTTTTATTGTTTGAAAAGTGGTTTAGTTGTTGCTTGAAAAACATAAACCACATTCACCAACAATTAGATCATAAAAGCCTAGTTTTTTAGGCTCTTTTATATAGTCGAATATGGATTTATACCCATTAAAAACTCTCAAGTTACTAAATTTACCAAAATAAAAACAAGTAATTTCAATCTCGGACTACCGGCGCCAAAATCACAAAAAAAAAAGACAAATATGTTCGAATGATAACCATGGATCATGGTTTAGTCGTGAACCCCGTAGTTTGTAGTGTCACCTTGAATCATTAATCATCAAACTTTTTACGAATAATTTTCTCCTTCAAAATCGTTAATCATCAACCATCAAAGTTATACATTTTTATATCTCAAGATCTCCGTATTTTATAGTATCGTCTTCTTAACTTGGTGTTGTTCTTGGTGGCGTTTTGAGTGGTTTTCTAGAAGGGGACGTTTATTTGTGATTGACTCCTGATGGTTCTGTTACATGTCCAAATCTGAGGTGTTCACAATTTTTTCCCCGGGCTTCTTACCTGTCTACTTCCTTCAAAGATGAATGTTGTACTCGTCGCTTCCTGGATCATACTACTTTCCCCTGAAGATCTCTTTGCTTTCAGGGTCTTTGATGTATTTTTGTATGTTTCTTTTGTTGTAGTTCTTCATGACGGTTAGCCCGTCTACCGATCTATTTCACCCTTTCAATACGCGTCGTCTAGTGTTTCGAGCCGCTTTTTCCTTTATAAAAAAAAAGACTTTGAAATGTCACCGAATGTCATAGGAATAATACCACAAATGAAAACCCTATTTTTATTGATAATTCACAGGAAAATTATAAGATCAACGATAAAAACTTATTCTATCGGCTCAATTTAAAACCCTCCGTGAATTTGTGATATGATTGATGTTGAGTGTAAAATGTCCCACATCGACAATATGATACTAAGTGAACCTAACATATAAGTCCTAGATTACTCCTCCTATTGTCAATTGGTTTTAGGAGGCAACCCGAATGCTTGTATGCGTAAGAAAGCCCTTCGAATATAAAAATAAATAAATTAACAATTGATGAGTGACGAAATGATATTTTTTAGATATTTACAAAAGAATAGCTAGAAAATTAAACAAATCATGCAAACAATCCCATATTTCATCTAGTAAAAACAAAAAATTATTGGTTCACCATGAGTCAATTTACCCACAATAATAGTGATTTTTTTTACTATAGTAGTATTTTTTTTCAAAAAAATTATATATTAAATTATGAGGTTTTGAAAAAACAATTTATTTTCTTTTTTTGGCATGTAAATTATGAATTTATTTATAGGATTTTCCTGGTATAGTGTATACTGTATACCAATCAAGCTCTGCAATTTGATTTCCCCCTGCAATTTCGTCAGAAATACCACGTCAGCCTCTCTGTTGTTGAGGTGGCACGTATACGTGGCAGGGAATTCCTATCACGTGATCAGCACGTGAGGCGTAGGTAAAGCATAAGATCAAGACTCTGGACAGTTCATCATTTGGGGGAAAAATGGCGGGACGGCTGTATTCCCGCTTCACGATTCTGCAATTTCTCTTCCAAGTTCGGAACCCTAGATTTCAGTCCTCCCCAATTTCCAGGCCAGTCTGCTTACATGATTTCCTCTGTAAATCTTTATTTTTGTTTGGTTTGTTAAATCACCCTTTGCGGCTCAGACGTTAACAATATCACTTGCTTAAATTTTCAGGTCATGGGTACTGGCTGATTCAGTGATTTCAAATTCTACATACCATATCATTCCTAATGTTAACCCCATCTTTCAAGGTTTTGATCTCAATCCTTGATGACTAGATTCATTTACATGTAGAATGTGTCGAAGATTCCCACCTTCTATATTTTCATCGTGCACTCTATCTGTTTGTAGGAAGTCCTGAGTTTTGTTTGGTATCCATATCATCATATTAGTATATCAGATATCAAAATTGATATTTAAAATCTTTATTTGGACTATATGAGATATCAAAATTGATATTTCAAAACTGTCAAAAAAATTGCCTTGATTTGGAGGTTTCAAAACGCAATCGCTTTTCAACAACAACAAGAGTTTCTCAACCTTTTGATGTGATTTATTTATTTTTATTTGTCGAGCTTTTCTTCACCACCTGTTTGCTCAAGAAATGCTTTGTTTCTTACCTGGAGAGATGGAGGCAACGAGTGAGGAGAGTAGAAGTGAAGAGGACTATCCAATGGAAAAACCCTCAAATATGAGGATATCAATATGTCATATTGATATCCACACCCATACCTGATATATTGTTATTTATGGATTTAATGTTCACTCAGTAGGTTTTGTATATTTAACATGTAGTTGGTTGTTAGTTATATTATTATGTTTCAACAACTATGATATTTCTCAAATTTCATCATCTTGACTGAAATCATATTGGATGTGAATGTGAATATAAATGTCAGCATCGCGGGGGTATGCTCGAGGTGAAAGAAAGCGTTATGACCTTTTCAATGAAGGGGTACCAGGAAGTAAGGAGTTCAGGAAAGCCTGGACAAAGCAGCTGGATGAGGAGGATTGCGTATGGACGGGGAGCGAGGATGAAAGTGACTCAGAAAAGAAGCGAAGCCCGTTAGAGAAAGAAATCAAGAAAGTTAAGCAAAGAGCAAAGGAACATTCAGACCGTATTGATGCTGATGACAGTGATGAACTATGGAGTGTATGGTCAGGAAGTGACGATGAGAAGACATTGTGGACAGGAAGTGAAGGCGATGATGACGATGATATACCTACAGAGCCATACCCGAATGAAAAGAGTGATGCTTATATAGATAAGTTGTTTGAGTTTGATGAACCACCGAAATATAGAACAATATCAGAGCTTCTGAAGGCTGAGAATGAACCGGAAGAACTATCTCCTGGTAAGAAAGCCCGGAAACTTGCAGTTGAGAATGCGTTAAAGAAGTTGAAGAAGGGCCCTGATGGGCGGTATACTAATGTATGGGAGGTGATGAGTGATATAGACATTTTAATAGGAGCATTCGAGAATATTGTTTCTGGACCAGAATATGCAGAGCTTAGGCAATCAGGACCTAAGAAACTAAATATGCAGTTTTTCAAGGACATACAGGCGAAGATGAGGGATCCAAACTACAAGTATTCTCCTGAGATGAAGTTGAAACCGAAGAGCAAGGTGGTCACTCGAAAGAAATGGCAGAAAACTCAGTCAAGAAGGCGGAAAGCACAAAAACGATAATCAGTGATCAGTAATTAGCATTGAGTTAAGTTATCTGTATAAACTTGTTGGTTTTAGAAATGCTCTTAATGTGAAATGAGACTTGATGAAAGTGTTTGAAATGTTAATTATGGAATTGCCTGGGATCAATACTGTAACTAGAAACATTTTAAAGGGTATATTTTTTGGTATGACTGAATGTAGTATTGTCGATGTGCATTAGCAACTTATAGAGTAAATATGTTGTATGGTTCTTCTCACACAACCTATTGATGACCGAAAACATACTCGATGACGCAATATAGAGTTGTTAGAGTGCATTCAGATTTCACAATGCCCATGTCTATTGAGGTGAATATTTTGTTTTGATCTTGTTCATGGCTTACTTGTAACATTCTTCGCATGTCAATTGATTTTTATAATGGACCTGTATTAGACTTATGTGCTGAATTTGAACCTAACGTACATATACGTTCGTATGCACACAAACCTTGCAGAGCAGTCAAGGTGGAATTTGGCATTTTGTGTTAAAAATACAAATCCCGTCAACAAACCTTTCCTTTTGCAAGGGCAACTTACTAGGGTAAGATACAATGTGACTTCTTGATTAGACATAAATTGCAAAATATCAAAACTACAATCTTGGCGATGAAGGATGGTCAGTTGTCATTCTTTGCATTGATCTCACCAATTTTAGAGGGCTTAGAGTCTTTTTCTTCTGCTTTTACACTTTTTGAATCTGTGCCGTCCAGGAAGTACAATTTCAGCTCAAGGGTTCAAGCTATTCGATTCGTTGGGTGAAAGGCTCGTACCATACAATGAAACCATACATAATTCCAGAAATATACAATCCACATAACTACCCTATCAAAGATTCATGGTCAGCCCGTTTCACGAAATGATACACCCGGCAAAGGTTTTGATTTGGTGTAGCAATCTAGCCATCTAGGTAGCCGAATATTCCCCAAGAACCTGCTCATCAATCATCTCTACCACTGGGGCAAACTGTAGCAAAAAAGGCGATACAAAAACTAAGGAGAAAATACACGAAATAAACTATTCTGGAATGTAAGAAATGGCTCTAAATTCTAAAAAAAAATTGGGGGTAGGAGAAGTTCAGTTTTGTACTTCTTAATCAAGAAAAACGGCACTAACCTCATCATCCTCATCAAAATGCAATCCATCGATGTCATTGTGTGGGTTGAAGACCCAACCTAAAGTGTTTTCGAGGAGTTCTTTGAGTGTTCTGGTCTGTCGGGATACAGAGACATCAGACATGCAACTACAGTCAAATATAAGATAACAAAAAAGATCAATGACAGGTGAAAATGATACTGTTAATAATACACATACCCATGTTAGAAGATCACCATCGACAACCGAGGCCTCACTGATCAAGGAGAAGAAATCCTGCAATAAAAAGAAAAACTGGTCAGAGACTCAAAGATGATCTTTGTATCAGAAATATCCAAGATCCTATCAACAATCAAAGACAAGCAAACAGCTTCTCTACTGAAAGGGAAAACTGTTCTGAATAGTCTACAAAGTACCTTGCATAGATAGTACAAGAAACTATCAGCCGAGAACCAAGACTCGTCCAACAGAACTGACTCATGTCCTTTGTTTTTCTCGTGGTCCTTTTGAATTCCATACTTGAGTTGATAGTAGATAACTTTAATGAACTGAGAAAGAACCAAAAATATACATAATAAGAAGGTTTAAGAAACACGAGAGAATATATTTCAACCTATATTATCGTTTCACTTGTTTTTAATTATGAATAAGTGTAGCATTCATTAATTTAAACCTATTCAAGGGTGATATAATTACTAAGAAGCACAAGTTAGAATTAATTCCAAGAGGGTGAAGACCAATACCTTAGTGAAAAGCTGACTCCTAGTGTGGAATGGCTGCCAAGAACCAAACACAAATATGAAAAACACAGACCAAAGAAGAGAGAAAACTTTAAAACACATAACTAGCCACTGACTATAAAAAGAAAAAGTTGAATTTTAAAACATGCCTTAAAAGGAATTGACATATAGAAAATGGTGGTTCCACATTCTGATGGTCAATAATTTATCATATCTCTTCTAGCTCTTCCAGGTCAATCATTAAAATATTGGCTATGCCTCAATCACCGGTGCAGATAGTTTCTTCTATATGGCCTACCAATTCTACTAGAAACCAAAACTGAACTAGACATAAATTTCACTTGATAATATATATATATATATATATATATATATATATATATATATATATATATATATGTAAAAACGTACTAATTTCATGACTTACAGCTTCAATGCAGCCAAAAAGAAGGGTAACTAATGATTTCCACTGCAGAAAGGCTTCGAGAGATTGACCCATCTGCAAAAACACATATGGAGGATGACCAATAATTTATCAGATAATATAGATGGGGAAAAGTATTATACTAAGAACAAATAAAAGGTGGCATCTCCCATCCATGAAAGGGTCTAGACTATGCATACCAGAAAAGCTACAAACGCAAATTGAAGCTCGCCGAGAAGTCTGTCTTTATTGCCTTCATATTCTTTGACAAGTATGCTCTCTAAAAGTTGTGTCTATACAAAAATAAATAATAAAAAAATATCAGTGTACCAGAAGCCAGACTGACAATATCATTGTGAGGCACATCTAGTTTCATCACTAATTACCTTGTCCATATTCATGGAAGTAAGTTCTTCCCCTCCAATGCCTTTCTGCTTGATAACACGTGGAATTTGAGTATAATAACAGCTTCTTCTTTCAGCTTTGTCAAATGGCTTAGCAAACTTACTGTTTTTTAACTGTTCAGCCAATGCTTTTTCCATTGTTGTTTTGGGCATAGCGTCAACCAACCTGGACTCACATGCAATTGTGATTTCCCCTCCAATTGGTTCTGTAAAGATGATTAAATTTGAAGCAGAAGGATATTAATCTTGTCATAGTGGCAACTAATGTTCAGTTGAGAAAGCATTTGATAGAATATATTTTTGAGATATTGAGTCATTGACACTAGAATTCCAAGAATGCATACCTATCCGTTCAATGATATCTTTAGTGATGTAGTTTGACAACTGTTTCCATTTCCCATATTCAGTTAAGGTATAAGGCCCAAGTTGTCGATCAAACTCCAAACTTTTAACAGCTTCAGAATAACGCCCTTCCTGATATTGAATAAAAGGATCATAATCATTACTATTTAAATATAGAGCTAACACATGTTCCTGTTAACAAGAACTGTTAGTTTTCGGTCTAAAAAACAAAGAAACTGAGAACTCAATTTAGAAGTCTTCCTGTTAAAACAACTAACCTCTTCATCAGACACTCTGACCAGCCTTTCTTCTTGTGGATTCCACTTTCGAACAACAACCTGTGTACAAGAACCAGTATATGAGCTACAGGTTCTAATAACATATTGTAAGTATTCCACATGAAATACTAATAGGAAAAGAGACTTTTAAAAAATAGGACTAGCTGAAAATAGTTATGCATTCTACCAAATGAAGTTTAAGAAGATAAAGTTTCCAGACCTCAGATGGGGCAGACTCAAAAAAGAAGCCAATGGCTGGGGAAAACTCTCCATCTCTGCATGAGAAAATAAAATGCTCTCATAATTTGCAAGGGGGGAAATAAACGTGAGATGTTGCCAAAAATGAGATGAGAAGGGAAAGGAAAATTGATACGGAGATGAATACAAATGAACTAATGTGATCGAAATAATAAGGCAGATGACAACCATTGCCAGTGACCATTTAGTTCCATCATATTGCATCTAACATTCCCTGTGTTCTATGAGGAGAGGAGGTAGTAATAGAAACAGAGGAACCCCTCCGTGAATCAATTCAATCTGAAAATTTAGAATTAGATAAATGCTGAATCTCATTGTAAACACATCACGTACTGACATACACCAGCCTTAGCATTTTGCATAGAGTATATCAACATAATAAGTCAATATAGAACTTGTACTAGCATTTAATCTCCCATCCTTTTCCTGATAGCTTCACATATGTTTCAAAAAAACATTTTACAATCTTTTATGCAAAAATTTATTTTTCCAGCATACACAAGTGCAAAAAAAAAAAGTGAGTAGCATGCTTATCCTGGATTAGGAAAAAATCTCATCAACTAGATTTTGCACAGACCCATGTCCTGGCAGCCCTAATTACAACCAATACCATACTTTTCCTTCTGTCGAAGAATAATGGGATCATGGGCAACATTAGAACAGTCCCACTAAAACCACAGCACATGCTCTCTTTTATTCTTTTCAAACCATATGCTTGTATTTCTGGCTAAAATCCAAGGCTAAAGCCTATTACATAGATTTATTTTATGGAGCATTTCTACATTGATTCTTTTCAAACATCTTAGGCTAGGCTCACAAGTAGAAGATATTTTGTTCGTGAAGCTGGAGTCTATAAGGAAAGAAACAAAGTCTACAGAGACGGATCTTCCAGAACCCTTTGGGCCTAACTGTACAGGGTTGGCTAGAGAACCAATGTAGTTAAGAGCCATGTGAGACTGTGAGGGAAGTATGATAAAGTCTCTTGTAGGTAATCTGAACAAGGGATGTAACGTGTATCAATAAAGAGAGATGAAGTTGATTTGGATCATCAATTATCTACCTTCTTTCTTGTGTTAAGCTTTCACTTTGAGGGCAAGCTAGGTTGTTGCTTACTGTGGTTTGGGCAGTAACTCCAAGGAATTCACCCTATGGCTCTGTTTATCTCTGTGTTTATGAATGTTCTCGATTATTGTGATTTTTTGCTTTACTCCAAGCTTCTAACCCCATCATACTTCAACATAGACCAAGAGGTATTTGCAAACAGATACATGCAATCTTTTGACCTTACACTTATGCACGTTGGTAGCATAGGATACATGGTTTAACAACTACATAATTCACAATATGTCCTACTTTGATACTGTATAATGTTAATGGTATTAATCATTATGTTTGTTTTAAGATCCAAACATCACTTTGATTTCAAGGGTTGTAATTAACTTATATCTTTGATTTTCAGCTTATTGAGATATAAACTGCAGAAGACAGAAAACTCAGGATACCTGCATATCAAAATAAATTCAATGGCATATACTAAAGCAGAGTATAGTACTCAAAAAAGAGACTACAAATCTAACCAGCATCATTATACCCCACGATTGCTGTTGGGTTCACAGACGATACCAAAGCTATAATACTT
The DNA here is from genome assembly GCA_002319775.1 of Fagopyrum tataricum. NCBI lineage: Eukaryota > Viridiplantae > Streptophyta > Magnoliopsida > Caryophyllales > Polygonaceae > Fagopyrum > Fagopyrum tataricum. The sequence continues at coordinate 47,551,487 of CM008282.1, forward strand.
TCAGTGAACATGAAATCGATGAAACTTACGTGAAGAGAAGAACATAAATCATTCTGCTAGCTAAAGGAACTCAATAAAACTTTTCAAGTAACTGCATAAAAGGGGCAGGCCATTTACAGCCTCAAAAAAAATGTAGCAGCAGGCCTAAATAGTCTCAATACCCTTATACATAAGCCTAGTTAAGCTGACATTTCAGCCACAATTAAGTCTACAAGATCAACAATGTTGAAAGCTTGAAACTAATAGCTTTGACACGTAGTATTCTGAAAGTATTAACTGGTCAAGATGCATACCTGCTTGATGAACTGTAGTATACGAAATGAACACCGGGTGGAATCATCTTAATACCCTTGAACATAGGCCCCACAGAGAACACCTGAAAGATTATATTACATCTTATATCAGAGGTAATTTCAACAATAAAGCATAATCACTATTCCAAGCAACATGAAATTAAACATCAATTCAATACAGCCGCAGTGAGCTAGTTGAGATTATATAACACTCGTATTCACGATTCTTGTGTAGACCCACAAAATCTTTTGCAGTTCAAACCTGATGAATTTCATATCACCCTCCAATTTTAATTCAAGTATATTATGTAGAACTGACCTGGGTGTCAATGCCCAAAAGGGTGGATTGGGGAACATCAAGGAGGAGAAGTGTCGAGCCGTTTCTCACAAATTCAAGAGCCTTTTCTGGGTCCATCCGCCTTTGTCTTAACAAATTTTCTGATGAAAATTTTAGGGCTAATTGAATTTCGCAGAAAAAGTGGCAAAGGGTTTGCGATCTTGTATGCTTGGCTACTAGCTACTTCGAGAATCCTCCCTCTGCCGCCATTTTCATTTCCTTTTTCCGAACATTTTTTAAATTACTGTGATATACCATACGGGCCTATAAAATAGAGACGGGCAAATTTTGCAAGGTGTGGACTTTATTATTTGAGTATATTTTTATCGAGTTATTTAGTGTGTATCTTTGGTATGCTAATTTGTGTGAATTTTATTAAGTTTGTGTAATTATTGTCAAAGTCAGTTGTAGGCAGATTGTAGATTGAGGTATATGCATACGAGTGCATATGTGTATTAGACCCAAGTTCAACACATAAATCCGGCGAAAAATGAAGAATATCTCACCGACTTTATGTATCTCGGTGGGCTACTACTCTTATTGTCAATGAGTTTTATTATTTATTAGACATGGTTGTGAACCGCTGAACCTAAATCCAAACATAGTGAACCAAAACTAGCAGTTTAGGTTAAACCGCCGGTTTAGCAACGTTTTTTTTTTATAATTAAAAAAACCGGATATGAAGCTAAACCAGCGGTTTGAATTGGAACAAACAGTTGGTTTAGGTTTTTAATTTTGCCAAACATAAACCTAAACCGTAAATCGGACGGAACCTAAACCAGCAAACATAATGCATATGCATTGGATTTAAGCATAACGCATATGTATGCTCATCACACGACTCTTTACCGTCCATCTATATCGGACTTTGACATTTTTGTAGATGTTTGTGTAATTTATTTTACTTTGTGACTAGTTCATTGCCCGCACCTTGTGCGAGTTTCGTTTAAAAAAATTATATTATAATGTTTGTGTATTGAATATTAATCTAAAAAAACATGATTGTACCAATAATATAAATTTTCTTAAACTCATGCAAGATTTTGACAAATAAAATCATTACTAATAAAAATATTATAATTGAACATAGCCAAAAAGTCCATAAATGTATGATTTGTTTAATCTTCAAACTTTCTATTTATACAAATTCTCAAACTATCAGCTTTACAGCTCTTCCTATAATCGTTGTGGGATAGAAAAATGTGAAACATTTAACGACCCACAAAACAACATGTCAACGACCCATATAACGAATATTAATCTATTATATAAAAAATTATACCTCATAAAACAGTAGGTGAACGATCCATGTAACAACCCACATAACGAATATTAATCCATTATTAATAAATAAATAAATAAATACTTCAATTTAACCAAAAGGCCTAAAAATGTGTAATTTGTTAATCTTTAAATCATATAATTATACATGTTCTCAGACTATCAGCCTTACTTATAATTGATTAATTATAATTAATGTGGGAAAGCAAAATCTAAAAATATTTAATAATTGATGTGGGAAAGCAAAATCTGAAAATATTTAACGACCCATCAAACAACAAGTCAACGACCCATACAACGGATATTATTTGAAAATATTTAACGCCCCACAAAACAGGGTCAACGACCTATATAATGGCTATTAATCCGTTATAAATTAAAACTAGTGTAATACCCACACCTTGTGCGGGCTTCTGATTTAAAATTACATATACAAATTACAACTCTTTTTCAACATAGCTATAAATTAATTGAAGCTTTTTTAAAATGACATTCAAAATGTATAGTAATTTGTTATGAAGGATCTACATTCATGATTTTGAAGTGAATTTAAGATTTTTAAAAATGGGGATTAAGTGCTTTTGTTATTAGGAAATTTAATATTTTTTTGACAAATTTGAATCCATAGTTAACGTAATATATATTACAAACTTTTTTTTTAAATCTCTGATTTTCAATAAATATATTTAAATTACATTTTAGATTACTGCTTTTTTTATTCCAAAAATCTGTTTTTTTTAATAATCTAGATAAATAACTTTTTAAAAAGATTTTGTTGGACTTTCGACAATAATTTATATTAACAACTTAAAATAATTAACTTTTTAAAATATTTTTTAGGCTGCGTTAAATCTGGTGCTGACACGTGGCAAAAAATGACTCTCCTTTAATACTTATAAGATAAGATAAGATAAGATTATACTTGGACATAGCCAGAAGACAAAAAAAAATGATTTGTTTAATATTCAAACTCTAGTTTGACCCACAAAATAGTAGGTTAACGACTCATATAACGACCCACATAACGGATATTAATCTGTTATTAATAAAAAATTATAGTTCAACTTAGCCAAAAGGCCAAGAGATGTGTGCTTTGTTTAATCTTCAAACCATCTATTTAAACATGTTCTCATACTATCAGCCTTATTTGTAATCGACGAGGGATAACACCGTTTAAGAAGAGTAACGTGAAATTGTTCCAACAAATTGTGTTCCAAAAAATTGTGTAATTTAAAATATTTGATGGCTAAAACTATTTTTTTTACCAATATAAATTTTCAGGTAAAATTTTACGTTAGATACACGCTGATCCGAAATCTTACTAGTTAATTTTTATTATTTTTTGTTTTATTTTTGGATTAGTAAAAAAAAGATTTAATTTAAACACTACAGAAAAATCAATCATTTGGTATAGGTATATAGATTATTAATTTAAACACGTACAGAAAAAAAATTAGTTATTTGGTTATCAATATTATTGGATGAATCTCTTCCTTTTCCTATTGTGTGATGATTGCAAGCACTTCGAAGTTCGAATTTGTTACTGAAACAAAAAATATCCGAGGTCTTCAGTTTTGAAACCAAAGCCCTAAGTTACAACATCTATTGGTATTGGGCCTCTTCCAATTTAAAAGCCCAATATCTAATAAGTAGTTCACCATAAAGGCCCATATAATCTCTAACGATTTTCTAGTAGATAGAACCCTAAAAAGGATTAGTTTTGATTATGATTCCAATTCCATAATCTATCTTCTTTTATTTTTGGTACAAATTCCTTAATCTATCTTATAACGTCACAATCGTTGTTATAGATAAAACGAGTTATATTAGGATTAGGAAAACTATAAACCCTATAAATAGAGGCTCGATTGGTGCAACTAAGTCATCGTTTTTCTACACTGCGAATTCAGACCATAATCATCAAAACCTAATTACAAGAATGGCTTCTTTGAAAGCAAGCGTCTTCTTGTTGCTTCTCTTCTTCTGCATCACCATGAAGGCTAAAGCAATCAGCTTCGATTCCATCTATCAGTTCGGAGACTCGATCTCCGACACCGGCAATCTCATGAGGGAATCCAACACCTCTTATTGCTCTTTTCCTCCTTACGGAGAATCTTTGTCCCCCAAACCCAACGGTCGTTGCTCTAACGGTCTTCTTATGATCGATTTTTTCGGTACGTTTCTTTTTCGTCTTGATGCATGTCATACATATATATATATATATATATATATATAAATAAATGTAAAAAATATGCAAACTTGTACGTAGGATCTCTTACTGATTTTTTTACTTGTATATATATGCAGCCAGAGCATTCAAACTTCCTCTATTGAAGCCCTATTTGAACAAGGATGCCGACTTCAGTCACGGGATCAACTTCGCGGTGGCGGGTTCAACTGCGCTCGACGGCAAAAGATACCCACTTGCATCAACCAATAGCTCTCTCAACGTCCAACTCCAATGGTTCAAAGCCCACATCAAGTCTCTTTGCAACTCCTCATCCGAATGCAAGCAAATGTTTCGAAGGACATTATTTCTCATGGGAGAAATCGGAGGCAACGACTACAACTACGCGTTATTAGGAGGTCAATCCATGACAAGTGTGTTCGATATTGTCCCTAATGTGGTTCAAACCATAGCCAACGCGGTTAATGAAGTGATTGGCTATGGCGCGGTTCAAGTAATTGTTCCCGGAAACTTCCCCATTGGATGTATGCCCGCTTACTTGACTACATTTAGGTCGAATGACTCGACAATATACGATGATCTTGGTTGTTTGAAGCCACTTAACGAATTCGCGAGGTTTCATAATGATCATTTGAAGGAGGCTATAGAAGAGTTGAAGAAACAAAACCCGAATGTGAGTATCCATTATGGAGACTACTATTCCGGGTTCTTGTCGATTTTGCGGAATGCGGACTCACTTGGGTTCGATAAGGAGGATGTGTTGACGCCTTGTTGCGGTGATGTTGTGCATTTTTGTGGTGGTAAAGGAGTTGGTCTTTGCTCGGGTCCGAAAAAGAGGATAAGTTGGGATGGAGTTCATTTGACTCAAGCTGCTTATAGAAACATGGCTCGGTGGTTGCTCAATGACATCTTTCCCCGGTCCACGGCTGCACCTGCATCCGCACCCGCACCCACGCCATATCCCGCACAACGATCTAGTGGTGGCTCGGTTTCGGTTTCAACGGTGCTTTCCGGTTTGGCTCTTTTCGTATTCGGATCCAACTTAATGTGAGCGTATGAGGCATCATTAAAGCTTAGTAGTAGTCTAGTTTTATTGTTTATTATGTCTATATGAAATTTATTTATCTATTAGCTAGCCATAGATATATGTTATATTTGCTGAAATTTGGCTGCAAATACTCTTCTGATTGTTTCTTATGTTCTCTTTGCGTATTATATACTGATGTTTTGAGCTCTACAAAGTTAACTATTATGTGCATCGAACCTTAGATAAGAATTTTTTATTTTAATTTTTTATATTATGAGTTCATCCGCGTAATCATATTCATCATATAGCCTTTTATCATGTACCAGATTGTTTTCCCATTCAAACATTGATAATTATCTAAAACCAAACTACACTATCTCATTCTCACTTTCTTTTACGATATACACAAACATATCAAAGGCTATTACAGAACAGAAATATGACAATACAGAAAGAATACAAAGAATCGAGCAACTCTAAAAATGATTATAAGAGGGCAAAACCGCAGATGAGGTTACCCTTCTCCTCTGTGGCATAGGAAGCCTCACTTGATAGCGGTAGACAAGATACATTCCCAAAACCAAAACAACAAACAAAACCACAGGAGAAAATAACACTTTCATGCTCAATATTCCAGTCAAAATTGCTCCACTTCTTATACCCGACCACAACTGCTCCTGTTGTAACAGAGAAGCTCCAAGTGTCCATGAAACATCACTAGGACCAAAAACCATCTTCGAATCGCCAAGACAAAGGGCGTCCCTAACTAATGATACCATGTACAGAGCTTTAAAGCAGTATTCTTGTGTAAAATGTTGTTTGTCTGAGGAAATTTTCGGATCAGTCCATAGACCCGAACACAATACCTGGGCCTTGGTCCAGATTTCTGTCATGCTGGCTGTTTCAGGTAGATCTAACATGTTGTACACTACAAAGAATCCAGATAAAGCATGAAACTGCATATCAGACTTGATCCGTATGCCAAAAGCCGTCATGCCTGCATTTTCCAAAGATGCAAGGATTATAGAGGTGATTCACTATATTTTAAGGTCATAGTGGCTAAATATCATCAGCTATTCCAAATTTCTGAGTTTTGTTTTGGTAAACATACTAAAATGACTTGATATGAGCACATGTATACTCTGAGAGCTATGAACACAAAATACTCACCATCTTTGGAAGATAATCCGCCTTTGCAAGTTGAGAAAGTTCTTGTCTTCAACCAGTCAGAAATAGTTACATTCAATGCTGCAGCCTTAACAAGCCTCTCACACAACTCCATATTAGGATCTCCAACCACATACACAAGCCTGGAGAGTTTGTTTTCAACTATATCGAACCAATTCCCAAACGAATTGCTCCTTTGTTCCAAGCAGTTATTGCAAGTATAGTTCTGCACATAAGTAGACCCAAGACATGGATGCTTAACTTCACCACCATACCCTTCTCGATGGAGTTCTGCAGAAAGCACTGCAACTGACCTGTCAAATGCCTCATTCAAGCCAAATTCAGGAATAGACACTGCCAAAAGCTCATTTCTTTTTCCACCTATATTAGATCTTAATATTCGATCATCCTCTCCATATTCATCCACTTCAATCACAATTTGTAGCGACGATCCTCCTAAATCAAGCAGTCCCAGGGTAGTCATTGGTGGTGAGGAATCATTTAAAATCCCCATCTTGTAATTCAAAGCAACCCATCCAAAATAAGCTTCTTCTTTCCCACTTAAAACCCTAATCCAACTTTTCCTGTATGCAAATCCATGATCCTTAATAACACGCTCTACATCTTCCAAGATTGATTCTGCGTCTTTTGCTGACAGGCTCCTTAAACCAGCAGTTGCCAATACCGAAATAGGAGTCTCGTGATGCCTTTCGATTGGTATGACTCCCTCTGCCCAGTGAATTAATGGTTCTAACGAATCCCTGATCGCAGAAGAATTACCCATGAACTTGTCCAAACCCGGCTCGGTTTGCATACAATGGTATCTACAACCACTCTTCCAGCTTTTGGTTGAATTATCTGGATATGAATGAAGTAAAACTGGTAAGCTTGTGCTATTGCTTCCATCCCTCATTTCCCATTCATACACATTCACTCTTGTTCCAGTACTTCCACAGTCCACAACTACTGAAAAATATGGCCTTCTCAGCACCTTATCAAACCTCTTGAACCCATACAGTACATGATAAGCACCAGCTAGAAGTAATATAATGGCAACAACTAATATACAAACTTTCCTAATTCGACCATGACAAGGATGAGATCTGGCCTTTAAATGTTTGTCTCTGGATGGGGAATTAGGTTCCATGGCAGGATTAAGGGCATGAAAACTTAACTCCATAAGGAACAAAAAATGCCCAATTCCAAATAGCTAGGTTTATGCTCATGACTAAATCGTCCGAGTTTTTCAAATTGAAGTCACAACTACCAAATTGTATTACCGATCTGCAATTGTTCAACGGGAAAGAACAATCCAGATCGGGCTATTCAAAAAAGCTTTGCGTAGTTCAATCAAATAAGAGAGTGACAATTAATTGATGCGAGTGCAGCCGGTATTGAAAAGGAAAAGGCGAAAAATATTTCTTCACTGGGGCTCTGTTGAAGTGATCTCAGACATGAGTTGAGACTTGAGAGCGTACCTCGTGAAATCTTCGCAACCGGAAATACTGTTCGCTGTTGAAATCAAGATCTTGTTTCACTGACAACGTAAGGGTTGGAGGTGGATGAGATTGAGAATGATGTGGTCGCGCGCGGTGCCGTTGGCGGCGATTTACGTTGGAAAATACTTGGAACGAAGTTTTTATGAGACTTGTATAGTTGTATTTTTTTTATACACTAGTAACAGAGGATCAGCGTCTAGACCCCGACATACTTACAGCATTCTTATGGATGAGTACAACCCATTATCTGGAAGATCGTCTTGATCTTCAGTGACAGAAAGTTCGTGTTTTGCAAGCTTGTCCGCTACCGTGTTATTTCCCTGAAAATGTGCGTGGTGCTTCCTTGAGAAAAGTCTGAGATGCTGACGGAAATGTCTGAAATGATTATGTCTCCCACGAGAGTTTCCACGAGAGTTTCTAAGTGTGGTTGATCGAATTGATCAGCATCAGGTTGTCTCCCTCGATCTCAATAGCCGACACTCCTAACTGTTTAGCCTCTTATAGGCCTTCCCGCAGAGCAAACGCTTCTGTCTCTAGAACTGAATCTGCATGACATTTCCCTTTTCCATGGGCCAAACGAACGAAGGCCGTGGTTATCTCGAATGATAAATCAAAGGCAAATTGGTTGTTGTTGTCAAACGAAGGCCGTGGTTATCTCGAATGATGAAACCAAAGGCAAATTAATTGTTGTTGTCAGATGCTGCGTCAAAGTTAAGTTGAACGAAATTCACTCTTGGTTTATCAGTGATTTCTCTATATGTCATGATCAGGAATTCAGGATGTACATGGTCCATAATTTCAGAGGTTTTCCTTTTCAAACCCAAGAGCCATCTCCCAAGTTCTTTGAATTCAAATCCAATTTGCCTATGAAGAGAAGTGGCCTTGACATAACCATATTACACAACTACAATATCAAGTCCTTGAGAAACACAAGGTCGTGCCTTTGAAGTTATATATACTGGTGCCTCTATGTGTTGGGTACGTTCTAATAATAATACTCAAGTATAAATGTACCTCTAATTTATACCAACAAATCAACAATGTGTACTTGTAGCGTATGCCTATTAGTGCTTACAAGGGTTTTTGCTGAGTTTTTGCGAAACACAACAATGTTGGTTAGCTTAATAATGTACAGCTTTGCAAATTCAGCACGGTAACATTGTAATTTTGAATTCTATACAATACAAAGTAGTTAACGTTCCACTACTCTGCCCAAAAAACAAGTATCAAACTAGCAATATCACAAATTGGTACCGAAAATCATGTTTTCTAACAATGTTAATTTAGGTTTTGATAAATGGAAGACGAGAGGACAGGCACCCAATCAACAGCACTATAACAAGGCAACAATTTATTCATTTTTTCCTCTTGATTCCATCCTAGGTACATATTCATCCTGTTTAACCATTCCCAGTGTTGATTCTAACAATGAGATCCTGCAGTTGAATGAATCCCGTGACGATGTTCCTAGGATAGCATTATGATCCTCGACTTGTTAGTATCTCTCGGCTTTAAACTTAACCTCTGGGTTCCTAATATCATCCTGTGTTTGTATCAACCTTATCTCTAAACTGCTTGTGCTAGGATTGAATCCAGCTCGGTTGTAATCGTCCAATGTCCTCTGCAGAAGTGCCTGCAGATCGAATATGGATCCACATTCTCTTTATATATTGTATGTAAGAAGTAATATTCAAAGCACATTTTTGTTCATGTACTGTGAAAAATGATTAAGTAGATGAGGACTTTCTCAGAAAATAGCGTACCTGCAAAGTTGAAGCTGTAAGCTCAGCAGCTTTCTCCAGGCTGTCACGGTGCTTCTGCATATGACAGATCATGCTGTGTAAGATACAGAAATATATGATGCAAAAACAATGGAACCTAATAAAGGGTATTTTAGGTTATAGGAAGGCTTACATTGCTCCATCCAAGTAGAAGTGCAGTGGTAAGATCTCCTGTACCCTATATTATTATTATTGTAATTAGACATTCCAATCAAGCAGAGAACATATTTAGAGTTTTGAAGTAGAGCATTTAGAAAAGTAAAACAGCTTGTATCTGTAAAATGACCAGAAATTGAAGAAAGCAAAGTAGTGTGTGTGTATATACCGTGAAGTAGGCAGGGATTTTAGGTATCCTGATCTTGAATTGTTCAGGCGGCTGATCCTGTAATCGTGAATGGAAGTAAAGAATGAATCATCAAAGAATGTATAGGAAATCGAAAATAGTGTAAGATTGTAAAAGACAAATATTTTGCCTTTGGGGGATTCAACACAATTTGACAAGAGCAAACCTATTTGCACTTCATAGTGAAACTTCACGGAAACTAATAAACAATCAAAGGACAAGCCGAGTATGACTAAAGCAAGTATTGGAACAAATGGAGTTAAACAATATATTTAACAAATGGAGCAACTACAGACGCAAAAGGATTTAACTGGAGTTCCTACTTCCTACATAATGTATGAAGGAAATGTGTATCACTGAAAAACATAACTAAACTTATTCATGCTCATATTCAGAAGTGAATCAATACACCAGATGCTAATACTGGTAGATGAACAGAATTAGAAAATATATCTTCCAAACAAATTTCTGAAAACTGGAAAAGGAATTTGAGAACTACACATAAACTTGAAGATACACACCTTTTCCTTTTGATGACTGCCAATTAGAAGTAGATTCCCATCAATGTTTATGCTGGTTATCACAACCTGAAATGAGTCATGTACTATGAATGAAAACAGGATACTTGTAAGCTTAAAACATTTGCAAGTTGCAACATATGATTGTAAAATACTCTACAAATATCACGAAAAAGTTCACAGGCCAATAATGTGAATACAAAATATAAGTATGGTTCAATTCCATATATTTAAATTTATTGCATATACAAGAAAAATGAATTGGTGTAGTATAACAGCAAAATCAAACTAAAGTTATATGCTAAAATCACTAGGCATCAATTGTTTCGGAAGTTTTCATGCTGAAGCTTGAAATGCCTAACTTGGTGTGTTATTTTCAACTGTTAGAGGGTTACACGGTTGGAAAACTTAAATTGCTACAAAAAGTGAATTTCAACAATACTCCAAACTTGCTAAAAGAAAATGTAACAAGACCTTTGCAGGTCCAGCAGCATGAAGAATGTTACAAGCTTCTCGGCCGTCTTGTTCTGACACAATCCTGTCACGATGAATTCGTCAATGTGCAAGGATCACCACAATAGTCAGTAGAGAATACTAACATAGAAACTATAACAGCCTTGAAATTAGAGAAGAAACAACAACTTAACACAACCTGCTCCCATACCAATCCCTCATTTAAGACAGGTAAAAAAACTACAACGATTAAACCCATTATAAAACTATCCCATTTAGGAAACCAAAAATAATATACAAGGAAGATAATTTTCCACCGAATAGCAGTAACCAAAGCATACCTAGAACCAGTCAATAATTCTGCTTCAAATTGATTAGGAGTCAACATGGAAGCAACAGGGACAACCTAATCAACCAAGATCAAATCAATTGCAAAAGGAAGTCAAGAACAAACCATAAAAAGCAAAAGTGGCATGCACATACAAAGTATTAGCAACTAGCAAGACCAATTGGCCAAACTTAGCAAATGATGTTCCAGATGTCAGGATATAAGATACAATGAAATTGGTAAGTCATATTATCTAATTGTAGTACTACAATCTCCTTTGTCCTTCCACTGGCAACTCCCACCTCCCCCTCTCCTTTTTTTTCTCTCTTTAATGTCAATAGTGCATACTGCAAACTCTTAAGGCGAAGAGCTGTTTATCTCTCTTACATCACTACTAAAGTATGATTAGTGAATTTTGAAATCAACTCATTTCAACAATAAGGATCCTAGCCTTGCTAGAAAACTCATAGTACATCATTTTCCTTCACCTTTTTCTCCAAAATATTAGGTTCTTTGAGAAACAAGATTTCAGTTCTGATGTCTTATACAGTTGATTGCTATCAGAAATGAGGACTAACCTTCTCTCGGTATACAGACACTAGCTCTTGAGGAACATAAAGCTTTCCTTCATCACCCAACACCGGATCACAAACTATAACCATTTATTCCATGTTTCATACACGACAAGGGTGTGAAAAAAATAATCAGGGACTATAAAGAAAATGTCTACACATTAATATTTAAAAGGTAAAGTTTTAACATACCATAGACAAGCCCTGGATTAACAGACCGCAACTTATTGACAACTTGCAACACGGTATTCAAAAATGATTCTGAACCAATGTAACCTGAAAGACAGAAACCATTTGTAAATTAAATTGAAAAACAAATTTGCAATGTATATATATTAATTATGACAAAGGATTAAGTATCTAGAACACTGGATATTCTTGCTGCAGTTTGTGATGGAACAACTTTTGTTTAGGGAAGTTATGCTGAATTGTTGGTTCCATATGGTAGAATATAACCAGATCAATTAGTTACAAAAAATATATTCAACTATATCTCATGTTTTCAGCTTTTCAGTAAATTGATATGTGTCAGCCTCACCTCGTCATTTTATAATTTATGCCTTCTGAAAGCAACTCATACCTAGAGTCCTAGAGCAACATTGCATCATAGTACAACTACTATTGTGTGTGCCTTGCTTCATCTCTAATGTGATTCATACAATGAAAATTTGCCCTAAAGTTGGAAAGACCAATTACTGCAATTAAAACTTGACTCCAACGTCTGAACCGTTCATCCTCTTTGGCTTACAACACATTTTAATAACATGATAAGTGTTTTCCATGGAAAAAGTAATATCACTTGCTTACAAGTTACGAGATGCAAACTTCTAACATTCAAATAGCACATACTTAATCTTCCTTGAACAGAAGAAAACATACATTTACTCATCTATCCTACCTGTCAATAAATGAGTGTAGTACAACAAATTGTTGGCTTCAAGACCTTCCACTAAGTCCCATAATTCTTTTCCATTCAGCACCTGTCCTTTGAATGTGGGATACCCTACAAGACACCAAGCGTGATTAAAAATCGACCAGAAGATTGTACACGGATTATCAAGGCTTTCGTGCAAACTGCTAGCGCTAAACATAGTGCATAAAGCTAAAGCAGCTTACCTGTATGATTTGAAAACTGGACTGAATTGATAGGGTCGACATCATATCCTAGCAATTGTAAGGGAAAAACTGCAGATTTATTGCCGACGTACCCCTAACATTTATTAACATCACATGAAAAATCAACTTCAACAAGTAGCTCAATTTCCTCTGTTAGACAAATAATTGCTTCCATTAATAGCTTAACATTACATATTTTGAAATTCACTTTTGTTGCAGTCAATCACACAATATCACGGGACAAGAAGATTCAAAACATCAGAAATTGAAGAAATCAACATCATGCACACTCATTCAGATACAAATTCCAACCAGTATTAGCAAGGTTCAATCACAACGAGACTAGCTGAGTAAAGAAAAGGATTCGAAGGTTCGAGAAATGGAAAATACCTGGACAGTGTGAGACTGTATGCTGAGAACTCGACCAGTATCAGAAGGCAGAGCAATCGATAAAATCGGCGGCGCCATTGACGATCTTGTGGTACTCCTAAATCTGAAAATCAACAAATCGGAAAAATATAACAATCTCAAATGATCAAAAACAAACGCTAGCAAATCAATCGTAGGAAAATCACGATTAAATATGAGAATCTCACGGGAAACGCGGGGATTTGATCTTAAAGAGGGGCCGGAACTTACTTGATTACTTCGAGGGAAAAGAGAAGCCGGGAGGAAACAGCAAGAAGAAATTTTTCTCCGTAGTCTAGTAAGGAGGAGGTAATGATGAAAAAGTGGGGGATGAAATCGCCGGAAGCGGTGCTGGCGGCCGTCGGAATTGTACTGCGCAGAGAGAGTTGGAAGATTTGGAAGATAGAGGAGATTGACGACCTGTTACAAAAGAAGACACCAATAATGAATTGTAATGAGATCCTTACCAAATACACGAATGGGTTCTGCCTTGATAACATTCCTTTATATGGATGGTTTTATGAAATTATGGTTTTTAGGGGTGCTTTTGTGAAATTTACGCAAAAGTTTAAAGACTGCTGCGCTTTTGACGCGTTGTCGGCGGGCGTTGATACGCAAAACGGCAAAGGTACAGAGTACATAAGAAAAATCAATAAAATGAATAGAATTATATAGACGAAGATTAAAGAGATTTAATTGTTTATAGGATGATTATGAAAATAAGTGAAATGGATGTTTAACAAAATGAATATGATTATGGGTAAAATTATGTAAATATTTTTTAAAATATTTTTTTAATAAAAGAAATGAAATAAATGAGGAGGTTAAAAATGAAATTTTACCAATATTCCGTTGGTCTAATGAGATGTGATATTAGACTCGTTAAGTGGTTAGTCTCGAGATTCGAGTTCGAATTCTCCTTCCTTGCAGCAGCATGTATGGAAGGATATAGTATCCTGATAACCGAAATTGAAAATAACGGTGTTTTTTTATCTTAAAATTAACCTACCGAAATCATCTAAGATATATATTTAAAAATTTTAACTATGTTTGGACTAGAAAAACCAAATATATATATATATATTTCATGTCATTGATCCTCTTCGCGACCCAACAATATATAAAGAGATTGAAATCCGCAATTCCCTCACATTTAACGGACGATCAACAAAAGAAATCGTGAATTTTCAAAATTATTAGAGTTACATAATAGCCTTATATATTAAAAGATAGAAAAATCAAATAAAAATGAATCTGAAAGTTAATATTAATTGTGAATCTTCTTCTTACTCTTAATCTTAACTTAATTAAGAATAAGATATATTATTTTAATAGTTAAAATTGGAGTATAATAAATAAAAATAAATTATATATTGATACCGTAATCCATAATACAGATTTGGAATCTTGTAATCTATATTTTTATGATTTATGTTAATAGCTAAAATATATTTTATGGAATTATTATGCATATATAAAGTTCCTCTGCTCCTTGTTCTCAATTTCCCTCCTTGCATTGGCCACGACTTCTGGAGTATACTTGAAACTTGATCTTATATACTTTTTTGTGCTTTTCTTTTTTGCATCAAGGTTCGAACACATTATTTGGACCTCGTTAATGACCACAGATCGAGGGGACACTCACCCTTCTGCACTTATATAGACAGTTAGATGAGACGACTCAAGACGAAACACATCAAATTTTCAGATTTACTAATCTATATGGGGTAAATATAACGAATTTAGTAATAGTGACTTCAATTAATATTAGAATTCCCATTTCATTTTATTCATAAAGTGTATTCTTTCTTTCTCGTGCAACACTGAATTTTCGTGTATCTTTCATGTTTCAAACACGGGTTCAAGGTATATATTTGAGCCAAAAGCTCTCATTGAGGCCATTTCAGACTAGACAAAAACACTACATATTTCACTCGAATGTTTGTGTCATTGCATGACTCAAATTAAGGGTCTTGACGCAAGCGAAGTCATATGATTCTCTTATGGTCTAGAGTAGTGACATGCATCCGCCTCTTTCTACGAGGGTATAATCCGGTTTGATCCATTCATCGAGTCGTATCATCGAGACAAGGTGACACGTTAATTTTGACGTGTTCAACAAATTCCCCTATAACTCATCCGATTCTTGGTTTTAGATAGAAAGCAGACTGCACGACATTATAACTTCGACTTTGACCCAACGTGACGTATATGGGACACACGATTAGACGTGATATGCAAACAACTACATGGTGCACCGTTTCGTGCTAGTTTCTTGGTATGACTTTGAGGTTTTCATGATTTGATACAGCACAAACTATCATTCTTACTTCTTCAAGTCGTCTTGGATCTCTCATGAACGACAAATGACAACATCTTTCCCGTCAAATTATGTACATCAACACATACAAATTGGTGGTATAGTGACACCAACACAAAATAGTAGATACCGGTCACGATGGAAGAGATTCAACGACTATATAACATGTTTCACTCACGAGCGTCTACGCCTCAGACACGAACGTGGAGACAAATGCAATAGATGATTGAATTTCAATTTTAGTCTTCTATTTTATTTATGATAGTTACAATGTAATTTTTAAACTTGTAGTGTATTT
The DNA here is from genome assembly GCA_002319775.1 of Fagopyrum tataricum. Taxonomy (NCBI): domain Eukaryota; kingdom Viridiplantae; phylum Streptophyta; class Magnoliopsida; order Caryophyllales; family Polygonaceae; genus Fagopyrum; species Fagopyrum tataricum. The sequence continues at coordinate 47,567,416 of CM008282.1, forward strand.
AAAAATTTTATGGTTTATGTTCACTTTGATATCTTACAACTCTAATAATATAACTCTAATAATATATTGAGACCGAAACAAGTAAGCTTAGTTCAAAAGATTGAACCACGTATAAACAAATTAAAATACGTAACACCCAAATTTAATTTAACTAGGTATGGGCCCGGTTTGGTTCAAATCGCCGAACGGCGGTTTTCAAACCGGCCCAAACCGCCGTTTAGGTTTGGCCGGTTCAAGGTTTAGGTTTCGGTTTGGCTTTTCCGAAAACCTAAACCGGCGGTTTGGGCCAACAGCCTTTTTTTTTCCCCCAACGGCTCTTTTAAAAGAGCCGTTGGTTTACCTCAACGGCTCATTTTTTAGCCGTTGGGGTTTAATATTAAAAAAATAATAATAAAATTTAAAATCCCCATTTAATCCTAATTTCCTATAAATACCATACTCTCTTCCTCCACAAATCACACCATCTACAACTCATCTTCTCTACTCTCCTAATCTCTTATTCTCGAATTCTCGATTCCTCGTATTCTCGATATCTCGATTTCTCGTAATGGCAAACCCAAGTGATCAAATTCCCTCTTCCAATACTTTCCTAGCACCCAAGAGAGCGAAACACAAATGCCCGACAATCCCGATGTTACCGAAGTTCCACGAAGAAGTCTCCCCCTCCGAAAATGCTTACATCCGAAATATTTACGAAGCATTACACTAGGGGGAGCCGGTGAACGAGTATTGTCAAGTGGCATGCAACTATTGCCCGAAGGTGTACAAGTGGAAGGTGAAGGGCGGCTACGGGACATTGCAAACTCACATGGCAAACGTCCATCCGGAGAAGCTCGGGATTTCACGGGGACAAACACAATTGTCCCACGGGTTTGCATCTTCTACCTCTCATTCTCCTTTATTTACATATAATCATAGTGAAGAAAGTTAGGATTAACCGATGTTATTTGTTCACATTCATTACCGTTTTCTTATGCCGAATATGAAGAAGTTAGGGAATATAACACTAGATATCTTCAACCTTCTTTTAAACCAACTTCTAGGAAAACCGTTTCAAAATTAGTTAATAAATCTTACTTAAAAAAGAAAGAAAATTTTTCGAATTTGGCTAGTTTTGAACATCAAGTTTCAATTTGTAGTGATATTTGGAGTACACAATCACAACAACATTTTTACATGGGCATTACTTTACATTTTATTGATAACGCTATGTTTTTGCATAAATATGTTATTGGTTTTCGGCATTTTAATCAAAGACATAATGCACTAGGCATTGCAAGCATGATTAAAACGGTTTTACAGAATTTTTTCATATTCTTTTGATAATGCATCCGCAAATACCGCGCCGTAAACCATTTGGTTGAGGATGCGGGACAATATATAAAAACTCCTTATACTCATCAAAGATGTGCATGTCATATTTTAAACTTATGTGTTCAAGATGGACTTAAGGTTTTAGGAGATATGCTAACCCCAATCAAACTTGTTATTGATCATATTTGGCATGACTCCGATTTAAGAAGAAAATGGAGAAATTTATGTTTAAACAAAAATGTTCATCCTATTGCTTTTTCAAAAGATGTTGGAACTCGACTTACAAACTACTTTGTGAAGCCGTACGTTATAAAGTTTTGTTACAAGAATTTGCTTCAATTCATGTTCCTTGGTCAATTTTAGATGATGAAAATGTTTGGGAAACTTGTGCCCATATTTGTAATGTTTTAAAAACTTTTAATGATGCAACTAATACCATGAGTTGTGTTTACACTCCAACATCTCATAGATTTTTAGAAATTGCCGTTAATGTTTCCGAAGCTTTTGTAAAATGTTTTAACATACCTTGCCTTCTAGAATGTATGCTTGATATGAAAGAAAAATGGCTTAAATATTATAAAAACATTCCCATGATTTATCTTGTAACCGCCGTTTTTGATCCTAGACTTAAACTAGATGGTCTTTCCGATTTATTGACTATTTATTATGATTGTTTGTGTGTAAACTTAACACAAGAAGACTATAATGTTCCTAACATTGTGCAAGAAGTTAATACCGAAATTTAAAATTACTTAGTACATTTCAATCTAGTGCTAGCTCTTCTTCTACCGCACCTAGTCCATCTCCCTCTTCTACTAGTTCATCTTCTTCTCTTTCACTTGCACAACAAGTTTTTGCTAGAAGAACAAAAACACCTAGACATTCATCTTCAAATGCGGAATATCAAGATTATCTTAACACTTGTTTTAGTTTTGATGATAATGTTGAATTTGATATTTTGGATTGGTGGAAGAGATTAGCTCCCAAATATCCAACCTTAGTTAAAATTGTACAACAAATCATGGCCGTGCCCGCATCAACGGTTGCGGTGGAGCAAGCATTTAGCCGAGGCGGGAACATTCTCGGTCACAACCGAACTCAATTGAAGCCCGAGAAGTTGGAGATGCAAGTTTGTATTCAAGATTGGATAAGGGCGGCTAAGCGGAAACAAAGGAATGCACCGGTGTACGACTCCAAATCGGATTCCAACTCCGAAGACGCCGGCACTACTTCCGAGTCCGACATCGAAAGGTAAGCGGGATTAAAAAAAACTCGGAAGTCCGAAAAAAGGTAAGTCAAGGTAAGAGAACTACGTGGGCTTTGATTCCTCTTAATCCGAGAGGATACGTAGGCAACCGGGAAACCGGTTCAAGCCCTTTAATTTTTCGAGTTTTTTTTTTAATAAATTTTTAATTACTAGTTTTTATATACTAATTTTTTTTATAATAATTTTTTTTTATTTTATGTAATATTAATTTTTTTTTTAACATAATACTTTCTCTTTAATTTTTTTTTTTTTTTTTTTTATTTTTTATAACCGTGCTAAACCGGCGGTTTAGGTTAAACCTAAACCCGATTTCAAGGGCCCCTGTTTCGGTTTAGGTTTGCAGTCCATGTCTAAATTTAACATTACCATTAATTAAAACATTAATTATTATGTTGTAACCCTATCGAAGATTTAAATAAACGTTAATTCTCTAGCAAACAAATGGGTGAATTGGTGGGTGTGGCTTGAATTTCATAATTTGTATCGTATAGGCTAAAAAAAAAAATTGTTGTGGAGGTAAACCTGCGTTTAATTTCTATAATTTTAATTATACTCTTATTAATTCTCTAACAAATTTTCCAAAAGTAAAACACAATAATTTGTTCAGATTTTAACCGTGTAGTTTGTTATTTTTTTGTCATACTAGTTTTTGTAAAAAAAATTTATATAATTCTCTATTTAACATATTTATATAAAATTTATGTAAATTACTCACACAAAATTGCGTAATTTACACAAATATACTGTTAACTACACAAAATAATTTGAATTTAAAATTATATTATATTGACTAATCATCTACACGAAAATTTCAATGTTACACTTATTTACACAAACTGAATATAAATTATTTAAATTTAACGGCAAAAATTAAAACAAACAAAAAAATAAAAACTATTTTAATTGAAATTTTGAATCTACATAAATTTGGAAGAAAAGAAAAGAAAACTACACAAGTTACAAACTTTACACAAATAGTTCAAATAGGTTAGTTCATTCAATTAACCAAATACATCAATTATAATTACACGGATCATTAAAAAAAAATACTCTCAATTTTAATTACAACAAAAATTCTTGTAAACTCAATTAAAGGAATTTAAAGGTACATTTCTATTTAAAAACTAATATCATTATTTAGCTATTTTTATTCAAATAAATATTACAAATTAAATATTTAAAATTTTAATTAAAGGTAGAAATTTGTTTAGATAAGTTCAAAAATATTTACATAAAGGGTGATAAAGTATTTATATATGTTTAAAAAAGAATAGAGTTTTTTTTTTACCGATTGAATATAAAAAGCTCATTTCCTCTATTTCTCTAAGAAAAAAAAAGATGTTAAGGATATAGATGCGTTAAATTTGGAAGAAAATAAAATAAAAGACACTTAATACACACAACTAATCGATAGAAACAATTATTAGAGGTAATTGAGACTAATTGCATCTAAGATACATTATAAAAAATATTATCGATCTTTATAATGATTGAGATTAATTTGGAGTGTAAATATCATACCCCTTATTAAAACATAAAAAGAAAATTAAAAAATCTCATTAGCTATTATTAATACTAAATGTATTTATTTTAAGAGAAATTCCGGTTGGTATTCATGATTGGGATTGGGGTTTTGCAGAATTTGTCCAACACTTTTTACGGTTCGGTCGGTACCCTTGTGTTTATATGATTATGGAATTTGTCCTATTCCGTCTAAAACCGAAACATTGGTTAGCTCTTTGGTAGGGGGAAAAAAGAAAAGAAAAAAAGTTATCCTATCCTCTCAAATGAAAGCTTCTTCTCTTCTCAAACTGAACCATGTAATGGGGAGGTGTGACTTTCGGCCACAATAAGGACAAATAATCAATCCATTTTCATTTATGGGCATCTACTTCCTAACAATGTGGTGATAAGCAACACACAATTAGCCACAGTGGCGGAGCCAAGAAGGGTAAGGGAGGAGAAGGTGCCTCTTCAACGGCGACGTTCGTAGTGTAGGGAATTAAAAAAAAAACCTTTAAACGACATCGTTTTGAATCCCTGTAAAAAAGTAAATCTTCAGTGCTCTCACAAAATTGCCCCGCTCACTCGCTGCTAAAAAAAGTCGTCGGTCTCTCAAGAAGTTCCCCCTCTCAAGGCTCACGACTTCCCGACGCTCGTCTTCGTCCGTGAGGTCCGTCGCTTGTTGTGGCGTTGCTCATCTTCCGCCCCCTAGTCTCAACCTCTCACTCTTTATAAACTTAAAACCGCCGACTAAATATTTGTGAATTTGAGAGGCTTGTGAACATTTTTTTAGCTAAATCGGTCTTGAATTATCGCTCGTCACCTTGATATTTGAGTTTGTTTTGAACTAAAACTTGCAATTGTTTAACATCTTTGGTTAAGTTTGTTTAGCCTTCTGGATTTGTTGTTCCTTTTCTGTGCAAATTGATTACAATTAGGTTGGTAGACAAGAAAAATGAAGAGAAATCCATGTTGCAAAAGATCATCGACGAATTTGAAGAGCTCAAGAGAGAGTTTAACCTGAAATGGCAAGTTGCGATTGAAAATATAAAGACTTCTAACAAAGAAAAATATTAGGTTATAAATTTTATCAAGCTTATGCAAATTCAGATTATTTTAGTACTCAAGGAAGTATTGTTGTTTTCATGGCTTTGTATGTGTCCTTAAAAATCATAAGTCAGGTCAAAAGATTATGCAATAGGAAATGGAATTTTGATTATATAAGCAATGCAATAGGAAATGGGATTTTGATTATATAAGCAATGCAAGTGAGCTATATATATGTGGTTAATAGTTGTTACTTGTTATCGATCATTTCAAAATATTTTAAGTCGTTTAGTCTTCCCTTCAAATATATCCCCTCCATCGATTAGCGACATCATTTCTCATCATTTATAGGCATCTACTTTTCTGCGAAATTCAAAAGAAAAAAGTTGTGATTTTTCTCCTCGCTTATGTTTTTCACTTTTAGCTTTCATTTCTCTTTCTCGTGCCTCCATGACATGTATCACACTTTGATGGGATGTGGAGAGAAGCATGGGGTTGAAGAGAGTTCCTAAATTCATACCGGGTCTACTAATGAAAGAGATCTTGATTTGCGTTTGAGATGTCGAGTCATTGTTTGACCAATAGAGAGATAATAATCTAAGTTACTATTTTATGGATTTTGGTTTGAGATTGAAGGCCGATGTTTTCCTTCTCTTCTTCATCTTCCAATTAATTTTTAATTATTAATTTTCTTTTCTTTGTTGTTCTTGTTGGCTTCCATTTCTTCCACGAGCTCATCGATGTCAAACGGAGTTTGTTCGTGAGAAAATTCCGTTTTGCTCAACGCGACTCTTTGAAAATTGGGGATTTATTGGTCTTCTTAAGATTGGATTTATCTGAAAATTTTCGACAAATTCATCAAAATTGCTCAACCGTAGACTCTTCTTTGACTTTAGATACTCTGTACTTGACCAATTTCAACTTCTTCATAATCATCTTCCCTTTCAGTACTCCCTTTTCCAAATCCTCCTTTATGACTTCCAAATAATGATTAATTTTGAATCGTTTTCATTTGGTAGGAGAAGAATGCTTCATTCGGTTTCAATTTATTCAAAGATTGGAATTTAAAGGCCTTAGGTGATTTTGGAATTTAAAGGCCTTAGGTTTTTTTTACTAACATAGTGGCTAATGGTTGTTACTGTTTTGGACGGTATTTTGAAAATTTTCGAAAAAATACAGGGTACCAACCGAACCGTAAAAGAAGTATTGGGCAAATTTCGAAAAAAAACTCAAAAACAAACAGGGACACCGACCAAACTTTCCCTTATTTTAAATAATTTGTTTTTTTTTCTATAAATAACACTAAATTAATAATTGTGGGTGTTAAATTATAATAAAAGTAGAAAAGGTAACTTATTAGAACAAATAGCAACTTTATGTAAAATACACTAAAATAAAGAGTGTTTTTGTAAACTTTGTCCATTAAAGTGCATCCTTTTTCTTTCCGTTCAGACACGCACAGCCACACTTTTAATCATATACCCTATCCCTCCCACCCAGATTCAAACTACTGCACTTGCTCACAATCTCACGCTGGGAATAATGGGAAACGCTATCACCGCCATTCCGGGGCTACATCCGGCGGTGGAGGAGGAGGAAGGAAGGCGAAGATTATGAAGGCCAACGGCGAATTCTTCAAGCACGGAACTCCAGCGAAAGTCGGAGATATAATCGCGAACTACCCAGGCCACATCCTACTCGATTCTGACGAATTCCTCCGATTCAATCTCCGAGCTCAGCCCTCTAGATCCTGAATTCGAGCTACAACCGAAGAAGATCTACCTTCTCGTCGAGTTACCTAAGTTTCCAACTGCAGAGGACGCCGAGAACACTCTCCGACGAACAATCTCCAACGAGATTGTCCACGATAGGAGCCAGTCGCCGGTAAATTTCAGGTTATCGCAGCGTTCTATCTCCGATCTTTCATTAACCCCTCGATCGGAGGCTGTTAGGGTTAAAGTGAAACTCCCAAAGGCACAGGTGGAGAAGATACTTGAGCAGAGCAAAAGATGACGTTGAGGCCGCGGAGAAAATCATCGATCTGTGTAGAGACGAAGGCGACCGGGTGGCGGGGCAGAGGAAGAGGAGAGCTCAAAGGAAGGTCAGTGGACGGAAATTGAAGAAGATGAAACGACAGAGAAGGTGTCGTTTAGTAAGTATTGTGTGAATTTACATCCCACTTTACGTATTCCCTGCGCTAATCGTCATAATCATTCCAAATATAAGAAATTAACAAATGATTAGACTTGTATAAAGGGAGAAGTTTTGTTCATGAGTAATTATGGTACCTATATATATACATAATCAAGCTCTTTGACTTGTAATATATTTGGATTTCATGCTTTTTATTGTATTTATTTGTATTATAAAAATTAACTTTGTAATATTGACTATAAAAGTATAGTATAATTAAATACTTAGGGGGTTAGGGAGTATTACATTATGGACGAGGTGGTGAAGGTTGAGACGTAAGAATTATTGGTTAAATTATGAGTTGGCGATCATATATTCTTGAAAACTTCAAAGTGTGAGTCATGGAGAGATTTGCAAGATTAGTATTATTCATATAATTAATTTGGAAATGTATGAAGTCATTGGTGACACATTTGTGAGATTTAGTATTATTAACATAAATAATTATAAATTATAATTACTTGGCTAAATTTTGCACGATTGTTGATTTAGTTTAGAATTCAATTTCCTTCCAAAAAAAGAAAGAGAGTAATTTAAGTTGTTATCTCATCTAAATACACGTCTCAAGAAATTTCAGTCAGAAGAGGGTTTGGTAATCAATCGAGTGCTTCATTAGTATTTAGTGTTAACGATATTATATACGGAGTATAATCGATTGTTAGTACATATAATTTAATAAATGGTTTTTAGTGTTTTTTATATCAGATTAATATATTAAACAAGAGAAACGTCTGGACGAATGTCTATCACGGTCTAACCTTTTTTCCGTTAGCTTTAACGATATTTGTTTCGGGGCGATTTTAAATATACGGCGAAAGAATTCACAAATGCACGACGTTTACGGTTTTCGGAACCGTTACGGTTCCGAAAACCGTGATTGTTGTAGAAAATTATTTTTTTTTTTACCCCTATATTAGTAAAATTTAGAGTTTTTCCTCTCGGTGCTCTTAAGGTTTGGCCTTATCCTTCTGATATCCATCAAATTTTAAAAAATCCTCTTGGTACCCTCATGGTTTTATTTATTTCCTCTTTATACCCATTCTTGATATATTACATTAAAAATTTATTATAAAATAACAAAAAAAATCAAAAAAATAAATTTAAAACTAATTAGGACCTCATTGAAAAAAAAATAATCTAATAAATTTATGATAGAATTGGTTTTTATATATAAACTTTTATATTTTGAATTAAAGGTAATATTATTTCATGAATTACAATAAAAAAAATTTTATCTTAGATTTTAAATAAAAAATATATATAATTAAATTAGAAACAATTTTTTTTTTGAATTTAATTTATATCATTTTTTTAATTCGAAATTTTATTAAAAAATTGTTTTTTTAAATTTAAGAGTCTGTAAACTAAAAAACTAGAAATATAAAATAAAATAAAATTTTCGAATTAAAATAATTATAGAACTTCAAAAAAATTTACAATAATTTTAAATTTCTAGACCTTAAACAAATTTTAATTTTTTTAATTTAATTTTATATATTTTATTTTAAATCGGAAATAAAAAATATTAATTTTTTATTTTCATTAAAAAATAAATTTATCTTTCATTTACTTTTTTAATTAAAATATATAAAAAATATAATTCTATTATAAATTTATTAGTTTAATATTTAATGTGGTCAAAATTAGTCTTAAAATTATTTTTCTGATTTTTTAATTATTTTATAATAAATTTTTTAATGTAATATATAAAGAATGAGTATAAAGAGGAAGTAAATAAAACCACGAGGGTATCAAGAGGATTTTTAAAACTTGGTGGATACCAAGAGAATAAGTCCAAACCTTGAGGATACCAAGAGGATTTTTGAAACTTGGTGGGATACCAAGAGAATAAGTCCAAACCATGAGGGCACCAAGAGGAAAATGACATTTCGAGCTAGAGTGAGTGTTTTATCAATTTTTAACGGAAACTTCCAAGTATACGGGCGGAAAAATTAACAAGTGCACAACGCTTACGATTTTCGGAACCGTCACTGTTTCGAAAACCGTAACCGTGAAAAAAATCCACGGTCACAGTTTCCAGAACCGTGACGGTTACGGTTCCCGAAACCGTGACAAATTTACTTCATAAATTTTACTAATATAGGGGTAAAAAAATAAATAAATAAAAATCCCACGGTCAGGATCCCGTAACCGTGTTTTTTTTTCTTTCATTTTCTACCACGGTCACGGTTTCCGGAACCGTGATGGTTCCGGAAACCGTAAACGTCGTGCATTTGTGAATTCTTCCGCCGTGCATTTAAAATCACCCATTTTTAAAATAGGGTATTTTATATTGACACGACAACTAATTTACTAATGAGTTAGTTTATATAACGCTAAATCGAAGCTAAATATAAATAAAAATTTAAACGAGTCAGTTTAAATATCGCTAAATAAAAGTTTTAATGAGTAAATTCGAATATAAATTCCATTTTTTCGAATCTATAAATATAATTTTTAAATGAGTAAATTATAAAAACAAAATTATAAACTTTGTACACATTATTAAAAAAGAAAAGCGTGACATTTTATATTGGTAAGAAAAACGTGACATGTTCAAAACTTTGGTAATTGGTGGTGATATAACGTGTTTGTTTCCATATTTATCTGCGCTTGATTTATGCAGAAAATTTACAAAACGAGACACGTAAAATCGTAAATAGTAAGTAGCCCACTGAAAAGGATATGCTGTAGCCCCAAATATCAATCTATATTTTTCACAGTAATCTTTGGTAAAATTTGATGATTAATGACTCAAACCACGTCTAGGTGATAGGATGTAAATTTATGCAAAATACAAATAAATTCATTTTTATATTTAAATAGTTTTCCTTTAATGGTTTGTTACATTGTTAAATTATGTGACTCATAAAACTATAAGGTGTTTTATTTTGGCATTGTTAATAGATTTTAGCACGGAATCGCACAGACTATCACGAGTTCTTTTGGATTTTCACGTTCAGGACGGATAGTCTAACGAACCTACTTTCGATCCTAACATTCTAACTACATAAAATGAGATGTTTATACCCATTTGTCTAAGATAACAAAACTTGTATCTCACGCCCATTACAAAATGAATTAAAATAAAATCTAATATATAAAATTGATGGCAACTCATCATATCAACAATTGATTCTAGGACCAATACTCAGTTGGTCTAGTGGGATGTTGTGCTAGACTCCTTAAGTGTTTAGCTTGGAGATTCGAGTTCGAATCTCCTGACGGCATGTATGAAAAAATTGATATTGGGAGGGTATCCCCTGCAATGAGCCACGACAAAAATCCATAGACTTACTTCTTGTAATTTTGAAGCTATTTGGCAAGGTGTGGCGATTTTAACCAAACTTGATATCATGAGATTCAAAAGCATTAAGGTTGACTACAACGGTATTTATAATGTTTACGATTTTGTGAGCAAATTGCGGAAATTAGTCAAAGGATAATTTTTGCAAATGTCAAACTCTTTATTTGTACGCTTGTCTTTCGATTTGAACAGGCAAACACAAACAATGTCCAATGGAACAAGTTATACTTTAGGCGTTAAAAGCCTGATGAAATAGCTACTACCAGAATTTGGTGAGTACACTTCCATCTATGTATGGAATCTTAAAGTTACTCGGATATTTCAAAGAATGTGTCTCACATCGATAACATATAACAAAGGCTCACCAATAATATGGTGTTGACATGGAAGAGTCACCCATATATATATATATATATATATATATATATATATATATATATATATATATATAATTTAACCATCTCTTATATTTTTCTTTTAATTTAACCACTCTTATTTACGTTCTGTTAGCATTTAACAACTTATGTATTTTTACATCCAAATTTCCATCTATTTTTTTAGTTCACTAAAAAGTATTATTAAAAAAAAACAATTATAAACAAATAAGTACATGTGGCCTCGATAACTTGGTTGGATCTCAATTGTTGAAGATAAAACAAGTGCGGGCTTTCGATTAAAGGTCTTCAAGAACAAGAACCAATACAAGATCATTTCATGGTACAAAATTACAATTTTCTCTTGGTTTTTTACCGGAGCATTTCGTTTGTTCCTCCAAGTCTTTTCTATATGTTCCGACCATAAATGAACTCTAATTCTATTTGAATATAAATCAACATAATTTGCAAAAACAAAAATCTTAATTACACGTTGTTTAAAAGGCTAGTAAGATCAACTCAGATCGAAATCAAACATTCAAGTCTTCTAATGTCCCTACATAAACCAACCGGTCGGAATTTGTAATCAATAATCACAAATTTCAATCGAGAATCGGTGTTAATTTGAAAAGACTCGAAAGGAAAAAAGAGATTAGAATGACAACGATATTACCATAATCAATAATAAAAATTATCCCGCAAATCATAGAGAATTCACTCGCCGCACTAAATCATTTGTTGAAGTTGAAAAAACTAGAGTTTTAAATATTTCTAATTGCCAAAAGACACCGTGAATAAATTCATTTAAAACAAACAAGCTTCATTTTTTTTATGAAAATCAAATGCGCATATTTGCGAAACGACATAGGTGGTTAAGTCATAAGTGTTAATAAAGTATAAATAAGAGGTGGTTAAATGAGAAAAAAAGAAATATAAAAGGTGATTAAGTGAAAAAAGATATATAAGAGGTAGGTAGTTTTGTGTAATTCACTCTAATTAAAGTTATCTCTTTTTACAAAAAAAAGAAGAAGCATTAAGTATCAATTATTTAGAAAGGAGGCAAATACAACATCACGACGGTTTTTTATAAATTTGTTCTCGTTATTTCTTCCTTACCTTGCTCGTCCTACGTTTCCTTTGGCGTTCCTTCTAGATCGGCTTGTTGTGTTCGAAGATCTCCTTTGCTGTGTTTCTTTTAATGTTCTTGTTCCCTTATGACGATTAGTCCGTCTGTCCATTTGAGATTTGATCGGCTTTTCGATCCTTTAGACGGTGTGTTGTCTGATGTATCGAACTACTTTCCTTTGTAAAAAAAAAACAAATATATTATTATTACTTATTAGGAGTTAGTAAATTCGCCTATATTTTTTTTGAAAGGGAAAGGGAGAACTATATTAAATCGATTTCCGCCAAATCACAAATGGACTGGAAAATCTGAAATCCAAGTACAAGGTACAAAAGAACTAGAGAAGCTAAGTCTTGAAGCTAGGTGGGCAACAATATTGACCGTGCGCAGGATATGAGCAAAGGAAACAATTAAATCCTTAGGTATACAAGAAATAATGTATGAACAAATAGTATCCAAGTAAGACTTGTCCCGCACTCCAGATTTGAGTCTGGAAATTAATGACAGTGAATCGGATTCAATCACCAAGCTTGTTGCCGGAGGGAGGAGATTCCGTGCAACATGGATGCCACCTTTGATAATGTAACATCAAACCCGCCTTCCTCACGAGAAGTTGTAAGCATGCATATCAGACCCCGAGAATTACGCAGAACAACACCATACACTCTTTCGCCAGCCACAATACATGCGTCCACATTCAACTTGTACCCCATTGGCAGGCGGTAATGTCCAAGACGAGATGTAGCCATTGTAGCAGCAAGTAAGTAGTGGGAAGAAGATAGCGAGATGAAATCCCATACTAACCTTCGAAAAGACGTACGGAGAGATAGACAACTCCATTCCTCATCTGAGAATAAAGTATGGTTCCGGTATACCCAAGCTAACCAACAATTAGTGAGGAAATCTGCAATACCATTGCTACCATAAGTTGGCTTTGACAACCGAAAGGGCCTACAAAGGTGTGCATGAGCAATTGTTGGGAGGAGATGTGTAATAGAGCTATCTTTCCACGCAAAAAAGAAGATTCTGGGCATTGTAATAGAGCATGCCAGATCGATTCCTCACCATTTAAACATCTTGAGCATAGAGGAGAGTCAACCACATGCTTGTAGTGGAGAGTACGATTTACAACCATGTAGTTAGAACACATGAACCAACCAAAAGAAAGGACTTTGTGATGCGCCCTTGGATGTCCCTTTGACGTTGACCGTAGATGATGAGGACGAGGCTTGAGGATTCGCTCAGATGGACCGCTCACCCGCTCCCGAGCCAAGACTATTGCCCGAGCCACCGGCTCCATCATCGCCCGCCACCACTTCTTTACTTGGATCCGTTACCGGGGATGCCGTGTCTCTACACCACCATGCATAGGCTACCGCGTCCCGTCCACGCCACTTAGGCCGTTAGCGGCATGTCTCGTCTTTCCGACTCCATGGCATGAAGCTAACTTACTTTCGGACTATATTTTTCATGTTTTCCTTTTTTATGTAATAAAAAGGGATATTCCGTATAGAATTTTTTCCCTTGATCTTATCTTTTAGGGTTTCCCTCTGGTTTCCCCTTTTTGGGCTTTTCATTATGTATGTTTGTTTGGCCCGTTGACGCATAGGTAGGCAAGACTCTCTATATAAAGGATATCTTGCCTCACTTATTTTTCATGTTCAATATTACTAAGTTTTTGAGAAGAATTTCCTCTTACTTAGCTTGGGCATCAAACCTTCCTTCTATCTCTCAAATTTCTTCCTTGGATCTCGTCTTTGATCCAAGCAATACATATTCGAGGATTTTTCTTAAGAATCAACCTTAGATCCACACAAAAAGGTTTATTCGATCTCTCTAGATCGAATCAACCTTCGTTTCTCCATCCACCTTCATCGCTTCCGCCCTTTTGGATATAAAAAAGATACAACGTTGCACAAATAATCAAGGAGTAGTTGGAGCTTTGCTTGATCTAGATCCGGAGTTATCCTTGGTTACCTCCAAGGACGCATCAAATTGGTATCAGAGCAAAGAGATCAAAGCTAAGTTCTCTTTACTTTTGTTTTTGTGCGTTATTATCTTCAACCTTTTTTAAGCCTTTTGTTCATGATGTTTCTTCGTTTGTTCATGATGTTCTTCATTTGTTCTTCATGATCTTCATGTTGTTCATCATGTTCATCCATTTTCCTTGAATTTTTTTTCTTTCCTTTGATCAATTTGAAAAATAAAAATAAAATAATTAAAGGAGATATTTGGTTTGGCCATCAAACCATTTATCAAACCCGTCTTTTTCTTAAACCGACCCAATCCGACAATTTTGTTAATTAATTTCACAAAATTTCTTGGGGTATTTTTGTTAACGAAAAGTTCGGATATCTTGCATTTTGATATTCAAGAAAAGCAAAAACTCTTCATCAATACGGATTTGTGTTCAAAAAAAACAAAAACAAAGTGTTGCTCAAAACGTTTCAAAGAAACGAAACACACAAAGTGAAAAGACGTCCGGCAAACCGGTCCATCCGAAAAATCGGATTTTACAAAACGGTCAAAGACCGAAAGCAAGCAAAGCTTGCCGATTGAACAATCCGTCCATCTTTTGTCTCTCCATTTTCTTCCATACGTTTGCAAAATATCACTTGTTTATTTATGTGTAATTGGTTCAATTTTGTTGGATTTGCCTTACTTGCCTAACCGCCAAACGGCCTTCCCCAAAGTAGAACCCGATAACACACTTGAACTTGGGTAACGTTGACTTAACTTGTCACCTTGCTCATTTGATTGCTTGCAATTGTGTGCTGATTTGGAGCAATGACTAACGTCGAAATGGAAACTTCTCAGGATTCTTGTCCGCAAGAGTCCAATGAACCTTTGGCTCAAGAAAATGCTTCGTTGTCCCTCGAAAATGATTCCGTAAGGCAAGAATTGGAAGCTTTGAAGGCACACAAAAAGTTTGATGCCTTGACCCGAGAAAACATTGCCTTGAAGCAAGAGTTAGAAGCTATTAAGGCCCTACGGCTTGCCCGACGTCCCACCCCAACATATCCGATTGAGACCGTGGCCAATGCTTCCACATCCGATGCACAACGCAAAGGCAAGGGAATTTTGGGAGCCGGACCATCAAACGGTCCCGGTTTGCGTTCGTCACTGAATGCCAACGTCCCTTACCTCTTGAAGGAAATGAGTCCCATGAAGAGGGACGAAGAATTCCCCGACCCGACTCAAGATGACTTGCGCATAGTCGATACGGAAAATCGGCACAAGCATTATGAGCCTCAACACCAACGATATGTCCCTTCTCCACCTTCACCTAGTGTGCCCCGCACCGACCGTCAAACCCGGGAAGAGCCCGGTACCGTCCCAACTCGACCAACAATCATGGTCGTAAGAATGATCGTTCCGGACGCCGTCGCCAACGATCAACCGGCAACCGCGCACACTTGATTTTGATGAGTATGATGAGCACAACAACTTCAACGAGTTCTCCGGTGATGAGTCCGACTTGGAACGGGTGGCACATGACTGTTCATGGCACCCACCCGTCATAGACCCTTATGAGAACCAAGACCGAGTTGAAGAATGGTTGCCTCCCCCAAACCCACCTAGGCATGAACCACCCGTTCATGGGCGCCCAACGGCCTCAAGGCGGCCACCAGCGAGCCCGTGCCGATGATGCCTACATCCCACCGCCCGCCCGAAACCCTACCGAGCTTGTAGGGAAGGTAAGGTCAAATTCCTATTTTTCATGGTGAATATAATCCGTGTGTTTTTCTTGATTGGGCGCAGGATATGAAACGAGCCTTGAAACGTTGTCATTATGAGGAGAAATAATATGAGAGAGGCGGCAACTCTATACTTTGAAGGAGATGCCAAGTCTTGGTGGAACCGGTATGAGACCTCCCGTGAGAGGCAAGGATGGGCACCGATTGCGACCTTTGAGCAATTGATCTATTGCATGACCAAGAAGTACGTGCCGGAGGACTTCAAGAATGATATGCGGTTGCAAATTGCTGAGTTCAAACAAGGCAACCTCACTCCGGTGGCTTACTTAGCCAAACTTGAGGACATGCACATTAAGGCCGGCGTCTCGGCCTCCCCCTCCCCTTTGCCATTCGCACAAAATTCATGAGTGGGATTCATGCTTCAATTCGGCGCCCGCTCGAGATTGTCCCATACAAGGACTTGGGAGCTTTGTGCCATGCCGCCATGAAACTTTACAAGCAACAACTCGAGACGCCTCGGTATTCTAGGTATAATTCTTCCTCGAGTCAATATTTATTCTTCTAACACACATTCTCGAGATGTGCCTAGTTCTCCAGATGCTGACGCTTCCAAAGGAGCCTAACGGACGGGTCAATCCAATATGCAAGCGGGTTACGAGAGGGCACCAAACCGTGGCCACGGCACCGGCGCCTCCCGCTCGAGGTCAACAAGGACCTTCACCGGCGGCTCGCCCAAGGGAGCTCGTGTGCTACAAGTGTAGCGGTTTTGGTCACATGCAACGTGATTGTCCAAACACCAAACGGGTTTTGTTTGCCGACCCATTATATTTCGAGGACGAAGATGGTCATCAAGATGACGATATCATCATTGAGGATGACCAAGACGCCGACCCATACTTTGGAATAGAACCATGTGACGACGAGCTTGCTTGCGCCCCGGCACAACCTGGTAAATTCGCTCTTGTTTCTCGTCGTATTTTGGCTATTAAAGAGTTTATTCCTATTGATCAACGCGAAAATCTCTTCCACTTTCGTTGCTTGGTCAATAATACGAGCCTTTCTCTCATTGTTGACGGGGTTCTTGTTGCAATATTGTCAACGAACGAGTGTAAAACACTTCAAGTTGCCTACGACCCCCACCCAACACCTTACGGACTCCAATGGATTTCCGATAAGGCGTGTGACACCGTCACACAACAAGCTTGGGTGACGTTTTCTATTGGCGCCTATGTTGATAAGGTCCTTTGTGATGTTATCAAGATGGACGCCACACATGTCCTATTAGGACAACCATGACAATTCGATCGTCGAACGTTTCATGATGATTATATTAACTGGTACATGTTCCAATATAATGGAAAATGGGTCACACTTTTGCCTATGACTCCGCACGAAATTTTGGTTGACTATGCGGAACGGAAGAGGCAACAATCTATAGATGAGTCCGGTAAGGCGCCGGCAACATCGGACCCTCATAGGAGTCTCGATGTTGTAGGTGCTAGTACTCTCCCGGAACACCGCCCTCTTGTCCATGCTATCGCGTCCAAAGGTAGTAAATGCCGCATCGTTCCTACGAGTGCACCTTTGCCATCTTCAGGCCCCGTAGTTCAAGGACGGTGTGAGCCGAGGATACTCTCTAGCCTGACGGCTTGATTTGCAACCGGTCATGGAAGGCAAGTTTCCATGTTTCTTGCTTGTTTCATTTTGTTTATCTACTTCTCATGACATGACCCGAGTAATGTGCCACACGAGGTGTCTTTGTTGTTGTCCGAATTTCAGGATATTATGCCCAAAGACTTACCACCCGGCTTGCCATCGATCCGAGGGATTGAACACCAAATTGACTTTGTGCCCGGTGCTTCCTTGCCAAACCGTGCCGCATACCGAGCAAGTCCGGAAGAGACGAAGGAACTACAACGTCAAGTGCAAGAACTCCTAGACCGGGGACATGTGCGTGAATCCTTGTCACCATGTGCCATCCCGGTCATATTAGTGCCAAAGAAAGACGGATCATGGCGGATGTGTGTTGATTGTCGTGGCATCAACCAAATCACCGTCAAATACCGCCACCCGCGATCTCGCGCCTTGATGACATGTTGGATGAGCTCCACGGCGCCGCCATTTTCTCCAAAATTGATCTAAGGAGCGGTTACCACCAAATCCGGATGGCCAAAGGTGACGAGTGGAAGACGGCGTTCAAGACGAAGTATGGACTATATGAATGGCTTGTCATGCCATTTGGCCTCTCCAACGCCCCATCCACCTTCATGCGCCTCATGAACCATGTCTTGCGCCGATTCTTGTGTACATTTGTCGTTGTTTACTTTGATGATATTTTGATGATTAGTACGTTTTTGGAGGATCACATCGGGCGCCCTTCGCCAAGTGCTTGAGTGCCTTAGACAAGAGCAATTGTATGTCAACTTTGAAAATGTCTTTTTCACATACTATCTTTCTTGGCTATGTCGTGTCTAAGGACGGACTACGAGTAGACGAATCAAAAGTTCGTGCTATTCGGGAGTGGCCTACTCCTACTACGGTCACCATGGTCCGAGCCTTCCTCGGCTTAGCGGGCTTCTACCGATGCTTTGTCAAGAACTTTAGCACGGTAGCGGCACCGTTGCATGAGCTTACTACCAAGGGTGTCACGTTTGAGTGGCGTGATACCCATGCTCGAGCGTTTGATGCGCTTAAAGACCGTCTTTGTAATGCACCATTTCTCCAACTTCCCAACTTTTCGAAAACTTTCGAGGTGGAGTGTGATGCATCGAATGTGGGTATTGGAGGAGTTCTCTTACAAGAGACTCGTCCAATTGCCTACTTTAGGAAAAACTTTCCGGTCCTTCGCTCAACTACCCTACATATGACAATGAACTATATGCTCTAGTTCGTTGTCTTAAGACATGGCAACATTACTTGTGGCCGAAGGAGTTCGTGATTCATTCAGATCATGCGGCTCTTTCGTACCTCAAGAGTCAAACAAACCTTAGTCAGCGCCATGCTAGTTGGGTAGAGTTTTTAGAGATCTTTCCTTATGTCATTTGCATAAGAAAGGCAAGGAGAATGTGGTTGCCGATGCCCTTTCTCACCGGTATGCCCTTATTGTCTATATGGACGCCAAGATACATGGCTTTGCTCTATCAAAGATTTTTATGCACGGATCTTGACTTCAAAGACATATGGACCCAATGCCTCGACCTCCGAGAGCACGAGTCTTTCTTTATTAACGATGGCTATCTCTTCGAGCGGGAGAACTTTGCATTCCGCGCTCGTCTATACTCCATTTGTTGATCAAGGAAGCTCATGAGGTTCGTGTCACTTCTGTGCTACCAACCCTTTCCGCTCTTCAAGAGCATTTCTTTTGGCCCGGATGCGCATGCATGTGACACGATTTTGCAAGGGTTGCATCACATGTCATCATACAAAGTCGCGCCAAGGTCCGGATGGATTGTATTCTCCTTTGCCTATACCAATGAGACCTTGGGAGGATCTATCCATGGACTTTGTGGTCAGGTTGCCTATTTCAAAAACGAGGCAAGGACTACATTTTTGTGGTAGTCGATCGTTTCTCCAAAATGGCTCATTTTATTGCATGTAAGAGCACCCAAAATGCTAGTAAAGTTGCCACCTTGTTCTTTGACAATGTGGTGCGCTTACATGGGATACCACGTTCTATCGTTAGTGATCGGGACATGAAATTTGTGAGTCACTTTTGGAGAACGCTATGGAAAAACTTGGAACCAACTTATTGTTTTCAAGTAGTTATCACCCCCAAACCGATGGTCAAACGGAGGTGACCAATCGGACTCTTGGTGCTCTACTTAGAGCCACCACTAGGACCAACCCACGTAGGTGGGAGGACTTACTTTCTTTTGTGGAGTTTTCGTATAACAGGTCTAGGCACACGGCAACTAAATTGTCCCCTTTTGAAGTTGTCTACGGCCTCAATCCACACACCCCGTTGGACTTCACTCCCCGCCCGCTCAAGGACGGAGAACACATCATCGCCACAAACTGAGCCGCACAAATCATTAAGCTTCATGAGCGGACTAGAACACAACTCGAACGTCGTGCCGCCCAAATTGCCGGACAACGCAACAAGGGCCGCCACGACGTCTCTTTTGAGCCCGGTGATCTTGTTTGGCTCCACCTAAGGAAGGAGTGTTCTCCAACTCGCCACATGAGCAAGCTCTCGGACCGTGGTGATGGCCCATTCCGCATCTTAGCCCGCGCATGGCCCGAATGCATAAAAGTTAGAGCTTCCCGGATTCCTACGGAGTACACCCGACGTTCAACGTCAAGGACCTTGCCCCTTATGTTGACTGTTGAGCCCTCTTTGACGATGGTGAAACGGGGACGTTTCACAGCCAAGATGGGGGGATTGATGCGCCCTTGGATGTCCCTTTGACGTTGACCGTAGATGATGAGGACGAGGCTTTGAGAGTTCGCTCAGATGGACCGCTCACCCGCTCCCGAGCCAAGGCCATTGCCCGAGCCACCAGCTCCATCATCGCCGCCCAACTTCTTCACTTGGATCTCTTATCGGCATGCCGTGTCTCTACACCACCATAACATAGGCTACCGGTCCCGTCCACGCCCACTTAGGCCCGTTAGCGGCATGTCTCGTCTTTCCGACTCCATGGCATGAAGCTAGCTTACTTTCGAACTATATTTTTCATGTTTTCCTTTTTATGTAATAAAAGGGATATTCCGTATAGAATATTTCCTTTTGATCTTATCTTTTAGGGTTTTCCTCTTATCTTTTAGGGTTTCCCCTTTTTGGGTTTTTCGTTATGTATGTTTGTTTGGCCGTTGGCCCATAGGTAGGCAATACTCTCTATATTAGGGATATCTTGCCTCACTTATTTTCATGTTCAATATTACTAAATTTATGAGAAGAATTTCCTCTTACTTAACTTGGGCATCAAACCTCCCTTCTATCTCTCAAAATTTTTCCTTGGATCTCATCTGTGATCCAATAAATTCATATTCGAGGATTCTTCTTAAGAATCAACCTTCGATCCACACACAAAAGGCTTATTCGATCTCTCTAGATCGAATGAACTTTGTTTCTTCATCCACCTTCATCGCTTCCGCCCTTTTGGATATAAAAAGATACAACGTTGCACAAAGAATCAAGGAGTAGTTGGAGCTTTGCTTGATCTAGATCCGGAGTTATCCTTGGTTACCTCCAAGGACGCATCACTTTGGGTGGTAGACGTTGCTTCTAAAGAATGGACCAATCCTCCAGAGGTGGCAGTGGATTGTACACCCAAACGCGCCAACCAATAGGCGGATTTGCACGTAAATATCCCAGATTTCGTGAAAGCCCATAGAAATCCATTTTCGTGCACCGACGCATGCCTATTTAGTGGTATAACCATTATGTTATGAATTACCGTAGGGGAAACAACGCATATAGAGCTGGGACATCCCAAGTAGCAGTTTGGTGGTCTATAAGCTCATTAACCATGATCGATGGGTCAACAGAAGGTGACATTTATTGCCGAATGAAAAGACGCTGCCCAAAAGGAACCCATTTACTAGAAATCATGATTCTTGTACCTGTACCCACACTGTGAAACCTATTTCATTTCTAGTTGATTACCAGTTAATTAACCCTGTTTAAAGCAATAAGCGGAAAAGCGGAAAACGTAAAATTTTAAAACTTTATCTTACAACCATATTTACAACATATATACATACTAACATATGTCATAAAACCCTGTTTAACAAAACACAACTGTTTAAAACCACACAAAACATCCTAGGCGGCAACATACCATAACAGCCCACCTAGTATGATCTCAAATCCAAGTGTTGGGTCCAACGTCCTTGCCTTGATTAGGCTGAGTCTGAGTAGCTGGAAAAAAAAAGTGTATATAACAACAATGAGCCACACGCTCAGTAAGGGTATATAAATCACGCTCCCCAATATATATAAGTATCTAATATCTCGTTCCCAAAGAACACTCTATACCCTTTCTCCCATTCCAAAGTCCATACATACATATCCACATTCACATTTAATTCCACAACCATTCATATCACATTTCACATAGACATTCAAGCATGTTATCACACATCACATATGAATAATCATAACATAAACATATACCAGGCTAGACTCAATCGCATCGATGCATAGGTGATAATTAACTAACTAGCACCAACTGATCGTACGATATATTTTCTCATGTGCTTTCGTATTTCTTTTCTTTCTTTCTTTCTTTCTTTATTTTTAGGTTAGCCAACTCGATAGCGTCGTAGGCCCCCTGTAGATCAGGTTGCGACCTTGGCTATCTTGTCCTAAGACCCTCTGTAGGTCAGGTTGCGATCTTGGACTATTTATCTCATCTTGAGACCCCTTGTAGATCAGGTAGCGACCTTGTCCCCCCGGAAACCCGCGCGGGACCCAATTGGGCTAATTAATCATTTACCATCCTATATTATCACTTTCAAAACATAACTCAGTTTCATGCTTTCATTATATTCTTTTATCACATCCTTTTCATTATCATATCATGTACCTCATGCATGCTTTCATAAACAATATCAAGTCATCATCACCATCTCACATAACAAACAATTATATACACACAAGCATGCATAAAATCATGGCATATTAAATACATAACATATATTAAGCAAGTGTAATTCATATACACTTACCTTGTAAGTAAGATAACCCCTAATCCGCTCTCGATCCAAACTTAAGTCCGACTTCTCGCTCCGGACTATATCCCCTTTCCCGTACCTTCAAAAATGTACCAAAAATATATCTTTATCAATACCTTATAACCAAACAACCCCTTAAACTTTTCAACATGCATAACATAGCCAAAATGACCTTTTTTCCCCCCACCAAACTCAGCAACAAAATATGAGCTGTTCAGCTCCTGTCATAGACAATTTCGTATATCTAAATCCATGTAACTTTCGATCCACCGTTGGATCAACTCCAAATTTTAATATGATCTAGGAGAATGTTAGTACTGAAACATCTTAAAATTTCAGAAAGATCGGACCATGTTAAGGTATTTAAATAATTGCAGCAAGTTGACAGCTCATATCGAAAACTCCACAAACAGCTTTTTCGATCTATCTTCTTCATGTTATAACTTACAAATCAGGTAACCAAAACAAAATCTGTTCATATATTCTTGTTCCTAACATCTCAAGGTGTATGTGGTTAAAATTTGGTGAATTTTCATGGAGTTTTGATACCTTAAATGTATTTCTCAATTCAACACCTCCATTACCATACCTCATGTAACAGCCCACTGTTTCTACAGATTCCGGCGAGTCTCCGGCGACTCTCCGGCCTTCTGCTGGTGGTGAATGATGGTTGCAAGTGTGGTGGTGTTGGTTGCTTGATTTATCCACCCTAAGGATCTTGTTTACCCTTCTCCCTCTCATATATAAGCTTACAAGTTTTGTGTTTTGTTGTGGCCTCCAATCGATCCTTCCTTTGATTTCCTTACTAAATTGATGAAGATTAGGCTGAGTAAGGCTGTTACTTCTCTCCTCTTGAGCCACGTTAAAAGTTTGCAGTAAAAAGTTGTGTAACTTGTAAATTTTGCCCTTTGTATCCTTTTATTTCTATCTTTACACTTTTTACCCAAAATTCCTTATAATAAAATCCACCGACATACCAAAGTCGATATATTTTTACGGAACTTTCGAGAATCCTTCATAACGTAAAATAATGATTTTTCATCGCTTGACTTTCGGGAATTTATCCATTTTCCATTTATTTTATTTTTATCTATGGTTTATTTCCGTTAAACCCGTTTAATTCCTTAAAATTCCCGATTAGGCCATTTTTGATTTTTGGCCGTGACACACACGCCAAACAAGACCCTCCATAAGCAGCGATTTCGCTCCCATAGACTACTCCAAGAGTAGCTGGGACGAATTCCATGAGTGGAGGACAAAAAAAATCACCGCGACGAAAGTAAGCGCATGCAGTAGACGGTAGAGAAAGGAGCCCGGATTGTTTAGAAGATTCCACCTTGTTTGGATAGCGTGCTTGGCTAAATTGCCCCATGTTACGAAACCCAAGACCTCCCTGATTTTTCGGAAGACACAAATCATTCCATCGAGCCCAATGAATTTTCTAATGAGAATTTGAAGAACCCAACCAGAAGTTAGCAAGCAACCTATGGATATCAGAAATGAGAGTTTTTTGGCAAACGGTAGACACTCATAATATACACCGGAATACTCTGCAAGATGGACTTGATCAATATTTCTTTTCCAGCTCGCGATATAAGTTTACCCTTCCACCGTTGAATTTTCTTCCAAATCCGCTCCTTAATGAAAGTGAAGACAGATGCTTTAGATTGTGAGGCTATTATTGGCAAACCTAGGTACTTTGTTTGTTGAGTAACAACATTCACCCCAAGTTCAGCAGCCAAAACGGATGCATGTCAGACTTGTGTAGATTAATTTCCTGTCCAGAAGCCCTTTCATATTGACTGAGGAGTTCAGTGATAATAGAGCATTGTTGTGAGGTTACCCTAGCAAACAATAGACTATCGTCTGCGAAGAACAAACGGGAAATTGTAGGAGTATTTCGACATACCCGTAATACCGTGTAAAACTTGCATGGAACGTGCCTGCGCAATGAGCAGTGACAACCCTTCCGCCCCAAGAATGAAGAGTATATGTGAGATGGGGTCTCTTTGACGCAAACCGCATTGCTGGACAACCTTCCCCTCAACATACCCATTTATTTTGAAAGAATAAGTAGCAGTGCAGACACAACATCACTCGGCGCACCATTCAGTAGCAAAACCCATATGAAGCAATAAACATTCAAGGTATTTCCACTCCATTTTGTCAAAAGCCTTGCTCATGTCTAACTTAAGAGCCAACGTGCCTTTCTTTCCCGTTGTTTTAACCTTCATATAGTGGAAAGCTTCCATGACTATGAGGGCATTATCTAATATAGAGCGACCCGCAATGAAGACACTTTGTTCAGAAGAAACAATTGATGGTAGAAGTGGCTTTAGACGATTGACGATTACCTTAGAAATGAGTTTTGTAGAGTACTGTACATAGACTAATTGGGCGATAGTCAATCACATGATCTTGAGTTCTGTATCTTTGGCACTAGCGTAACAACTATGGCATTGATTGATTCTAGGCCCGTATTAGAGTCCCACCAATCAAGAATAAACCGAATCACATCATTGCCGACTACATGCCAATAGTGTTGGTAAAATAGAGCATGAAGGTCGTCAATTCCTGGTGCTTATTTGGATGCATCTGAAATAAAGCATAGTGGATTTCTTCTGGAGTTGTGCCTAGAACTGAAGCAATATCACCGTCTGTTGGTGATGTTGCGAACAAATTTTGGTAATATCTTGTTATACCATCGACAATCTCAGAGTGGGAGCGCAAATCATTTCCACTAGCATCAGTAATATCGGAGATGGTATTGCGGTTTTTCGACTGCGAGCCTTGTGGTGAAAATAGGTTGTGTTGTTATCACCTAGCTTTAATTCATTTGTTCGAGAACGGATGTGCCAGTACCTCTCCTCCTCCGCATGTTGCGTATCTAACTCAACAGAGATGATACTAACACACTCTAGTACTAGAATATAGGGATGTTGTTCCTGAAGAGACTTTAATTCAGCACCCAAACTTGCCAAGCGTTGTTTTCGACCATTGAATATTTTTTTCGCCTAATTCGACAAAACAACAGTATACGCGTTGATCTTATCTGGTGGTCTCCCCAAACTATGAAGGCAATGACTCTCCACAATGCTATGGCATTCAGGGTGTGATAGGTGATGGAATCACTATCAGTTTAGGTAGCTTTTAGAGTCGTTTTTATGTTTTTGAGTCAGTTTATATTGCTAATACTGTGATCCAGATAAAAGATTCAAATTGAAGCAAAAGAAGGTATTAGCAATACTTAGGAGTTGAAGAAAATCATCGAAGTTCAGATTCTGGTGCACACCGCCCCCGCGGAGCAGTGTCACCGCCCAGCGGTGACACTCATTTCCAGCGCCGCAGCCAGCGGCTTCACCAGCGACCGAAGACAACTTGTCACCGCCCCCGCGGCATCCTCTGTCCGCCCGCGCGGTGACAACACAGATGAGTGCCGCTGCTGCGTCAACGCCCGCGGCCAAGACAAGCCTGTCACCGCCCCGCGGACTCTCCAGTCCGCCCCTGCGGTGTCAACCATGAAAGACCACCACCGAGAGCCGCAGCCGCGTCTTCGCCCGCGGCCATGAAGAGACATGTCACCGCCCCGCGCGGCCAACCCTGTCCGCCCCTGCGGTGACCCAGCCTGACGAAGCGAAGACGGCGCCCCAGCGCCCTTGCCTGCGGCCATGCCAGCGGCCTTGTGAAGCGAAGGTCCAGTGTCACCGCCCCCTCGGTAACTCTGGGCCGCCCCTGCGGATTCTCACCAGAAGCGTTACGAAGTTAAAGAGTCAGACGTTTCAAGAGCATTCAAGGACCCGCCCCGCGGGGTATGACGAGCCGCCCGCGCGGCACCTTGGCCGCGGGTGCGGGTTAGCGTCAGAGGCTTTTACTCGGCTGTTTTCGACGACTTTAAGGACATTATTGTGGCTGTTTGCAACCACTTTAATTCACCCTTAATGGTGGCTGTTAGCACAACCTCTTTACTCCTTTTTAATGCATTTTGTAGTATAAATAGAGCCTTGGCTATAGGTATTTTCATCTCATTTTCCACACAAAAACCTCTATATTCATAGTGTTCTTTGTAATGAGTTTCTAAACTCCCTTGGCTACATTGGGTGGATTGAAGCTGCATTATAAAGTGGTTGTAAGTTCTTTTTAATAGAAGTTTTATTCAATATATTTTGTGTTATATTCCTTGTGTTTAACTTAGTTTGCATGCTTATTTTCTACTTAGTTTGATCACCTAAGTTGTATAAATTGCATGCAAAAGGCTAGGATTAATTGATTCCGGGTTCGGGTCCTTAATCTAGTAGCAAACCCTTAGGTAAAAACGGTTGTGATTATTTAAGGGGAAGGAATTTAACTACATAATAAGATTAACGGGTTGTTTATCTTTTATGTATCTCTTTATCTTTGGTAGAATGCTAATTAGTGGTTTAATTTGTAGGTTTACGGATTAATAAACTAGTTAAGTTGTGTTAATGCCGGTTGGCTTAATGCATAAATACGATCAAGATGAGAACAAATATTGAATACTTCTAAAAAGAACCAACCAATTTATATGTATGCTAAGATCCGACCTAGTGTAGTTCTTAAATCAATCTTGTTTTCACCAACATTTTTATTGTCTTTGTCTTGTTTTAAACAATCCAAATCCCCCTCTTTGTTACCAAATCAATAACTAAAATTGAATAGAAACTTGTTCAACTCTCTTGGGTTCGACCCTTACTTAATCACTATACATTAGTATTAAGTTCGGATTTAACTTGATAAGCTTATAATAACGACCATAGGAAATAAGCCTTGTCAGGGTGAGAGAGCCAAAATGGCTCAAAATGAAAAGGTTTCTTTCCAGGCCTACGTTTGGAACCGCCAACAGTTTGTAGGAAGATAAGAGAGTGGTCAGACTTGTATCGCTCTAGATGGATAGCTTTATTTGCAGGGAAAAGATCGATCCAGGATTGAGTACCTAGAAAGCGATCTAACCTCTCCATGAAAACATTGTGGATAGATCAACCACGCTGCCACGTAAGGCGCGGTACGCTATGGCAACCCAAGTCTTGGATGGCACAATCATCTAGGACACTTCGGAAAGCATTCATACAACGCTGTGATTTGGTAGCACCAATTTAGAATTTCATTGAAATCTCTTGCAAAGAGAGTTGACATTAATGAGAGAGATCCCTCATGAGGGACCAAGTACGGTACTTCTCAGAAGAAGCAGGTCAACCGTAAATGCAAATGAGGCTAGAATTGGGGAAGTTGGATTGTTGTACCACTGCGCGAATGTGATGACTGGAGTAGGATTGTATAGTAATATCAATGTTATGCCCACCAGAGACCTATCCCACCAGAAAGTCCTCAAATACCTTCAGTAAACCGCGCCTCATAACCAATTCTTGAGACCGCTTATTTTCGTTTCATCACACGAATATCACATCCGGACAATCTTCCTTAGCAGTAGAATTCATAGAAGTCTAGTCCATTGTTGGCTGAGAGACTCGTGCCTTCTTATAGAACTCATCAAAACACGCCCTTTCACGGTCTAAGATATCCTGTCGTGGTTGTATAAATCGTCGTTGTGGTTGTGCATGCATCCAGTTACCAAACCGAAACCCAGCATATCACTAGCGGCTTTAGTAGGACAGGATGAAGCGGATTGACCTAGAATGCCACAACCATAGCGGATTGACCTAGAATGTTCCAATGGTGTTGCCAATGGACTGAGCAGTTGAGAGGGAGCAAGTACGCAAAGGAAGATTGTCTACAATGATCCAGAAAGTTGCCATGTGCAAATCCATATCAACTGGCCGGGTATCTTGCGGTTAGACCTGGTCATATCCGGGCAACCCGTCCCGGCCCGTCCGCCGGAAAAACAGGGCGGTATGAACACAGAGGGATGCCCGACGCCGTTGGCCCGTATAAAAAAAATAAAAAATAAAAATATATATATTATATTGTATATATTTAAAATATTAAGTATAATTATAGAATATTTAGCATAATTATCATAAATTTAATGTATATTACATATTATATCTTAAATATATTTTATTTTTAAATAAAATTTATATTTAAAATTGTTTTTAAAATTATTTTAAAAAAAAAAAAAATAAAAGAATTAAATGGGCTATAAATGTGTTTTTTTTATGAAGTGTATTAAGTGTGTAGGCAAAATTTTATATGGGTATTAAGTGTGTAGGTATAAATAGATTTTTTTAATTTTTTTCCCCTCTCCCTCCTCTCTTCCGCTTTCTCGGACGACAATGGCGATTCCTCGGTTAGGGTTTGCTATCTCTGCGCGATGCCGATATCGACGAAGAAGAAGGGATGAGTTCGTCTTCGTCTTCCTTTCCCTTCCCACACAACACGACCTCTTCATCTTATCTTCTTCTTCTGCAATCCCCTCTTCTCTACTCCTTCGTGATTGAAACTGTTCTCTAAAACCCTAAGGTGTGTTGGTTTCTTGAAATTGGATCGGATAATTTCTTCAAATCGAGATCGAGGATTCAGATTTGTGTGTTAGTTATTAGAGAATGTTAAAGGGCATGTTCTCGGCTGCTTTGGAAGGACATGTTAGGGATGGAATTGAGTTCTATTGTTGGTAAACTCTTGCATTTTTGTTTAGGAGTTCTGAACTTTTGATATGCTTAACAGTTGGCACTCTCAGCAACTGCCATTAAGTTTTCTTTATCTTCTTTGTCAGTACTCCTCCAAGATTTTATCGTCCTTCGTCGATCGGCCTTCAGCTTCTGACACCCGACGAATCCAGCCCCACCGGTGACAACGATCCGGAGTCCCTTCCTTTTGAGTTCGAAGATTTCGCTGTGAAGCAAAACTATGGCGAGAAAGTTTTTATACAGGTTAGAACCACCTACTAATTAATTCTGCTTAATCCATTCACTGAAGTTGTTTATGCATCTTATCTAACTAAATTTATTTGAAAATGCATGGATATGATGTTGCACTTTGAAGATTTCGCCAACCACAATGCATTTAAGCTGCTTGAAAATTTCTACAAGAGCCATCTCATCTTCAATGATGATGTACAGGTAAGTGACAAAACAGTCTAAATGGCACCAAAAGATAATGATCATAGATATCATTGTGATTTGCAACTGAGCTCAATCATTTTTTTTTCCTGTTGCAGGCTGGATCAGGCGAAGAGGTTATTGCTTTTGAGATTTCAAGACAGGTTTACCAAACACTCTATATATTGCTCCACAGATTGGCACATACTTAAAATTGAAAACACTTGCAAATAAAAAGGAGTTGATTGTGACCCTCTTCTACAGACAAATGCTCCTATGAAAAGAAACTCAGAAGAAGTTATGGCTTGTGGACTCAAAGGTCTCTTAACATTACTAAATTTAGTTGCAACTTGCTTATAGAAATATATATTTGTGTTGACATAAGAATGATTCTGCACAATTGTAGAGTTTGATTGTAAGTTCTAGAAAGAATTTTCTCCAAGACTTCAAGAAGAGATGGGCTCATGAGCATGAACCTATAAATGATCTTCTAGGCGCTGTTAAGGTGGGATGCTTAACTTGAAGTTATTGTGTTATTAAAAGGATGATATTTTGTTTGTTCTTTATTAAGTACACAATGATGTAATTTTTGTAGATAACTTTGCATCATGCACTCAGAGCTAACATCAACAGTGGAGGAAATTTAGACACTGAAACTTCATTTACATTTGATGAAATATTGAAACCTGCAGCTATTAGGAAATGAATCTGAATGGGTATTTATCTCTATGTCCCTCTTTCATTTATGTTGCTTCTACTCTTGAATCTTGATGGCTCCGGGTAGTAAATTCCGTGTTTGATATGCATAGAGGAACTCATTTTCTAT
This sequence comes from Fagopyrum tataricum, assembly GCA_002319775.1. Taxonomy (NCBI): domain Eukaryota; kingdom Viridiplantae; phylum Streptophyta; class Magnoliopsida; order Caryophyllales; family Polygonaceae; genus Fagopyrum; species Fagopyrum tataricum. The sequence continues at coordinate 47,597,762 of CM008282.1, forward strand.
GATATCAACCTTGCACACCTCCTCCTTACTTCCAGGCTCTCAAGATGAGGATTTGATGCCTCTATTCAGTCAATTGGGTTTCTTGAAAGCTCACCCACTCCAAAGCCTAATCATTTGTCTACTTTACGCTTCTCCTCTGTAAGCATGGTTGATGGTTGCACCCAAGAGTATTTTAAAACAGAGAAGACGTATAATGTGGGGCACGAATACTGAAATTTCAGAAACATCCGAGGCATCAGGTACTCAGTTGTATCATGTTTTTATTTGGTTGAGAAGACGTATAACAATTTTAATTTGGCTCATGTTTTCATTTGTATTGTACGTTATATGTTGGCGTTGTAGGGATTATGATCGTGTAGAAAGTCAAAAACTGAGAACGCTTCTATATTTTGGTATAGGGGATGATGGAGCATATATGAAATTGAGGTCACTTACTGAGAATCTCATCTCTTCACATTTCCAGTTCTAAAAAACTCAATTTCAACATCACATCGTCATTAATCCCCATTATATTAGAGTTGCTCAATTATGTCCGTCTGTCATGAGTAATTGTCACTTACAGTTTTCTAGTTCCACTGAATGCAGATGATGATATCTCAAAGGATTTTCTTGGAAAGTGGAGCTCAGATTTTGGTTCAAAATTTAGATGATAGCTCAATGGACTTCAAATTCGAACCAGTTACCAAGGAATTTTTTTTAAAAAAATCAAATTTGAACCAAATGTTGATAAAATGAGTGAATTTGAAGTTTGGCATGGTCTTACAAATTTATATTTTACCATGGAGGTTGATTTATGCTTGGAAAAATCCGGGACACTGAAGCAATACTCCAGAGATGCTGCACGATGAAGACAAGTATTTGATTAACAAGCACTAGAAGAACAATCTGTTACAATAGTAAATAATTGCTGAACATGACGTTCTGTTTTCATGAATAAAATTAGGTGCACCTTGCATTTGTTGAACATGTTATGTCATCATGTTCTAGTGAGTGAATGAATACATGATGTTCACCTTGCATTTGCTGAACATGAACGTTCTGTTTTCATGAATAAAATTATGCTGCACCTTTGAATCTTTGATGCCTGCTGTAATTCATATTATAATTTTGGATGAACATAGAAGCAATTTAGTGTTCTCCACTTAGAGCTTGAGTTTATAATCTTTTTTGTGTTGATTATTTCATGTATTCTTTTCTGTGTTGCTGATTGTAATTTGTCATTGATAAAAACTATTGATCAATATCATTTGTTCAAGTCAATTTAGCTGCAAAATGGGAGTTAGACCTTGAATTTTGAGCAAATTTGCAAGCACTGTATACTTGCGGAGACCGGTCCTTCAAATAATCCGCCTGAGACAAATCTTCTCGATAAAAAAGGATAATTTTACTTGTGCCATCAAAATTGCTTTGAATCGAGTTTCGTTATGGTTGTTTCCTTGCTGGATGAACTTATGTAGTGGCCACCTTATCTCTGGTGAATTGCATCAGAAAATGAGTGTATGTTCATGCACCTACTGGATATTTTGTAGGTGCTTGAGACGAATAGGAAGAAGAGGGCCACTGATTAGTGATCGTAACTTTGTGTGGTTGCCGCTTTGTTGCCCTCAGTTTACATAGATTTTTCTAACTAAAAAGCAAAATCAATATAATCAAATTTGACTTCATGACCTACAATAGCTGCAAGTTTAATGTTCTTAGGATTCATTTGGTATACATGGATATTTGTAAATTGGTATCAATGTAAAAAAATATCTTTGCTTTTGTTTTTACTGATGTTATGCATTTGCCTATCACAGGAGAAGAGCAGTATTGAAGGTGATGGCAAAATAAAGAAAGTAAGGACATGTTACAGTAATGATGTGAACGTAGTTATGTATAGAGATCATCCGTACACTAGTTCCTGATGGCGCATTTTTAGCGATCCTAGCATGGAGTGTTGAATAATGTCTGTCGTTCATATCTGAAGATCTGCATAGCAAAGCCCTAAGAGAAGTGTGTAGACCACTGTTCGTCTATGATTAGAGGCATTGAAACTGCCTGTTTTATGTTTATTAGTGTGGGTGTTAGCAAAAGAAACCCATGTGGTGATTTTGTACCACTGATTTTGATCTGTAACATAGCACTTTCAGTTACATATTTTATAAGAGAGAAATTTCAAGGGTAGTTTAGTTAAATATTCATTCTTGCCATTATTGCCTGCGTGATTATTTTGCAGAAGCCATTGCCAGCTGACACCACAGAGAGTCGAGGATGGAAATGGGTTGTGTGAAGCACCTTCACTGTCCACCCATGAATCTTGATTAAAAGTTATGATTCATTCTTATAGTGTTATAGTCATGGGTACCAAATTGGAAACTTTGGAGACTACTAATATAACACATGTATCAGGCTAAATTTGAAGATCATATGAAAAGAAAGTGTACATCTCGAAGCAGATAGACGTCATTACACGATCAAATTGGGTACTTCCTGTCAACACTGTGGGATTTGCTTTAACGGAATCACTATTTTGTACATATACATGTAACGTTGGGTATTAAAATCGGTAACAACGAAGTTGGGTAACCAAAGTGAATTTGGATATATAATTGGATATAGAACTGGGGTAACATAAGTGAATTTGGATGTAGAAGTAAAATCGGGTAACAACGAAGTTGGGTAACATAATGAAGTTGATGTAGAACGTTGGGTATTAAAATCGGGTAACAACGAAGTTGGGTAACATAAGTGAATTTGGATGTAGAACGTTGGATATTAAATCGCGGTAACATCGAAGTTGGTAACATAAGTGAATTTGGATGTAGAACGTTGGGTATTAAAATCGGGTAACAACGAAGTTGGGTAACATAAGTGAATTTGGATGTAGAACGTTGAGTATTAAAATCGGGTAATAACGAAGTTGGGTAACATAAGTGAATTTGGATGTAGAACATTGGGTATTAAAATCGGGTAACAACGAAGTTGGGTAACATAGTGAATTTGGGTAAAAAAGTTGGGTAACAGAGTATAACGTTGGGTAACAAAGTAACAGGGTTGGGTAACAGAGTAAACGTTGGGTCCCTCCACAAATAGAAAGTCATTCACAAATAGAAAGTGCATAGTAGTGTTTCTATAAAATTTTGCCTACACACTTTGTTTCCTTGATAAAAAAAAATACACCCTTACCATTCTCACCCAAAATAAAACGGGTACCCGGAGGCCCGCCCGGCAGCCCGGCCGGACTGGGTACGCACGTATTTTAGGCCCGCCAGCGGGCTTAGCCCGGCCCGGTTCCGGCTAAACGGGCTGAAAATTATAAAAACCCGGTCTGAGTCCGGCCCGAGCCCGGATATGAACAGGTCTGCTTGCGGTACACGCTCAAGAAGAAGTAATGCATCATCAAAACACCAGGGACCATTGTCTAGGACAAATTGAAGGTCAGTTGTTGAGAAGAACTGAAAGACGAATAGATCTTGTCCAATATCGCGCACCGCCATACCCGAGCGAGGCGACCATATATTCCTTAGTGTGTTGTGCATTTGCGCGTACATTGAATCTCTTGTCAGTTAGAAGTTTGCTTGTAAGGCAGAGATCAAGATGAGGAAGATCCTGTGTTGATGATGTTTCAACCTCTATAACCGTCTCCTCCTTCTCTGAGAGAGTGAGCAATTTGAGTGGGACGTGTAAAGGGTCAGAGTCTGACATTCTTAAAAGCAGAAAAGGAAACCAAAGGGAGGAAATCCTCAAAAAAAAGGAAGAAGAACTAGGAAGAACTGGGATTCGTCAGACTGACGAGGGGAACCCTAATAAACGTAGAGAAACAATAGTTGTTTCGCCTATTTTGTTTCACCGTTGGCTGGAAGCCTGGAAATAAGAAACATTTGGTGATCGTACGCATCAGTATTGGGCTGATACAAATCATACGGCCCCAACCTGTGCGGCCCAATTTAGTTATTTCTAATGTGTAGTTTCGTGTTAGACATCAATTTAAAAAAAAAAATCCGTTTGTTTTGTAGTTTTTAGTTGATACTATAAGTATTCATATTTAATGTTCGGTAGGCTTTTCCTTACAAATAGTATTAGTATATATATATATATATATATATATATATATATATATATATATATATATATATATATATATCTTTTTAGTTGTACAAATTCACAGGTTTAGGTCCAACACTTCTTTAGTAAAGACTGAAATATCCGGTTAGCGTTATTTATTATTTAACTAATTGTATGACTTCCTTTCCTACCGAGAACAATGACTATTATCCCACCCGTGAGTGCATTGCTCTTATTCATAAACAATATCAAGAACTAGCCATTACTAGATGATTTCTACTTTTTTTTCTCTGCAAATAAAACGCATCTCACAACGCAAATCTATCCAAAAAAAAGTTAGAAATTTGGTTCCAACATAATACGATTTATATATTCTAACAAGGTAAAAATCGATCAAATACTTTATGCTGATAATTAAGGGATTATTTTTTGGTTAAAGCATAGAATTACCTAATAAGAACAATTAATTCACATCAAGCAGCTAGCAAATTACAAAATTATATAATTTTACCAATATTTATACAATATGTCGATCCTCAGTCACCTAGATCTATACCCAAAAGTAAGAAGAGATAGAAAGCCAACCACCACATACATAGTACGTACCATTCTTACATCCTATATATCACTTGTGCATGAACAAAACATCTTTTTGTTCATTTTTATCATCATCGAGGGACAAGGGATTGCCCTCGCAATCATACTTAATCCTTCCGAGTAGTCAAGAGGACGACACTTCTCTCCCATGATGATCGTTTTTCTCCACACCACATCTTGATCATCGTCGACACTCTCTACAACTTCTTCTTCGTTACCCACTCGTTGCCATGACACCATTTTCAAAAGCGCTTTACCACTCACTCCTATATTATCTGAAAAACCCGGAAACAACCTTTTTCTCTGACCATTGGAGGATGATTTGTACGCGAGCGATTTGTGGAACTTAAACTGCTTGATCTTGTCGCGATGTGATGCACACAACAAGGCAAGGACCGAGAGGACGGCAAACATGGCTAGAGACGCGAATATTAGAGTCATTGTGTGGCTATGATGGTGAAGCCTCGCAAGAAGAAAAAGAGAGCGTACCATGATGAGTACTGAATCAATTCAAGATGGATGGTTTTTAGTATGTTTGAGTTGTTGAAAGTAGATAAGCTAAAATATATATATGAATTATAATTGCGTATGTGCTAGGGGAAGAAAATGGACCATCAAAGAAAATTTACATCTACCGATAGGTAAGACTTTGGACTTGTTCAAGGAAACGGCATTATGAAGATATATGATGTAACCCAATTAAAAATAATTTCGATTATTTTGGAAATAATGTCTGTTGAGGTGGTGTGATTGGTTGGGCGTGCAACGTGGTTAACTCGCTTGGTGGGCCGTGTTGACTCGTCGGTGTAGACCATAGTGAAGTCTTCAGCCACTTTCACTCGCACATTATTCTCATCCAACAACGACTTGTCACTCATTAAGGGCCGCCAATTTAATAATCTTTATAGTAATAATGGCAAATTAATTCGATATAATCGAACAAGTTATAAACTAAATATTATAAAACATGCAATAAATATTAGTAAACTAGAGAAATGTTGATACATGGACATACACTTTGATGACGAGATTTAAAAAATCTGTTGAACTGAACCGAAAATTTGATATTATATTATATTCGTTTTTGATTCGAACCGAAAGAATTTATCAGGTAATTGAATAGGTTCCATATCGTGGTTTTTAGGCATTTGTATATAAAACGGACATCTAGAGATATTCGGGTACCTGATTTATATTTCGCTATTTCTCGAATACCTACATATATCTGACTATTTTATAAAACAAATCATAGAAGTATTCAAGATTATTAAAAACTTTTTTTAACTCATGTTGAAGATAATATTAGTTTTTCATTAATAGAATTAAGTTTTGTTCAGATATAGTATTGCTTATCTTGTAAAAATATGGAGAGTTGTCAAACTAACACGAGTTCATAAAGGTGTCCTTCCATGCGAGACAAAACTTTTGGTGAAGAAGGAAGTGGTTGAACCTTGGTGTGAGTAGTCTGGATTAAAGAAGATTGATGTCCATGCCCTTCTCCATTGTCCTAGTGCCTCTGTTGTTTGGGACCTTGCCTCATCGTTCAATGATACGGGAGGGTGGATTTTTCAATCAAACACAGGATTTGTTGGCTGTCACGTTTGTAGATAGGATTGTTCATACGTTTCAAACCTGGACTGTACCTTGAACAGATGGATCGGATGGACCGGAAAATCTTTTTAAATTATTAATTAATTTAATCTTTTTTCTTGATTTAAAAAAAAATTCCACACTAAAGCCTATTGTGGATATGACTGAGTGTTAATTATAAACAAGATGAGCATACTAAACAACGGCCTGTTCGGTTCGAATAACAAGTTTTACATTGTACACAACATTGCTTTTATCCATCATTCTATACAACAAAAGCAGCTTAAAAAACTTATTGGCTGCTTCTAAATTTCAATCCAGTCACTCGTTACCGTCGAGTCGAACAAATCGACGACAGCCTGGACTGGCATTAGAAGATCACTCGAGTCTTGAATTAGCAATGAGGAAGATGAGAAGGTGTACAGACAAGTGCCCTTTGTTGAAGATGCCTCAAACTTTGCTCCATGCTAACCTGCACCATCTCAGCCAGCATCTTCTTTGCCTTCCCAGGCTGATCATCACCGCCGTCAATCTGAGATATTATGTTACAAACTATATTCTCAAGTGTGTCTGCCTCGATATCAGATGATCTTGAACGGTAAGGCGCGTCTCTTAGTAGCTTTAGAAGCGTCTGAGCCTTGGATTGTGCCTTTGGTGTCCCTTGAACCGTGAGCTCGAGAAGACCCGGATAACACCTTCTCGTAATATAGCTTCTCTGTATTTGCATCTATCAATCTCACACATGGTCAGAAGTGCACCGACTGCGTACTCCCGACTCTGAACTGACCCATTTTCTATTACCTCCACAACCGCAAGCACGCCTCCGTCTTCACCAACCAACGCGTCCCGTCCTTGTTCGAAATTCATGAGAGATTCGATTAATGCAGTGCATTTTTCTGCTGTTCTTGAGGATTTCTTGCAGGATTTTAGTAGGTTGACTATGAATGGAACCGGATTGGTATCAAGAATGAGGCGAATGGTATTCGAGTGAGTTGAGAGATTGTAAAGGGCCATGATGGAATCAACTTTGGCTTGCGGACTCCCGTTTCCGAGTGATTTTACAAGAAGGGGTATTATTGTCCCTGATGCACATATAGTTGGTTTGTTTGCTGAGGAAGCTGATAAGGTTAGGAGTGATGCAGCTGCGTACTCTTGGAGGGTTCGGTTCTCACTTTGCAGAAATCTTTTTATCGGTTCTAGCCCACCGGCTTCTATGATGCTAATCTTGTTTCTGCACATAACCGAGCCAATGTTAAAAATCAGCAAAAGGAAGGTGATACGATGCTTAAGCTGGGGTTTACCTATTAGCAAGCAAGAATCAAACACACTGTCATACTGATAGCGTCACATGGAAGCGAAAGGGAAAGTGAAAAGGAGATGACAGAAACAAAAGAGATGCAGAGTATAAACAGCACATGAAATTAAAAGACATAGTCACAGAAGAATCAGATCTCACTGTTTCCTCAAGTATAGCCCTGAGATTCTCGCGATTAATTAACCAGACAAATCCAATTCCATTAACTTGATAATCTTAATCAATTCTTGATCTCTCAGAGTATGAATATCAGCCATAGAATAGCATCAATGATGTAAATTAAAGAATCATTCTTTTCCAATTAAAATATCATTTGACTGACCACAATTAGAGATATTTTTTTTCTGTGAGAATAAGATTCCAGTAACTATGCTCATCTGCAAACCGACCATTCAAATTCTCGTTTCAGCTCCTCCAATCTACACCCATGCTCGAGAATCTAACCCTAACAATTTGCACTTTGCAGGGATGTTCAAACACAGACATAAAAGCTGAAAGCGATGATCTGGGATTTGATCGAAGACGACCAACAATCATCATATCAGATGAATACAGAAGGATTAATCCTAGTAAAACACCAAATCAATTGACCAAGATATCTATTGGAATAAACTAATTAAATATTCATTCCCCAAACACAAAAATTCAAATCAGAGAAATTCGAAGATTCTAGAGAGGGGTTGATTACTTTTCATCTTTGACGGCGAGATTGAGAAGAGCAAGGAGAGCAGCTTCGTTAGCGTCGACGGAGTCAGGGAGTCGGAGCATGGAGACAAGTGAGGGGATAGAGGCGGAGAGCTGGCGGCGACAGCGGTGGGAGGTTTTAGTGAGTCGTCGGATTTCCTGGGCGGCTTTGATTTTGATGCTAACATCGTCTGAGTTGATTAAATCAAGAGCTTGTTGAGTGGTTAGATGGGTTTGAGGTGAATCGGAGCTTGATCCATCACTGCTCAACGGCTCCATGTCGCCGGAAAAGAAGAAAAGTGAGAAAGATTGAGATTGTGTGGGAGAAAATGTGAGAAGAGGGTAAAGACTAAAAAGAAGGGAGCGTAGGAAGAGGAAAAGAGAGAAACGTAAGTAGGAGAAAGGAGAGTGGGGTTAAGATAGGCGTTAGGCAAAGGAGTTGCTATAGCTGATGAGAGTGACTTTTTTTGTATGAGAGAGAGAAAGAAGAGAAAAACGATTGGATTTGGAGGAGCTGTGATGCCAGATTTTACAACGGTTTCTTTGCTTTGACGGTTGGGCTTCTATCTACCGTTGTCTAGCTTTTCTATAGGAACAGATCCGACCGTCTATTATAGAACCGGTCTAAAGACTAAACCGAGCGATAGAGATTTGGTTTATCAAATTTATTTTATGATTTTTTATTTTGTTTATTCGGTTTAATAATTTTTTAATGTATATCAAAAGGAATAATTTATTTTGGTTGTACGTATACATGTCATGAATATTAAAGCCTATTGTCTTACTTGGACAGTAAACTAATACATGAACCATAAATTGGTTGTACGTAGTAAAACAGAACGCCCTTTTTTCAAAGTCTGCGTAGTAAAGTTAGTTACTTCAGTTTTTTTTTTCAATTTATTTATAATATTACCATATCATATTTACGAATTAGCTATTTTTTATTTTGTAAAAAATTTGATTAAAAACAATAATCACCCGTACCACGTTAACTTTACATATCACATCATCTTTACTTAAAATTTAATTAAAATAAAAACTATTTGCATCAAAACAAAATTAAAAAAAACGAATTCATTAGATAATCAATATCTTAACTGATTTTTTTAATAATTAATCTTAATAACTAATATATGTAAACAAAATAAATAAGTATTTTTTTATAAAATAAATAACACTTAACATAATATATAAAAAGTACATTGATTGGTATTTTCTTAATAAATAAATTGCGGGCAATAAATGAGTTATACTACAAAGTACATTGATTGGTATTTTCTTGATTAATTATTTAATCAATTTTCTTATATTTTACTAATTTTGGAGGATATCTTAACTTTTTTTTTCGTTTTGTAACTAAATGAAATTTTTATTTAATAAAAACACTAAAATGCCAAAATAATATTAAAAAATAACAATAATTTGGTGAGCCTCTTAATTTTTCTAAGATCACTTTCACTTACTTTTTAATTTTACCAGAAATAAGTTTGGGTTGGACTAGGGTCAATCATCCAAAATAAGTTCATACTTTCATTTTTTTTTTAACAAGAGTCCATTAAACTATTTATTTATTATATATATATAAAAACTTTAGGGTTCACCACATTTTTAGAAAAATCAACACTAATAGACTCACGCTACATGGATACATCTCAAACGTAGGATACGATACAATATACAATCGAAAAGAAATGAAAAAAAGGTTCGATATAAAAAGATACATAGTTTTCTTCGATTATTTTAAAAAGGGCTAATATTTATAAAAAATTATATGAGAATTTTACTAGGTAATGAAAATTAAGTTAAGGTTTCTCATTTTGGTTCTAGAAAAAACCTGAACTAAAAAAACCACAATAAATTTTATAATGTTCTTCTTCTTTTTTACATATTTTATTATTAACAAAAATGATATACATGGCGTGTAATAAATGACAATGATCAGTCACTTAAATAAAGTATTTACATATGTAGACAAATCTACGTGGTTATAAGTGGACAAATGAGATGATAACATCTGGTGACCATTTTTGTGTGGCAAAATTCAACCTTACACGTGTACGTTAAAAAGCACGTGGAGTCAAACGAGTTATTTACCATTCATGTTTTTCTCTACAGCTTTGATTGCTTGTATACATGCGACTTCCCACTTTCAATTTACCACCAACTTTGATTTTGTCGTCTTCTTATTTTCACTTTACTAGTTCACTATCCCACCTAATATAAATTAATATATTATATATTTTTACGTATTATTGTGAAGCTTAACTCAAATGCCTCCCTTGTGGAGAACGGTAGGGCGGCACACTTTTGGACCGGACTGGAAATTACGGTCTGGTCCGGTCCTGGAGGACCGTAACTGTGAAGTTCCGGTCCGGTCTAAGATATTACGGTCTGGTCCGGTTCTGGACCGTAATTTACACTTTATATATATTTTTGAACAAGAATTTCATACGGTCCGGTTCGATCCAAACCCAGACCGGATTAAATTTATACCATACAAAAAAAAAAAAATTATTTTTATCCCGAAAAAAAACAATCATGGTCCGGATCGTTTTGAACAGCTTTAGAGAACGGGATGATGTCCTTTGCGTTGGTAACTCGTGATTCCACTGGTTAGGTGGTACATGCAATGGTCTGAGGGGTGCTGGAAGATGGCCTATATGGTGGATGGAGGCTCAGTCAATCAATTTAGGTATCCAAGCATTGCTATGGATGGGGATACGTAGGGGTGAAAGCTTAAACCGACTCATAGCTGGTGGTGATTGAATTTCTTCAAATCTAATTTGACCATTAGAATTGGCGGTTTCCTCATCGATGATATTAAGACTTTAGCGTCTCGTTGTGTTTCGTTATACTTAGTTTATGTTCCACATTCGGCTAATAGGGTCGCGGATGCCCTTGCAAAAGTTTACCCTCTAATGGGCATGAGTAAGAGTTTGTGGATAATTTACCACAACATGTAAGAACCTCGTTCTTGCGCGAATATTAAGCGAATTTTGGATCTTGATTTTTTTAAAAAAAGTTGAGTTCAAGCCGAGCTTAGATTTTGCATGAATTTCAAAATGTATTTAGATTCTGCTCGTTTAAAAAATAAACGAGCTTTTGCCAAGTGTGAGATGAGCTTTTTCACGAATCAAGTTTGAGTAACTTGACTAATATAATAACCTCATAGTGTTATTCTAGCTAAGATTTAGTCGAACAAGCAAATATTTAACATCCTTGAGTTGAGCTCTTTTTTAATCAATCTTTCAAAATTTTATCCGAACTTAATAATATGTTTATACTTATCTTATTTAAAAAGCTAACGAGCTCGAACCAAATTTTATTGTACGTACCAAATAAAAACTCTATAGTAACCCCCTCCTAATCCTAGATATTAAAAAAAATCCATCTTCAAAATGTGAAAATTTACTAACCCGTTATTATATAATACATAACATAACATAATTATTTTATAATACATAACATGAAGCGATCCTTAAATAATTTGTTGTTTAGCTATTCCTGTTCCTGATAACCCGTTATTTAAACTACAGCCATATAACATTTCAAATCAATAAATTCAAAATATTAGAATAAATGCTTGATTTGGTATCTCTAACTAGAAAGTGAACAACTACCATTATAATGATGAGTTTGAAAATAACGTACCGACAATGGGAAAAGGAGTTGAAATAAATACATATAATTATTTATCCTTGGACTACTTGCTATTATTAATGTCACAATTTATTTTTATGCATTTTTTTAAGGTTTAAAATTGATCGATTTAGACTCCCCAACATTAGTGGATGTGTCATCATGGACGTATAGGTTTAGTCAAATGAAACTCGATCGATCCATCGTTATTGTTAGGGCCGTGCAATGAAGGAAGGCTCTGTTCTAATATTTAAATTTATTTTCAATTTATTAATATATTAATTATCGAATTTTATATATTTATATTGTTTTTATGATACTACTAACATAAATATTAATGATAGAAGGAAAAAATCATAATAAAAAACTGAAATTATTAACTAAAAATGATGATAACAATGTGTAATTTATAATTGTACATATTGTGTTTTGTGTTTAAAGCATACATATACACTAATATAGAGAAATTACTTGTTTAAATTTTTTTTTTATTGTTTATAAATTAATATAGTTAAAGCAAAATTAAATACATAAAAAAACGTAGAAAATAAAAAAGATAGGTAAAAATTAAAGTGAAAAAAAAAAAGACAAAATGAAAATAAAAAGAAAGGGTGAAGTTGAACATTGTCGTTCAAGAGAGCTTTGCAAATAAAAAGTATTAAAAACTACATAACTATCAATATAGCAGCAAGGAAACTATTAATTTCTATATCAATTAAAATATACAGGATCCAAAAAATTACGAGGGCTGTTTTTTTTGAACTCCCCGTTGTTATAACATACTTAACTTGATCACAATTTTATTTTGTTAGGTGTATCCCTGTTTTCTTGTTTTCTATGTCATGGACTTCTATAAAAAAAAGAAAGAAATGAATATATATAGATGTAAATGTTCGTTGTAACGAACATTGATGTACATGATTTCCTAGTATAACTTTGATCCTTATTCAGTCGGATATCCGTCAACTTAAGTCGAATCGAGTCAGAATTGCATCCACGGATATTTGTGTTGCTACGTGAATGTCACACTTCATAAATTCAGTAAGGGGCCGGGGGACGAAGTCTTCCTCGTTTGGAGGTCCGGAAGTGGCTTTGTCCTAAGGTTCGGAATGGGGGTCGTTATATTGGATAAACAGATATTAATGTTTGACTCAGTCTGATACCCGGTCACCAAGCATAATCTTTGGATTTCGTGACTCCTTTTATAGTAGTGTTTTCTATGCCTCTTAATTATTTGTTTAATTTGTAATACGAAACTTCTCAATAACATTTCTCTAAGTCGATGTAGTTAATATTGATGAACCACAATAAATTTGTGTTTTATTCTTTTTCTTGTTGGTTAAATTTATTTTTTAAAGTCTTTTTTCTCATATTCCGTACAACAATATGGATTATCCCTTTGATCTATACCTTAAAACTTTATATGTTGATATGATTTTAGCCGCATCATATATTTATCTATTAATATCCGTTATCCTTTGATACAAATCATAAAAATAATATTGATTCCTTATTTGATACAAATCATAAAATAATATAAAAAAACTAGTCTAAATTAAAATAATATAATACATAGGAAATTTATGGCTATTATCTTTTCTTTTGTAATTATATGCTTTGTGAAAGAACTTCCACTACAATTTTCCTTTCCTCTGGATTCTTATTGTTTTGAAGTACATCGAATTCATGGGTATACAAAACATTCAGAAAGTTGGGCTTCACAGCCCAAAAATCAAGCCCACCAGCGAAAGAAACCGGCCCATTAGATATATCTCAAGGCCCAATACATGGAAAACAATCTTTCACTTTCCCTACTTATTCTGCTTATCTTAGTTACGTTACATTTTTTTTTAAAATTTTAACCAAGAATTAATGTTGGTTTAAGTCACAACTTGGTTCCGTCAGTGGTTAGGTTAAGTGAATCTCCTGCGGGTTTTATAGCACTCAACTATGGTGATGTTCGATACATTTCTTTATAGAGGATGTCGTATTGTTTATCTTTAGTCTACGTGCTAAAAATTGTCAATTTTTTGTATGTTTGGTGTTGGAGTGATAAATGTCGGTGGACTAAGCTTAAATCGAAGGGTTAACCACACATCCAACCTATTAAGTGCGAGTTCAATACATAATCGCACCACCGTATTTTTATTTAAAATTATCTTTAAAAAATAGTTTACCGACCTTATATTCTAAACACAGACACCTTTATAACTTATTTAAAATCATTTTGCATGTTGTTGATATGTTGACGGGTGAAAATTAGTCATTACACTTGTTGACACAAATCCAAACAAAATAGTATGTGTGATACCTAGAATTGCTAGCTAACGGTTTTTACAGTTATGTTGATAAACTTGAAAAGTAGGGCGGTTGTAGAGTGCCCCGGAGTCGGTGTTCAGCCAGGTTTCCGTACGTGGTAGTCGGGAGGTTGGATTTCTTTGTTTTTCCTTGAGACTAGACTCGTACCTTTTCTTTGAATTATAATACTTGTAGTGACGTTTGACTTTTGCTTCCACACTTTTATGTTTATCATGCATGTTTTTTAGACTTTATTTGGTTTCCTTATGTTGTGCTTTGTAAAATATCCAGTGAAGTTGTTTAGTTTAAGATCAGGGCCCAATGTGAGGTTTTTACCCGTAACACACGAGTTCTGAGAATTCCGTGTTACATTTTATTTTCCAAAACTAATAATAACTTTGTAATCTCTAAAATTGTTGATTTGTAAATGCTGAAAAATAAACCAATCTTTTAAAACTCAAAATACACATTTTTTAGTTCACTTTGATTGTCAGATTCCCTCTGGATCAACTCTTACCGATTAGATCAATTATATTTATTAAATGTTTTTCCCCCCTACCATTTCCTAATAAAAAAATAATTTTAAACATAGATTAATAAAAAATAAATAAATTATTATTCAACGAGAGTGAGTTATGTTTAAAGTTCAACACAAACTGTAACAGCATGTGTGCATACAAACACATCTACTTTGAAATCAACCTCAATATATGAGCTTAGTGTTTCATCCTAACCTTAAACTTAATTGGCAATACAAAAAAAGTTCACCGACATTATGCATTAGTTTTTGAAATCTCACAATTCAGATGTAGTAGCTTATTATGTCAGACATTTCATCCTATCGAAAGAACATGAAAATATGAAATGATAGGAATTGATGCCCTTAGTCACGTGACTTGTATACAAATTGCAATCTCGTTAGGATTTTTGTCTCACGCGATCTTTCGGTTTGCGAAGTTAATCAACGTTCCAGCTCATTACGAAGATGTCAACTCAACAAATTAATAAGAAGCACTACCAAGTTCGTACGTACCACCAAGACTTGATTATTCTACCCTAAAGAATGTACCAAATTATTGATTTTATATACATATGGTATGTATATTATTTAATAAGAGGAGAAACTTACCTTTTCGACGTAAATTTCGTTGAAATTGTAAACGAAGGAAGGAAGATCATAAGCATGAAAGTTAGGAAGCACGGAGTGTTGATCACTTTAAAGAGAAGGTAAAAGAGGACGAATTAAACACATTTTTAGAGGAGAAGTCTCGATGTCGAAAGATCGGGCAACCACACGGCTAACCCCGTATCATATCCTGAACGAAAATTATCTTGTTTGTTTAGACTAATCGTTTGAATGAATGTCGTTAAACAAATGTATTTAGGGACACGTGGAGAATGAAATGTTCTCACATTGATAATAAACAAGATGACTGGTTTAATATTAAAGTCGGTGAACAATGTGTGATGTGTGTGTGTATATATTATCTGATATCGAATATACGAGGTATGTAAGCCTAATATATAAGTCCAATGATTATGTACATCTTCTATTACCAATTGGTTTATGATTGAACTTCTGTATACTTGTTTGTGGAGACCTATTAATTTTTTGTGTGGGTTGTGGGTCAACAAATAGTCCATATACGTGTTTGGACTCACCCATCTTAGCTAAGTTGGTCTCAAAACTTGGGTCAAGTGTCAACTAGATCAAGTTGGTTACATTTGATGGGAGTGTTAAAACGTGTAAATATATAGTTTTCACAATACGAGATATGTAAGCCTCATATAAAGGCCGGATTCATTAATTACTCCTCGTATCACCAATTGATTTTAAGATGAAATATCATCTGATGATGTTCTAAGCGCGAGCCTCACACGTACGCCAAAAGGTGCAACAAAGTCCTTCTCTTAAATTTAACATGTCGAAATTTTACATAGGCCAAACTCGAATAGTTCCACTATTATAACAATATTAGCGAATTTTTGAATTGTACGTATAGTCATATTTAGGTTATGTCCGAACCAAACGTTTGACTTGTATAGTCATATTTAGGTTATTGTTCGAACCAAACGAGTTAACTTACATGAATAACCGATTTGTTTAAATCTGATCATGCATTCTTTTTTTACACTTGTATTTTATGATATTAGAAATATAATATAAATTTGTATGTATCATATCATACATACGTGTTGGTACATGGAGTATAGTTTAGTTATAAAGTCAATATAAGTGGCATAGTTATTTTACATTTTATATATATATATATCAAAGTTGAACAAAAGTAAATTATTAATTGTTTCTTAGATCTAGGGATCGTGCCCTTCTAGTTTTGAAGATTGGGTATGCATGGCTACACATAATATGACGTATTTGATCTCAAAGTCCGATCTATTTCATTCAAAACAAACCCGATCATTATTAAACTTCTAAATACCAAATTACTTCAAAATTTTGTAAATGTATTACTTATCATGTTTAGTAATTCCGTACCGTTCGATTAAAACGGACCGAACTTTATTATATTCTTTTTTGTGTATTTATATTTTTATACTAAGTCGAGATGAACCTAAATTTTATTCAGAGTTTAAATCATGTTTTTTACGACGTTATTCCGAGTCGTTCGAACTTAAGTAACTCAACTATTGTAACAGACATATTACATAATAGTTCATCTAGTGTTTAATATGATTTCCTATCTTAAACCTACTTAGAAATATGAATAGTATTTGAATATAATTGATTTGTAACGATATTTTATATACTTTACATTTTTATAATTTTTTTTTAACAATTTCACATATTTTAAGAAAAATGAAAAATATTAGTATACTCTTGTCTCTTGCTTATGATCCTATATTTTATTTATTGAATTACAAATCATAACATACCAATAATTACAAAATAATATAAATTAAAATAAATACTAAAAAACTAAAAATTACTCAAATTTCGAAATATTCAAGCCCTAATCATAATATAGAATGACAGTAATGAAAGTGTACGATTGCATATGTTTAATTACTTTAATATATATTCATAAAAAAATACTTGAATATATACGTTATAATATATAGTTTCTAGGTCTCCGACCAAGAGTAGTGGAGACTCACGTCTTAAGGAGAAGTTATATTGTACTACCTGTTTTGACTATGTATATGCGATTCAAAACGTCCATGCAAACAACTATAAATATATATATTTAACTAGATATTATTACGACTTTTGGCATTAATTATGTCATGCCTATCTACCACAGATTAAATTAACTATTTTATTCCTCTAAAAAAAACTATTTTATTCGTTTCAAAAAAAAAATAAAAAAATAACTAGAGTTAAATCGAAAAGTAAGCCTTTTTTATGAAAAAGAACACTAAGAGGGTACTTCCTATTATAAGGGACAAACTAGGTCCCTTTTATTTATCAATAAAGATAAAATAGAAGGACAAATTGGTAATTGTAAGATAAATCCAACCCAAAAGAAAACCCTAAACCCCAACCAAACTCAAACCCTGAACCGAACCGAAAACCCCGAACCGGAACCTGAACCCGGAACCCTGAACCGGAACCCTGAACCGGAACCTGAATCCGAACCGAAACCCGAACCCGAACCTAAATAAATCCTTTATATAGGGTTTTATTTTAACTTCTCTCTAAAATTCCTTTTATACCCTTGCTTTTAAAGTTAAAGAATAAATGTAAAATGACTAAGAGCCTGTATCAACTCATTTTTCTCAAATAACTATTTATTAATAGAAAAAGAAATATCTATAACTTTAAAAGATATAAATATCAATTAAGCTTCATGCACGTAATGCGAAATTCCAAAAGTTATTGTAGGTAAATGAATTGTTAATAATTAAAAGTTGATTTTTTAATATAATAATGAATCAAATTATACTGCACATAAACAACGAATCTTTGATACTTGATAGACTCCGATTAGGAAAATCGTGATTAGTGTTTACTATAGATCCATAATGTAAAGTCGGTTCGTTCCTCACATTAAGCTTAGTTACCTCGTGTACGTTTTAAAACCATCGATGATAAATAAAATAAAGTTTAGTATATTGGTGGGCGGTTAATTTCTCTAAATGTGAATTGTTTTATTTATTAGGTTGAATTTAATGTGGTTGTGTGTTTGAACGAGTAACGAAATATCCATAAATAATATTTGAGTTGTTTGAACCTCACATGGTTCAAAAGTTATTGATC
This sequence comes from Fagopyrum tataricum, assembly GCA_002319775.1. Taxonomy (NCBI): domain Eukaryota; kingdom Viridiplantae; phylum Streptophyta; class Magnoliopsida; order Caryophyllales; family Polygonaceae; genus Fagopyrum; species Fagopyrum tataricum. The sequence continues at coordinate 47,616,148 of CM008282.1, forward strand.
TTGGATTTGTATTGTCGACTATGAGATATTGACCGCGGATCCGGACAAAAAATTGTTTTATGCGAATAGATTAGTCGGTATTAAGACATGTCATCATATCTATTGAGAGACATGTCATCAAAAATAGTGTTAGTATAAAGCTACTCCTTATATTGTCAATTAGATTTAGGATAAAATCCTAAAGACTTGTGAGTAGGCTAACAAAATGTAATTGAACCAGAAGTAGAGCCAAAAAAAAAAAAACCCTTTGCTCAACTAGAGAATTTTGTAAAAGAAAATAAAAAATAGATGTTGTTTAAAATCAAACTAAGGATAAAATTGTTTTAAAAACAGAAAATAAAAATATGTGACTATTCACGACCTTCTAGAAAGAGGAGAAGGGGACGCGATGCATGATGTCCAGACAGATGTGCTTTTAGCCTAAATATTTCAGGCATAACTTGAATAAAAGAGTCGATGATTTACGAAAATTTTAAAATCACACCAAACATCGCATCTTACTATGTTTTTCATCGATGCGAGTAAATTCCGTTTAGTTTTACAAATGAGAACATCCTAAACATGACTTTGATTTGGATCTTGACAACATGATTTACCATATAATCTCTTGTCTTGTCGCAGACATGGTGGTAATGGAAGCTTTGATACATATGCCACAAATTGATCGACTTATCACAAGAGAGTGCTAGCTGTGGAATTTTCTTTATTTACCATTATTCATTTCCATTTTATTATTTGTTTTTTTTAATTGTATTTCATTTTAATATTTTTTAGGTGGAAAAAGTATTTTTCATTTTAATATTGACATTTCTAGTACATTAATATATATATTATAAGAGTGATGGTAGGTACATGCACATAATATAGAATTTTATAACATATTGTTCATTTATAACTCAATTTCTCACTATTCACTAATAAGTCTCTCATGTGCAATCCCCACACTTAACAGCTAATCCTAATTCTTAAATAATATTTTTTGGGTGGGAAAATTCTTAAATAATATTAATTTCTTATAATTGTGCGATAAAAATGAAAAATAGATATTCTATGATTAAAGAGTGACGAATCCCTAATTAACCTTTTAGAACGGTGCTTGATTGAAGCTAATGATTAATCCATAATGGTAATCATATCAATGATTTAGAAGTATATAATTACAATCAATATCTAATTAGCTATAAGTGTAGTATTTTATTTGAACGTGGCGGCATGAAGCCATGAGCTAACTTATATAGTACTATTGACACAACTATTGTACTAAAAAACTAGACTAGCTGTCAGGAGGACAGTGATCGAGTCGGATAATGGGTGAATGAAACACTATTTATCATCCGTCTTGTCGGATATTTTTTTCGCCATTTGTAAGTGATAGGACGACTCAGTTTTATTTATGGGTGATTAAAAACTATAAATATTATTTTGGGATTTTTACTCGCTTTTTGGATCAAGTGATCCGACTCCATCTAGTGCGGTTCAAATTTCCATTCCTAATACTTATATTGCCCATCTCAACCCTACCCAATCCGCTTTACATTGTTAATTAATTTTGAGATAAATTTTATTATATTTACATATAATTTATCCTAATGAAAAATACTGTTTCATAACTTTATTCATACAAACGGGTCGTTCATTATGTCTTTTCGGGAGATGGGAATGTTTGGAAGCACTCTTTTAACTAAAAACTAACTAGTACTCAAAATCAAATGAGCATATACCAATACTCAATTGGTTCAATACTTAATCAGTATAGTGGTAAAGTGACACTCAATTCCTTAAACGTTAGTTTGGGAATTCAAGTTCAAATCGACATTGATCGATCGAACCTAACAAGCCAATGGACAAATTTATTTTTGGAATGAGCGTGATCATGATACAAAAAAAAGCTATTGAAATTTAAAAATCTAATTTTGGTCCGATTTTTTAACATATTTCTTTAATTAGGTGGATATGTATTATAGGTTATAATATGTGAATATTTGTATATCTTATTGTTGTTATTGTTATTATCTGTATGTTACATGTTTAAAACTTAGTGATGTACATATTTTGGGTATTTTTAATTAAAAAAATATACATGATATTTTTTTTAATACACCTAATTTAAAAAGGGGGTTTTAAGGGAAAAAATATATCTAACAATTTATTATAATTTAGTTAAACTGTTACCTTTGGCAAGGGTGGGTAACTACTGAGAATTCGGCGGGAAAATCAGTTGATCTTATTCAAAAGACACATGTAAATATTGATATTCTTTTGAATCCGACCAAGAGATTTTCCTGGATCATTATATCGAATACGGTTCATATTTTTTATAAAACGGATCAAATATTCAAAATATAGAAATCCATGGATATTAGGATTAAGACATATCTTATATATATATATATGAGGATACTCGTATATCTGTTGAAATATCTGGATATTTCAAAAAAAAAAAAATTGGTTAGTTTATTGTTGATTCATTGCTTGCTAAATAATTTTGCGTAAGATTGGTAGGAACTTCCCTTAAAGTAGGGAGTAGGAACATCTAAGATCCGTTAGATTAAATAATGAACGTCCATGATGAAATGTACATAATAAGGTTAAATAGGAGAGTTTCATACGATTGTTCCAAATTAATTCCCCCTGCCATTAATATATCTTTAGAAAAGAAAAGTTGATATCGTATTTTTGGTTGAACAAATCTTCAAATCGGTATAATTATATATTAACAAACGTTAAAAAAAATTAAACGACCATTAAATAACGTAAAATTATAGTATATCGGTCGTTAAAAATATAATATAACCGTCGTTAAATTTTATTTTGCTCGTTAAAATATAGTATATCAGTCGTTAAATTTTGTTTGGTCGTTAAAAATATAGTATACCAATCGTTAAATTTTGTTGGTCGTTAAAATATAGTATTCCACTCGTTAAATTTGGTCGTTAAAATTTGATCGTTAAAATTGGTCGTTAAATTTTATTCTGGTTAAATTTTTTAGGATTGGTCGTTAATTTATTTTTTTTGGTCGTTAATTTGGTGGTTAGAATTTGGTCGTTAAATTTTTATGCTGGTTAAATTTGTTAGGATTGGTCGTTAATTTATTTTATTTGGTCGTTTAAATTTTATATTGGTTAAATTTGTTAGGATTGGTCGTTAATTTGTTGTTTTTGATTGTTAAATTTGGTGGTTAATTTTTGGTCGTTAAAATTTGGTCATTAAATTTTGTTTTAGTCGTTAAAATATGTAATATGGAAAGAATGTCTTCATTTTTTTGTAAAAAAAAAAAGAGTGCGGATTGGTTACAATTGATCGTTAAATTTTAATTTGGTCACTAAATTTTTTATGAACATTGATTCCGTATATTTTAGTCAGAAACTTGGATGAATGTATATTTCTATTAAGGAATGAACATTGATTGTTGAATATTTTAATCATAAATTAAAAAAACTAAAATTCTATAAGGGGAAATCGATGTACCTATTTAATTTACTACCATATAAAACTTTTAATCATGTACGTTCATGAACATTAATCTAACGGATCTTATGAGTTCATATTCCGTACTCTAAGAACTGCTCCTACATGATCCTATCTCTCTCTCTCTATATATATATATATATATTATTTTATAATAAAAATTATTTGATAAGCTTTTGTTTAATACGTTTATTAAATATAAATTAGGCATATAACATATATTAAATAACCGGTTAATATTTTTACTATATAAATTAAGATTAGTTTACATATTAATAATTATATCGTAATTGAGTGAAAGAATTCAAAGCATATTCCTTAATAATGACATATTGTAAAATTGTTGTTCTTGAAAGGAAATTACTAAAACCAATAAAATTATATATGGTAATAATTGATACAAAATAGTAGTATAAGATCAATTTTGTATTTTTAATGAAAATAAGTTTACATCATCTCTATAAATAAATAAATAAAAAAATAGAAGGTAATAAATGAGGTGGCGCAACTTAGAGACGACACGTGGCAAAATTCTATGTGGCTTAATGTAGGGACACCATGTGACAAATCCGAGGTGGCTTAACGTGGTAACGACAAGTGGATTATTTACTTCTGTTTTAATATTATATAATAGATAATCTTTTTTTTTTCTCCAAATAATCGAGTAAGTCCGGATCTTAAATTTTTTTTTCCTATAAAAGGATTACTTTAGGTCCAAATTGGTTCAAAAACTCGGCTTTTACCGGCAAAAGAAAAACCCACATCTATTCGCCGGGACTTCAATAGCGGTCCATCTTGTGATTAAGGTTGTTATTGAAGTCCAAAGAGTTAAGTTTTGATATGATTATGTTCGAACTCATTTAGAATTGAACTGAGCTTTTATTTAAGGGCGATTTTAAAGGCACGGATGGAAAATTCACAATTGCACGACGGTCACGGATCCCGTTACCGTGGCCGGAATTTTTTATTTTTTTTACCACGATCAAGGGATCCGTGACCGTGAGAAGTTTTTTTTAATTTTTAATTTGTTTTTATCCTCTATATTAGTAAAATTTACAAAGTAAATTTGTCACGGTTTTGGAAACCGTAGCCGCCACGGTTCCGGAAACCGTGTTCGTGGATATGTTTTCACGGTTACGGTTCCAAAACCGTGGCGGCTACAGTTCCCGTAAACGTCGTGCATTTGTGAATTTTATCGCCATGCACTTAGTCTTTTCGTTATTTAATTGAGAATTAAAATGTACTCATATTTGACTTGTTTAATCAGTATAAATGAGCTCAATCCCACTGTTTTCAAGCCAAATTCGAGTAGCTCGGCTCATATATTATACGAGTCGAACATTATTAACGGTTTTACCCATCTTTTTAGAATCTGTTTTAGCTTAAACAAAGTCCACATTTTAGTTAATACTCCGTATTATAGATATGGTAATACGTGGTTCGTTAGTGAATAAACAAGCATGAACCGAGTTCTTCGAGTCAAACTCGGGCTAAATTCGAGTGGCTCGGCTCACCTAATAACGACGGGTTCTTTCTTGAATACCGACTACTCTCTGGTCAATTAAAAGTAATTGTAGAACAAAACTCTACGACATAAATTATTACTATTATTAAACTCTTGAAATCTTAGACAATATTATTGGTCATTTCTAGGCAAATATTACAAACTTCCATAAGAACTCAAGAAAACTAAGGGAAAATAAATCCCTTCTCTCGATCCTTTTTGCCGTGATGATGTTGATGATGACTTCTCATCAATTTCTTTGTGAATTATGATCATCATTCTATCTAGTTCTTCTCTAAATTATTTCCCTTCAATCATCTCTTCTTCTAGCCCTTTAGCATTCTAGATCCAACTTCAATAAATATCGATGGATCTAAACGTTCGTTTCATTTGACAATGATGAAGGTGAATCTCTTTGAGCTGAGAGTATAGCATCAATGGCTTCCCTCACTTGTGAAATATTCGGCGGCTTTCCTCCTTCCACGGGCCAGAACTCGTCCGTCGCCAACACCTAAATCACAATGATCAACATTAAATTGAGCTAGAGCAATAAATTTTGATCACATCGAGTTAGAAGAATGAAATTTGATCATACCTTAACTTGCAATTGTAGAAATTTCACATAACTTATGGCTTTGTCTAACATGGTCACTAAATCAACCTACAATGTTGAGATCAAATTCAATATGTCAAAGACAATCTCTTTCAATATTGAGATAAGATCTTGAAGAGCAAGAAAAAATACCCACCTTGCATCCATTTGGTACAAGATCTTGAAGTATCTTTAGCCTCTCACTTATCCGTTCTCGTCGGTTCTGCGAAAAATGTTACGAGATTGATCTCACAAAACGATTTTCGGCATTAAGAGGTTAAATGATAGGCATTGATGTTAGTTTTTTGTTTATACCTTGGCTGCAATACTTTGGGGATCCTTGGAGGAAACCGTTGAGGATTTGGGTTTGCTTGGTTGCTTCTTTGATGATGAGCCATTAGAAGTGCATCGTTTTTTTAGGGTTTGCTCGTTCTCCTCTTCCTGAACAATGAGACATATTTAGTTAAAAAAGTTTGTTATTCGAGGCGAAGAGATCATGTTAAGAAAATTGAGCTTGAGGCTAGCATAAGTTATACATGTGTTCATAATCAACCTTTTTAGTTAAGTGAACAAGTTTGAGAGTAACTCAACTAATATAACAAAAGATTGATTCATCTGGTCATAAATTTGTGATCGTGTATAACTGAGTTGAGGTCGAGTTCAACATAAATCTAAGTAAATCTTAAAATTGTGCTCAGACTCGGCATATTTTGTGTTAGAAAATGGAGGCCAAACTAACTATAACACGAATTCGATTAACAATTACGGTAGATGCCTCTTATTGTTGTTGAATGATGATTGTTGTGTTGTAGGTGATTCACTGACGTCGCCATAGACCCAATCACTCGTCAATTTGAGTTGATTGTTGGAATCTTCCCACATCGGATACTCTTCATAACTCAACGAACCACCAAAGCTAGGGCAACTTCCTTGAGGTAGAAAACTAACCAAATTAGATCCACAACTCTTATGAACAAACTCCTCACCATAACTCTCTTGAGTAGCCTTAAAGCTAAGAAGAGAGTTATCGGCGAATTCCGAATCTTGTTGAGCACCGAATCCATTGCTATAGTTAGCACTACTCGAGCTCGAAAGAGGAGGAGATGGGCTTTTGCCTATGTTTTGATCATCTTCTCCGTTTGGTGAAAGTTGTTTTGGATAGTTATCATCTTCAAAGAGATAGAATGATGATGATGAAGGATTGAGAGACGAGAGATTCAAGAATTGAAGAGGTGATGAAGGTGATGATCCTTCTAATGTGAATGAAGATGGCATTCGATCTTTTGCAACTTCCATTGTTATGTAGCTACGTACACTAGTTAAGAAGCTAGCTAGATATATAGCTAGATGAAAGTGATAGAGAGAAAGATAAGTTAATGTGTATGAGATGAAGGGAAGATTAAAGTTAGACCTATTCTCCTAGGGAGACAAAAACATGACTCTTATATAATGCTAAAATCCACCGGATCTCAAGAGGAATTATATTATATAGTTTGTAACTAGTTAACTACTTTCGATGTGTGTTTTTTTTGCCAATTTAATAGAGTATATGCATTTATAAGGACCTAACTTGATAATATTGATAAAGTACTTTAATACTTATATGGATAGTAATTTAATACACTAAAATAATCCTTAGAAGCAACAAGGTTAGTTTGGAACTAGTATAGAGAAATATACCAAAGAGGTCCAGAATGACACAATATTTACATATAAATTTATATAGATTCAAGGGAGCTTTGTTTTCATGGTCTCAAGTCAATGATCAATCCGTTACATTCATGTTACGAACCATTGTAGATCAACCAGGATGCTTGTCTTGACCAGCGTAGATCAAGTTGAACATAATAAGTTTATACATTAAAAATGGTGACATTATGAGACAGAGCGTAAGTATACGGTGTTGGTGGACTACTTCTGCTATTGTCAGTTGATTTTAGGATAAAATCTTATTGGACTTTATATATATATATATATATATATATATATATATATATATATATATATATAAATAAGAAGTTTAAAAAATATATTCATTTTGACTCCCAGGAAGAAATGCACTGAGTACCAACGATGTGTTGTCCCGTCTTAGTTCTAACACTCATGTGCGCTTGTAACAACACAATCCCGTTGTTATGTGTCAAACTTTAACAGACCACATAAGTATTTGTAAATTCTTTATAATATCACGCTCATATCGTGACCTACCAAAAGACACTGTATTATTTCTCGTCTAGTTATTAATGTTGTCTCCGGGTGCTTGACTCCGCAATCTTCTCCAAAATCCATTGTTGTCCATTGTATACACATGATCTCAATATAGTTCTCAACAAGATTATATATATCACACGTTGATATGTTCATGTTCATCATTTTCGACACACATATATATATATATACTTTGGGTTATTTTGTACACTATTCTTATCCTTCATACTCCATCTTATTCTTCGAATCCCTCCTGTTTCCAATACTATACGTAGTTTATGATATTGCACTAAAAAGTATGGAGAACCAAAACATATAATACAATCCAAGTAAGGCTAACATATAATATTACACTAGAAATTATTGCAGATTAAGGGTATACGTATGGTTAGCTGGCGAGGAAGAAGAAGATTGTTAGAAAGAGCAGAATGGTCGCCGTATGTTACGGTGACCCACGTCTTTAGAGATTCCTCTTATGTTGGAATTATGAGGAAGTGAAGATGAAGGGTTGATTTAGAGGTGCTTCGTGAGGAGTTTCGTATGAAGATATTAAAAGTAGAAGAATCACGTGGACAGCAAGGATTTTAATAATAATATGGTATGCCATGTAACTTTAAGATATGTTAAACAAATAAAGATGCTTTATAGTATATAAAATATATGTTGGAGATAGGGTGGGGACGTTGAATATGTGCAGTGTAAAAAGACAGTTCACCTAAGCTCATTAGTTTGCAACATATATGTACAATTAACTATTATTTTACAACACGTACGTACCCATCTAGCTACCTATACGCGGTACTGCAGTACGCAGTACAATTATAGTGTGAACCATAAACCCAAACCCAAACCCGAACCCGAAAAAATCATATCATCTATGTTTAAGGCCATGTTCGTAAGTAAAATGTATTTCTAAACTTGACTTGAGCTTCACAATATAATCCTAATTTGTTTGTTTTTGTTATCTAAACTAACCGATTTGCGCTTTTATTGAGCCGAGCCCAAACCTAGCTCCTTCGAGTAGGTCGACTCACCAACAATTACCAACCCTATTAAATTATTGTAAATATTCACTAATTTTCTTTCTACTCTATAAACTTATACGACAACCCGTTTAAATATTATAAACTCGAGTCGTAAATAATGACTCGTGAGGTGGTTTTTCGTAAGGCTTGTTAATTTGAGTGCAGTCGTATGAACCCAATTTCCACACGACGCGTTTGTACAACTTTTTTTAACAAGATTTATTGTTGTTTAATTAGCAAGTAGATAATATTTATCCTAATTCATAAATGTTTAAAATTATGATTACACGTACGCAGGGTAAATTGCATGGTGCATGTTGGATGTTGTTGCGTGATTGCATGTTGCATGCATGCATCCGTTGAAGGTAATGGTGTAATTAAGAGACACAAATATCTGCCTAATTAATGTTGTGATTTACTAATTACACTGTCTATTGTCTACATACAATGAGAGTTAGCTAGCAAACAAACCAATAATTATTCTCTCCTTTCAAAATAAAAATAAAAATAGATCTACAAATATTATAATTATTTTTTCTATTAAAACAAATGGTAAACCGTTCGAGCCTAAACCTAGTCTAGGTCAAAAATAGATCGATCGGTCTCCAAAAATAGATCGATCGTCTCCAAAACAAATGGTAAACCGTTCGGCCAACAAATGTATGTAGAGAGAGCCGAAATATGAAGATAATAAGTTCTCACATTCAAGGAGGGAGATATTTCTGAACCTAGTATATAAGGTCGTGGGTTATTTCTATCGTTAATTGATTTTAGGATAAACTTACTTCGATTATGTTTTGAAGTCGGAATACGGGTATACCCAACATCCCATGAATGATGAAGATCGGAAGTGAAGGCATGCACATGTGTTTTTACCTCCACATTTGACTTTTTAACAAGGGAGGGAAAAGGAATTTTGGGAATGATATAAATAGTTTATTATTTTCAAATAGTACGTTGAAAAACATAGCAATCAGGGTCTTTGTCACCTTTCATTAATTAATTAAGATTTTGTTGGTTCTCCTAAGTTTTAGAAAAGAAATCGAAACGTAAAAAATTAGTTTTTTTTTTTCTCCCTATCTATCTTTCATAAATTGACAAATTTCATTATATCAATTTGTGTTCACATTTTAAGGGTTCGTTTAACTTGATATATTATAGAAAAATGTAATATCTTATTTTGTACAATAAGGACATTTCTTTTTTATCAATTAAAACTTATAACCACCCAAAGTTTCTTAATCTTATTGAAATTACTAAAAAATGCTAACATTTGAAGGACAGATTAATTACAAAAAATCGTTAGGATATCATAATATTATAATTTTTGATGGGGAAAATAATAACAATAAATCTAAAATAACAAATTTAATAAAATCAATAGGGTGTACGTGGTTAATTAAACGAGGTTGGATTAGAAAGATCATTTGAAGTTGATCATCTATAATTGTTTTTAACTAGTTTAGAATCTGTATGTATCGGGTACGGGTATTTTTAAAATAATGTACTTACGACGATTTTTTGTTGTTGTTTTTTCAGGCCGCACACGATCCATTGTGAGGTACTACCCGTGACATGATTTCAAACATATCCCAATTATTATCTTTTTATTAAGTGATTCACACTATATCATATTATTGTGTGGCACGAGGGATTCCCAACCCTCACCTCCGTCCCCTTTAACCATCAGGAGTGGTATTAATGCATCTGGCTGTATACCTAAGTGGACTGGTTGCGGAGAACCTCTCAGGCTCATCTCATAGCTGGACATTGATGTCACGACCCGTTTGCATACACTTGAGTCAATAACGCAAATAAAGTCATCCTACTCAAGTTATAATTATTAACCATCAAACATCATCCTACTCAAGTTATAATTATTAACCATCAAACATACACGAAAAACTATGTAAGTAAGTCCATAGAACTTACCTAAACTGATCCGATATCCGACTAATGCTAAAATCTCGATCCGCACTTATACGATTTCAACAACCTAGTCAAGACAAAAACGTCTTGATAACATATTTCTATCATCCAAAAAGCTTCTAGAGGGTTTCTAAACTAACTATGAGGTTTATATAAAGGAAGAATAAGAAACCCTAACTTTTACGAAAATTACCAAAATGCTCTTACTTTTCTTAATTTTGAAAAAGGTCCAAACTGGATCTAAGATCCTCACTATGGTCCAACAACATCTCACAATCCTATAAGTTCCATATTGGGTTCGAGGATTTACTCAATCTTACATCCTAAGTAAAAAAAACCTAATAAAACTTCTTTAGGATACCAACCAAGAGCCTTACTTTGGCCTAAGATAAATACATTCTACTAAATCCAAAATCTGAGAAATATTCTTGAGCGTACTATGCAAATTCTACTCCTAGCTAGGATGGTCAAAATCCGTAAACTCCTATCCATAAGATTCACACAAAATTCCAAAGTTGCCTTCAAGGGCACTTAGTTCCAATACTTAGCCAATTTTTACACATCCTTAAAAAAGCTGCATTAGGGCCTAACTTTTCAACATCATAACTGTTAATCTAGCCGTTGGATCATATAAGATCGGTGATCTACTAATCCTATTACCAATTGATTTTATGATGAAATCTCATTTTGTTTATGTGTTAGACTTTCCTAACATGCTTGTAATTTCCTATTTAAAAAAAAAACTTCCACTCTACGATCCATCTGTGTCGGACTTTAACGTACTCTAACATATTTTTTTGTCATATATTGATAAAATCATTTGATTCCATTTATAAAATATAATACATAATATATTTTGGAAACATCACAATCGCAAAACAGAAATACTGTACCTACTGGCTGATATTAAATTGGTGTGGACGGTGCACCTGACAGGATAGATAAGAAACTTTTTTTAAAACCATGGGGTCATTACTTAATACTGTATATTATGCTAATTGGTACTCTGAAACAATTCTTATCTCTTTAATTTATTTGATATTTTACATCTAGTTTTTGGGGAATTGTTGCTTCTGTGTTTAGGGGATGGAATTAGTATTTCTAAAGTCCAATAAAATTCCAATAATTTATATTATTTCATAACTTTTTTATAGTATTATACTTGCATAATTATACCAAAGACTATGAAAAAGTTGGACGAAATGGCTTCTTATGTTTATTGTTGAAATATATCATCTAATATTTTATTAAAAAAAAGAATATATATATATATATATATATATATATATATATATATATATATATATTCTTTTTGTTTGATAAAATATAAGATACAAATTGTTCAATCCGTAAGAAGATATTCATAAGATAATTAGATCTTTACTTTTCATTTTTTCTTCAACGTCTTAATTTATGATAATAGAATTAGCCTTTGATTATTATTTTTAAATTTTTTTTTAAATATTAACTTATGAATGATAAAATGTTAACGTATGAATGATAAAAATGTATAGTAAAAAATTTATAAAGTTTAAAGACACTATGCGAAAGCTGGAAACTCTTGGACATCATTCGCAGAAGTTTAAAATATAGGGGTAAAATATGGGAAAAAGTATTAATGGGAAAAAGTATTAAAAAAAACGTGAGCGGCAGGATTCGAACCTGCGCGGCAAAGCCCACATGATTTCTAGTCATGCCCGATAACCACTCCGGCACGCTCACTTTGATGTTCGTTTCCCCTCAATTAATATACTAATAAACGTTGTGTCAAATGATATTTGTATTAATCTAATCCCAGACATTAATACATCCCTTTGATCAAATGCGTTTACAAACAATCAAGACATATGATCTCAAAGAGAAAAAGAGAATGATAAACAATAACATCCTTCCATCAAATCTAATGACAAGATAAAAAACGAGATGCTAACACAAGTAAATGTCACAAAACTAGAAGATTTTGGCAACATCTCTAATCAAACCGCGATTAGCACGAGCAAACTCAGTGAATTCTTCAAAGGAAATGAAGCCATCTCCATCAGTGTCAATCTCCGCCATCATACGTTGAACCTCCTCGGGTGTGACTGAACCGAGGTCTTTAAGCTGGTCTCCCAGCTCTGCGGCTGAGATCTTTCCATCTCCATTCGCGTCAAAACGCTTGAAGATCTTCTCACGATCAGCTATGTCTTCTGGGGTGTCGGGTGACATTGTCGTAGATTTGCCTTTTGTTCTTGTTTGAGATGAAAGCAAAAGAAATTGATATTACTTGAAATTTTAATTGGGTTTTATAATTAACTTTGTTGCCCAAAATTGGAGGTGGGTTTACCTTATAAATCGGATCACTAAAACTAGTGCAAATGTATGGGTTCTGATTTTTTTTTCTTCTCTTTTTTCTCATGGGGATTGCAGTAAGTTCTATAATTAGCTTTCTAAAATCAAACATGATTAAACATAGAAAATCTCTGGGGTTCGTGTACAATCAACACATTTTCAGAGAAATCAATACGTACCTGATCACTTTCTTTTTCGAGAAGAAAAAATGTGGAGACTTTGTAGTAAATGGATGCAAACAACTATCAAAATACAGCTTAGAGGATGATTTATTAGAATTTTGAATGTGCAAAGTTCTCCATTAGAGCAAAGCTCTAGCCTTTATTTTCCACAAAACGCCACTTATGATTAGTAAGAGTGGCTAACAATACATTTCTTTGAACGAATTAGTCTACATATTAAGGGTACATATAAATAGGAAGGATTGTGGAAAATGACTTGCAAAACCAGTTTGATGACTATGCTACAGACTTGGGCATTGCGTTCAACACAGCTTCCTTGGTAGGCAAAGCAGGGATTGCTCCTCGTTCGGTCACGGTTAGAGCCCCACATATATTAGCAAACCGGAGTGCATCTCTTAGTTGATCCTCTTTCTGCAGATAAATAATATGTGTTGAGTAGAGTCATACATTCCTATACTGATTCGGAAAAAGCCGCTTATAGACATGTTTGGGTTGGAGGAAAGGAGAACACTAAGGGCCCGTTTGGTTTGAACTCCGGAAACGGAAACGGAAACGGAATGAAAACGTATCTAGTCCATACGTATATCCATGTTCATGAAGTTTTTGGGAATCATTCCTTGTGGTTTGAAGTAATTGTAGTAGAACTTGTTTAGTTTTAATACCCTATAGGGTAACAAATTGGAAGGAAGCAAGTGCATTTTGTATGAAACCACATGGAATGATTCTATGAATATGGTACCAATGTTGACTGAATTCATTTCCATTCCGTTTCCGTTTCCGGAGTTACAACCAAACGGGAGGTAACTGTTTTTGATCAATCTATTGAGTTACAACCTTATTCCGGAATACTTTATAAAACGGTTTTCTCTAACTTATGCTTTAGGGAACTAAGAGTCTTATAGGTAAGCTATTTTTCTACCATAGGAAAGATGTTGGGACATAGGTTAGAAATCCGTTTTTACAATGTCTCACATCCTCTCTAAATGCACCAAGTATAAGAGACTTGAGTTTCCCTTATTACTTCTCTCTACTTATTTTCTCTCTATCCTACTAAGGCTATCCCAACAAAGGAAATAACTTCACTCGTCTTTCTTTAACAAACAAATCCTTTCATTTCCTCCAACCCAAACAGGCTAGTGTTAGTGTAAAAGAATGAGGATTCTGAGTTCATAAGGATGAAGCGGTACCTGAATTAAATCAATGTCAGCAGCAAGTTGAGAAAGAATTCCAGCAACGAAAGCATCTCCAGCACCGGTTGTGTCCACAGCGTCCACTTTAAGACCTTTAACCTTGCCACTAAATTCCTGTCAAGTTTTCATAGACTTTTGAAAATTCATGGAGAAAAAGGGTCCTGTTGAATACCCATAAACTTTTTTTTTTTTTGGTTGTACAATACCCATAAACTTAGAACCACAAAAATGCAGAGAAAACTAACCTTTGTATAATACCTACAGCCATCTGATCCTTCAGTGACAAGTAGCAACTTAAGATTAGAATGGTATAGCTTGCGAACAACAGAATCGTCATATGGGTCTTCTCCTTGTGTCAGAAAAGAAATTTTCTTTCGCTTATCTGCCAGCAAATTCATTACAACAGAACTTCAGTGACTAATCCTGTTTATGTCATACTGCATGATGTATCATTTTTAAGGGTGCTTTAGACTTTCTACCTTGATAATATCAGCAGTGTCCCAGATGCTGAGGATCCCCTCCCGTGCACTTTCTGCAGATGGCCATTAACGGAGCCTTAAATTGGGGTCGTAAGACAGAAGCACACCAGCATCCTTTGCAGCTTTAGTGGCAGCAATGTGGGCTGACTTGCATGGTTCAGTAATTAAACTTATAGAACCGTAGTGAAAAATTGTAGCCTGCAACATGTAAAAAAAACCTGACATTCAATTGTGAAACTTCAAATTTTGAGAGTATAGTGCAAAAACAAGTAGCTTTAGGCTTAAACCTCTCTATGTTATCCATACGGTAAGATTACCAATTGTGAGTTTTAATTAGAATTGTTGCATTAAAACATATATTTATCATGATCTTTATGACAAGTCTCGCAAAAAAATGAAGTTTATTCCCGTATTTCTTCTTTCTTGAAGGATGCTGAGAAGTGAAAACATAGATACCTTCCTGATAAGATCAATGTCAAGCTCGGTTTCTTGAAGCAGCATATCAGCACTAGGATTACGGTAAAACATAAATTCCGTTCACCATCTTTTCTCAGCGTCACAAAATGCTAATGCAGTTCGAGCACCGGGATCAAAACGCATCCCTTCATTGTTTACATTATTCTCCTTCAAAATATCAGCCAGCATGTAGCCAAATTCATCTTCACCAACCTGTCCAGTGTCCACAATAGAGACAAACAGTGAATGGTCAGTTGGTTACTTCATAAGAAAGAATCCAATTGGCATAATTATGAACTTAGAAAATCCTAGAACCAATGTTATATAGCTAAACACAGTCATTAAATATTAACATATTGCACTTTCTTGACCCAGGTCTAACGCTAACATCAAAAGAAAGTGAAAAGGTTATCAGCTGAGTTGTATGGCCTCAACATTTAACTCTGCCCAATCTCTCCAATCCAACTGACATTGACATATTCTTAGCAATGATTCATCTTGGGGATATGCAATCATCCTTTTCCTCATATAACTTACCATGAAGGTACATTTTTTTCTCCTGATTCATGCTTATCCGGGCATCCCAACCGGCATAATGATACATAGACAATGTTGATGTCAATGATGTGCTAGAACATGGTACCCTCATGGAACAACTTCTATCTATTACAGTTCAAGAGTCCATACACAGATCCTCACCGTAACCAATTTCAGCTGTACAAGAGCAAATAAAAATAAAAAGCGAAGAAAAAATTAACTTAATGCTGAGGTTTGGACATATTCCATGTTGGGATATCGTGTTTGAGTAATTTGACTTAGGTACTTGATTTCAATCTTTTTTTCAAACAAGGGGACACTGAGCAATGTAATTACTTATTGTGTCCTCTCTTCATTAATTTCTTCTTACTCAATGTCACAACTAGTTATGCTGTTCCTCCTCGTTTCTTTCCCATTCTTTGTTACTAGCAACAATGAGTTTTCAAAAGCTTATGTTTTGCTTCATTCTTATTGAATAATTATTTACTTAAGCATCTTCTTCTCCACTAAGGTACAACCGTACAACCACTTTGGGGTGAGACAGAGATGGGTCATTAGATCTAGAAATAAGATTAATCGCTACTCTAGAGTTTTCATTATTTCATCGTTCCACAGATGGGAAAAAAAAGCTTAAAACCTCATGATACCTCATGAAATATACAAACTGCAGACTGCAGTAATTTCTATTTGGATTTTTCTCAACGATCAATATCCCTGAGTAGAGTTTTTCCTAAAAGCAATGAGCACTAAAACTGAGATGCAGGATGTAATAAGCGGACCTTTTTTTTTCCCAATACAGATGAAAACTACACATTATACTATTCAGCGTCTTCAGATAACAAACAATACCTTGCCGATAAATGCAGATGAGCCACCTAAACGTGCTATGCCAACTGCGACATTGGCAGGGCGCCACCAGGAGCCTTCTTGAAAGCAGGTGCTTCAGCCAAGGAAATCCCACTTGTAGTTGGCACAAAATCAATAAGCATCTCACCAAAGCAAACGACAAGCCCTGAATCTCTCGTCTCAGCCGACCCATTGCCACCACTAGATGCATTGACTGTTAAATTATTTCAGCATCAAGATACATCATACATTATCCATAAACGTCTTTCAAAAAAAAAAAAAAAGTACACGTCTTAATTACACTGTCATATTGAATGCTAGAAAGGCAAAATTCATCACATGAAATAACTGAAACCTGTGACAGTTAATCAAAATTTTTACGACGAAAAAGGAGGAAATACAAAATGCAAATCTCAACTTAAAGATCCCAAACTTCAGTGATTCAAGTATACAACCTCTCCATCTCAAAATAAGATCAATTAATACTACTGTCTCAAAATAAACAAACAATTTAACTGTAAAATAGTTTCCATACCTTGCAATCGACATCGCGGAGCCGAGGAAGCCGATAATGAAAAAGACTCCGGCAGTTTACGACGGATAGCGTCTCGTCGGTGGATGGCGGGCCGGAGAAAGTAGAATTGGAGATGCGATGGTGACGATTAGATGAGAAAGAGGTGAAGCTGAAAGCAGCTGAACTGAGAGACATTGAATAACTCAAATGACAATCAAACTACACGCAAAATCGTGAATACAGGATGAAATCAGAGTGTCGAACTGTGATGAGAATATCGTCGAAAAGGATGAAATTACTAAATTGCAGTAAACAGAATCGAAACAAGGAAATCAAATCAAGAACCTAGAACCCTAAAATATGCAGCAAACAGGTAATTTGACTGAAGACTCGTTCTGGACAATGACTGTGTACACTGAGATTTGCTCCAAAAACTGAAACAGCAACCAAAGAGCAAAAAGGGTTGCTTTATGAAAATATATGTTTCTGGTTGTGTGGATATAAATATAATAGAATGTGTAAGACTAACGCTGAATTAATCATATTATAAAGTAGGGGAAATTACATAACTGTATATAATTTACAAACTAGCATAACTATATGCAAAAAAGAAGAAGAAAAAATGCTCATAGGATTTGTCTAGGTATAATGCATTAAAATAATTTAATGTATTTATGAGGGTAAAATTACAATTTTCTTAAGTGTAGATTAATTTGAATTTTATTTAGAAAGTTTATCTCAAAAGAAAAAAGTTATGGCTAATTTTGATAAGTACATTTTATTTAATAATGGGTATAAAGTATACGCTTTATATAATAATTAATTAGCCTAATTAAATTAGGCCTACATTTTAATAACCCAGGAAAAAGGAGAAGTAAATAAATAATATAATAAAATAAAGTTTAAGTGTATTATATATATATATATATAGGTCGGACATATTTTATAGTAGGTAGTATTAATGTCTGGGATTAGAAGTGGTGATTAAAAAATAAAAGTGAGATATTTCTTAGATAAAAATTGTCAAATCATAGAAATTGTATCTAATTTTAACTTAATAAGTGTTTTATATAAAATAAGGGTGAAAATCTTTTATTAATAAACATTTAAATAAGAATTAAATCTAAAGTATATATAAATGATTACAAAGGGTTGAAAATATATATAAATTGCATAATGAAATAACTTAATAAGTCCTTTATTTTTTTTAAAAATAAGAATTTAAATTTAAATCTAAAAAAATATGTAAACTATACACAAAGTGTTGAAATATATAAAAGGAATATGATAACTAAACTAGTAATATACTAAAAAGCTGAAATAATAATGTTACGTGTCGTGTTCACGTTCATTTCGTCTACGCATAATGCTGAGAATTAAAATTATCGGATATTAAAAAATATATTTAGATTATACTTTACTTTCATTACAACTTATATTATATACACTTTCATTGGTTTTGTAATGCTAGTAAGCTAAGTAAAATGTATGACCAAATCATACAAGGGGATTCAAAGTTTGGTTTTCAAATTTCAAAATTTTGATTCGGAGATTTTTTTTAAAGTTTTGTTATTTAGACTTTTTTTTAAATTTATAATTAATGATAAGAAACTCTTTTTTAATGGATACTAATTAACCGTCGCACGTTTTGCGGATGGGTGAAACGAATATTAAATATGGATTTCGCGTTATATATATATATAGACAACGTTGGAACTCTTTGAATATTCAACAATCAAACTAATATCTTATTCATTATACGGTAATATACATCTAAGGGACCTAGGTCTTTCAAATCTCGAATTTGAGAGCTTTGCTCTTGTTCCCGGTTAGGAGACCTTGCATACAACTGATCATACACCATCAAATTCTTCTTACCATCAAGCTTTGAAGCAACAGATAGCAATACCCTTTAAGAATCATTTTTAAATTCCAGTAGAAAACCTTTCCTAAGCTACTGCTTTTTGCAGTTTCTCTTCTACAAGCTCTTCAGTCTTCACTACTTGTTAATCTCACCCTGCAAAGTGAGAGAACAATGATCCCTGTTGTGTCAACAAGGCGATCAACCTGTATATCAGTAGAATATAATTATTAGATCATAAGAACATGAGTTTTAATATCTTGTGAACTTTTTTATTGGCATTTCTTAGGTAAAACAATTAAGAACAAAAATTATAAAGATTAATATTCCCATGCAGGCACATGATATTACAATAACAAAACTTTGTTGCATGAATTAGACATCTTACTAATACAATCCGACAAGTCTTCAATCATTCATGTTCAAGGAAAGTGAGTGAAAATTAAATAAGCCAATGATGTGAAAATGAGAAAATGGAACATATTTTCTGCAACTTCAAGATATATAAACAAGCTGCATAGAGGACAATACCTTATTTGGATTCAACAAGTAGTGGTACAAGGTGTCCTCTCCCCATGTAACAACCTTATTTTTGTTAGTACCTAAGTAGAAGTACGGAGCAATAGTTCCTGATTGCCGCAGCTTTCACCTAGATCTCGCCCAGTGTCCCCTTCCCCACCGCCTTCCGACCCGAGAGTATACAATGACAACTTCCGACACTCATGCCCGATCGTGAGACTGTCTTCCGAACGTCCGATGGCACGTTGCTCTGACCTGAGCTATGTAACAACGAGATCTCCCTTGATCCTTACCGGATGTGCTTGACATCACGGTATATTTCTTCATTTCTTCCGGTATCGGTTAGTGATTGAAGAAATCAATGAAGACTTCCATCGATTAACGTGGGGCATTAAGACATTTTAGATGTTCAGATTGGAAATCAATTGTCCCCTTTATGATATATGACATTGGATATAGCCGATCATGAACAGAAGAGGATTTAAAGAAGAAAATACCTAGGAGAGAGAGAACTTAGCAAGATCCCTGCCGAAAGTAGGATGAGGAATAGAAGCCAAATTGTAATCGATATTTGTGTAAACCGGCTTGCTCTCCTTCAACGCCGTTGTCATTGTAGTGTCGATCTGATCATGCGCATCATCGAGATTGTTCACCACCACCTGCAAATCTATATCCCAAAAAAAATTAACAAAACAATTACGGAACATATCAACCAATTTCAGAATTAACCATCGGATACTTCTCCTGGCTGAAATCCGGTGTTCGATTCCGACAGGGATGACGATTTCGTAGTAGAGCAAACAAGAGAATCAAAATAAAAGATTGGTAAAAGAACGAACTTGGTCGCCGACGGCAGGTCACTCCAAACTCCATGGCTAACTTGCAATTCATCCATGCCCGTAATCATCCTCTGCATCCTGCCAAAAAGAAAGAGAGAGATGGAAGCGACTTGTGGAATCCAACGAAAGAGAAAGAGACAAAAGAAAAAGGGATGGACATCCTCGGCACTGGAAGATAGACGGTGACGGAAAGTCGCTTGAAGAGGAGAAGGTTCCATTCACGAATTGCATGTACATATACATGAATGAGCAACGCCTCAACGTGATGCAAAGTGGCCCAAAAAACCGACTCATTGAAGCTGCCACTATTCATTTGTGAAACTCTTTCTTGTATTGTATAAAGGATTATATCAAAAATATGATTTAGAGTGGAGGAAGATAAATCAATAGAAGTATAAAGTACTTTAAGTGAAGATCGACAGAAAGCAAATGGTTTTTTGTATCCCTAATCATATCATTCATTCTCATTAGTTGTATGTAAGTTATTGTTGTATGTTTCGGTGATTCATGAAACAACTTGTTTTTTGGCCTTATTATTTTCCAACTTGTTGTCCTTATAATGAATTTGAATAAATTGGAGCCTTTACACGGTCCGATGGAGATGAACCTAATCTCGAGGGTGGTTAGATGGCGGAAGAATGGTTTGTGATAGCCAAATAAAAAGATTTTATTGCCAATGAGATTCGAGGATGACTAGGTAAAGCTTACTTTTCAATCTAGGTGTCAAATATGTTCTTAAAACATGTTATATATTCATTGAGACATGCTCTAAGTACGTAAGCGTTTATAGGTGTAATGATATATACACACTACTATAAAAATGGGTCATTAACGACGTTTTGACCTCAACACTTATCTATTGTGTCAGACGATACTTCAGCACTTTCAACAAGTGTTTTACTATTCCGACGCTATTTAGCGTCCAAAATAAAAAGGACACCTATAAACGTCAAAAATAAGTTATGAAACATCAATTAGGGATGGCACAAAATCCCGCAAATCCCGGGCCCGTCCCGATCCCGATCCCGGTGGTTTTTCGTCCAAAAATTATAAATCCCGTTCTACCAAAAATATTGCAGGACGGGATGGGTTTTACCTTCCTCGTCCTGCAAGGCCGTCCCGTCCCGCATATATTAAAATTTAAATATAAATTAAATAAATAAATATATAAACCTAAGGAGTAGTGATTATTATGTAATTTTGTTCTTATAAAATTAGCAGTTATCCAAATCCATCTACAAAGGGCAAAGTAAAATTGAACTCATTTGTGGCATTGTGTAAGGAGTAGTGACTACTATGTAATTTTGTTCATATATTTTATTTTGGATGTTTAGACTTGACAAGTTGATTATGGTTTGTAAACCATGTTGCAATATTTTAGCTTGATGTCTTTCATTTGAAGGATATCAACGAATATTTTCTTGCGTAAAATTTTAATTTTAAACCGAAAAGGCAAAAATAAATTTTATATAGATCATGCGGATTGATCCCCCGTCCCATCCCGTCCCGGTCCCAACCGGGATAAGACCCAATGATTTTTAGTAAAAAAATTTCAAGGCCCGTCCCGATCCCGTCCCATATATAATGGTCGCGGACGAGACGTGGGATGACCTTAATCTGACCCGTCCCGTCCCATGCCAACCCTACAATATGATCAAATTTCATTACCGCCGTGATAGATAAAACTAAGTTATTGTAAGATAAGACTAAACCCACCTCTTTTTTTTGAGAAGACTAAACCGCCTCTTTTTTATTTTCTTACTTTTTCTCCTCAAACCCTAATTCACTTCACAACTCCCACGCCGCTGGTCTCCGTCTCTTTTACATCGCCCTAAATCTTCGCCACTGCTCTCTTTGTCGTCCAAGTTTTGTTTCTATCGCTTCCTCATTCCTTCTGTTATAGTGAAGATTCGATTTGGGATCTCTCTCGCCACCATTTCGATCTCTTTGGTATGTTTCTCTCTGGTTTACAATCCAACAAATATCGATGTTATGAAATTAAGGGAGCAAAGATGGTACGAGCAAGAAACGAGAGTTGAATAGAATTCAAATAAAAACGATGAGAATGAAGCCCTAACAATGTTATCCCTCCAGATAGCTAAGTTTTGATTGTATTACATAAACAATAATTAGTTCATTTCAGTTTGGTTAAAATGGTAAGAGCAAGAAACGAGAGTTCAATAAAAACCAAACAGAAACTGTGAGAATGAAACCCCTAACTACTATAGATATAGATAAGTTTTGATTGTATTATTTTAAACAACAATTAATTCATTTTAGTCTCGTATATAGATTGTAAGAGCAAAAAAAAAACAAGAGTCCAATAAAATCCAAACAAAAACGATGAGAATAAAGCCCTTAACAATGTCGTCCCTTCAAATAGCTAAGTTTTGAATGTGTTATTTTAAACAACAATTAGTCCATTTCAGTCTAGTTAAGATGGTAAGAGCAAGAAAGGAGAGCAATAGAATTCAAAAAAAAAGATGAGAATGAAGCCTTAACAATGCCGTCCCTTCAAATAGGTAAGTTTTGATTGATTACTTTAAACAATAATTAGTTCATTTCAGTTTGGTTAAGATTGTAAGAACAAAAAACGAGAGTTCAATAGAATCCAAGCATAAACGATGAGAATGAAGCTCCTAACAACGTCGTTCCTCCAAATAACTAAGTTTTGATTGTATTATTTTAAGCAACAATTAGTTCATTTCATTTTTACTGATGATATTTTCATCTTGTGCTTGAAAGATCCACGTTCGAACATTTCTCAAATAATGATGTAAAATAAAGATAGAACTTGCATCGACAAACCTTCAAGCGCCCTTTGATTGAAAGAAATAACAATAATGAACTCAGTGAATTCATAGATACAAATGTAAGATTTTTCAATGCATAGAACACATTTAGAAGGCATTATGGTATCGATAATTCGTCCACTGATGAACTTTATCTTGTCCTCTGAAATATCCTAGTTCTTCCAAAAACACAATCATTTCTTCATCTCCACAACCAACATATTGCAATAGTAAATTCCTCTCTCCAATCATAATACTTTTCCATGTTTCTTTCCACCATTCACTTAAGCTTCCTCTTATAAATTCTCTGAGCTTATCCCTAGTCAAAATTCCAACGCATACTTCCGAATTTAGGACAGTCTCTAATTATCTGTAGAGTCGTTTCCTCTCCATTTCCACAAGTTTTACAAGCAACATTGGAACACAAGTGTCTTCTGAACCTAATATATAACTATCATTCATGTAAATGAATGCCCGAGTCTCTATATACATTTTTGACTGTACATGCAATAATTATGGGAAAGTATTATACAAGAGAGTCACCGAAGATAAGCAACAATTTATATACTTACCATTTTTATAAGTTTACATTGTCAAATACGTATTTTACAAGTCTCATCAATCTTGTCTCGAGCATTCCATTTGTACTATTTTTAGATTTTAAATAACTATTATTAAATGACACAATTGAACTTATCTAACGTAATAACCGGAATTTTTATTCCGAAACCGATAGAGTTATCGGATTTAAATCGAACAAAAACCAACTTATATTAGTTCCAATTAAAATTTTGGATTATCCGTTCTAGAATTTTAGTAGTTTATTTAATTTCCGAGTTATAGGGTTCCGGTGATTTAGCGATAAATCAACGAATTCGGAAATTAAATTTAGGATTCATCGAGACCAAGTTGTTTGAGAAAATAAAATTAAAGGCATATATATAATTTAATAAATAATTAAATCGGGATTCGGATTGACTCAGGAATATAGCGGAATTGGTTTAAAGTCGTAAAACTATTTTTCCGCAACGCTAATCCAGATATTCATCATCCCTAACCTCTAAACCCTAACCCTAACCTATTTTCCGGCCACCTACTTCCGACCACCTACACCACCGGCAACCACCTGGACAGAGCCTCTACGGCACGCCGAGCCGCCTGGACCCTATCTCGAATCCAATCGAACCCTAGGTGTGTGGAATCGAGCCCTAATCGCAAGTATCGAACCCGATGAGCCTGCGGTTAAGATCTTCTATATCACCCACTTCATGTATCCTTGTATCCCTATTGCACGATTGGTGGAATTGTTATTGTTTATTATTTTTCTCGTAAAGCACTATTACTTTTTTACTTCTTTATTTAGCTTCAACCAATCACATGAGAGGGATACATGTATCAATGATATAGGAGATCTTAATTGGCAAGCCTGAGCATCAATTGGAACCATCTCCAGGTCCGTCCTGCACCGGAGATGCTCGATTGGTTGCTCCCATTGTTTGCCGTGAGTCCCAGCCGCCGAAATCGAGCCGAAACCGCGGAACCGATTGTAACCGATCTAAAAACTCTGCTCAACCATCTTCGACTCGGGCAACGCCGACCGGGAAGCTAGAGGGACCACCGGACTCGCACCTCGCCGGTGACTCCAGATCTGGCACCGTCATCGACCGCCGTCTCTCCTGCCGCCTGGACGAGCCCCACGCCTCCACCGCCGGCCTTCTACAAGCCCTAACCCTGGTCAACGCGGGATTGACCAAATTTGGGTATAACTACACTTTCGACCCCATACTTTCTATTTGTGTTTATGACCCATATTTCTAGAATTTGCAAATATGCCATGACTTGAAAATTACAGAAAATGCCCAACTTTATATTTACAGTTTGTGACCCAAACTTTCTAAGCTTGCGAAAAATGCCCAGAATTTCCAAAATTAGTTAAAATATCCCAAGCTTATATTTTTAGGATACGACCCATGTTTTTAGGATGTGAAATTAGTAGCTTTGTTGGCATTTAGAGATTAACTTGTGTAGGTTGAGTTTAAGTGATTGAGATATATAGGGTTTGATATCTTAGTATTTATATAAAGGATATAAAATCTTTTTGGACATAGGATATGGACGGAAATGACTAAGGATGAATGTTAAGGATGAGAGGCATCTTGACCTAGCTTTGGAGCTATATTTAAGTATGAATGAATTATCTTTTAAGGTAGAATTTTGATATGTTGTTGATAGTATGTAGTTTGTGGTATTAAAACTTGGGAACGACTCAACGGTTAGATTTGAACTTATGAAGTCATGAAGAAGGGTACAAACTCTATTTAAAAAGAGAGAAGAAATTTGGCTAAGTATAGGAATTGGTGTGTGCATGAAGGCACATTTGGAATTTTGTATAGAACCTATGAGTATTTGTATGGGGATTTCGGATCATTCTAGTCAAAAGTAGATATGGCATAGTTAGTCTAGAAATCTTGTAGAAGCTTCATACGTGATAGAATTGTGTTGTTAAGGCGTTTTCCGTCTTGATCAAGTTTTGAGATTGTTTACGTACGGATCAAGTTTTAGCGAGTTTTGATGTCGGACCAATTCAGGTAAGTCTTATGGACTTGCTTAGCTAATGATGCTATATATGAGTGTATGCTATGTAGTGGTGTGTGTTTATCGTTTTAATAGAAATTAATTAGAACGACGGTATAAATTAATTAGACCCAAGTGTATATGATAACGGGTCGTGGCATCGTTGCCCAACATTTTAAGATGTTGGGAGGTTCTCTACGACCAGTCCATACAATATACGGTAGAGATGCATTGGAACCATTCCGGTTGGTTTACGGGGACAGAGGCGAGGATCGATGGGATCCTCGTGCCACAAATGAAGTTGAATTAATAAAAAGTGAATCACTTAATGAAAAGATAAGAATCTGTTTATGTGTGTTTTATGTGATGTGTTTATTATCCTTGATGTGTGTTTGTGCTACATAGATATGTTGATATAGTGATTGTTAGCTAACGGTGAAAACCGATGTTGTAGATCTGCAGGTTAGTCGCTGTTGAGGGAGCCGGAGAGTGTGGTCAGCCGGGTTTTTCATATTTGTTCTTTTGAGTTTCATTTGGGATGTGTTGGGGTCTTTTCTTTTCTTAGTTGTTTGTTTCTTTTGGATGGCTGATGATGTTCTCCCTTTTTTAGTCATGCATAATAAAATATCTTTTAGTTTTATCGGTTTTTTATGTGCCTTGTTGTAAGATTCTAGTTACGTTGTTGTTTCAGCTAAGGTCGGGACCCATTGTGAGGTCCTAACCAGTAGCATTCCGGGTTCTCAGAATTCGGGTGTTACATCTAATTCTTCCTAGGTTCCTAAGAGCATCGATAACAAAGGTTTCTTAACATAAAACAATATTGATTTCTAGTTAAAAATGATATTGGAACTAAGAAATTGGAGATTATGTGGTTGCTTGCTAAGCAATGGCTAAAAAATGGTAGAGAGAAGATTGTTTAGTATATAATAATATTATTTGTGAATTGAAGTGGCTAAGCATGAAAGAGCCCAATCTTTGCCTATTCAGTGGCGGCTTGCTTCTTTGCCTATTCGGTTGGGGCGTCTTGGTTTATACTCAGATATGAAGACTTCTACATTTGCTTTTGTGGCCTCTAGAGCCCAATCTTGGACCCTTCAAGACCACATCTTGCGAGACAATGGAGTTGTTGATACGAGATTCGAGTTTTTTTGCAGCGTTTGACAATATTCAAGCTTCTATTGCTAGTTTTGATCTTTATAGTTTAACTGTCAAGTACACCGTCCCCTAAAGCCCAACATGCTTTGGTGAGTTTAGCAAGACAACGCATGCGATGGAAGAGACTTTTGATATGACCCTCAGACAAAAAGCGATTTTTAAGTGTTTTGTAGTTAGCGCATAGTCAAGACTTCCTTCTTACTATACCCATTGAGGGGCTTGGACAATGTATGTCTCCAGTTGAGTATCGCACGATCCTTAAGTATCGCCTTATAATTCCTTTGTTTCCAGCTGATTTGATTTGTCCGATGTCTCATTTGTCGGAGGGATTTTGGTGCTTTTGGGAGCATGTAGTTCATTGTAAAGAAATCCCTGGCTTCAAATAGAGGCCATGATCTGGTTCATGATGTTTTATGTGACGTGTTTAGGAGAGCAGAAATTTCGGCTAAGAAGGAGGCGCATGTGACCTTCTTAACTAGTCTGCGAGAAGGAGAGATCTACTTTGAGGCCGGCGGACGTGTTAGTGATTGGATGGGTCGGTGGAAAACATGCTTATATTGATTTGAAATGGGGTCTCTCCTCTAGGCAGTTTGGGTAGTGGACCTTTTGTTGTGGGTAAAGTAGCTCTCAACATGCTTATGAGAGTGGCTAAGATGAAGGAGTTTGCATTGAAACCAACATATGTTTCTTCCGTTCTGTAACACCCCAAATCCGCACGACTCGGAGTGCTACTGGCTAGGATCTCACAATGGATCCTGACCCTAGCCTGACAAACAATTTCACTGATCTTACAACAAGGCACCGATAGATTAAAACAAAACATGAAACTGATATATATATATATATAGATCAAAAGGTAATACAATATACCGCTGAGTACAAACAAACCCAAACTGTACATCAAATAACCCATATCCCCGATACCGCCCCAGTGTACGGAGCCCTCAGCGGATCACCCACTCTGGATCACTCTGCAGCTCTCCTATCCTGCAAAGTCTCTACAACACGGTATGAAACCGTTAGCTAACCATACACAAATATAGGAATATTCTAGAGCACAAACACACATCAGAAATCTTAACACATCATCATGCTTTCACACATTTACCGGTTCATTATCTTTATAAAGTCCAGCAATCAACTCGTATATAAATATCCATATAAACATAAGTGACACGAGGATATAAAACCTCGCCTTTGGGTCCATAACCAGCTGGAATGGTGCCTGGAACACTACCCCGTGTACCCTAAGGGAATGAGAAGTGCCCGAACCCGTTTACCAGGTCTGGCCTGCCTACAGAGAACCTCTCAGACTCCCAGCGGGATGAAAGGGCAAGTTATCACGACCCTACAATGGGCAAGCAATATACCATAGGTCGGTGACTATCATAACACATGCTATAAACATATAACACACACCACTCATGCACAACATCCTATATAGGAATGGCAACTAAGTAAGTCCCACGGACTTACCTCAACCTCGTAGTCGTCTCACTGGATCAACCTCAACTCAGTCCACTCCAAACTGAAGGATAACACGGCCTATACAAGGCATACATATATATCAAACTCCTATCACACAAAAGGGTCACACCTAGACCCAAGGATCCATAAGGGATCATATCCAACTCGTAAACCTCAAAGCCCTAACCGGCAATTCCATAACATACTCGTTAACATCCGAATCCTAGCATGCTACTACCGCTCAACTAGGAAAGGAAAGGATCTACCTAGCTTTAGGTAGACCCGAGACAAAGCGCACCTGCGTAACAAAGGGGCGTAGGGGCGGAGGCAAGCAACCGCGGGTGCGGCGGAACGTAGCCGGGGCGGTGACAAGGGACGCTGGAAAACGCAGGCACGCCGCTGGCACGACGCAGCGCCTGCGACACGGTAACCGCGGGTGCGGTGACTTCTGGGCGCGGGGGCGGCGACAGTGCAGAATGAAACCTCGCGGCTTCTCTTTAACTCTTCACTTGATCAATCACGTCTACTCTCTTCCAGATTCATACATAGGTCACAACATACACATACATACATCAGTCCTACATTCAATCATCTAATCCTAAGCTAAGAAGAAGAAGAACAAGAAAGGAAGAAGAAAGAATGAAGAAGCAAGGAGGAAGATGCTCACCACAGCTGTGGTTAGCTAAGGCACTGATCACCAACAACTTACTGGCTTCCAAGTACAACAGTACTCACCATCATCAACCACAAAAGCCACAACACATCCAAACTCAATCCAAACTCTTCTAAACCAAAACAAGATCAAGGGAACAAGGGAGAAGCAAGAAGGACGTGAATTGGATTGGGAAGTATGAGGAAACCCTTGCTCAACAAGGTGAAACGAAGAAGATAAAGAAGGGTAAAGCGTAGGTCAAAGAGTCAACAAAACCGGCTGCAACCGCCGGAAACCGCAAGGGCAGGTTTCCTGCCGCAGGGGCGGAACAACAGGGGAGCCGCAGGGGCGGCCTCACAGACACGCGGGGGCGGCTAAGGCCAAATCTAGCTCACAAAACTAAGGCTCTTACACGTTCGCTGCACATTTAGACATCTTGCCCCTGATACCGTCAAGATTTCTCAAGAGGTTTGCAGCGGGTCTTACTTGTTAATGGTGTGTCTCTCTTAGGTCTTCAGAAATAGTTTTTAAGAGAATCGGTTTTGCTATCCAGAAAGGGGGTAGCGGCGCAACTTGTTGTCCGCCTACCTTCTAACTCGATGTAAATAACATTATTAGACATTAATAAATTTATAATAAATATACAAAAAATATCACATTAAAAATATATATACATTTAGTGTAAAATAGTATGGTTTGGTTGCTTTTTTTTATAAAATTATGGAAGTAAGTAGGAAGCTAAGAAACCAAATTGAAAATTCACTATTATGAAAAATAAAATAAAATGTTAAAAGAGAAATTAGAAAAATTATGTCATAACTTTCATTTTTTTTTAATAAGAATTATACTTCATTCAATTAAGGTAACATCTTGCAACAACATATTTCCAACTCCTATGAAAAATCTAAATGGGAGATTTTTAAGAGAAATAAATAAAATTACAAAGGGTATAGTATGGTAGTAACGCTCAATTTTTTAAGTTCAACACATTGTGATGGTGTTATAGTTTGGACCAAATTTAGAGAAAGTATGAGAAAAAAATGTTGAAAAAGTAGATTGCATTGGAACATTGTAGGAAGGATAGTTATTAAGAAAATAATAATAACTTTGGCACATTTCACCGGCGTCCAATGTATTTTTTAAATTGAGTGTTGTTAGAAGGTCAGTCGTGAGTTCCTCCAAGGTTTATCTTTGTCAATGAACGCAATATGATTGATCTACATAGATGATCATTTATATTACCATACTCTTAACATAAGACCAACATATATTGTCTATTCTTCAACGAAGTAACGGATATGTCTCAAAATCTCCCCTGACACCTCATTTTTCTTGCTCTTGTATAAGGGATATATCTTTTGTCATATAAAAAGTGATTATATATATATACCTTAACAAAAGACCAAGATTGACCTTTGTCTCGAAGATAATGTTATGCATCCGCCTCCAAACACCTCCTCCACAACCCACCAAATGGTTTAAGCTTTCGTAGTCAAAGGTTTAGTTCTAGTCTTGATCGATTCATCCTAATAAGACAAGAGACAAGGGTTTTTCGTACCTCCCTAGCTATTGTATTGTTGTATGGTATGTAAAAGAGTATAAAGTCAATGGAAATAGGTTCTATTATTATTAATAATTAACCTAAATCCCAATAATAATAAATAATAATAAATAAAAGATTAATAACTAAAAAACGAATAAATTACGGCACAAAAGCAAACCGGCCCGAATGAAAAGTAAAGCAACAAATAATGAGTTAGTTAGCAAGAATGAATGAAAAGTAAAGCAAAAATAATGAGTTAGTTAGCAAGAATCAATCGCCAACATGAATGACCCATGAAACATTGCTAAGAATCAAATCCAAAATTGTGGGCAAGTGCTAAAGTCCGACACATACGAACCGTAAAATTGGGATCGTGTATATACGAATGAACGTGCATATCAGACCCAACCATTTCACCGATCTTATATACTAGACTTTGAAATGTTACTTTTAGATTAGAGAACTTATTATTTCCGTCCGACGTAAAAGACAAAGCTAGTCGGACCTAGGTGAAAAGTAAAGGAACAATAATAAATTAGTAATAAAGAATCAATTCCAAACTCCAAAGCTATGGCATACGTAGCAAACCCCACATCATCAACCCACGATCATTCAGTCGATCTATATATAACCCTTCAAAAATATAGCATACGTAGCACAAAGGAGGATCAAGTTGATAAGGAAGATGGCGAAGACGAGTCGCTCAGTCCCAACTCCTCGAGCCAATGTTCAGAACGAGCATGCGAATCGAGTTGTGAAGGCGCAAATACTAGCCCAAAGCATCGAGGGTGATCAACCTGCTGCGGAGAAAGAGGGACAAATATCGGGCTGTTTTCTGAATATTGTGTCATGGATTCAACGTGTTTGCTGCTTTTAATTGTACGTATACATAAGTATGTGGCTGCATATGTATCGTTGCAATAAAATTATTTTACATTAGCCTTAATATTATTTACTCCATCCCCTTTCGGAGATAATCACTGATGAAACAACAATGATTTCAGGACCAAAAAAATAAAAGGAAAAGCAATCAGATAGTAGAAACAAGATCACAATGAAATGAAGCAATAGGACTCTCGTTAAGATGATGTACAAAAAAAAAAAAAAAAAAAAGGATAAAATCCAAAATTAATCTTAAGAAAGAATTTTTAATTTATTTTTTTTATATCCAGGTCTAATACGTCGGAGAAGTGAACCTATACAAGTTATAAATTACCTTAAAACCAATTCCTCCCTCGGTTCGTATTTTTTTTGTTTCTTATTTTATTTTACCACTAAGTAAGTTCTATATAATATATAGGCATCGTAATAAGACCATGTGATTATGGGATAATTTCTTAGAATATAGATTTTCATATTATCTTATTTTCCTTCTTTTATCGATATATGTGCGTATTGATTGTTTGTAAATAGCACAATTAAGCGGAATAAAATTCTTACGTGGTTTATAAAGATAATCAGTTCGTATATCAAAATATTAACATTTTTCGAGCTTAGTATATAAGGTGAGTGAACTAAAACTCTTATTGATAATTAATTTTAAGATTGGGTTAATGTGTTGGGCTTGGGCCTAACGCGCGCATGTACGCTCGTATGCACATAACCTTCCTCGATCTATGGTCCGTCTGTATCGGACTTTAAGCATAAATTTGATCATCTACTTGATTTTCATGTTATTATGGTTATAAAATGGAATTATTTTTAAAAAACTTGTCTACAACACACTAAGTTATCCTGTTGGCCGCCAGCGCTGGATACCAAATAAGCTCTAAGCATCATAAGCCAACATAAACCCTAATTTTGAAATCCTAGACACTAAAACTTATAATTTTATGGTAATTTTCATCAGCTTGATAAGATTTTGGAGCTTCTAAACCCATATATTTTATGATAATCTCTCCATTGTTTCTTCCATTTATTGCAAATAAGTAATATAAAATAGACTCTTTAAATCAATAAACTTATTAGTAAAAACAAGTTTCGTGGCTCAAAATCGAGCAAGGCGAAGTCAGAGACATAAAAGTTCCAAGGTAGCCATGCCATTTAGTCAAATTAAGCATGTGGGAGGCGAGATTGACGTGTTCAGGAAAAAAGAAGAGTCGAAGAAAGTGCTTCAAGAGGAACGGAGTCAACATGCCATCGGCATTGTCCACAACCGAGGAGCTTTAAAACGTAAGACAAGAGTTTACAGTAGTTACAAACGTTAAAAACCAAGCTCTTATTCATGCCGATGAAGCGACCAAGATTGCAGAAACTCATTTCGCAAAGAAGAGAAAGGTAGATCAACGTTTTGGGTTTTTATCTTTCTTTTTTCTTTTTCATTTTAATCGTCCATGATTTAGTGTTTTGTTTTGAGTTCTTGAAAATTGGGTTAAATGGAAGAGTAAGCCCTTTTTGTATAAATGAGCACTAAGTAGGTTCCTTTTCATATCAATGGACAAATTAAGCCCCATTTACTTATCTTTAAAAATTAAATGAAATGGTAAATTAGGAATATGAAATTACTTAAGCAAAAACTCAATTAATTTAATGAAAGCTCAAATCCAATTGTTTTAATGAAAGCCCAAGTGTTTTAATAAAAGCCCAAGTCCAATTGATTTAATGAAGATCCAAGAGTTTTAGTAAAGCCCAAACTCAATTGTTTTAAGAAAGGTTACGTCCAATACACAAGCTTCGGACATGGCTCAATACACAAGCTTCGGACATGGCCCAATACACAAGCTTCGGACAGGTCCCAATACACAAGCTTCAGACAAGGCCCAATACACAAGACTATGACAGGGCCATATACACAAGCTTCGACAAGGCCCGATACACAAGCTTCGGACAGGGCTCAATACACAAAACATAGGACAGCCCAATGCACAAGCATAGGCCCAATACACAAGCTTATGTCCAATACACAAGCTTCGGACATGGCCCAATACACAAACATGGCAAGCTTCAGACATGGCCCATTACACAAGCATCGGACAGGGCCCAATACACAAGCATCGAATAGGGCCCAATACACAAGCATCAGGCAAGGTCCAATACACAAGCATCGGACAGGGCCCAATACACAAGCCTAGGACCGTACACAATACAAAATATTATTAAATATTGTAATTATTGAGTTTGAATTTTGGATGAGAGGCCCTCCCTTACACCCTTATACCAACCGGACTAATTGAACTTGTGTATTTCATTATTGTTTTTAATGTTATACTTAAAACCGAATATTACTACACACATCTGTCGTTTACAAAAGTCATTGTTTACACATGGTCGAGTTACACAAGTCTAAACCAGATCGAGTTACACAAGCCCAATCAAGTACAAGCCCAATCGAGTTACACACCAAGTCAATGTCCGTCGAGTTACACAAATCCAAGATCCATCGAGTTACACAAATCAAAGGTACGTCGAGTTATACAAGCACAATCGAGTTACACAAGTTCAAATCCAATCGAGTTACATAGTTTCAAGTCCAATCGAGTACATAAGTTGAAGCCCAATTGAATACACAAGTCCGAGTCAATCAAGTTATACAAGTTGGTGATTTTAACAAAAATAAGGGGGGAAAGTTTAATTACCTAATTGTAATTTCCCTAAAACAATTGGTACAAATTGGTAATTTCAACAAAAAAGAGGAAAAAACTGTAATTGCCTGATTGTAGTTTATTACAAATTTCGTAACAAAAATGGTAATTTTACAAGCATAATTAGAGATACATCTCCACTTTGGAGGTACATTCTACGTGGCACTATTGATGACAGTCAAATCTGTTGTTCAATCTTATAAAGGCTACATGTTCTAAGAAAAAACATCTAATTATTGCAGGAAAAATGCATTCAACCAAGAGGTGAAAGAACTGAGGAAGAAAGCAATATGTTTAGCAGACCCAACATTGTCTTCCACCATAAAAGCTACGCTAATATAGTAATATACAAAAGGGTAATTTGAGTATAAAAGTCACTTTGCAGAGAAGCTTCATAATTTTAACAATATAAAAGTGAAGCTCTCCCATTTTCTTTACACCTGAAGCATCAATACAGATGAATATTGCCCATATTCGCAAATGAAGCATCATTTTCTTTACACCTGAACCATCATTCGCGTATAGGCAAAACGAAATCAAGTAGAATGCTTAATGTGCAAATACGATTTATCTGTCGATGAGCTTGATGAATCAGGGTCACGCAGATCTGGACTGAGGCTGGCGCAGGAGGAGGAGAAGACGGGTTGGCTCGCGCAGGGGTCCGGTCTGTGTGTTCCGGCAACGGGCGGCAGCGGTGGATTTGTCCGGCTCCGACAGCAGCAGGTGGAGGTGAGGCTGAAGAAGAGCCGTTCGTCATTTTTTACGGGATGAAAGAAATGCAAAAGGAGAGAGGAAAGGTGGAGAGAGTAGGCACAGAAAAAGTTAGAAGTTAGGGTTTTTATTTTTTTTAGTTCTCCTTATATTCCTCTAGATAATGAAGGTTAGATTTAAAATTTATAAATAAAAATAAGATGGCCCTACCTAGTATTAGTAAAACGAAAAAAGCCCCACTCCCTCATTTTTCTCTTAAAAATTTGTATCATCCAACACAACTACTCTAAAATTAGTGTCATTTAACATTATTATGCCATTAAATTAGTACTATTATATATCATATTACAATTTGTTTTTTCAATTATTAGTAATTTAATTATTATAAAGTTTGTATAAGATATGAGATGACAATAAACTAATCAAATTAAATACCTCCTAGCTAGGCTCCAACCTAACGATGTCATATTTTTTTTTTTTTAATAAGAAATCTACTTAATTTTATTAAATATGTCTTGCAACTCTACGGGTAAATGTAAATGGGAGAATTTTAAAGAGAGACCTAAAATGTTTACCTCTGTCCATTGCTTGTGTGTTAGGGGGTACATCATTGTCATCCATAATAAAAGACCACGAGTTCTTCACATCTTTCTAGCTTTTGGATCGTTGTATAGAATATAAAAAAGAATAGAAAGTCAATGAAAATGGGGATATATCATTCTTGATAATTTTATTTAAAGCTCAATAAACGAATAGAGGATTAATCACTAAGAAACGAACAAACGAAGACGAAATACTTTGAGGCAAAGCTAACCGGGCCCAAGTAATGAGTTTAGTTAATTACAATCAACTCCAAAAATATGCCATACCTCGAGTTGTCAAAGAGAATCGCCGAGATGAGTGATCCATGAAAATTGCCAAGAATCAAATTCCAAATTACTTTATTATACAAACTATATATCTAAATTGATTCGATTAAGTAAAGATCGTAAACTTTAATTAAGTCGTTGTAGAATCAGATATATATTATTCGATTCTTTAATAACTCTAACTTTAATTACTGATTTCTTAGACTAGAGAATTTAATTATTTTAACAAGTTAAAGTCCGACACAAAAACGGATTTTAGAACAGATTCATGTACATATGAGCGTACATATACGTTAGACCCAAACATCTCACCGACTTTATATATTAAACTAATAACATCTTCACTTTAAACGTACGTGTACCTTATTATCCCCACAAAAGACAAAGCTAGCCGGACCCAAATAAAAAGTAAAGGAACAAATAATGAGTTATTAAAGTTAATAAGAATCAATCCAAAGTTATGGCATACGTAGCAAATTAAACCACACATCATCAACCCACGTAAGGATCGATCTATATATAACCCTTAAAAAATATAGCATACGTAGCACAACGAGAATCAAAGTGTCAAGGAAAATCGCCAAGATGAGTGACCCTATATCACAGACCGGAGATGGAGCTCCGATGAGTGACCAACTGTACCGCAAAATGGAGACGAGCTCCGATGAGTGACCCAACTGTGCCGCAAAATGGAGACGGAGCTCCGATGAGTGACCCTGCACCACAAAGCGGCGGAGAAGGAGCTCCGACGAGTGGCTCAGTCCCAGAACTTCAAGGCAAGCTTGAGGAAAAGCATGAGACTCAAGCTGCAAAGGAGCAAATGCTAGACCAGGGAGAGAATTGCGGCTGTTTTCAGAAATTATTGTCATGGATTCAGCATCTTTGCTGCTTCTAATTGTACATATGCATATGCATGTGGCTGCATATATATCTCAATTTGTAAAGTTGCAATAAAATTACTTTACGGTAACCGCAATGTATACTCTTCATCCCATTTGGAACATAGACGTGTGGATCATTATTTTTCTAACTTAGACTATACTGAATAATGTGAGTCTGGTATATAAATATATATGAATTACTCCTCTAATTGTTAATTGGTATTAGCTAGGATGAACGAACTCATTTGTTTATGTGCGTAGGCTCATTTGGCGTGTCTACGTCTTAGATGTGCTTGATAATTCATACAAAATTGTTAGGTTTTTTCCTCACTCTAGTTCAATATTTTATCCCTCCCTTTTATAGCCTATAAATGTGTTTGGTGAGTTCGGATTATGGGTATGAACTTAAGAGGTTTTCTTTATCGTCATGTATATATTATTGAATTATGATGAAATTAACATTTCATCTTCATCCCCTATATCACCGAACAAGACATATACCTTTCACGAAAGTCACAAAGTTGATAGGTGATTCGAGGACAACGCTTAGTCAGAGGCGGTGTTGAGTGAAGATGAGGTTCTAGAGGGATTGGTAGGAGAAGGTGTTGGCGAGGTCATCTGCGGTGAAAGAGTCGAGGTGGTTGAAGATACAATTTGGTAGATCTGCGTCCTCGAAATTCGGTTAAAAATATACATGTAAACAAAATTTCATCTCCTAGATACAATTTGGAATGAAGGCATTGGATGGGTTTGGCTAATAATACTCCCCACAACCGCAGTAGATTGGTTATCATGAAATAAGTCTTTGACCAATATCTACCGATTGATCAGCGTTAGTGTTCAGTGTTTGACAGTAGTTGACGACTATTTTATGGGAGTCAAGGCGACAATTAATGAAACGTCCTACCAAATTCACAATCCTAGTAGATTGGCTATCATGAAATAAGTCTTTGATACGGAGTCATGCTTCACATGCAAAAAGATCCCGGTTTAAGGATGGTGAGTAGGACATTTCGCTGATAGTCGCATATATCCATGAAAGAATGATGGCATCAAGTTTAATCCATTGAGGATTAGAAACATCAAGATAGTTATCGTTAATATGATTGACAACGTCATCGGCACGACCAGTGACGGAGAAAAGTTCTGCTCAAGAATGATATCGGAATTTGACAAGATCTAGAATGTTGGGAACATGAACATGATTTTGTATGTTCAACACAAACTACGAAGTGTGGAACACCGGGGTGGTGGCGGGTGGAACGTGATCGGCAATGGTGCCGTAGTCAATGGATTGAGCGTCATCATTGGTGATGACCTCGTGATCGGCATTGTCTGACATGATGGTGTATTAGGGTTACGGTAGGGATTGGCGGAAAGACGGTGGCGGTTATGATGGATCGAAGAAAATTCTAAAAGAATTGTATGGTTTTTCAGAACGGCTCTATTACCATGTTAGATGAGATATCGATTGTGAAAATAGTCCCGTATTGAGAACACGTTACAACACTATATATATATATATATATATATATATATATATATATTTTTGTATAAATCATAGGGGTACAAAAGTCCAACCATACATATGAATAATATACGTATTTATATCTCTAACATTTGGATCTACACCTTAATACCTTATGTCTTCAACTTTATAGTCATCTCGCAAATACAATTCGCTAATTGAAACACATATATTTTCTACCAAATTGCAAAATAATAATGAAATTAATATGTAAACAAAATTTCACACGTTGTATGTTGTAAAGTCCAACAGTAGACGATGAATGGAAAATACAAGGTGCAAGAAGATTTGAATTTAGTTAAGCTTTCAAGGAAAGATCTGAATTAGTTAAGCTTTTAAGGAGGAAGAAGATTGGTTTGGATTGGTTCTGTTTTTTTTAACCTGGTTCGTTCGAATTTAAAATGAATTATATAAATGGTTCATGGTTCAAGAGAAAAATTATTAAAATATTCAAAAGTATGGCCGTTTAACGAGAAATGGAACGGAACAATAGTGAGGATTATTTTGCTGACGCAATAGTTGTTAAGGGTTTCTAGTAATTTCACATTTAGCGGGTGATTAATCGTAAATGGGCCTCTATAAAGGGTGTTTTTCGGTATTGTACCCAAAATAAAAAGTTGTCTTGGTGGATGCATCCCAAATCTAGTAATATCCAAATTCAGACCGAATAGATGTACGAACAATTTATATTAGACACTAGACAAACATGAGTACGTAGTGGTTCTCCACAAAGTCAATTGTAGATCTTATCCATAAAGAAGAAAAGAATGGAAAACTATGGTTGTTCGCTCATGAACTTGAAAGCTAGGCATGCCCCCTAAAATCAAGCATTTTATATGGAAAATTACAAAAAAAAAAAAGTTCTAAAATCTAAGGAGAGACTAAGAAAACAAAGAGCATTGTTATACCGATGGAATGTGCCTTATGTAACTAAAACTTGGAAGATCTTGGACGTTTATTGATTGATTGTCCGGAAACAAAACAAACAATGACAACATGTTGTACCGGTGGAATGTATGTGTGTTTTAATTTCATTTTGCGTGTTGTGTTGTGCTACTTAATATTTACTTATATATTGAATTGTTAGCTAACGGTGTATACCGACGTTGTTAGACCTTGTAGGTTAGACAACTGTTGAGGAATCTGGAGAGAGGTGGTAAGCCGGATTTCCGCACTTGTTGATTTGGGTGTTGGGTTATTTTGGTGACTAGAGTCATTTCCTTTCTTTGGATTTTGTCACCTATTTGATGGTTGATATTTGTTTCCGTTTTGGTATATTATTCATTAAAGGTTTTTATTCGGTTTTCTTTATTTGTGCCTTGTTGTAAGATCCGCTAAAGTTGTTGTCAAACTAGGATTGAGACCAATTGTGAGGTCCTAACAGTAGCATCCGAGTTCCAGAATTCGGGGTTACAGAGATGGGAGAGGGAGGGAGATAACCTCTTATTTCTCTTCGAAATCGCTTTACGAATCGGCGGTGGAGAAACAAATCTTGCTTCAAGGCCTTGCGGATTTCCCCTCAGACAACTGAGAAATGGGAAAGGGAGGGAGATATCCTCCTCTCTTTGAAATCACTATATGAATCGGCGGTGGAGCAGCTCAATTTGGAAATGATTTGAGCTAGGGTTTTAATTGTCTAGGGAAGGATAAACTCATATTGTTCAGCGTCCTTCTCCATTGGAGAGCTATGGTTCTACACCGATCCTTGATTCATCTCCGACGCCATCAAAGATTCGAATCGGTGTTGCTTTTGGCAAAAACTAGAGGAGAAACAAATCTTGGGATGAGTTGTTGAATCTGTTGCAGCCATGCATGGAAGCAGTTACGACTATACCAAACCCGATTTTTAGTTCAAATAGAAGGTAGAAGGAGGAAGAAGTGCATGAATGGAATAAAATTTAGATATAAAATAAAAACCTCCTCAAATCTTCTTGGGAAGATCAGGAAAATCTCTATTTTAAATACCGTTAAACACAAATCAAAACTGCAATCTAGTTCACAAATCTCAACCTAAACGGAGATCGTAAATTTTGTCCCATTCCAAAAATTAGTTTACGATCTAAGGGTCAATGAGCTATTCAAAGGGTTTTGAATATTTTGAGAAGCAAATATATATTTTCTCCTCTCTCTACCCATAGCCCTTTCTCTGCAACGATCTATTGCTTTGGGTGACAAGATTAAATTCGATGATGTACCCTAGGTTTACCCCGTTATTACTCGTTTGTTCAAGAGAAAGTTTAAAGGATTTCGAGTAGGGTTAAATGTAGATACAAATAGGGCTATTTTTGGAAGGGAAAAAAGTTGTAGGGTTAAGTGCAGTAATTTTGGAGCTGAAGCTGATTGTAGTTGAAGCTGAAGCTGAAACAAGTAGCTGACTGAAGTAGCTTATTTATTTCGATAAACTAGTTTAGCATTTGGGAGATACGAGCTTATAGAAGCTGATATAAACGTAAAATGACAAAAAAGGGTTTCATCCATTTTCTTTTTTCTTTTTTTTTTTTGTAAATATTAAATAGAGGTTGTAGTGAAATATTATTCTAACAAGTAGATAATATTATTCTTTAATTATAATAAGAAAGTGTAAGAGCCTTAGTCTTTGGGAGCCAGTTTTGGCCTTAGCCACCCGAGGGTCTGTGAGGCCGTCCCCACGGGTTTGTGAGGCCACCCCTGCGGCTAGTGTAGTAATCTGCCCCTGCGGCCAGGAAGCCCGTTCCTGCGGTTTTCTGCGGCTGCAGCCGGCTTTGTTGACCTATGACCCGTGCTTTACTCTTTCACTTCCTTAATCCAATTCCTTTGCTTTGACTTGCTGAGCATCTTCATTTCCTTTCCCAGCTGCCTTCACGTCGTTCTTGTTTCCTTCTCCTTCCTTCTTGATCTTGTACTTGGTTTCCTCTTGTTTTGGAAGAGGTTTTGTGTGGCCTTGTTGAGGTTGATGTTGTTGCTGAGTTGAGGAGCCAGCTGAGGCTGTGTTGGTGATCTTTTCCTGGCCTAGGACCACATGTCTGGTGAGCTTCTTGCTTCTTCTCCCTTTCTTTCTTCTTGATTCCTCTTCCTAACTTAGGATTAGATGTTGTTGAACTATATTGATGTTGGTTTATGTATGTATATGTATATGTGTAACTTTGGATGAGAGATGACGTGATTTGATCACGTGAAGAGCCGAAGAGGAGCCGCGGGATCACATTCTGCACTGTCGCGCCCCGCGGTCCAGAGAAGCCGCCCTTGCGGGAGCCGTGTCACAACGTCTGCGCCGTGCCTGCGGTTGCCTGCGGCCACTGTCACCGCGCCTGCGTCCGAGCATTGCCGCGCCTGCGGGTTGCTTGTTCCGCCCCTGCGTCTTTCCGTCACGAGGTGCGTCTTGTCCCGGGTCTACCTAGAGTTGGGTAGATCATTTTCTTTCCTAGTATGAGCGGGTTAGTAGCATGCTATGTATGTGTATGAGGATAGAATGATGAGGATGTGATATATCTGTATGCCGGTTATGGCTTTGAGGTTTATGAGTTAGGAAATGATCCTTATGGATCCCTTGGGTTTAGGTGTGACCCCTGCTATGGATATGAGTTGATATATGGTTATGCCTTGTTTTAGGCAGTGTTGATCTCCAGAGTTGGAGACGATTGGGTTTGAGACTTCCGAGGTTGAGGTAAGTACATAGGACTTACTTAGCTACCATCCTTATATTGGATGTGTGCATGAGTGGTGTGTGTGTTGTATGAGTGATAGCATGCGTTGTGATGATTACCTACCTATGGTTTAGTGACTGCCCATTGTAGGGTTGTGACAAACTTGTCCTTTCATTCTGCTGGGAGTCTGAAGGTTCTCTACGGGCAGGCCAGTCTGGCTCAGTGGGCCGGCCACTTGTACCACTCCCTTAGGGTACATGGGAGGTGGGACCGGATCACCACTCCAGCTGGCACCATTCCCGAGAGGCGAGGGTTATATTCCTCGTGTCACATATATTCATATTGATATATATATATATATATATATATATATATATATATATATATATATATATATATATATATATATATATATATACGCTTGAATGACTAGACGTTATTAAGATAATAAACCGGGTAAATGTGTGATAGCATGGTGATGTGTTTACTATTCATTGGTGTGTGATTGTGCTTATGTATCTTCTTATATATGTCTATGGTTAGCTAAACGGTTTTATACCGTGTTGTAGATCCTTTGCAGGTTAGGAGAGCTGTAGAGTGATCCATAAGGGGTGATCTGTTGAGGGCTCCGTAAACTGGGTAGTCCTCGTGGGATATGAGATCTTTTGATCATGTATATATTTATGTTTTGATTGTACTCAACAGCTCGTTGTATAAACCTTTTGATACTTTTTATATCGGTTTGATGTTTTGTATTGAATCTATCGGTGTCTTGTTGTAAGATTCAGTGAACTTGTTGTCAGGCCAGGGTATGGATCCATTGTGAGATCCTAGCCCAATAGAACCTCGAGTCTACAAATTCGAGGTGTTACAGAAAGTGTTATTTTAAAATCATAAGTTGCTTTTATTAAACTTAATTATTAGTTTATTTACACATATAAAATTAAAAATCAGTATAATAACATTATTATCACCCAAAAACAATTTAATTAGAAAAAAGAGCACATTTTATTAAAAATGAATTGGTTAACCAATATTATAAGAGCTATATAATGTTATGCTATAATAATAATTTTAATATGACTAATTAAAATATAAAAGTGTTATTTTAATTATAGAATTGTGATGATTTGTTGTGATGATTGGTCTTTATTTTGATAATAGTAAATTCAAGCTAAAAACATAAATTTAATGTAGAAAATTATAAGGAAAAAAAATAAGAGAAAAGATTATGGCAATTTTTTTTATGAAAATAGAAAGATTAAGCCAATTATTTTTCTGAATTTTCTACATTAAATTTATAATTTTCATTTATTACCCATACGAGAGTAGCCAATTTTCTACATCATCAAACATTTATTTGTAAGAATGGAGGGCAATAATGTTCAATATTAAGCTTCAGCTTCCATAAGCTTGCTTTGAGCAGCTTATGGAATTTATGAAATTTCAGCTACCATAAACTACCTTCATCTGCCATCATCTCCCTTCATCTACCTCTGCAAACATCAACCCAAGG
The DNA here is from genome assembly GCA_002319775.1 of Fagopyrum tataricum. NCBI lineage: Eukaryota > Viridiplantae > Streptophyta > Magnoliopsida > Caryophyllales > Polygonaceae > Fagopyrum > Fagopyrum tataricum. The sequence goes on from CM008282.1 coordinate 47,659,520, forward strand.
GGAAAAGTGCATTTTTTCAGCTCCCATCATCTACTTCATCTCCAATAAGCTATAGTAACAGCCTAAATCCGTAGGACTCGATGTGCTACTGGCTAGGATCTCACAATGGATTCTGACCCTAGCCTGACAACAAATTCACTGGATCTTACAACAAGGCACAAATAGATTAAAACAAAACATAAAACTGATATATATATATATATATATATATATATATATATATATACATATATATACATATATATATATATATATATATATATATATATATATATATATATACATATATATACATATCAAAAGGTAATACAAAGTAACTGTTGAGTACAAAATCAAAGTGTAAATCCGTACATCATGAATATCCCATATCCTCGATAATGTCCCAGTGTACAGAGCCCTCAGCGGATCACCCCACTGGATCACTCTGCAGCTCTCCTAACCTGCAAAGGATCTACAACACGTATAAAACCGTTAGCTAACCATATACTTATAAAAGAAGATGTTAGAGCACAAACACACTTCAGGAATGATAACATATAAACATGTTGTCACACATTTACCCGGTTAATTATCTTTAATAAGTCCAACACTCAAGTAGTATATATATCTGCATATGAAAATATGTGACACGAGGAATATATATAAAATCCTTGCCTCTGCGTGCAATAGCTAGCTGGAGTGGTATAAGTGCACCTTCCCGTATACCATAAGGAGTGGTCAGTGCCCTTCCCGTATACCAGATCTAACTAGATTAAGGGGAACTTCCCAGACTCCACTACGGGATGAAAGGTAAGTTGTCACAACCACTACAATGGGCGGTCACTATAACATAGGTCGGTAATAAACCATAACGCATGCTCTAAAGCATATAACAAACACCACTCATGCATACATCCAATATAAGGATGGTAGTTAAGTAAGTCCTATGGACTTACCTCAACCTCAGAAGTAGCCCAACCACGATCAACTTTCAAACCCGGTCCACTCCAATCTGGAGGACAACACTGCCTAGTAACAAGGCATAAACGATATCATACTCATCATCATTCTAACCTCATACATATACCTAACATGCTACTAACCCGCTCATACTAGGAAAGAAAAAGGATATACCTTACTTTAGGTAGACCCGGGACAAGACGCACATGCGTGATAAGAGAGACGCAGGGGCAGAGTAAGGCAACCCGCAGTTGCGGCAAGGCTCAGCCGTAGGCGTGGTGACAGTGACCGCAGGCAACGCAGGCACGGCGCAGGCGTTGTGACATAGCTTCTGCAGGGGCCGGCTTCCAGGCGGGGCGGCGACGGTGCAGAAAGTGACCCCGCGATTCCTCTTCAGCTCTTCACGTGATCAAATCACGTCTTCTCCATTCCAAAGTCATACACATACATATATATACACATTCCAACATTAATCTACATCCAAATCATATAATCCTAAGCTAAGGAAGATGGAATCAAAAAGAAAGAAAGAATAGAAGAACCAAGTTTTACCTACTACTAGTCTAGGCAAGAAGATGAACCAAACTACACTTCAACTAGCTTCCAAGCACAACCACAACATCCAGCCACAACAAGGCCACACCAAACTCTTCCAAACTCAAGGAAACTAAGAACAAGATCAAGGAGCAAGAAGGACGTAAGGTAGCTGGAAATGAAGTGAAGAAGAAACCCTTGCTCAACAAGGAAAGAAAGAAGTAAGGAAGAGAGGGAAAAAACATGGTCAAAAGGTCAACAAAACCGGCCTCAGCCGCAAGAAACCGCAGGGGCGGTTCCTGGAGCCCAGGGGTGGAAGAATAGAATAGCCGCATGGGCGGCCTCACAGACCCACGGGGGCGGCTAAGGCTAAAAACTGTAAGAGCCGTAATCTTTCGGACCGAGATTGGTATTTGACCGAGACGAACTTTGGCCGAGATTAGCTTTGCCGCCCCTGCAGCTAATCCCGCCGCCCCTGCGGGCGCACTGCACCCGCGGGCACTCCTACCGCCCCTGCGGATTACGGCGGCTGCAGCCGTTTTCCTTGACCTCTTGACTCGTGCTTTACCCTTAACCTTATTTCTTTCTTCTACTTGCTGAGCAAGGGTTTCATTCACTTTGTTCTCATCCCATTCCAGGCTTCCTACGTCCACCTTGCTTATCCTTCTTCCCTTGTGAGTTTGATCTTGTTTTCCTTGGAGTTTGACTTTGAAAGTGTACCTTGTGGTTGATGATGATGCTAGTTTTTGTTGTTGCTGAGCTTGAGGCAAGCTTGTGTTGTGTGTGACCTTTCCCTGCAGCCTTAGATTCCAAGTGTGGTAAGGATCTTCTTGCTTCTCTTCTTCCTTTCTTGTTCTTCCTTCCTAGCTTAGGATTAGATGCTTGCATAGATGTGTATTGATGGTTGTATGTGTATACTTATGTATGTGTACGAATCTGGAAGAGAGTAGACGTGATTGATCACGTGAAAGAGCCGAGGAGGAGATTGCAGAATCGTTTCTGCGTTTTCACCGCCCCTGCGGCCAGGAGTCACCGTCCCGGCGACAGTGTCCAGCGCCAGCGGCCCGCGTCCCGTTTCACCGCCCCTGGGCAGGAGTCACCGCCCCGCGGCGACAGTGTCCAGCGCCAGCGGCTGCCCGCGTCCCGTGTCACCGCCCCCGCGGCCACGTTCCGCCGCTCCCGCGGCCATCTGTTTTCGCCCCTGCGCCTCTGTGTTCCGCAGGTGCGTTTTGATCCCGGCTCTACCTAATGCTAGGTAGATCCTTTCCTTTCTAGTATGAGAAACTTAGTACCATGCTAGGATTCGGATATTGATGATTACGGTATGGAATTGCCGGTTAGGGCTTTGAGGTTTACGAGTTGGAATTGATCCCTTATGGATCCCTTGGGTCTAGGTGTGACCCTTTGTGTGATAGGATTGTGATATATGTACGTGTGCCTTGTATAGGTTGTGCTGTCCTCCAGTTTGGAGTAGACGTTTTGAGAGTGGATCATACTTGAGTTACTTCTGAGATCGAGGTAAGTCCATAGGACTTACTTAGCTACTATCCTTATATTGGATGTATGCTTGAGTGGTGTTTGCTATATGCTTTATAGCATGATTAGGAATAGGATTACGAGTATGATTATGTTTATGATGGTCACAGACCTATCTTTATTATACTGACCGCCCATCGTAGTGGCTGTGATAACCTTTCCCTTTCATCCCGCCGTGGAGTCTGGGAGGTTCTCTGTAGTCAGGCCAGTACTGGTATAAAGGAAGACCCTCACCATTCCCACAGGGTACACGGGAGGTATGCTGATACTACCCCAGCTGGTTAGAGTACTCAGAGGCGGGGATCATATTCCTCGTGTCACCTATCTTCATATATATACATATTTTATACGATTGATTGATTCACTTATTAAAGATAATAAACCGGGTGAATGTGTGATACCATGATGAGTTGTTATCGTTTATATGATGTGTGTTTGTGCTCTTGCTTCTCTTATATATGTGTATAGTTAGCTAACGGTTTCATACCGTGTTGTAGTTCCTTCGCAGGTTAGGAGGACTGAGGAGTGATCCAGTGGGGTGATCTGCTGAGGGTTCCGTACACTGGGCATATTTGTGGGATTTTGGGGTTGTTATCGGTTGTACGGCTTTTGGTTTAACTTTTGTACTCAGCAGTACCATGTATACTCTTTTGACATGTACATATTTATATCAGTTTCATGTTTTGTTTTAATCTGTTAGTGCCTTGTTGTAAGGTTCAGTGAAGTTGTTTGTCAGGCTAGGGTCAGGATCCATTGTGAGATCCTAGCCAGTAGCGCCTCGAGTCCTACGGGTTCGGGGTGTTACAAAAACGGCTCCCAAAGACTAAGGCTCTTACAACTACAATAAGTTGGTGCCAAACAGGCACTAAATTGAAAATTTAAGGGTCCATCAGCTATTTAAGGGTTTCGAGTAGGGATGGCAATGGGTTATCACTTCCGTCACCCGCATCGCCTAAAATCTTCACCTGACCCGTAATCACCCTTACCCGTACCCATGGGGTGAACGGGTGGATCGGTTTTTTTGGGGTGAAATTTAACCCGTTTTCTTTACCTAGTATTCAACCAAAAGTTTAAACAAATTGAAATTGTGTAAGCTGAAATTAAGTATACAACTTAGGGCCTGTTTACTTGCAGATTGGTTTATTTTCGGGTTTATAAACTAAATGAGTTTATACGAGTTTATAGTTTATTTTCGGGTTTATTTCTCAATGGGTTTTATATATATAAATCGTATAAGGTTGTTTACTTGTAGTTTATTTTTTGGGTTTATTTTTGTTTAAAATACACTTATGCCCCTACAAAGATCGAAGAACGACGGGGAATACATAGAGATGAACAAAGAATATCGGGTTGGAAAAGCACAAGACTAAAATCGGGTTTCAAACAAGAATAAACTCATCCCAGCAAAAATAACCTTGCTCAGATAAGTTTATTTTTGAGTAGTATATAAACCCAAATAAACTCATAGAGAATTAAATCAATCTCCAAGTAAACACGCACAAAAATTAAACTCAGGGTTTATAAACTAAATGAAACAGAAATAAACTACAAGTAAACATGCCCTTAATCCGAATTAAGGCATAATAACTAAAATAGTTGGAAAAATATAAATCCGAAACATCTTACGTACCTCCAAAACATAGAATGAGCAAAAAAATGAAAAAATAACAAAAGATTATGAACACACCTAGAGTTGACACAATCTATTTGAGTCATCCTTTTAGTAATAATATATATGCATGTAACAAACAGTATATTCCCTTAAAATTCATGGGACATGAAAATAAGTAAGGTCGACAAGATTTTATATGTCATTAAAATATAAAAAAGATGGTGAGGAGTGCGGGTGATGGGATGTTGGTGATGAGAATGGGTGGTGGGTTGGGTGATGGGTCCTGAAATGCTCACCCGTACCAGATCCGCCCCATCACCGCTACCCATCACCCGAGTTTCACCCGCATGTTAACGGGTTTTCAGCCGTTTTTTCGGGGCGGTTTTCGGATACCCATCAGACGTGGGTGTGATTGTCCTCCCTAGTTTCGAGTATTTGGAGAAGAAAAATCCTTTTCTCCTAATTCACCAATATCCCTTTCTGTGCAACAAACAATCCGCTGCCAGATCAAATTTGAGGATGTACCCTAGAACCTACCCCGTTGTTACTCGTTCGTTGAAGAAAAAGTTTATCGACAAGAAGAAGAAACCGAGCCAAAAATTCTTTTTTCCTAATCCCAAAACACAAGCATCAAAACGTCCTTCTAGATTCCTCAACATGGAGGAACCTCGATCTGGCCCCTAGAATGAAGTTACCTACTCCCGATTCCGACAGTTCCGATTGTGATGGTCCCGATCCTAATGAGACCGAACTTGAGCACATAATGCGTTTTAGGAACGGGTAATGTATCTTCCTAATATTTATCATTATGTGCATCACCATCTTCTATTACTGATCTGTATCTGTTTGATTTCGATATCGAGGTACATATCCCGTCGGCATCTTCTATTACCCACCATTTGGATCATCTGTTTCTAATATGGGGATTTCCGTTGGTTCTATTGAAAACCTTATGAACTATTGGCTCATTCTTGAATGCATTCTTCTGCAACCAACATAATTTAGGATTAAACAATTTATTCGATATTGTAGTAATAATTTCTTTTCATTGGATTTCTATAATTTGCCTATTTGTCGTATTTTTATTTTACAGAAAGTCCCATCTATGCTTAGGTAAAGTTTTTCCCATTCGTAGGAAGAATGTCATTAAACGGTATTGTTGTGATCTTTCAACGAGTTACTTCGGAAATAAAGAGAAGAAGAGAAGACAAAATCGTTTTGTGGTTTTTGGCACAAACCTTGCAGCTAGGTTTTTCAATATACCTATGTGGATAATGAATACAACCCTACACCTATCTATTTATAACCATAAATAGATAGAATCCTCTATTAAATAGATAGAGTCCTATAAAAAGATAGAATTCTATAAAATAGATAGAATCCGCCGCGGGGGCGGAGCCCCCGCACCCCCCTGTCGCCCCGGACCCTTTATTCCATGGGCCCAAAATATGTTTCCCCTGACCCATTGTATCAATATATACCTAGATTTATTGTCTTATTATAACAATCTCCACCTAGACAACATAATCTAATACAAAAAATGGAAACACATATACAACGAGTGACATGAACCAAATCCAAGCAATGCTTGAATTTGTCTGCGGTAACCGGTTTGGTCATCATATCAGCTACATTCTGAGAAGTGTGCATCTTCTCCAGGATGATCTCACCAAATTCTTCTAGCTGTGCCTTGTACCTTATGCCTTCTTTCTCTGAGATGCCTTGTTTCTTCTTGAACACCCATTTGCATCTTATTGCCCTCTTACCTGCTGGAAGAGGAAACATCTCCCACATCATGTTCTTATGGAGAGATTCCATCTCCTCAGCCATAGCACCTACCCATCCTTCTTTCTCCTGACTATGAATAATCTCTCGAAAGTTGGATGGATCATTTGTGCCAATGACTAGAGCATAATTAACCATCTCCTCAAAAACCATATGTTATAGGGGCCTTTGTGATGCGTCTGCTTCTGCCAGAAACAAAGACTTTCAACCTGTTGTTGATCTACATCATGCTCCCCACCTGTTGGTGTAGGTGTGCTAGAATCTAAAAGCTCCACCTCCATTGCTGATATGGATTCAGTCTCTGTAACTGCAGGTTTCTCAACTTCCTTGGCATGTAGAAGCATTGTCTGTTCATCAAATACAACATCTCGACTGATCATCCGTTTCTTTTCAACAGAATTCCAAAACTTGAAACCCTTCACACCTTTCTCATAACCCAGAAAAATGAACTTCTTAGACTTTGCATCCAGCTTTGTTCGCTCATCACCTGGAATCAACACATATGCTGGACTGCCAAAAATCTTCAAATTTGATAAGACTTAAATCAGAACCAGTCCATACCTCCTTTGAAAACCTTCCCGTCAAGAGAAGTCCGGGGTGATCTATTTATCAAATAGACCGTCATGCTCACTGCCTCTGCCCATAATTTCTTTGGAAGCCCTGCATTCAATCTAAGACACCGCGCTTTCTCTGCAATGGACCGATTCATCCTCTCAGAAACACCATTCTGTTGTGGTGTCTTCCGCACTGTATAATGTCTCTGAATGCCATGCTTACCACAAAAACTCTAAAACTGAGAATCCGTGTACTCTGTCCCATTATTCGATCTCAGATACTTCACTTTTCTCCCTGTCTGATTTTCCACTTCCGCCTTCCATAGCTTGAACTTGCTGAAGACTTCAGATTTATACTTTAGAAAATACACCCAGACCTTCCTTGAATAATCATCAATGAAAGTGACGTAATACCTAGATCCTCCTAGTGACGACACCTGAGTTGGTCCCCACACATCAGAATGCACATAATCAAGAATTCCACCTGTGTTGTGCTGACCTGTCTTAAAAGACACCTTGAATTGTTTTCCCATCACGCAAAACTTGCAGAAGTCGATCTTACAACTCTTCACACCATCCAAGAGACCTCGCTTGTGAAGCTCAATCATCCCCCTTTCGCCAATGTGACCCAGGCGCATATGCCACAAAGTTGTGTACAGCACCCGAAGAAGATTTCTTTATGAAATTAAATAGAGACTATATCAAGACAGACCATAAGGAGGATATTCGCATTTAAGTAAGTCTGGACGACATTTGTGTTGATGAATTTGTGAGTTTTGTCAACTTACAAACATGGAAATATAGATATATTTGCTCGGAAGTATAGATATGTTTGCTCGGAAGTTTATATTAGACCAACCGCAGAATGTTTAGAACATATTGTAGTGCAGCCTAATTTCACCTGGTTGACAGTCTTAACAGAAGTTATCTTTATGAAAAAAGGTAAGACTTCGTTTATGACCAAGAACTTCTGAGTTTCATCAACTTATGAACATGGAAATATAGATACCCTCAACCACGTTTGCTCGGAAGTTAAAATATGCTTAGACCAACCGCAGAATGTTGAGAGCATATTGTAGTGTTATTAACCTTTATTATGTTGGCACATATGAGTTGCTGAATATTAGAGTATCAAACTCTCTTATGTTAACAACTCTTGCTTGATTGATTATTGGTTTATATAGATTAGGGAGTTTAACTATTCCAACATGTTAAATTCCGACACAAATGAACCGTAAAACAGAGTCATGTGCATCGAGCGCACAAACATGTTAGGCCCAAACAACTCACCAACCTTAAATATATTAAGCTCATAATATTCTCACTTTAAAGTTATGGCATACTACACATCATCATCCCACGTAACCATTGATCTATACATGGCCCTTCAAAAATATAGCATATGTAGCACAAAGAGAATCAAAGTGTTGAGGAAAATAGCCAAGATGAGTGACCCTATACCACAAAACGGAGACGGAGCTCCTAGGAGTGACCCAACTATACCACAAAACGGAGACAGAGCTCCGATGATTGACCCTGTACCACAAAGCGGCGGAGAAGGAACTCCGACGAGTGGCTCATTCCCAGAACTTCAAGTCAAGCTTGCGGAAGAGCACGAGACTCAAGCTGCGAAGGAGCAAATGCTAGACCAGGGGAGAAAATTGCGGCTTTTTTCAGAATTTTTGTCATGAATCAGGCTATTAGCATGTTTGCCCTTAATAATTGTACGTATACATACGGATGTGGTTACATATGTATCTCAATTTATAAAGTAGCAATAAAATTACTTTACATTAGCTCCAATGTATACTATCCATCCCTTTGGAAGTATATATATATATATATATATAATATATAAAGTGAACGGGTCATGTGTATACAAGGCACATACACGCTAAGCTCAAACCTAAATTTTTAATTAGGTATATTAATTGACAATATAAAAAGTAGTTTACCTAATATTGTTCGTTGGATATGTCATTCAGTATTACAGCACAAGACCCTTAAATCCGATATATATAATAATCAGATCGAGTTTACTAGTATTACTAGATCTGTATGTGGCCTTTTGTTAATAGTTGGTGAGCTAGAGTTTTTTATATGACTTTGGGTTCGATCCTGCAAGCTACAATAACTTGTTTAATTTTTAATAGTTTTGTGTAATAGTTGGTGATATATCAAGTAAACAATAATAAATTTTACTGAGTTCTAATTTTAGTTAAGTTAATTTATACGCATAAATCTCATTATAAGAATCTCATATTATATTTAACACGGGTCTTGAGAATCGATCGAACCGTCCTGATTTTACCGATCTTATATACTAGAGTTGTTACGTCCTAACTTTAGATGCGATAACTTATAATCTCCAACAAAAAATATATATCATTAGTTTTAGATTAAAAAAATCAATAAGAGATGGTTATAAGGACAAAAGAACAAAAAAGAAATTAAGGAATCGGTAGTAGAAACAAGATCACAATGAAATGAAGCGAGAAGATTATCAATAGTTCTTCCTCCCTATTATCCCCTATATCTTTTACGAATCTCGAAAATTTCTTTATCTCTTCGTTTCTTCCTTTTGTTTAGAGACGCAACCGAAATCAATGTGATGATTTAAACTAAGTAATTTTAAAAATCCAAGTTAATCTCGAGAAAGAATCAATGTCTTTCAAATATGCAACTTTTTTCTTCGGGTTGTTAGTTGAGAGAGAATCAAGTTAGTTTTATATCTATATATGAAAAACCCAAATGAATTCTTTGACTTAACGAACAATCCAAACTAATCTTTATATAGAGATTTTTATTCCGATAATCTGGCCATTGTTTCTTCCATTTATTACATATATAAATAAAAACTAAACTCCTTAGATCAATGAAACATATTGGTAAAAAAAGAGAAATTCCACACGATTGAGCCATCTCGTTGTTAGCTTGCGTCAATGGCGAACTTCCACCCTCAAACCCATTTTCGCAATCAGAAGCTGCATTGTCGGCAGCACTCGTACGGATATTCGCAGACATGTAATCCTTATCTACATACGCTTTCAACGCATCATCTAATGCACTCCCCGCATTCGAATACATTTCGTCGCAAATAGCCAACTGCTTTTTCACAAAAGCGTCGGAGCCACCTTCAAACGTTCTTGATTTGGGACATAATTGCGACGCTTTTTTTCTTCGTCAATTCGAGTGCGATTTTTCCAAGTCCTTCAAGATTCGCCGTCGTGCTTCCCGGATCAGATTGTAAGAAACTCACACATGTTTGGTAGTTTGGGATGATCGGTTCGGATTGGGATATTTTCTCGCAAGTGCTTATTATGAGTTGTGTGTATGCGGAGGAAGAGGGTAGTAGTATCAAGAGGATTGTAAGGGTTAGGGAAATGATTGATTCATAATATGAAGACATTTTTGTTGTTGTTTACAAATGTATTCGTATTGAGAAAACATTCTCTCTTTTTATATGGTGGAAAATCAAAAATTAATAAATAGAAAACAATGAATGACAAATACTTTCAAAGGAAAAGGATTTTACATGCTTTTTCCAAATTTGTCTTAATCATACTTTTTTATAATCATTAAATGATTATTGGTGAAGTATTTTTCTACCAAATCTTTTTTCACTACCTAAAGAATATCCTATAAGTTTGATTTAGATGAATTATTGATTAATAATTCATTAAAGGATCTTTTACCAGAATTACAAATAAAAAAAATAAAAAATTACTAAAATGACACATTATTAAATATATTTTACCAATATAGCAAATTTCTTGACACATTTTGTAGGATTAGTTATAAGTATGGTTAAGACATTTTTTTTTATAAAACATAGATTAAGGCTAAACCCAATTTATATCTTCATGCACTTTTTTTTAATAGGCTAAACCCAATTTATATTTTCATACACGTTTGTTTGCTTCTTTTCTTTTTTTTTTTAATCTTTTTTTTTCTTCTTCTTTTTATGTTTTACTTTTTCTAATATGAACAACATTTTTCCTCATTTTTATTTTACATTTAAAAAAAATCAAAAACATGTTGTTCCCGGAAATCTAATTGCGGTTGTATCCATTCCAAGAGAGGTTCACGTGATTTCTCATTTGTTCATATAGTTTTTATTAATAAAGTCTTAGGAATTCGTATACACGAACATTAATCATCCGAATCAATATTTAAATATTATGTATACAAATTAGAAAAAATATTATTTATTAGAAAATTATTCATCCGAAAATTAGTCTTTAGAATTTGTGTATACGAATTCTTAAGACTTTATTAATAAAAACTATATTAACAGTAATTTATTTCTTCTAATTTAAAAACATTTTAAAAAAAGGTTGTTGATGAGTTGATGTGTTTTGCTGAGCTTGAGAGCCAGTGGACAGGGCGTGGTTGATCTTCCTTGCACCCTAGGACCACAAGTGTGGTAAGTTATCTTCCTCTTCTCTTCTTTCTTCCTTGATTCCACCTTCCTTAGCTTAGGATTAGATGAATTGGATATAGATTGATGTTGGTTTATGTATGTATATGTATATGTTTAACTTTGGATGAGAGAAGACGTGATTTGATCACGTTAAGAGCCGGAGAGGAACCGCGGGATCACATTCTGCACTGTCGCCGCCCCCGCGGTCCAACGAAGCCGCCCTGTGGTCCAGCGAAGCCGCCCCTGCGGAAGCCTTGCCACCGCACCCGCGGCCGGAATCTTCCGCCCCGCGGCCACTGTCCCAGCGCTTGCGGCCCTGTCACCGCGCCTGCGGCCGAGCCTTGCCGCGCCCGCGTTTGCCTGTTCCGCCCTTGCGTCTTTCCGTCACGCAGGTGCGTCTTGTCCCGGGTCTACCTAGAGTTAGGTAGATCCTTTCTTTTCCTAGTATGAGCGGGTTAGTAGAATGCTAGGTACATGTTGAGGATAGAATGAGGTTGATCACGTTATCGTTTTATGCCGGTTATGGCTTTGTGGTTTATGAGTTAGGTTATGATCCTTATGGATCCCTTGGGTCTAAGTGTGACCCCTGTGAAGGATATGAGTTTGATATATGTTGTTATGCCTTGTTTAGGCAGTGTTGATCTCCAGAGTTGGAGCCGATTGGGTTTGAGACTTCCGAGGATGAGGTAAGTCCATAAGACTTACTTAGCTACCATCCATATATTGGATGTGTGCATGAGTGGTGTGTGCGTTATTATGTTTGAGTGTATGAATTGTGATGATTACCTACCTATGGTTTAGTGACTGCCCATTGTAGGGCCGTGACAACTTGTTCTTTCATCCCGCTGGGAGTCTGGAGGTTCTCTACGGGCAGGCCAGTCTAGCTTAGTGGGCCGGCCACCTGCACCACTCCAAAGGGTACACGGGAGGTGGGACCGGATTCCCACTCTAGCTGGCACCATCCCCGAGAGCGAGGGTTATATTTCTCGTGTCACACACACACACACACACACACACACACACACACACACACACACATATATATATATATATATTATATAATATATATATATATATATATATATACACACACACGCTTGAGTGACTGGACGTTATTAAGATAATAACCGGGTAAATGTGTGATAGCATGATGATGTGTTTACCATTCATTGGTGTGTGATTGTGCTTATGCATCTTCTTATATATGCGTATGGTTAGCTAACGGTTTTATACCGTGTTGTAGATCCTTTGCAGGTTAGGAGAGCTACAGAGTAATCCAGAGGGGTGATCTGCTGAGGCTCCGTACACTGGGTCGTCCTCATGGGATGGGATCTTTTAACTATGTATATGGTTATGTTTTGTTGTACTCAATAGTACTTGTATAAACCGCCTTTTGATATTTTTATCACAGTTTGATGTTTTGTATTTAATCTATTGGTGCCTTGTTGTAAGATTCAGTGAACTTGTTGTCAGGCTAGGGTCAGGATCCATTGTGAGATCCTAGCCCAGTAGCACCTCGAGTCCCCTTAATTATAATAAGCTCATAATATTCTCACTTTCAATGTGAAACCTTATTGTCTTCGACACAAAACCAAAGCTAGTCCGGGTGAAATGTAAAGGATCAAATAATGGGTTAGTTAATAAGAATCAATTCCAAAGTTATGTCATACTACAAATCATCCCACGTAACCATCGATCTATACATGACCCTTCAAAAATATATAGCATACGTAGCAGAAAGAGAATCAAAGTGTCAAGGAAAGTCGCCAAGATGAGTGACCTATACCACAAAGCGGAGACGGAGCTCTGATGAGTGACATAACTGTACCACAAAACGGAGACAGAGCTCCGATGAGTGACCCTGCACCACAAAGCGGTGGAGAAGGAGCTCCAACGAGTGGCTCAGTCCCAGAACTTCTAGTCAAGCTTGAGGAAGAGCACGAGACTCAAGCTGCGAAGGAGCAAATGTTAGACCAGGGTGAAAATTGCGGCTTTTTTCAGAAATTTTTGTCATGGATTTAGGCTATTAGCATGTTTGCTGCTTAATTGCTTATGATTGTTCGTATACATACGGATGTGATTACATCTGTATTTCAATTTTTAAAGTAGCAATAAAATTACTTTACATTAGCTCCAATGTATACTAGTCATCCCCTTTGGAATATATATATTTGTTAAAATCCGATACAAACGGGTTGAGCTGAGTCATGTGCATACACAGACACATGCACGCTAGGTCCAAACCTAAAATTTCAATCTTGATATTAATTGACAATATGAAAAATAGTTTACTCAAGATCGTTCACTGGGATGTGTCATTCAGTCTTACAGCACAAGGTCCTTAAATCCGAATATATAATCAAATCGAGTATTTCTAGTATTACTAGATTTGTATGGGGCCTATTGGTAATGTTATGAGCAAGAGTTTTTATATTACTTTGGTTCGATCTAGCTACAATAACTTTTTATTTTTTAACTAGTGTATTACCCGTGCCTTGCACAAAATTTGTTAAAATATATCTTTAAATAAATTAACTTCCTCCAATATTATATGCAATAATTTACATTTACGATATCAAGCCTCAAACTGTAAAAAAATATTTTAAAAAATAAACAAACAAACAAAACTTGTTTAGCTTTGTTTAAAAAGTCTATCTTAATAAAGTTATTGACGTCAATAACTTCGATCCCTTTCGTTAAATTAATATTATCGATAAAATGTAATCTTGTTATATAATTAATTTAATTGATTAATTGCATGTTAATTAATTATTAAAAGTGATAATTGCTTACTTAATTAATTAAGTACATGATAATTCGATTAATTATGAATTGAGGTTAGCGAGCTAAAATGCGAGATGAATTTTAAATTTTGGAAGGAGTTTAGAACGACGGAATGTTGGGACTATAACAAATTGTGAAGGGAGGTTAGAAGAATCGGAATAGATACGAGGTTGGGATACCGGATTATGATAGCTGACATACGAGAATTCCGAACTAGCGAGTTTAAGATAATGAATGAGTTGATAAATGAGAACTTGAAATGGACGTCTAGGTCTGGAAACCTAGGGCATAGAAAATGTCAGGGTATCGATGCTAGATATATCATATCCTGATTGATTAGAATGTTAAGTCGTGCAATGTTAAGAGTTGAAATGGTTATAAGATGATAAATTATTGATCAGGATAATCGGATCTTTGACTGGCAGATCGCGAGACGTTGAGACCGGTACCGATAAGGTGAGTTCGTAGGACTCACTTAGCTACTTTTTAATACCGAGTGTGCACTAGGATAGTGTGTGTGTTATTCTTGTGAAATAAAATGAACGAACTAAATCAGTGTCTTTAATTTCTAAAGAAACACAAGTAATCGTCGGTCCGGGCCGATGGTGCCAGAGGATTACCGCAACCAGTCCAGTAGTGTATACGGGGGAGATACACAGGGGCGGAGCCATAAATTTTTTATGGATGGGAAATTTTAAAATTAAAAAAAAAAAGAGAATATAGAAAATATAAAACGAAGATAATTTAATCTTAGTAACATCAATACCAACAATTTAATTTATGATTATTATTTTTATTTTACATGAATATAGTTTTTAATAGATGTATAGTAGTGTCTTTTTATAAAACATTTGAGAGTTTAATGTATATACTTTATTGAAGCCATGGACCTAGAGACACTTTTAGTTACTTTTAGTTACTTTTTTGTTATCAAAAGCTAACTAAAAGAATTAAGAATTCATGTTAACATTTTTTTATTTTTATTTTGACATAAGGTAAGCAATTCGAAGCATTAGACGACACACCGTCTAATGGATCGAAAGAGACCGAATGAAATCGGTAGACGGACAAACGTCGTGAAGAACCATAATAGAAGAACATCAAAGAAAGCACAAGAGTACAACAAGTGGGCCGAAAGCAACGAAATCTTCAAGGGTAAGGAGAGCGACTCGATCATTAGATAACAAAGAGTATAAAGTCTGTCGTTGAAGAAGGTACACAGAGCAAGAGCCTGGGGAACAACTGTGGACACTCAGATTTGAACTCGAAGTAGAGCCTTCAGGAGTCGATCACAAATCCACGACCCCTCCAAAAACAAACAACTCGAATGTCACCAATAAAACTTGATCAAACGCTAGGAAGAGTCCACTGCAAAACACGGAACACTTGACAAGTACAAGTGAGCAACTTTGAGAATGAGGTCAAGGAGGGGCACAAGGTATGCCTTCATATCCGATGGTTTCAAAAAATACTTATCAAATCGTCAATTTGATTTTGTTAATTAGATCACATATCACTTTGTTATATGAATTGATTTTGTTTTGATTATTATGACTTTGTTTTAAGGACCCAATAGAAAAATTGAATTCTTTGTTTTTTTTTCTGAAATAGAGAAACTATTTGATTTGCTTTTTAAATCAACATTTTTTTTTGTTGATATGTTCTACTTGTAACGTCCGGAATTTTATTAATTTTATTCCGGACTTAGATCACTTTGTAGTTTTCCGTAATCCCGAGATGCCGAGAGCCGGGATTTATTCCTAAGAAAATCCCGAGCCGGTCTCGTCGTTTTTCCTTTTTTCCGCGTTCCGACCCTTCGTTCCGGGTTAAAATAACAAAGGGGTCATTTCCGACCCATTTCCGACCCCTCGTTCCGTGGGAGGGACAAGAGGTCAGCTGACCCTTGGTCCCCTCACCCTTTGTGTCAGCCAAATCTTTCCTCTCTCCTCCCTTGGATCTCTTTTCACGTCACTCCTTCCTTACATTCCATCTCTTCCCTCTCTCGCTTCCTTCTCATCTCTTCTCCATGGATGCTTGAGGATCCAAACTGTGGAACTGCAGAAGAAGATCACAGGTTGTTGGTAAGCTCTTCCCTCTTCCTTTCCCCTCTTCCTTGCTGCTCTTTCCCTTCTTCTTCCTTCCTCCTTCATCCATGGCCATGGATGAAGCTTGGAGAGGTTTTCACTCAAACCTTGTGCCTGTCTAGTTTCTTAGCTCATTTAGGTCCAGTAGAGGTGCCTAAGAACCGTGGTGGGTGTTTGGAGAAGATCCAACAAGAGAAGAAGGACTTTGGAGCAAAGATCCAAAGTCGAAGACGAAGAAGACGACGTTCTGCGCAGAACCCGCGGGGCGGCTGAACAAGACCGCGGGGGCGGCCAGCCGCAGGGGCGGACCAGCAGGCCGCGGGTGCGGCTCAACACGCCGCGGGAGCGGTTCGGCACGGCCGCAGGGGCGGCGGCAGACACTCGGCTCGGACGGCAGTGGACGGCCGCGGGTGGCGTGACTCGGGCCGGGGGCGGCAGCAGACGGCCGCGGATGCGGCGTGGCTCGGGCGCGGGGGCGGTTATTGGCAGGCGACGCAGTCCTCCGCGGGTGCGGCTCCTTGTTCCACGGGGGCGGCTCCTGTGTCCGTAGGGGCGCCGGCTTGACTCCGCGGCTGCGGTTTCGGCAACAGTAGGTCCCTCCTTTCCTTTCCTCTTCGTTCCTTCCTTAGTATTGATGTTGGATCATGTTAGTAGCATGCCTAGGATGGATCTAGAGTAGCTTGGAATGCCACTTAGTGGTTGTGAACCTAGGAGCCCTTAAGGCTCGATGTAAGTGATGGATATGGTCATGTGAGCATGATGGACCTTCTAGGCTAGTTTGTGCCTCTTTGGTTGAGGATTTCTCTTGTGGAATTATGGACTGTTGTGGGATGTTGCATGTGTTGAGAGTGTGATGAGTATTTGGGACCTAGGATGCGTTTCCTAGTTTGAGGGTTAGGTGGTCTTGCGTAGATCACTAGAGTGAAGTCTAAGACTTCTTGAGTGTGAGTATGTATTGATATGCATATCTCTTGTGAGCAGGTTGTGGGCTTCCTCCTTAAGAAAGCAAGAGTGTGGTTGACTTGGGTTTGGTGACGAGGTAAGTCTCCGGACTTACTTAGCTCGTATTTTACGTATTAGCATTAATGTGTGATTGGTGGTGTGTGTTTATATTTTGTTATAACTATTAAATCGGTAAATAGGACCACCGACCTTATATTATTGTTTGGCCCAAGTGTATGATAACGGGCGGTGACAATCTGCCTGACTCGGCGTTAGTCTAGGAGATTCTCGGCGACTAGCCCGGCGGTGATATGGTCGGGTGCATCCGTACCATTCTTTGCCGGTAAGTAGGGACCGAGGCGAGACCATTGGGGTCTCGTGTCACAAAATAAGTTGAATTATAACGGGATATGACTAAGTAATAAAAAGATAATAAACGGGACTTGTGTGTTTCATGTTATGTGCTTTGTGTGTGTTTGTGCCTTCACCGTTATTCTAATGCTTCGAATATGAGCTAACGGTTTTAAACCGTTTGTGTAGATGACTTGCAGGTTAGGGACGCGCCGCCGAGTGAGGTGGAGGAGTGGACAGCCGAGGTCTCCGTACATTATAGGACGGGGACGGTTTTTGGGTTTATGTTGTTTTATGTCACTAGTTGGATGTTGTTGCATGTTTAGACTTTCGTATTGAGGTTCTATCGTTTTGAGGACTCGCTGAGTTTCCACTTTGTACTTCTTACTTTCGGTTTCCGCATACATTAAAACGTTTTGAGTTTTGCCTTTATTTGTGCCATGTTGAAAGATCCGGTGAAATTGTTGTCAGGCTAAGGGTCGGGACCCATTGTGAGGTCTCGCCCAGTAGCACCCCGAGTCCTGCGGATTTGGGGTGTTACACTACTGATTGGTTGAGAGGATTTTTGTTGTTACGGTAAAACTTCTGTTAATTGGAGACAACTTCTGTTAATATGAGTAGTAGTGGTGTACAATAGTCGGTATTGCTACAGTGGTAGCACAAATAAGTCAATGAGAGTTTGTGGTGTTAGCTCAAATGAGAGCATTTCCCGATTTATTTTTGGATATTTGGTCCAACATAACATATGTTGTTCACCGAAACAAAAATTTTGGAGTAAAAAATATTTTGGTTGAGGTTTTTTTCCTTTTTTTCTCAAATAGTTAATGCAATTCTCAACCAAAAATTTGACACAATAAGTTAAATATAGCTCACATAGATAAAGGAGGTAACATCTCTTAAAGTTGTTCCCAAGAGCATAAACCGCTCAAGTTTATTCAAGGAAGAAGTTAAGCTCGTAAGATGATTCAAAGAGCATACTGATCACTCCATATTGTTTAGATAGTATATACAACATAAGAAAACCAAGACTTTTCACTCTTATTCATGTTGTTCTTCCACTTAAATTAAAGGTCAGATGTTAATAGATGGTTTTCGGTTACAAGTTGGTTTGGGGTCAAATCATAGATTTGGTCAAGATAATGGTTCAAGCATTCAATTGTTCATATAGATTAGTTTTGAGAGAAGTTTCAAACAAGGCCAAAGATTAGAGGTACCAAAAATAAGTAGAAAAAAGATACATTAAGAAGTAAATAAAAACAAAAAAAGGAGAAAATTTTAAAATACGACTTTCGAAAGCAACTTAAAAAAAGAGGGACAAAGATTTACTAAGAAAACCCAACAACAAAGAAGTCTAAACCAAAGATCAATTAAAGAACTCAACTTGACACGCATAAATTAGAAAAAAAAACAGAAAAAAAAACAACTAAAACTTACAAAGACCTCCTCTTTTCCTTTTAAGATAAAAGAAATTTGACAAACACACCTATTTAAAAGAAAACAACTAAAAGACCAAGCTTAAAACAAGAAAATGAAAAACAATAAAACAAAACAAAACAAAAAAAAAAGAGGAGAGGTTGAAGCCGAAGAAATTATAAATAAATCAAGCAAGACAAAAAAAAAAAGGATAGAAATTATCCCTCTAAAAAATCTTGTAGCCTTAGAGATAAACGAACTTTTTTCAAAACATATTTATTTCCATTGATATGAGAAGGTTTTTTCAAAACATTTTTTTCCATTGATATGAGAAGATTTTTCATGATTCGCCTTATGTGTTTCTTAGTCTAAAATTACTTTCATACTAACGGGTAATTTAAAAATAAAAATAAAACCTCACCCGTTTTTTAAAGAAGTTGATTATTCATTATTTTGGATTGAGATTTTCCTGACTTTGGTCGACAATTTCAAGGTGGTGATATTGTCTAAGGACTTCTGTAAACTTTAGCATTTGAATTCATTTTGTTAAAAGCAAAATCTTAGGAGTGAAACCACATCATACTTTCGGTAGTAATTTCAGAAACAAGCCTGAATTTGTCAAAGAGTTTCAAATAAAACTCTTGCCTTTCGTAGAATTTTAAAAGAAAATTTGTGTTTGTTCAAAATGTGATTTGGTAGCAAACTCAAATGGTTCGATTTGTTCAAAAGAGTTTCAAAGGAAACTCATGTTTTTGGTAGCACTTTCTGAGCTTGCTCCAACAATGTTGTTCCATCCTTTTTCATGGTGTCATTCTTTTTACATTTATTGGAATGATGTGGGATCAAATCCACTCCTAACTTGACAAGTACCAGAATCCAATAGGTATTGATCAACCCTCTCTGCGCAGACACAAACAGGAAACTGGCCACCAACCACCTCAAACTAGACCAGAACTTAGTTAACAAATACGAGCAATCAAGTAACAACGATGGTTAAGAAACAATCTCAAATCTTGCTAGAAATGGACGCCAGAAGATAAGCCTTGTCTCCAATTATCGTATCTAATGGTTAGTTCTTCCTTTAGCCTTCACTGTAACCTGCACTTGGGACGGAGATAGATGAGTCCAGCCTGATGAACACCACGTCTGATCCCACCTCCACTTCCCTTGCCTTTTCCAGGTCCCGTAGCACCACAAAATCACTCTGAACAAGTGCCCGCCGTTGTTATAGCCCCGGTTCCGAGAAAAACGCACGCAGACGAAGATAACATACCCTCACCTAAGGAAACAAACCACAAACACAGTAGAGAAGAAGAGAGAATACCAGAGAGCCAAGAGAGACAAACCTTAATTTCCAGAAAACAACCATGGCTGCCATTGTTTTCCTCCTCCGTTTGGGTCACCAAATCCAAGCCCGGTGCCTGGGCCCTCGATGCCGAGGAGCACGATGAAGAACTCTGCCTTTCACTTTAATCCGCCGTCGCCGCCTCCAGCCGTCCAGAGCCTCCTTCCTCCGACCTCCCCAGCCTCGCCGCTAGAGCCGCCACCAAGACCAAGAACAAGAAGCCTCATGTTAACATTACACAAAAGAAGGGGATGCATTTCAAAAAAAATATAAAGAGGGGCCCACATCAAATCCAAATGTCAGATATGAAGTCCACGTGATACAAAATGTGGGCCATGCAACATTTAAAAGGAATATTTTTTTTGCTTGACTCCTTCTTTAAAGTGTAATGGGCTTTGTAAAAAGATGGGGTGGGTCACGGCCCAACCAGCCCACCCCTTTAATCCGTCACTGAAGATGCATCAAAATCATTTTTACTGGTTAACGGGAACGGGGCAAGAATCGGGAGACTCTTGTGTTACAAGTAAAAGTTAGAAAGTAGAATGATCAAATTTACCTAATGAAAGATAATAAAATCGGGACATTGTGTGTTGCATGCTGATTGATTTACAATACTTCCTTACGTGTGTGTGCGCTTTAGTGACCTTAGTATTAGAATTGTAGCTAACAGTTTTACCATGTTGTTAGGTTTTTGCAAGATAGATCTCTACCGAGCAATCGGGAGTGGAGTGGCCAGACGGATTTCCGTACTAGGAGTTTAAGTGTTGGGTTTATATAATGATGGTATTTATTTATAGTAGAAGTTATTTATTTAACATTTGGTTGATGTACAGGTCTAGTCGTTAAGATTTAAATATGTTTTTTGTGAAAAGAATTTGTATTTAAAATATTTGTGCCTTGTTGCAAGATCCGACGTTATTGACGTCAACATAAGGCCGGGACCCACTGTGAGGTCCTAGCCAATAAGGTAGTAACGCCGAGTTCTCAGAATTCGTGTGTACACATAAATTCTTTTCACTAAGCCAAAAATAAAACAAAATTGATATTGGGAGGGTATCCCCAGCAATGGGCCACGACTTTCTACCCGATCCGGAAGTAGAGCGGCAAAGCCGATCGAACCGGGTGGTCTCCGAATTTACCATTACCAAAAAAAAAAAAGCAAGATCTCGAATCAGTTTATCTATCTAAAATTTTCTAAAAAATATTTACCTAAAAATTTATATTGGTATTTGTTTGTTTTTTTTAAAAAAAATTATCCAACAAATCTTTTAGATTTTAAATTACACAATTTTTTGGAACGATTTCACGTTACTTTTCTTGAACGTTGTTATTCCACATCGATTATAAGTAAGGTTCATAATTTGAACATGTACAAATAGAAGGTTTGAAGATTAAACAAACCACACATTTCTTGACTTTCTAGCTAAGTTGAAGTATATTTTTTATTCATAACGGATTAATATCCGTTATATGACCTATTGTATTGTGGGTCAACGACCCACTATTTTGTGGGTAGTCATCATTGACCTTTTTTATGGGTCGTTGACCTACTGTTTTGTGAGTCGTTAAATATTTTCATTTTCCTATCCCATCTTTATGTAACGGATATTAAACAGATTATACCTTTTTGGCTAAGTTCAAGTATTATTTTTATTAATAACTAATTAATATCCGTTTTGTGGTGTTGACCTACTATTTTGTTGGTTATGTTGAAGTACAATTTGTATTCATAACGGATTAATATCCGTTATATGGGTCGTTGATTTACTGTTTTGTGGATCATTAAATATTTTAAGATTTTGCTATCCCACATATATTATAAGTAAGGTTGATAGACTAAGAATAGAGGATTTATATAAATAGAGGGTTTGACCTACTATTTTGTGTCGTTATATGGGTTGTTGGGCTACTGTTTTGTGGGTCGTCAACCTACTGTTTTGTTGATCATTAAATATTTTCATGGCATACTGTTTTGTGGTCGTTGACCTTCTGTTTTGTGGATCATTAAATATTTTCAAAGATTTTGATGTCCCATGTCGATTATAAGTAAGAACTATATTTTTAGAACTTATATAAATAGAGAGTTTGAAGATTAAACAAATTATACATTTTTTGAACTATTGGCTAAGTTCAAGTATAATTTTTATTAATAACGGATAAATATCAGTTATATGGGTCATTGACCTACCGTTTATGGGTTTTTTGACCTACTGTTTTTTTGAACATTAAACAAATTATACATTTTTTGCACTTTTGACTAAATTTATGTAGTTTTGTGGATATTAAATATTTTGAGATTTTGTAATCCCACATAAATTATGTAAGAGCCTTAGCCTCTAGAGCCATTTTGGCCGTAGCCGCCCCTGCGTGTGAGTGAGGCCGCCCCTGCGGCTCGTCCGTGTTTCCGCCCCTGCGGCCAGGAAGCCCGCCCCTACGGTTTCCTGCGGCTAAAGCCGTTTTTGTTGACTCCTTGACCCGTGCGTTACCTTTCCTTCTTCTTTATTCTTTCCCTTGGCTGATCAAGGGCTTCTTCACTTCTCTTCCTCAGTTGCTCACGTCCTTCTTGCTTCTCCTTCCCCTTCTTGATCTTGTTCTTGGTACTTCTTAGGTTTGGCTTGAGTTGTGTGTGTGGTTGATGTTGATGATGGATGTGTGTATGTTGAGCTTGGAGGCCAGCTATTGAGGTGTGTGATCCCTCCCTGCAGCCTAGGCAGGCTAAGTGTGGTAAGTGATCTTGCTTCTTCTTCTTTCTTTCCTTGATTCCATCTTCCTAGCTTAGGATTAGATGTATGTTTAAGGGTATTGATGTTGGTATGTGTATGTATATGTATATGCTTGGTTTTGGTGAAGAGAAGACGTGATTTGTTCACGTGAAGAGTGAAAGAAGAACCGCGGGATCATCTTCTGCACGGTCGCCGCCCCCGCGGCCAGAAGTCACCGCCCTTGCGGACGACGTGCCGCAGCGCCCGCGCCCGCGCCTTGCCTGCGTTGTTTGCGTCCTTTGTCACCGCGCCCGCGGCTGAGTTCCGCCGCGCATGTGGGTTGCCTGTTCTGCCCCTGCGTCTTTCCGTCACGCAGGTGCGTCTTGTCCCGGATATACCTAGAGTTAGGTAGATCCTTTCCTTTCCTAGTATGAGCGGGTTAGTAGCATGCTAGGTATGTGTATAAGGATAGAATGATGAGGATGTGATATATTTTGTATGCCGGTTATGGCTTTGAGGTTTACGAGTTAGGTTATGATCCTTATGGATCCCTTAGGTCTAGGTGTGACTCCTGTGATGGATATGAGTATGTTATATGTTGTTATGCCTTGTTTAGGCAATGTTGATCTCCGGAGTTGGAGCCGTTTGAGTTGGTTGAGTTGAGACTTCAGAGTTCGAGGTAAGTCCATAGGACTTACTTAGTTGCTATCCATATATTGGATGTGTGCATGAGTGGTGTATGCTATATGATTGATAGGCCAAGTTATGTTGATTACCTACGTATGGTTTAGTGACTACCCATTGTAGGGCCGTGACAACTTATCCTTTCATCCCGCTGCGAGTCTGAAGGTTATCTACGGGCAGGCCAATCTAGCTCAGTGGGCCGGCCACCTGCACCACTCCCATAGGGTACACGGGAGGTGGGACCGGATCCCCACTCTAGCTGACACTATTCCCGAGAGGCGAGGGTTATATTCCTCGTGTCACATACGTTCATATTGATATATATATATACATATACGCTTGAATGACTGGACGTTATAAAGATAATAAACCGGGTAAATGTGTGATAGCATGGTGATATGTTTATGATTCATTTGTGTGTGATTGTGCTTATGCATCTTCTTATATATGCGTATGGTTAGCTAACGGTTTTATACCGTGTTGTAGATCCTTTGTAGGTTAGGAGAGATGAGTGATATAGAGGGGTGATCTGCTGAGGGCTCCGTACACTGGGTTGTCCTCATGGGATGGGATCTTTTGATCATGTTTATGTTTATGTTTTGTTGTACTCAGCAGTACTTGTATAAACCTTTTGATACTTTTATAACAGTTTGATGTTTTGTATTTAATCTATTGGTGCCTTGTTGTAAGATTCAGTGAATTTGTTGTCAGGCTAGGGTCAAGATCCATTGTGAGATCCTAGCCCAATAGCACCTCGAGTCCTACGGATTTGGGGTGTTACAAAGTTGGTATCAGAGCCCAGGTTGACAACAATGGCACTAATAATCTACGATAAAGGTCGAATAGATAACTAAACAGAGCCCGAAGAGGGTCTGACTTTTCAAAAGGTTTTGGTTTTGAAATGTGTACAAATGTTTTGGGATATCGTGTACGTGAGTCATCGCCCTCTTGAAGATCTCGACAGTATATATATAGATATTCTATTGTGATTGATTTGATATATACATACGGAATATATATAGCCTTCTGAGTTAGGTTTACGTCCTCTGCAGATGGTTCAGACTAGAGCCTTACCTGCAGTTGGACGAGGTAGAGGTAGACCCCCTCTAGGTAGAGGACGGGGTAGGACTTCCGCTGTTGATCCACGTGCAGCGGAAGAGGTTCGCGAGGACGTTGCTGAGAGTGTCGTTCCTGAGACTGGGAACGGCGTAGCTGGGAGACAGGGTCCACAGCGAGTCCAGTCAAATGACTCGGATTATGTCTCCATGGGAGGACCTGAGTTCGTGAGTATATCCGGCGAGTAGAGGAGGCTGTCAGAGCGGGTAGACCTATTCCGGATCTTCCAGTACATGAGGGATCATCTGAGAGATCCCATGGGGTTACACAGGTGCCAACTGCACCGGCACCTGTAGCTGAGACTGCTCGAGTTACAGAGGAGCATAGAGGGCCTAGACCAGAGACTTGGTTGAAGGCATTTCACCATATGGGTGTACCCCCTTTCTCTAGGAAGGTGGGACTCGAGGTTGAGCTGTGATTAGATATGTGGACTCAACTCTAGAGTCCATTAGGTGTCCAGCAGACAGGCGGATAGAATTGGTGCAGAACCTGTTCAGAGATTTCGCACATAACTGGTGGAGGTCTGTACGAGTACAGGTTAACAGTTATGATCAGATGCGGACCATGATAAGAGAGCGTTTATGCCCTGCCTCACTGAGGAGGGAGAAACTGCGAGACTTTGTAGAGGCTGGGTTTGAAGACGTACCAGTCTTCGAGGCTATCAGGAGATTTCGGGAGGAGCTGGCATTGCTAGGACCAGCTGCACCTTATGCAGATCAACACGTATATCTGTTTTCCCGACGACTAAGGATGCAACCCGGGCCTATATGGCAGGTTTTCATTGTGAGTCCTTGATGGACTACCAGGATAGAGCCGCCGACTATGAGCGAGAGCGGGGCTAGTCAAAGGAGAGCTTCTCAGACCGAAGGGTCTGAGAAGAGACAGCGTATTGGGCAGACCAGTGGTACTGGAGGAGCTGTTGGTTCAGGACGAGACCAGAGCTGCCAGAGTCAGCCCTCATCTGCACCGGCTACAGATAGGGTACGACAGTGTTTCAGGTGTGCTGAGTATGGACATATCAGACCAGAGTGTACGAGGCAGATAGTGACTTGCTTCACTTGTGGTAGACGAGGTCACAGAGCTGTTTTCTGTAGACAAGGTGAAGCAACATCTCAGCAGGGTTCTTTCCCTGCCAGTACAGCGAGAGGTGGGCAGAGGCCACCTCAGCAGCAGAAGATACAGGGACAGTAGAGAGTCCCATATCGTCCTACCACTCAGGGATCTTCTCCTGGGTTGGGTAGAGGCAGAGGTCGTGGTGGGAGCACCACTGACACCAGAGGGCCACAAGGCCGAATTTTGAGCTGAGGAGTGCAGAGGAGCCAGCTGCACCGCCTGTTACAGGTACCATTCTAATTCATGGTTTACCTGTTAGAGTTTGTTTGATACTGGAGCTATATCTTCTTTTATATCGATGCTTGTGTTGAGTGTTTGAGTTTAGATATGATTGAGGGGATACCCTTTAGTATAGGGTTACCCGATGGTAGTAAGGTCAGAGGTACCCATGAGATTCGTGACTGTCCCATTTCTGTAGGAACCCGTGTTTTACTAGTTGACTTCACTATCATGCCATTAGAGCATGAAGATGTCAACTAGGTATGGATTGGATGGATAGACTTTCTGTAGTCTTAGATGTAGGTAGGAGGACTGTTACCCTCTCTACCGAGTTAGGACAGATAGAGGTTTTCCGAGGTTGGAACCTTAGAAAATCTGGTATGGTTATCAGTGCGATACGAGCAGCTAGACTGATTGCACAGCTAGACTGATTGCACAGGGTAAATGTGTGATATCATGATGATGTGTTAATATTATTGATGTGTGTTTGTGCTCTAGCATCTTCTTATATATGTGTGTAGTTAGCTAACGGTTTTATACCGTGTTGTAGATCATTTGCAAGTTAGGAGAACTGCAGAGTGATCCGGAGGGTGATCTGCTGAGGGTTCCGTACACGGGGACGATATCGTGGTTGGGATATTTATATTGTATGGGTTTATGTTTTGAATTTTGTACTCAGCAGTATCTTGTATCACCTTTTGATCGGTATATATATACATCAATTTCATGTTTTGTTTTCATCTATCAGTGCCTTGTTGTAAGATTTAGTGAAGTTGTTGTCAGGCTAGGGTCAGGATCCATTGTGAGATCCTAGCCCAGTAGCACTCCGAGTCCTACGGATTTGGGGTGTTACAAAGTTGGTATCAGAGCTAGGTTGATAATAATGGCACTAGTAATCTGCAATAAAGTTCGAATAGATAAATAAACAGAACCCGAAAGGGGGTCTGACTTTTCAAAAGGTTTTGGTTTTGAAATGAGTACAAATATTTTGGGATATCGTGTACGTGAACCATCGCCCCTCTGAAGATCTCGACAGTATAGATATATATAGATATTATGTTGTGATTGATCTGTTATATATCTATACATATGGCAAATATATAGCCTTCTAAGCTAGGTTTACGTCCTCTGCAGATGGTTCAGACTAGAGCCTTACCTGCAGTTGGGCGAGGTAGAGGTAGACCCCCTCTAGGTAGAGGACGACGGTAGAGTTTCTTGCTGTCGATCCACGCGCATACACAGAGGAGATACATGAGGAGGTTGCTGAGAGCGTCGTTCCTGTGAGACTAGGAACGGGGGCAGCTGAGAGACAGGGAGCACAATGAGCCCAGTCTGGTGAGTCTGATCGTGTCTCCATGGAGGATCATAGTTCGAGCATATATTAGACGTGTAGAGGAGGCTGCCAGAGCCCGTAGACGTGCCCCAGATTTACAGGCACAGGAGCGGACCATTCTGAGAGGTCCCACACCGTTACTCAGGTACCAACTATACAGGTACCTGCTGCTGAGATTGTCAGAGCACCGGAGGAGCATAGAGGGCCTAGACCAGATACCTGGTTGAAAGGCATTCCATCATATGGGCCGTACCCCCTTTCACTGGGAAGGTGGGGTTGGAGGTTTGAGCTCAGGATCGGGCATGTAGACTCAGCTCTGGAGTCTATTCGATGTCCAGCTGACAGACAGATCGTGCTGGTTCAGACTTTATTCTGGGACTTGGCACAGCACTGGTGAGTTTAGTACGGGGTCAGTTACCAGTTATGATCAGATGAGGACGATGATCAGAGAGCGTTTCTGCCCTGCCTCTCTGAGGAGGGAGAAACTGCGAGATTTTGTTGAGGCTGGGTTTGAGGATGTACCAGTCTCTGGAGGCACATCAGGAGGTTTCAGGAGGAGCTGGCATTACTGGGACCAACTGCACCTTCTACAGACCAACACGTTTATCTCTTTTCCGACGACTGAGGGATACCACCCGGGCCTATATGGCGGGATTTCATTGTGAGTCCTTGATGGACTACCAGGATAGAGAGCCGCCGACTATGAGCGAGAAGCGGGCGAGTCAGAGGAGAGCTTCCCAGACCGGAGGTCTGAGAAGAGGCAGCGTACAGGGCAAACCAGTGGTACTGGTGTTCGCTAGTGGTTGGCGTGGTCAAAGACGCCAGGGTCAGCCTTCATCTGCACCGGTTGGCAGAGAAGGGACGGCAATGTTTTAACTGTGGAGATCCAGGGCATCTGAAGCCCGAGTGCACGAGGCCATTAGTGACGTGTTTTACCTGTGGTAGACAGGGTCATAGAGCTGTTTATTGCCGCCAGGGCGGAGCTGCATCTCAGCAGGGTTCTTCTCCTGCCAGTGTAGGGCGGGAGGTGGGTAGAGGCCACCTCAGCAGCAGCAGCAGATACAGGGACAGCAGAGAGTCCCAGATCGCCCTACGACTCAGGGATCTGCTCTTAGGCCGAGTAGAGGCAGAGGCCGTGGTGGGGGCACCACTGATACCAGAGGCCCACAGGGTCGTGTTTTTGAGCTGAGGAGTGCAAATGAGCCAGCTGCACCTACTGCTACAGGTACCATTCTGATTCATGATTTACTTGTTAGAGTTTTATTTGATACTGGTGCTACGCACTCTTTTATTTCTGATGCCTGTGTAGAGCGTCTTGGGTTAGATACAGTTGAGGGGATGCCCTTTATTATAGGGTTACCGATGGTGGTAGGGTCAGAGGTACACGTGAGATTCACGGTTGTCCCATTTCTGTAGGGACCCGTGTGTTACTAGTTGACTTCTTTGTCATGCCATTAGAGCATGAAGAAGTCATTTTAGGTATGGACTGGATGGATAGACACTCTACAGTCCTAGATGTAGGTAGGAGGATTGTTACCCTCTCTACCGAGTTAGGCCAGATAGAGGTTTTCCGAGGTTGGGACCTTGGAAAGATAGGCACAATTATCAGCGCCATACGAGGCAGCTAGATTGATTGCACAGGGTTGCGAGGCTTCTGGGTTATGCCATGAAGGAGGGGGAGAGTCCAGCTGTAGAGGACATTCCAGTTGTTTGTGAGTTTACTGATGTTTTTGCTGAGCCGTCCAGTTTGCCGCCTCAGAGGAGTGTGGATTTCAGTATCGAGTTGGAGCCTGGTACGAGACCCATCTCGAAGGCCCCATACCGGATGGCGCCTGTCGAGATGCTGGAGCTGAAGAAGCAACTCGAGGAGTTGGCTAAGAAGGGCTTCATTCGCCCTAGCGTGTCCCCATGGGGAGCACATGTCCTCTTCGTACGGAAGAAGGACGGATCATTGAGGTTATGCATAGATTACAGAGAGTTGAACAAGGTGACCATCAAGAACAAGTATCCACTGCCGCGCATTGATGATTTGTTAGATCAGTTACAGGGAGCGACTGTGTTCTCCAGGATTGACCTGCGTTCCGGGTATCACCAGCTGAGGGTGAGGGAGCAGGATGTGCATAGGACAGCATTCCGGACCAGATATGGCCACTACGAGTTTGTAGTGATGCCATTTGGGCTTACGAATGCCCCAGCCGTCTTTATGGAGTTGATGAATAGTATCTTCATCGACTTCCTGGATCAGTTTGTGGTGGTTTTTAGTGATGACATTCTGGTATACTCTCGCAGTGGAGATGAGCATGCAGGACATCTGAGGATTGTATTGCAGGTTTTGCGAGATAGAGAACTTTATGCTAAGTTCTCTAAGTGTGAGTTCTGGATGCCAGAGGTAGCATTCCTGGGTCATATAGTTTCAGCTGAGGGGATCAAGGTGGATCCAGCGAAGATTGAGGCAGTAGCAGCATTGACTACACCGACGAACGTCAAGGAAGTACGTAGTTTCCTTGGCCTAGCCGGTTATTACAGACACTTTGTGGAGGGATTTTCGGTGATTGTCGTCCACTGACGAGTTTGCTGAGGAAGACTACCAGATTTGTGTGGTCTGATCAGTGAAGGCAGAGTTTTGAGGAGTTGAAGAGGCGTTTAACTTCTGCTCCTATTTTGGCACAGCCAGAGGGTACTGAGGATTTTGTGGTTTACAGTGTTGCATCCAAGCTAGGCTTGGGGTGTGTTTTGATGCAGAGAGGCAGGGTGATTGATTATGCGTCTCGACAGCTGAAGACGTATGAGGAGAACTACCCGACTCATGATCTGGAGTTGGCAGCGGTGGTTCACGCACTGAAGATCTGGAGACATTACCTGTATGGTGCTACATGTCAGATCTTCACAGACCATAAGAGTCTGAAGTATATTTTCACGCAACGGGAATTGAATAACCGCCAGCGTAGGTGGCTCGAGCTAATCAAGGATTTTGATCTAGAGATTATGTACCATCCAGAGAAGGCAAACGTTGTCGCCGACGCCCTGAGCAGGAAGACGCCTCGAGAGTAGGCGATTGCTAGGCTGACAGTTGAGCATCAGTTGCAGAGAGACCTGATCTGGTTAGAGCTGGACATCCAGTTTCCTAATGAGGATGGTCAGCTGCGTACTTTAGAGGTCCTTCCTGATCTGTTGGGCGAGATCCAATAGAAGCAGGAGACTTGCCCTACTTTGATGAGGATATGAGATAGGATGTCTCGGGATGAGGCACCACAGTTCCTGCTTGGAGCAGATGGAGTTTTGAGGCGCCGCGGTCGCGTTGTGTACCTGCTGATACAGAGTTGAGGCAGAGGATATTACAGGAGTCTCACTGTACACCTTACTCTGTACATCCAAGTACGAGTAAGATGTATCAGGACTTGAGACGTATATATTGGTGAGGAGGGTTGAAGCCCGATGTGGCCAGATTTGTAGCTTAGTGTGCGACCTGCCAGTAGGTCAAGATCGAGCATTTCCGACCTGGAGGTGAGCTTCATCCCCTTCCTGTTCCACACAAGAAGTGGGAGGACGTCACCATGGATTTTGTGACTGGCTTGAGGCTGAGCCGGAGTTTTGATGCCATCTGGGTCATAGTAGACAGATTGACGAAGACGACATGTTTCATTCCTATCAGGGAGACGTGGCCGGTGAGCAGATTAGCTGAGGAGTACACTAGGCAGATAGTGAGACTCCATGGTGTACCGAGGACGATCGTCTCAGACAGAGATGGGCGATTTACCTCGAGATTCTGGAAGCAGATTCAGACTGCCCTAGGGACGAGTTTACACTTCACGACTGCGTTCCATCCTCAGACAGATGGTCAGTCAAAGAGGACTATTCAGACCCTGGAAGATATGCTGCGAGCTTGTGTGTTGGATTGGGGACAGGTGTGGACGGATCATCTCCCACTTGTTGAGTTCTCCTACAACAACAGCTGGCATGCATCTATTGGGATGGCCCCATATGAGGTACTGTATGGACAGAGATGTCGTACCCCGTTATGCTGGGATGAGCAGAGCAGTGTCAGTGGTTTAGCACCTGATCAGATTCAGGATGATATGGCTCGGGTAGCATTGATCAGAGAGCGTATGCTGACTGCACAGAGCCGTCAGAAGTCTTATGCTGACAGGTGGCGTAGACCTCTAGAGTTCAGGGTTGGAGCCCATGTGTGGCTGAGAGTGTCCCCGACACGAGGTGTTAGGCGTTTTGGCATTAAGGGGATGTTGAGTCTCCGATATGTCGGACCGTTCGAGATTCTAGATCGGGTTGGGAGCGCAGCTTACAGATTAGCCTTGCCTCCGAGATTAGAGGGTGTTCACCCTGTGTTTCACGTGTCTCAGCTGAGGAAGTACATACCAGATCCGAGGCACAATGTGAGTTATGAGGATTTGGTGGTTGAGCCGGACCACACGTTTGTTGAGCATCCTATTGCAGTCCTAGAGCGAGGTATGAGACGCCTGCGTTCGAAGGACATTCCTATGTTGAGGATATAGTGGTCGAGACGAGGACCCGAGGAGGCTACATGGGAGACTGAGGATAGTATCCAGAGGAACTATCCAGAGTTCTATGCCGAGATAGGTGCACTAGTAGGATCACCGAGTAGATCTTAGTACTAGCTTGGTGAGTCTTATCTGCTTATATGCTTATATGCTATGATGTGTTATTTCATGCTAGCTTTGATGTGATTATGATCTTATTAGATCTTGTTGTGCTAGTATGATTCTTGTTTATAGCTGGAGATGGTTCTTTCCTCCATGCTATTGTGATATGATGGGTTTAGCTGGAGATGATTCTTTCCTCCATGTTATTTTGATATGATGGGTTTAGCTGGAGATGATTCTTTCCTCCATGCTATTTTGATAGACATAGTAGTGCTGGAGATGTTCTTCCTCCATGTCTTTTTGTTATGGTTATGATACGGCTAGAGATGTGCTTCCTTTATGCCTTGTGATATGTTTATGGTTTGGCTAGAGATGATTTTCCTCTAGGCCCTGGATAGTATCGTTTACTGCTGGAGTTGATGATTTTCTCCATGCTTGTGTTTGAGGCTATAGAGAGAGTATAGCTCGGCTTGTGATTCCGAGTGGTTCGAGGTTTTTGCATGTTTCGGGACGAAACTTGTTTTTAGGGGGGTGAGATGTGAGACCCCTATTCTTTCGGACCGAGATTGGCTTTGGGCCGAGATTGGCCTTTCCGCACCCGCGGGCATGACCGCCGCCCCTGCGGATTCCCGCCCCTGCGGCTTATGGGACCGCCCCTACGGCTTTCGGCGGCTACAGCCGGTTTTGTTGACTCTCTTGACTCGTGCTTTACCTTTTGTTTCTTCTTCCTTAAGCTTATTCTTGGCCTCAGGAGCAAGTGTTCCATTTCCTTCCCAGCTAAACCTACGTTCTTCTTCCTTCCTTTCCTCCCTTGATCTTGATCTTGGTTTATCCTTGGTTGCAAGAGGTTTTATGTGGCCTTGTTGAGGTTGATGCTAGTGGTTGTTGTGGCTGTGCTTGGAAACCAGCTTTGGTTTGTGTTGATCCTCCCTGCATCCTAGGATCTTCAGTAGTGGTAAGTGCTTGCTTCTTCTTCTTCTCCTTCTCTTCTTCTTTGATTCAATCTTTCTAGCTTAGGATTAGATGTATGCTAAGGTTATTGATGGTTGGTATGTGTATGTGCATGTTGTGTGTGGTTTTGGAATGGTAAGGACGTGATTTGATCACGTGAAGAGCCGAAGAAGAATCACGAGATCTTGTTCTGCACTGTCGCCGCCCTCGCGGCCAGAAGTCACCGCCCCTGCGGACCTTGTGCCGCAGCGCCCATGCCGTGCCAGCGACCCTTGTCACCGCCCCCGCGGTTGAGTGTCACTGCGCCTGCGGTTGCCTGCGTTCCACCCCTGCGTCCTTAGTTCACGCAGGTGCGTCTTGTCCCAGGACTACCTATAGTTAAGTAGTTCCTTTCCTTTCTAGTATGAGGAACTTAGTACCATGCTAGGATTCGGATGTTGACGAGTATGATATAGATATGCCGGTTACGGCTTTGAGGTTTACGAGTTGGACTTGATCCTTATGGATCCCTTGGGTCTAGGTGTGACCCCTTTGTGTGATAGGATTGTGATATATATGTATGTGTGCCTTGTATAGGTTGTGTTGTCCTCCAGTTGGAGTGGACGTTTCTGAGAGTTGTTCGTAGCGAGTTACTTCTGAGATCGAGGTAAATCCATAGGACTTACTTAGCTACTATCCTTATACTGGATGTATGCTTGAGTGGTGTGTGTTATGTGCTTTATAGCATGTGTTATTATGGTCACCGACCTATGTTATATTGACCGCCAATTGTAGTGATTGTGACAACTTACCTTTCATCCCGTAGTGGACTCTAGGAAGTTCTCTGTAAGCTAGTTAGTTCTGGCATACGGGAAGGGCACCTACCACTCCATATGGTATACTGGAAAGTGCGCTGATACCACTCCAGCTAGCTACTGCACGCAGAGACGAGGGTTATATATACATTCCTCGTGTCACGTATATTCATATACATTTATTATATGATTGAGTGTTGGACTTATTAAAGATAATAAACCGGGTAAATGTGTGATATCATGATGATGTGTTAATATTATTGATGTGTGTTTGTGCTCTAGCATCTTCTTATATATGTGTGTAGTTAGCTAACGGTTTTATACCGTGTTGTAGATCCTTTGCAGGTTAGGGGAACTGCAGAGTGATCCGGAGGGGTGATCTGCTGAGGGTTCCGTACACGGGGACGATATCGTGGTTGGGATATTTATATTGTACGGGTTTATGTTTTGACTTTTGTACTCAGCAGCATCTTGTATCACCTTTTGATCGGTATATATATACATCAGTTTCATGTTTTGTTTTCATCTATTAGTGCCTTGTTGTAAGATTCAGTGAAGTTGTTGTCAGGCTAGGGTCAGGATCCATTGTGAGATCCTAGCCCAGTAGCACTCCGAGTCCTACGGATTTGGGGTGTTACAGTACTGGGCAGACCAGTGGTACTGGAGGAGCTGCTGGTTCAGGACGAGGCCAGAGCTGCCAGAGTCAGCCCTCATCTGCACCGGCTATAGATAGGGTACGACAGTGTTTCAACTGTGCTGAGTATGGACATATCAGACCAGAATGTACGAGGCAGATAGTGACTTGCTTCACTTGTGGTGGACGAGGTCACAGAGCTGTTTTCTGTAGACAGGGTGAAGCAACATCTCAGCAGGGTTCTTTCCCTGCCAGTGCAGCGAGAGGTGGGCAGAGGCCACCTCAGCAGCAGCAGATACAGGGACAGCAGAGAGTCCCAGATCGTCCTACCACTCAGGGATCTGCTCCTGGGTTGGGTAGAGGCAGAGGTCGTGGTGGGAGCACCACTGACACCAGAGGGCCACAAGGCCGAATTTTTGAGCTGAGGAGTGCAGAGGAGCCAGCTGCACCGCCTGTTACAAGTACCATTCTGATTCATGGTTTACCTGTTAGAGTTTGTTTGATACTGGAGTTATGTATTCTTTTATATCTGATACTTGTGTTGAGTGTTTAAGTTTAGATATGATTGAGGGGATACCCTTTAGTATAGGGTTACCCGATGGTAGTAGGGTCAGAGGTACCCATGAGATTCGTGACTGTCCCATTTTTGTAGGGACCCGTGTTTTACTAGTTGACTTCTTTGTCATGCCATTAGAGCATGAAGAAGTCATACTAGGTATAGATTGGATGGATAGACTTTTTGTAGTCTTAGATGTAGGTAGGAGGACTGTTACCCTCTCTACCGAGTTAGGACAGATAGAGGTTTTCCGAGGTTGGAACCTTGGAAAATCTGGTATAGTTATCAGTGCGATACGAGCAGCTAGACTGATTGCACAGGGTTGTGATGTCTTTTGGTGTTATGCCATGAAGGAGGGGGAGAGTCCAGCATTAGAGGATATCCTAGTGGTATGTGAGTTTGCAGATGTGTTTGCTGAGTCGTCCAGTTTGCTGCCTCAGAGGATTGTGGACTTTGGTATCGAGTTAGAGCTTGGTACGGGGCAGATCGAAGGCCCATATCGGATGGCGCCTATTGAGATGTTGGAGTTGAAGAAGCAACTCGAGGAGTTGGCCGAGAAGGGTTTTATTCACCCTAGTGTATCTCCATGGGGAGCACATGTTCTCTTCGTACGGAAGATGGACAGATCGTTGAGATTGTGTATAGATTACAGAGAGTTTAACAAGGTGACCATTAAGAACAAGTATCCATTGCTACGTATGGATGACTTGTTGGATCAGCTTCAGGGAGCGACAGTATTTTCCAAAATGGACCTGCGCTCAGGATATCACCAGCTGAGGGTGAGAGAGCAGGATGTGCACAGGACCTCATTCCGGACCAGATATAGCCACTACGAGTTTGTAGTGATGTCATTTGGGCTTACGAATGCCCCAGCCGTCTTTATGGAGTTGATGAACAGTATCTTCATCGACTTCCTAGATCAGTTTGTAGGGGTCTTCATAAATGACATTCTGGTATATTCTTGTAGCAGTGAGGAGCATGCAGGACATCTGAGGACTGTATTGCAGGTTTTGCGGGATAGAGAACTTTATGCTAAGCTCTCAAAGTGCGAGTTCTGGATGCCAAAGGTAGCATTCCTGGGTCATGTGGTTTCAGCTGAAGGGATCAAGGTGGATCCAGCCAAGATTGAAGCAGTAACAGCATGTACTACACCGACGAACGTCAAGGAAGTACATAGCTTCCTTGGCCTAGCCAGTTATTACAGACGCTTTGTGGAAGGATTTTCTGTGATCGCCCGTCCACTGACGAGTTTGCTGAGGAAGACTACCAGATTTGTATGGTCTGATCAGTGTATACAGAGTTTTGAGGAGCTTAAGAGACGTCTCACTTCTGCTCCTGTTTTGGACACAGCCAGAGGGTACAGAGGGATTTGATCTAGTTAGAGTCAGACATTCAATTTCTGGATGAGGATGCCAGGCTGAGTACTTTAGAGGTTCTACCTGATTTGTTGAATGAGATCCAACAGAAGCAGGAGACTTGCCCGACACTGATGAGGATACGAGATAGGATGTCTCGGGATGAGACACCACAGTTCCTGTTGGGAGCAGATGGATTTTTGAGACGCCGTGGTCGCGTCTGTGTACCTTCTGATACAGAGCTGAGACAGAGGTTTTTACAGGAGGCTTACTGTACACCTTACTCCGTACATTCAGGTACGAGTAAGATGTTACAGGACTTTAGACGTTTATATTGGTGGGAAGGGCTGAAGCCCGATGTGGCCAGATTCGTGGCACGGTGTGCGAGCTGCCAGCAGGTCAAGATTGAGCATTGCAGACTTGGGGGTGAGCTCCATCCACTTCTTGTTCCACAGAGGAAGTGGGAGGACGTCACCATGGATTTTGTTATTGGGCTGAGACCGAATCGGAGTTTTGATCCTATCTGAGTCCTTGTGGACAGATTGACGAAGACGGCACGTTTCATTCCTATTCGGGAGACGTGGCCGGTGAGCAGATTAGCTGAGGGGTACACTAGGTCGGTAGTGAGACTCCATGGTGTACCGAGGACGATCGTCTCAGACCGAGATGGACGATTTACCTCAAGATTCTGGTAGCAGATTCAGACTGCCCTGGGAACGAGTTTACACTTCACTACTGCGTTTTATCCTCAGACAGATGGTCTGTAACACTCCAAATTCGTAGGACTCGGAGTGCTACTAGGCTAGGATCTCACAATGGATCTTGGCCCTAGCCTGACAACAACTTCACTGAATCTTACAACAAGGCACTGATAGATTAAAACAAAACATAAAACTGATGTATATATATATATATACTGATCAAAAGGTAATACACAGTACTACTGAGTACAAAAGTCAAACATAAATCCGTACAATATAAATAACCCAAAACCCACGAGTACGCCCGGTGTACGGAACCCTCAGCAGATCACCCCTCCGGATCACTCTACAGTTCTCCTAACCTGCAAAGGATCTACAACACGGTATAAAACCGTTAGCTAACCATACACAAATATAAGATAGGCAAGAGCACAACCACACATCATAAAAACGATAACACATCAACATGATATCACACATTTACCTGGTTTATTATCTTTATAACGTTGAACATGCAAGAGTATATAAATCAGTATATGAAAGTAGGTGACACGAGGAATAAATATAATCCTCGCCTCTGCGTGCAATAGCTAGCTGGAGTGGTATAAGCGCACCTTCCCGTATACCATAAGGAGTGGTATCAGTACCTTTCCCGTATACCAAGTCTAACTAGCGTACAGAGAACTTCCCAGACTCCACTACGGGATGAAAGGGTAAGTTGCCACAGCCACTACAATTGGCGGTCAATATAACATAGGTAGGTGACCAACATGAAGCATGCTATAAAGCATATAACAAACACCACATGCACACATCCAATATAAGGATGGCAGCTAAGTAAGTCCTATGGACTTACCTCAATCTCAGAAGTATCTCACTTCGAGCAAATCCCAGAAACGTCCACTCCAACTGGAGGACAACACAGCCTATACAAGGCACACATATATATATCACAATCCTATTATACACAAAGGGTCACACCTAGACCCAAGGGATCCATAAGAGATCAATTCCAACTCGTAAACCTCAAAGCCGTAACCGGCATAACTATGTCATACTCAACATCATCTGAATCCTAGCATGATACTAGTTTCCTCTTACTAGAAAGGAAAGGAAACTACTTAGCTATAAGTAGTTCCGGGACAACACGCACCTGCGTGAACTAAGACCGCAGAGGCGGAAGGGGTCACCCGCAGGCGCGGAAAGAAGAAGCCGCAGGGGCGGTGACACAGAACGCAGGCAGCGCAGGCACGCCACTGGCACGACGCAGGCGCTGTGGCACGGTAGCCGCGGGGGCGGTGGCTCTTGGCCGCGGGGGCGGCGACAGTGCAGAACGACACTTCGTAGCTTCTCTTCGACTCGTCACTTGATCAATTACGTCTTCAATCATCCAAAACCACATACAAACATATACATACACGTTCCAACATCAAACTAGGATCAACATACATCTAAACCTAAGGCTAAAGATATAGAATCAAAGAAGAGGAGAAGGAGAAGAACAAGCACTCACCACAACTGAAAGCTATAGGTTGTAGGGAGGATCATCAAACACCAAGGTTGGCTTCCAAGCACAGCAAAACACACACTAGCATCAGCACACAACCACAAGTACACTTCCAAAGCCAACTCCAAGGAAAACAAGAACAAGCTCACAAGGGAAGAAGGATAAGCAAGGTGGACGTAGGTAACTGGAGAAGTGAAGTGAAGAAGTGAAACCCTTGCTCAGCAAGGAGAAGGAAGAAGTAAAGGTAAGGGTAAAGCACGGGTCAACAAGGTCAACAAAACCGGCTGCAGCGGCCGTAACCCGCAGGGGCGGATCACAGGGCCGCAGGGGCAGCATACGTGCCCGCGGGTGCGGCAAGGCCAATCTCGGCCAAAGCCAATCTCGGCTATGGTCCGATCTCGGTCTGAAAGAAAGGGCTCTCACATGGTCAGTCAGAGAGGACCATTCAGACGTTGAAGGATATGCTGCGATTTTGTGTATTAGCATGCATTTATTGGGATGGCCCTTATGAGGCACTGTATGGGCAGAGATGTCGTACACCGTTATGTTGGGATGAGCCTAGTACGGCCATTGATTTGACACTTGATCAGATTCAGGATGATATGGCTCGAGTAACACTAGTTAGAGAGCGGATGTTGACTGCACAGAGCCGTCAGAAGTCTTATGCTGATAGGAGGCTTAGACCTCTAGAGTTCAGAGTTGGAGCCCATGTGTGGCTGAGAGTGTCCCCGACACTAGGTGTTAGGCGTTTTGGCATTAAGGGGAAGTTGAGCCCCGATATGTCGGACCGTTCGAGATTCTGGATCGGGTTGGGAGTACAGTTTACAGATTGACTTTGCCGCCGAGATTGGAGGGTGTTCACCCTGTGTTTCACGTGTCTCAACTGAGGGAGTACATACCAGATCCAAGACATATCGTGAGTCATGATGATTTGGTGGTTGAGCCGGACCGCACCTTTGTTGAGCATCCGATTGCAGTCCTAGAACGAGGTATGAGACACCTTCGTTCGAAGGACATTTCTATGTTGAGGATACAGAGGTCGAGATGAGGATTTGATGAGGCTACATGGGAGACTGGGGATAGTATCCAGATGAACTATTCAGAGTTTTATGCCGAGATAGATGTACCAATAGGATCGACGAGTAGATCTTAGTACTATCTTGGTGATGTTATGCTTATGTGCTTATATGCCATGATGTGTATATTTTCGTACTAGCTATGATGTGATATGTGATCTTAGTAGATCTTGTTGTGCTAGTACGCCAGATATTTATAGCTGGAGATGGTTCTTTCCTCCATGTTATTGTGATACGTGTAGGATTTAGCTGGAGATGGTTCTTCCCTCCATGCTACTTTGGTGGACGTAGTTTTGCTAGAGGTGTTTTTCCCTCCATGCCCGTGATTATGTTGATGAGGTTCTGGCTAGAGGTGTTCTTACTCTATGCCCTAGATAGTATAGTGATCTTACATCTAGAGATGACGAGTTCCTCCATGCCCGTGTTTGAGGCTATAGAGAGAGTTATACCTCGGCTTTTGAGTCTGAGAGGTTTGAGGGTGTTACAAGTTTCGGGACGAAACTTGTTTTTAGGGGGGTGAGGTGTAAGAGCCTTAGCCTTTAGAGCCATTTTTTGCCGTAGCCGCCCCTGCGTGTGAGTGAGGCCGCCCCTGCGGCTCGTCCGTGTTTCCGCCCCTGCGGCCAGGAAGCCCGCCCTTGCGGTTTCCTGCGGCTGCAGCCGTTTTTGTTGACTCCTTGACCCGTGCTTTACCCTTTCCTTCTCTTATTCTTTCCCTTGGCTGATCAAGGGCTTCTTCTTCACTTCTCTTCCTCAGTTGCTAACGTCCTTCTTGCTTCTCCTTCCCCTTCTTGATCTTGTTCTTGGTTCTTCTTAGAGTTTGGCTTGAGAGTTGTGTGTTGTGGTTGATGTTGATGATGGATGTGTGTATGCTGAGCTTGGAGGCCAGCTATTGAGGTGTGTGATCCCTCCCTGCAGCCTAGGACCACAAGGGTGGTAAGTGATCTTGCTTGTTCTTCTTTCTTTCCTTGATTTCATCTTCCTAGCTTAGGATTAGATGTATGTTTAAGGGTATTGATGTTGGTATGTGTATGTATATGTATATGCTTGGTTTTGGTGAAGAGAAGACGTGATTTGTTCACGCGAAGAGTGAAAGAAGAACCGCTGGATCATCTTCTGCACGGTCGCCGCCCCCGCGGCCAGAAGCCACCGCCCCTGCGGACGACGTGTTGCAGCGCCCGCGCCAGCGCCCGTGCCTTGTCTGCGTCCTTTGTCACCGCGCCCGCGGCTGAGTTCCTCCGCGCCTGCGGGTTGCCTGTTCCGCCCCTGCGTCTTTCCGTCACGCAGGTGCTTCTTGTCCCGGATCTACCTAGAGTTAGGTAGATCCTTTCCTTTCCTAGTATGAGCAGGTTAGTAGAGCATGTTAGGTATGTGTATGAGGATAGAATGATGAGGATGTGATATATTTGTATGTCGGTTATGGCTTTGAGGTTTACGAGTTAGGTTATGATCCTTATGGATCCCTTGGATCTAGGTGTGACCCCTGTGATGGATATGAGTATGATATATGTTGTTATGCCTTGTTTAGGCAATGTTGATCTCCAGAGTTGGAGCCGTTTGAGTTGGGTTGAGTTGAGACTTCAGAGTTCGAGGTAAGTCCATAGGACTTACTTAGCTGCTATCCATATATTGGATGTGTGCTGAGTGGTGTATGCTATATGATTGATAGCCCGAGTTATGTTGATTACCTACCTATGGTTTAGTGACTGCCCATTGTAGGGCCGTGACAACTTGTCCTTTCATCCCGCTGGGAGTCTGGAGGTTCTCTACGGGCAGGCCAGTCTAGCTCAGTGGGCCGGCCACCTGCACCACTCCCATAGGGTACACGGGAGGTGGACCGGATCCCCACTCTAGCTGGCACTATTCCCGAGAGGCGAGGGTTATATTCCTCGTGTCACATACGTTCATATTGATATATATATACACGCTTGAATGACTAGACGTTATAAAGATAATAAACCGGGTAAATGTGTGATAGCATGGTGATATGTTTATGATTCATTGGTGTGTGATTGTGCTTATGCATCTTCTTATATATGCGTATGGTTAGCTAACGGTTTTATACCGTGTTGTAGATCCTTTGCAGGTTAGGAGAGCTGCAGAGTGGTCCAGAGGGGTGATCTGTTGAGGGTTCCGTACACTGGGTCGTCCTCGTGGGATGGGATCTTTTGACCATGTTTATGTTTATGTTTTGTTGTACTCAGCAGTACTTGTATAAACCTTTTGATACTTTTATAACAGTTTGATGTTTTGTATTTAATCTATTGGCGTCTTGTTGTAAGATTCAGTGAATTTGTTGTCAGGCTAGGGTCAGAATCCATTGTGAAATCCTAGCCCAATAGCACCTAGAGTCCTACGGATCTGGAGTGTTACAAATTATAAGTAATGTTGATAGTTTGAGATTTTATATAAATAGAGGGTTTAAAGATTAAAAATATTGACATCGATTTTATAAAAAAATCATATTCATGTTTTATAGATTATTATTGAATGCATAAATATAATATAACTTTTTTAAAACAAAATTCGCACAAGATGCGGGCAATGAACTAGTTTAGATAACATTTGGCCTAAATTACGCGGATACGGACCCGGGGTAACTCCCCCGGACCCGGGTTCCAATCACATGTCCTCAAATATACCATATTCATGAGCTAACCTTTTCAAGGGAAATACTACAACAGATACATGTTATATCCGTTGCAGCATTTTTGATGAAATGTTAATAACAGAATCGCAAAATAGTACACCGCAATTTGGGATTTAACTTCCTTTAGAAAGAGAGATGAATTGGTGTTCCTTAAATTCACGCTATTTTCTACCAAAAAAACACTTCACGCTATTTTCAATCAGACTATTACCTTTATTGTTCCCTCATTCTTTACTTATTCATAAGCTTTTGTTCAAATACTGTGAACAACGGTAAGAAAGCTCAAATACATACTTTCTTCTTGGTGGATTGCACTTGGCAATGGGTATGTCCTTCCTCCCAATGGCCTAGGACATATGTGTTGTTTTCCCATGGTTTTCTCCATGTAAAACTTTGTTTGGTTACACAACAAGCATGAGTCATGAGTTAGTAAATTTTCTTCTACAAAAACAAAAACTCAGATTACAGAATGCAGAGAACTTCCTACTTGAGGCAGATTCCACAAGGAGCATGGGTCGTTAGGAGCTCTTCTGTTTCCGGTTCTCCGATGTCTTAGCCGCATGTATAAATCTGCCATGAAAGGAGAGAAAGGAAGAAACAGGGGAAGAAGAGGGAGGAAGAAGGAGGAGACGGGAGGAAGGAGGGAGATGGAGCCCACCTTACTGCACAATTTTACCAGACATGAGCAAGGTGAATACGTATACAGTGAGCAGCCACTGCTACTAGGGCGTCAATACTCTTGCACGAAATTTATGAATATGTGCTGCATGAAATTTATAAATATGTAAGTATGTAATGTATATATTATTTGATTAAATTAAAAGTGATCATTGTCACTATGTAAGTATGTATAACTTATAAACAAATAAATATTATTAATTCATTAATTTGTCTAACTAAAATAGTTTACCATGTAATATTGTAATATTGTAATATGTGTCAAATATAATTATTAGTATAAAATTGCATAGTGATCTAAAGTAAATAAGAATATGTGCTTAAGTTATTAAGTTGTAACAACTTAACATTATCGATTCATAATTTTTCCTAACTCAAATATTTACTCATTTAATATATTTTTAAATATGGAAATTTTGGATGATATCCCAGTAGATTAAGATTTTTCGGATTTTGCCCAGAGATTTTTTTAGTTCGGATGGCACCCACGTGTTTTAATATTATTCGAAAAGTGTCCAACTCAATTTAAATTATACAAATTATACAAGGATGTCAACTTATAAAAAAAATTTAAAAACTTTATGTGCAAATGGTTCAGTTCTCTTCTATCATTTTTATTTTCAAAAAGGTTTTTTTCTCATTTAAAAAATATATTTTTTAGTTCACATCCCTTTACAACTTAACTGGAATTGGACATTTTTCAGAAAATATTAAAACACAAGGCCACCATCCTAACTCAAAAAAATAAAATAAAAAAACTTATGGACAAAATCTAAAAAACCTCAAACCACAGTGATAACATTCGGAATTTTCCATGTGTGTGTGTCTTTGTGTCTGTCTGTATGTATGTGTGCGTGTATGTGTGCATGTATGTGTGTGCATGTATGTATGAGTGTGTGTG
Organism: Fagopyrum tataricum; assembly: GCA_002319775.1. NCBI lineage: Eukaryota > Viridiplantae > Streptophyta > Magnoliopsida > Caryophyllales > Polygonaceae > Fagopyrum > Fagopyrum tataricum. The sequence continues at coordinate 47,703,408 of CM008282.1, forward strand.
TATGTGTGTGTGCATGTATGTGTGCATGTATGTATGCATGTATGTATAGGGTCACATTAGATTTATGAGTGACCCTATACCACAAAACGGAGATAGAGCTTTGATGAGTGACCCAACTGTACCACAAAAGGGAGACAGAGCTCCGATGAGTGACCCAGCTGTACCACAAAACGGAGACAGAGCTCCGATGAGTGACCCTGTACCACAAAACGGAGACAGAGCTCCGATGAGTGAGTCAACTGTACCACAAAAGGGAGACGGAGCTCCGATGAGTGACTCAGCTGTACCACAAAACGGAGACGGAGCTCCGATGAGTGACCCTGCACCGCAATGTGTTATTTGATACTTTTTGCTACTATGAGGTTTTTTCTATCTTCCGATCAATAGGTTCTGCCTCCCTATTATAGCCTATATCTTTCACAAATCTCAAAAATTTCTTTATCTCTTTGTTTCTTCCTTTCAAACGTTTGGAGACGCAAACGAAATCAATGTGATGATTTAAACTAAGTAGTTTTAAAATCCAAATTAATCTCGAGAAAGAATCAATGTTTTTCAAATATGCAACTTTTTTCCTTCGGATTGTTACAATTGAGAGAGAATCAAGTTGGTTTTATATCTACTAGTTGCATACGCGTGCGATGCACGCGTTGCAAAAGCGTGTTTCGGTTTAACAAGTTTTGTTCAGGTTCTGCAAAAAGACTTGATGGAAGAAACAAAGAGAGAAAGTTCACGTCTTTCGTCCGGTAGATAATTAATTATCATTCCAATGTCAACGTGTCTATGAATCACCTTAAAACATTCAAATACAAGCTCCAAAAATAACTTTATTCATGATATAAGCTATGTCTCATAAATCTAATGTGAGACTACTGACCTTAGAACTATTTGACACATATATAATTGGTAAGAGGCTATAAAATAATAACCACGGAAAGTTTGTAAGAGGCACTATTCAATAATACAATCGATATAGTTGCTAAAACTATAATTTTGTCAAGTCTCCATTCAAAACACACAAGATGAGAAAACCAAACAATTATTCAAAGGGGACAAACTGTACACATCTGACAAGAGAAAATACAATTATACTAAGAACGTTATGTAGTGTTTTTAGAGGCTGATTACGATGTCAAAAGATACACAAGAGAAATTCTTAACACTTGCAATTGGATTGTGGATTATTGTTACATATGTTGGAAGAAGAAAACACCATCACCACAGACAAAAAGACATAAATAGATATGCATCGGCCCATCAAAGAAACCTTCTTGAGAGATGAAAATGTATGGGTGTTAAATTAGACTCTAAGTCATCACCATCATTTCGAAATTGTTGCAAAGAAGTTACAAGATAATATTTAAAATATTTGGAAGAGAGATGATCTCTAAAGTTATTTGCAACCCTCACATCGGATGTGTTGATGGAAAGCCTTGATTAGGGCGAAAAATGAAGCACCATAGATACATACTAAGGGTCATATGATTTTAAAAACTAAGATAGAAGGACGTACAATGTGAACAAATGTAAAAAAAAATCTAATTAAAATAAACACATTAACTTCTCAGTCAGCCATTGAGAACCCCTCTTTACACATAATTTAATCATAGATCAATCCCATTACATTTTATAAAACGAGAATAAAAGGATTTTATAAAATTATAAGAAAGAAAAAGAGAATAAAATGTATACTCAAACCCTTTCACATACTTCTAAAATACCACCTCGTCCACCTTTTTTAAGTAATATTGTTATCCTTCTTATATACAACAACTAACTAAATGGTGCATTAAACATCAAATAAACAACTAATATCTAGTTGAAGAGTAGGAAAACCTCCATCATCTTTACTCGTGATTTAAAGATGCCAAAAAAACCTCCAGAGTTTATAACATCAGCATATATATTCAAAAAAAAAGTGCTCCTTAATTATTCCTAAATAACTAAAACTAAGAGGCTAGATATCTCAAATATAAATGAGTGGTAAATCATTAGAAAATAGTTAAGAAACTAATCCAAAACGGCAAAATAGGTCGCGACTTAGGTAATTTCATCCCATCCCATTCCAACTTGTTCCCCAAATTCTAACATAAATACATATAAAATCCTATAATTTAAAGCATCAAATCACATGGCGACCCAACACTTATACAAAATGAGAAAATATAACAGCTGAAAAACAGAACTCAATAGAAAATTTATCGTCAACTACATTAATTAGGGGCTCCATAAGTCTCGTGAACAAGGCAACACATCTCATCCCATAAAGGATGTGCTCTATACTTGATAAACCCGCAAAATTTGATATTATCTAATAACCGAAATCATACTCCAAATTCAATAGAAAAACGATGTTTGACATGAGAATATATGTGTGAAACATTACAGATCCAGTAATAATATACTTAAATCCCTCAAAACTTAGCTTTTGTATACTTGAACCCTGCAATTGGAATGAGAAATAAAGTGTTGAAGTTGAATGATTGGTATGCTCAATTTTTAGAACATTGATACATCATCGTCAGAAATTAAAATTTTAAAGAAGACATGGCCAGTAGAGTTGAGTAACACAAAAACAAGGGTAAGTGACAATAACAAAGAGGGTCATGTCTTCGAAGGGAAGACATTAGCAAAAGGAAATCTTCCAGTGCCCACAATGTGCCTAATGTTACTTGTTGGTCTTCTCAATATTGCTACTTTTGTGATGCAAGAGGAGTTTATTATGGCACTAAAAAAGATAAAAATCACCAGCAATCTTCCTCGGTATTTTAGAAAGGGAAATAAACTTGAATTATAAGTGAAGGCTTATTAATTATTACATCAGCTTTTCCCTCTCAATACTAATTAGGCCTTTGTAAATGCTCCAAAATCAGTAATGAATTTTAACAGCGAAAAGCTAGAACCTATCTATTTCAGTTTGTATCATAATTCAGATTTGTCTACTGAATTTAATCACTTTCAGTTTCTGGTTTCACTTAGCATTTAAAAGATAAGGTTATTTAGTCATCTGAAGTCAAAGATCAAGCAATTCTCAACATAGGCTGGACAATTTAGCCATCTACTCTTGTTGTTTTCTTCTTATTTTTCTTCAAAATTTTTACTTGACAACTTAATCTAGCCACAAATTATCCAATTATCCTCTCAAGAACGAAATGTCATAAAAAGAGCGATGTAAACCTGTTGATGTCTTCTTGGTACTTCTTGTGGAAAGATTGCCAGCCATATCAGTACTATCTTCATCTCCTTCATGTGTAAATAAAAAGATACTCAAATATCTAGTACAACAAGAAATTGCAAGAAGCAAGAAGGCTTAATGCTTAAGTACCTTTCACCTATAGTTCTAATCATGTTAAGAGCAGAGAGAACTGAACACTCAGCCAAATTTTGTATTACAGAATCCAGACAGATTCCATCTTATCTCCGGTTAAAAACGACAATTTAATCGCACCTTGTGCAAGCTTGTCAATCCATTCACACACCTAACAAGAAAGAGCAATAATTAGAACCACTTAACCAATAAGAACCCAAAATCCTTAGTTTAATAATCAACAAAATGAGTAGCATGTTTGATATTACAAATACATCATTTTGTAGCCTACCTTCTACATTTTTGCCGCCAATAAGGATCAGGTTCCTCCAAAACTAATTTGTCGCATCTTCAATCTCCTCATCACATTTTGCACTCACTACGGTTTTAGCAAAAATGAACACTTTGTATAATTCATAAAACCAAAATTAGCCACAAGGGCAAAATCAAGGTAAGATGCATGATATTAACCAGTCAAGGAGAACGGTTAGATGAAGATTTGAATAATTCATATTCTAAAATTCCAGGATGAGATCCTCCTGTAGCACACCAATTTCCATGAAAGAAAAGCAAGTGCTCAAAAAAAAAACTTAAAAGGGGTGTAAGTCGTAAGAAGGATCATTAGTTGGCTCAAAACAATTACTAAGCGGGATCTGGCTAATCCAATAGGAGAAATCAGATCAAAGATTAAAGATTAAAGAGAAACTTACCATTCACAGACATGGTAGTAAGAAAAGAGTAAATATAATAGGGGAAAAATTATTATGTAGTATAAAAAAGCTAGAATTCCAGTTTCTTTATTTCAAAGTACATTTCAATCTCATAATTAAGCTCAACAATAGTAGTCTTGTTCTCGCTTTGGGCTAAAGCAAACAAATATATTATAGAAGCCCTATTAACACCTCTAATCGTTTTCTACAAATGAAGATCATATAAGAGAAAAGCAATATTGTGTGTTCTTCTAGATCATAATGAAGTGTCAACATCACTACCCTCTCTAGGAATGAATCTAAGTCTATAGGGAGAAAGATAGCCACACAAACATATAATAATATCATTTGTTTTCCTTATATTACCCCGTTACCTTTACTCCCATTCCAAGATCCCAACCAAACGATCCCTATAATGCCTAACCCTATAATCCTCAAATGCTGAGCAACATTTTTCCAGTAGAAATCAATCATCCATCTTAAATTATGACATGTTTACTTTCTAGTGAGTGTTGGAGAACCATTTAAAAAGATAGCCACAAACATATAACAAACATCAGACACGTCCTTTATCAAAACACCATAAGCAAAACAAGAAACCCAATGAAAAATAGGAAACAAAGTCTTGGTAATATCGTAGTCTTCCATTCATCTCTTCAGAACCTAGATGCATTGCAATGCAACATTCACAAAGCAACCCCACAAAATCAAATTCATAGCAGTTAACACACATCACCAAACCAACAATCAAAGCTATCAACAAGAGACATTGAGTAACCAGATATTTTGAGCAACTAAAAACAGAATACAAACACGAAGATAGAAGCACAAAGATTTGCATATAAAAGTTTAACACCAGATGAGAAGAAAGAAATTTGATTTTAGGATAAGAGAAACGAAATATAATACCGCTAATCCTCCTACGGAAGCCGACCCACCAATCTCTAGACTCTTCAGCTCTCCAAATGTTTATGTCATGCTTAAAAAATAGAGACCGGGAGAAATTGGACGGTGAAAACTTTATACGAGGGAGGACACAACACCGAGAGAAGCCGGAACCCCTAAATCGACAAAGATCATATCCTTCTCTTCCTTTTTGCGGTCTTATTTACCGTCTTTTCTTTTAGATGTTGGAGGTCTTAGGCCCTTAATATCTTGATATGAGAAATGAAACAAACAACATTGTCAAAACCACCAGAGCACACAAAGTCGAAACGAGAAAAAGACGAGGAAGAGGAGAGACCAAAGTTAACGAGGAATCAGTGGAGCGGCAAAATTAAAGAGAGTGATGAAAGACAAGGAGATGTGAGTTTTAGGGTTGTGGGAAAGGCCAGGAGAGTCATCCGGTATTTTTGTAATTGTTTTGAAAATAATGGGTAAATGGTAATTAAACGTGAGTTACTATTCATTGGATTTTGTCCACATTTAGGTAATTTTTGGATATATCAAAAACCTAAATGAATTCTTTGACTTAACGAACCATCCAAAGTTCCAAACTAACCTTTATATAGTAATTTTTCCCGATAATTCCATTTATTACATGTATAAATACAAACTAAACTCCTTAGATCATCGTAACATATTGGTAAAAACAAGAGAAATCCCACACGATTGAGCCATCTCGTTGTTAGCTTGCGTCAATGGCGAACTTCCACCCTTAAACCCATCTTCGCAATCAGAAGCTGCATCATCGGCAGCACTCGTATGGATATTCGCAGACATGTAATCCTTCTCTACGTACGCTTTCAACGCATCATCTAATGAACTCCCCACGTTCGAATACATTTCGTCGCACATAGCCAACTGCTTTTTCACAAAAGCGTCGGAGCCACCTTCAAGATTCTTGATTTGGGACCTAATTGCGACGCTTTTTTTCTTCGTCAATTCGAGTGCGATTTTTCCAAGTCCTTCAAGATTCGCCGACGTGCTTCCCGGATCGGATTGTAAGAAACTCACACATGTTTGGTAGTTTGGGATGATCGATTCAGATTGGGATATTTTCTTGCAAGTGCTTATTATGAGTTGTGTGTCTGCATAGGAAGAGGGTAGTAGTATAAAGAGGATTGTAAGGATTAGGGAAAGGATTGATTCATAATCTGAAGGCATTTTTGTTGTTCTTTAGAAATGTATTCGTATTGAGAAAACATTGTCTCTCTTTTTATATAGTGGGAAATCAAAAATCAATAAATGGAAAACAATTAATGACAAATATAATTTCAAGGGAAAAGGATTTTATATGCTTTTTTCAAATTTGTCTTAATCATACTTTTTTATAATCATTAAATGATTATTAGTGAAGTATTTTTCTACCAAATCTTTTTTCACTACTTAAAGAATATCCTATAAGTTTGATTCAGATGGATTATTGATTAATAATTTATTAAATGATCTTTTACCAGAATTGAAAATATAAAAAATAAAAAATTACTAAAATGACACATTATTAATTATATCTTACTAAAATTGTAAATTTCTTGACACATTTTGTAGGATTCGTTATAAGCATGGTTAAGACATTTTTTTGTGTATAAAACATGGATTAAGGCTAAACCCAATTTATATTTTCATACACTTTTTTTTTTAATAGGCTAAACCCAATTTATATTTTCATACACGTTTTGTTTTGCTTCTTTTCTCTTTTTTTTATCTTTTTTTTCTTCTTCTTCTTTTTATGTTTTTCTTTTCTAACATGAACAACATTTTTCCTCATTTTTATTTTATATTTAAAAAAATCAAAAACATGTTGTTTCCGGAAATCTAATTATTGTTTTATCCATTTCAAGAGAGGTTCACGTGATTTCTTATTTGTAAAATTTTCATTACTATTATTTATTATATAATTTTTTATTAAAAAAAACAATTTTTAAAATTTTAAATTAGAAAAAATAAATTATTGTTCATATAGTTTTATTAATAAAGTCTTAGGAATTCGTATACACGAACATTAATCATCCGAATCAATATCTAAATATTATGTATACGAATTAGAAAAAAAATATTATTTATTAGAAAATTAATCATCCGAAAATTAGTCTTAAGAATTCCTGTATACGAATTCTTAAGACTTTATTAATAAAAAATATATTAACAATAATTTATTTTTTCTAATTTAAAATTTTTAAAATCTATTTTTTAAATATATAATAAAAAAAAATCTTTTACAAATGAGAATTCACATGAACCTCTCTTGGAACGAATACAACCGCAATTAGATTTTCGGGAACAACGTGTTTTTGATTTTTTAAAAAAAAACTAAAATAAAAATGAAGAAAAAATGTTGTTTATGTTGGAAAAGAAAAACATAAAAAGAAGAAGGGAAAAAAATAAAGAAAATATAAGAAGCAAAACAAAACGTGTATGAAAACATAAATTGGATTTAGCCTATTAAAAAAAAGTGTATGGAAATATAAATTGGGTTTAGCTTTAATCCATGTTTTATAAACACAAAAAAAATGTCTAAACTATGCTTATAACCAATCCTACAAAATGTATCATAAAATTTGCTATTTTGATAAAAATGTGTCAGACGATGTGTCATTTTAGTAAAATATTTTATTTTTTTTGCTATTCGGATAAAAGGTTCTTCATTAAAAAGGAAAAAGGAAGTAGAAGGAAAATAATTTTCAAATTAAAAGATTTTTTTTTTAAAAGGAAAAATAAAGTATTATTAATAAGTAAGATCAAGGGATACAATATCTATTACAGATTGAGGGAAGTCAGTTGTCCAAACACGCAGAGGGTGTGCAGCAGAAGCTAGTCTTGCTGTTAAGTGTGCAGCCACATTAGCAGATCGCCGAACATGTTTGAAAGAATAGGTAGTTTCTGAAGGTAGAGCATCTTGTATATCATCACACAGAATGTCGAGATACGTCGGAGCTTCCAGGGAAGGAACTATGTTGAGGCGAGAGATCAGTCGAAGGCTATCAGATTCAAGAATCAAACCAGTAGTATTGGGTCGTGGGAGCATGGCTAAACCAAACAGCATCGCCATAGCCTCCGCAAGATCCACATCAAAATTGTGAGAGACCATCTTGGAAGCAATCAAGATCAAACTACCGGTGCAGTCACGGATAACCACTCCCAAGTAAGTATCATTTGCAATGATACCTGCATCAACATTGAGCTTTAAGGATCCCATAGGTGGTAGTGACCAAGATGTAGGGCCTGAAGCTAATAGGCAAGACGGTGGTACTCGAACGTTGTTTTGGGCTTGAATATAGTCCCAGACGTATCCTCGAAGGCGCTGTCGGAGATGATTGTATTGAATCGGCATATCATCAAAAAGAGCCGAGTTCCTTGCTGTCCAGGCCACCCAACTGTTGATAAGAAACTCAGCAATTCCCTTGGCTCCATATACAGAAAGTAGATCCTCCATTTTTTACAGAGGCTGATGCAAAGTTACTTGGGTATATCCTCCATTTTCAAATTAAAAGATTGTATTCAATCAATACTCCGTAATAAATAAAAAGAACAAGGATTTAATTTACATTAATTACAATGAGAAATGGAAAAGGGATTGACTTAAAGTCAGTTAAAGTCAAATCAACCGTTACGATTGCTTTTTTTATTTGACTCGATGGACCATGGCCATTGTGAGTTGACTAGATGAATAACTTATGTCAAAGACAAGTTTGGCAAGTCCAAAATAAAGAAATGCGCTTCAACTTACCTTTCTACTTATAATGGGCCTCAGCCCATAACTGGTTCTATATTCATATCATCAAATTGTGTAGCCCATTTTTACTCTTTCTATTACTTACGACCATTATCATGAATTTAACTATGATATGCATTTTTCATCATCAATATTCGGTTGGTTAATTATAAAATAACCGATCCAAACATAGAGATATTGACCGAATGAATTTCCACGTCTTAAAATAATACATTACTTGCATTTTACATTTTTAAATTTCTTTTTAGTCTCTCATTCTTTCAAAGAATTCAATTCGAACCGGTGCACCAAAATTAGAAAGATCCCATAAAAAATTATAATAAATTTTGGTCCAATCAACCAAGAACCAATCCTAAATTTTTTATAAAAAAATCTTTTTTTTTTCTCTTATTCATTAAATAGAAAAAAATAAGTTTGAAAAAGAAATCTGAGTTCCAGTCTTCACATGTTGAGATGACCAATCAAAAGACAGTATTGAATACGGATGGGATTGTAATGCCCACAACACTAAATGCGGCCCGTTGAATTTCATCCACTAAAGTAAAATTCGGCCTAAAGGAGTTTTGTTTGTAGCCACAGAAATCACATGTAAAACCCACAGTTACCCGTCTCAATCAATTTTACTTTGTGAACCCGGCCCAACGCCCCAAACACGCCTTTATAATAATAATAATAATAATATTTTATAAATAACTTAATTACACCGAATATACCAACCTCTTGCAAAGTTAAGTGTCCTATCATATGTTATCTCAAGTAATAATATGATGAGTTTTATTTATCAATTTTTTTATTTTTACATAATGGAAAGGAGTTCTATAAACCAAGTATATCGAAATGTCGTAAAAATGAGAGACGGATATACCATCACCTTGAATAAAAGGAAAACCAGTGATTGATACAAACACAAGACATTAACAAAATAGAATTAGAAACATAAGTCTAGGACGAGCCGTCGGTCAAATAGAACAAAGGAAAGCATAAAGAACATGTCAATCGAAGAAATGCAAATAAAAACTCTCAAAATTACCGGTACAAACCTCAAAATTGGACTCTCTATTAAGTCTTTAGATTTCAATCACCTATCTAGGACTGACCATGGGACGGGACGGGACGAGACGGATTAAGGTCATCCCACGTCCCATCCCGGCCATTATATATGGGACGGGACCGGGACGGGCCTTATCCCGCATAATCTATATAAAATTTCTTTTCACCTATTTGTTTTAAAATAAAAAATTTACGAAAGAAAATATTCATCGATCGATATCCTTAAAACGATAGACATCAAAATAGAATGTCGCAACAAGGTTTAAAAAACATAATTAACTTGTCAAGTCTAAACATCCAAAATAAAATATATGAACAAAATTACATAATCATCAATACTCTTTAAACAATGTTGCAACTTAGTTCAATTTTTATTTGCTCTTTGTAAATGAATTTAGACAATTGTTAATTTATAATAACAAAATTACATAATGATCACTCCTCCTTAGGTTTAAATATTTATTTAATTTATATTTAAATTTTAATATATGCGGAACGGGACAGGCCTTGCGGAACGAGGAAGGTAAGGTCCATATCCCGTCCCACAATATTTTTGGTGGGACGGGACGGGACGGGATTTAAAATTTTTAGATGAAAAACCACCAGGATTGGGACGGGATCGGGACGGGCCCGAGATTTACGGGATTTGTGCCCAGCCCTACACTTATCCATGATCCCTCTAACCGAAGCAAATTCAACTCATCTTTCAAGGCAAAACTTCATTCACTAAGACATATATGCACCCCATCGTTCCGGGACTGGAACAAAACTTGAATAGATGCTAAAGTTTGTAGGGTGCTCTTTTATTTTATAAGAAACAAACTATAACACGTGTCTTTATTAAAATAAATAAACCGGTTAATTTCGATTTATCCAATCTACCCAATTTTAAAATTTCCGAACCTTGACTGATTTTTCCCTATTACTAGCGAAACTAATTAAATTTTACTATTTTGTTATTCTTTTATTTAAACTTATACTTAATTTTCAATTATTCAAACTAGTGTTATCGGAACTCATCCATATTTTTGGATACAAGGAGTTCATTAATTATTCATGTAAATTTATACTCTGAACTTTAAAAAGACGTACATATAAATTTTAAAATAAATCGGAAGGAGAATATCAATAATCGTATAATAGGAGTCGGAAAAAGAATTTTAAAAAAAATGGACGTAGAGGTTTACATTGATGAGTAATAATATAGAGTTGTGCAGCCATGTGATTTGCTCATTTGTCTACGTCGTCTGCCTTCCGTCCCTTTAATTTCTCTTTCTTTTGTTTTTGCGGTCTGAATTCAATTGGAATTTTTGATATTTGATACATATATCCATATTACGTGATTAGTTGATACTAAATAAATAAAAATAAAAATTTTACTGTTTTATGAAAAAAATAATAAATAATATAAATCTCATTAGTAACTTTTTTTACTGTCTAAATTTGATCAACGAAATTTTCTTTACTGTCTATATATCTGCTACTTCTTTACCTACACAATTTCATTAGTAACTTTTTTTTACCTTTGGATGGAGTAGATACATTTATATATCCCCATTCAAAATCAGGGGAAGGTCAAAACCCGAAATTAGAATTAAAATTGAAATTCGGTATAGTTCATTATTTGTCTATTTATGACCCGACCTCCTTAATCGACTTTACACACTATTTATGAGTAACTTTTTTTCTTGATAGGGTAAGCTATTTCGGTTTGAAGGTCGTCCATCGTTTTCTCTTGGACAAAATAAAAATGCTAATATTAGGTCAGTGAATCACTAAATATATTTATGGGTGATTTTTGTAGATAGTCTCTTTATATTGATATTGCGTACTCCTTCGATAAGTTTATAATAAAATGTTATATTTATATAGTTTTAGTACAAGATGTCAAAGCTTGATAGATATGGACCGGATAGAGCGGGATCATGTGCATACAAGCGCACATGCGCGTTATGAACAAGACTAGCTAGCACATAAATTCGATTAGTTTTATTCGAAATGTCCACATTTCAGATGTGATAATTTATTATCTCCAACACGCCCCACAAGTGCAATTAGAGTTGACCCTTGCCCATAGTTTAAATTCACAAGCCGAATAGAGGTTAACCGCTCACATACCATGCCAAAGTCCGATATAGACCGATCGGCTAGAGAGTTTGTTTTGTGCATACAAGCGCGCATGCGTGTTAGGCTCAAGTCCAACACATAAGTGTGATAGTATTTTGTCCTAATTGACAATAAAATAAGTAGCTCACCGATCTTATATATTAGGCTCGAAATGTCTTCACTTTAGATGTGAGAACTTATTAACTTCAATGCTATAAATTAAATTTTATAAGAGATACAAGATTTATAAATTTATAAGATATATTCAAGAAATGCATAAATTTATTTTGCATGTATCTACAAGCAAGTTTGTATACATAATGTGATATTAAGGGACAATAAGTTTATTTTTTAAAAATAAAGCAGATTAAACACTATCGAGAATTAAAAATAATTGACATCACCTCCAATTTATATGTTAAACTTCTAATACATGTGTACTTCTATACACACAACCATCAATCTGTATAACGTTGAACTTTCAATGATATCAAAACGATTAATCTAACAATCTCATATTTTATGGATCCTAACTCGCGCCTCTTTAGAAGAGAATGTGATGTTAAACCTTTTGTCTTAGTGTCAAAAATTCAAAATAGACATGTTTGTATATATGTGACTGCTGGACGGGTTAACAATTAAACACAAATTAATTTTATCATATATCTTAGTATGATGAATCAAATAAACCACTTTTATGGATCCTAACACAAATATTAATTGACTGATCATTACAATATATAATTTATTAATATTAATATGTTTTGGCTATATTATTACTAAACATATTTCTTAAGAATCTGATAATATTAATTTTACGAAATAGTACTTTTGGGAAGAAGGAAACAAAATTGATCCTCCTAGACCTATATATATATACCTGTTTCCAACTAACACTTAACGCGTTGAAACCAGAAAAACGCGTAAACCCTTTTCTACACTCCCAACTGTCAGCGGCTTTTCTTTTCCTCCACCTTCATAATATAAATACAAGCTAAGTATTGCTTTCTCTCTCCACTTTCTCTGTTTCCTTCCATTGAATCCTCCCAAATCTCCGCATCGGGAGGCACAGAATCTCCGTTTCTCTCGCTCATTCTTCCTCCTCCATCCAGCCCATCCTTCACTTTCCACGATGTCTACGATGATACGATCGAAGAGCGCTACCAAGGACATGGAGAATGTGTTCAAGAAGTTCGACGCCAACGGCGATGGAAGAATCTCGGCGTCGGAGCTCGAATCGCTGCTTCGAGCACTCGGATCTGATACATCGCAGGAGGAGGTGAGCAGAATGATGAACGAGATGGACAAGGATGGGGATGGATTCATCGACTTTAAGGAGTTCGCGGAATTTCATCGCGGTTCGGAGGAGATCGTCAACGGTTCTGGAAACGGAAACGGAAATCGCGAGCTCCGAGAGGCGTTTGATATGTACGATAAGGATAAGAACGGCCTTATCTCTGCTCGCGAGCTTCATACTGTGCTTAAGAGCCTTGGAGAAAAGGTTTCCGTGAAGGATTGCTCCAAGATGATCAGTTCCGTTGATGCTGACGGTGACGGTCATGTGAATTTTGAGGAGTTCAAGAAGATGATGCGCTGAGAAAACGGAGGTAGGAGATTCCATAAATTTCAGGAACTGTTGTTTCGTTTATTTTAGTTAGAACGCCATTTCAAATCCGTAATTGATGCATTTGGTGTTGTTAGATGCATCCAATGTGTATAGATCTGACAAATATTGTGATCTACTTGGCGAATCTCTAAGAATTTCGCTTGCAGTATTGGCGATTTCAAACCTCTGTAAGCTGGGGAACAAACAAGTTTGTAGCAACTAGCCACTACTAACTGGCAAAAAATGTTGAAAAGTTTCTACTAAGAATATGTTGCTACTGAATACTTTAATGCATAAATTTAACAAGAGAAGCATCATTGGAAGTTATGAGTAGGTGATGACTGATGAGTTGAACAAGTATGCTGAACTTTATTGCGAAATTGATTATTGAAAACTGATCCATCGGAGATTCGGAGTATACTGAATGCTTTGTCCGTTAAGCTGTAGCTTTGTCATCTCCAAACTGCTACATTATTCAATACCACCAGTTTCTCTCTTTTTCGATTTCTTCGGAGTAGTAATAAAGATAATACGGAGTATAATAAGAGAATGTGAGATTTGCATAATTCATAAGGCCAAATTAATAAGTTTTGTTAGCAGGCGATGCTGTCTTTTTGGAAGCAAGAAAAAAGAAAAGAAAAAGGATGAGTTGTTCGTAGGAGAAATTTTGGGTTGGATTTGGACCACATCCTGCTTTTACAAGGTTTCCTCACCCTAAGGGGAGGGGGAAGAGTTTGCTGGACTCGCAAGAAAGCATTTTAATGTTGATCCTTGGCGTGTTCGCAAGTTATTTTGCTTTAACGTTACTAGTAATTCATGTACAGATTTTATTTAAATTAATATATAATATTTATGATTCAATTTATAGAGATAGTAACCTAAAAATATGGTTTCCATATGTAATATAGTGAAATGAGCAAGATGATCATACATCTATTTTTTTTATAATAAAAATATGAAGTGTTTATAAGAAAATAATGTTTGTACGATTAATTGTCGTTGATAAATGGGGTATAAATATGGTTTCCATATGTAATATAATTTTTCATATTTTTCAACGGTATATTATTTGTCTATCGTGTTATTTAATTTTTTTTTAATAATATTGTCATTCTAAGAATATAATATCATAATAATTAGAATATAGTACATATCAAATTAGCTATATCACCTCGGCCAAAATTATTTTCAACGGTATATTTTTATGATACTATAGAAACAAAATTATTTTTCAAAACGAAAAAAAAAAGGATAACCACCACTACTACTGAATTTATCAAATATCAAATTCACACTTGGACTTCTTGTAATAATCCTAACAGTCTGATTGATAAAAATAAAAAGAGTAATATCACAAGCTCACAAAGGAAGAAAAAGAATATCAAATGGGATAAACCCCAAATAACTTCGTCAAACACAATTTCGACGGATCAAAACTCAACTCCGGCGACACTTCATACGGTTTTTGTCTTCGTGACCACCACGGCAATATCATCCCCCTTAGTGCAGGAAAATCTTTTAACAAAACAATTATTGGCGCGGAAACTATCGGATTATACCATGGAATCCAAAAAGCAATTAGTCTTAACATTAAAAATATCATCACTGAGGGTGACAACCTTGTTGTCATTAACGCGCTCAATGGTAATTGGAACTGCCCTTGGGAAATCGAAATGATAATTGCCGACATCCTTATTGATCTTCATAACTTTAACATTGTCCAAACTGCCCATGTCTTTAGAGAAATTAACGGTGTTGCTGACAGACGTGCCTATCTTGGACACCTTCTCCCACCGATTGAACTTTTGACAGATCATGAACTTAGTGTTCTCATCCGAAATGATGCTCTAAGATGGACTACTAACAGATTTTAATCGATCCTAATTCCTTTCCTCTTTCAAAAAAAATAAAAAATAATAAAAAATAATACCTTCATTAATATCAAAGTAGCAATTTTAAATAAAAATTATAAATTAAAATATTGAGATTACACCTTGGAGATTTAGGGCCCGTTTGGTTTGAACTCTGAAAACAGAAACGGAATGAAAACGTATTTAGTTCACACGTATACCCATGTTCATGAAGTTTTTGAGAATTATTCCTTGTGGTTTGAAGTAATTATAGTATAAATTGATTAGTTTTGAAGCCTTATAGGGTAACAAAATGGAAGGAAGCAAGTGTATTTTGTATGAAACCACGTAAAATGATTCCATGAACAGGGTATCAATGTAGACAAAATTCATTTTCATTCCGTTTCCGTTTTTCGGAGTTACAACCAAACGGGGAATTAATGTAAAGATTTGACGGGATAAATTTACTATGGTTTAATGTGACTAGCGTATGATCTTAAACACTTCGGGGGCATTAGTATGAATAAGTCCTATTTCATTCCCATCATCTCCATAAAGTAAGAGTATGAGGTTGAAATTTTGGGGTTATTTAATACTTTTTCATCCCATAAATCTCATAAGTCTCCCTTCACCGAATACATCTTATATAAAATGATTATTTACGATATTATGTTTTCTGTGGTGATATTATATAACCAAAGGTACAAAGCAAACTGGCATCATGAAAAAAAAAAACTTATTGTAAATATTGATCAATTAGGAAGTAAATTCACTTAATTCATTAGATATTTGTCCTTTTCTGACATTTTGTATTTTGTTATCATAATCAGTTAAATTAATTATAATGAATCTCATAATAAACAAATATTTTAAAATTTGCTACTATCATGACTTGAACATGATTTTACATAAAATATTAAAAAAGACTATAAATTCAACAACTACAAACTATTTAATTTTGTGTAATAAATATTTTTTTATAGTTGAATACAATATTTCGTGACTTTAATAAAAACTTTTTATATTTTAATGACTACAAATATATGTAATTTGTCTTCTGTGAGTCGGACTGATAAGTGACTCATGGTGGATAATTTACTTTTCTATTTTACAAATACTTTTAAGAGGTAAAGTTGCCGGCCTTAATCGAGATTCAACGGATGAATAAATTGACAATCGAACAAGTTGATAAAAACACTATAACTCTCTAAGGATGAAACTTATAAATAAATAAAAAAACATAATTTAAACACAAATCATACTCAGATCCTAATCCCTCTATTTTTAAAAAGAACCTTTTTTTAAAAAGATTTTTTTTAATATATATATATTTGGAGTAGGAATATATGCGTAGGGATATGAACTTATCATATCCGTTTTATCTAATAAAATAAACGTTCAAGATTTATCCCTAAATATGAAAGAATAAAGATTTTAACATATAATAATATACCTGATCTATGAAGATAATATCTTCTAATTATTCGACAATATATCTTAGGTATTTGTAGTATTTGTTAACAATATATCTGTTAGAACAATTCGATCAAAATATAAACAAATCTATCAAAACACATATAAAATCATACGACATGCCATATAAAATATGTATTCCAGTCAAAATTACTTAATTCCTATCAAAATACCAACTTGTGTGCTAGCCAATATTTACTATATTTTGGTTGAAATTATTGTATTTTGATTGATATGATTTACATAACATCCGACATTTTTTTATAAACAAAAACAATCGTAATCTTATTAAGATAAATTTATCAAGAAATTATTTTAAAATGTTAAAAATGTAGTTATAAAATTTCGAATTCTGGTTAATAGGTCCTCCCTTCCTACCAATTACCATCGTGACAAGTTTGGAACTCTTTAGAATTCGCTTTTAAATGTAAAATACATAACATTAATATATAAAGACCTATACAATGTCTAAAGTACGAACATTTTGATCAAAATGAACATATTTCGATCAAAATATAGAGTATACATTCGACATTACTAATTTATGTCGAAATTAGTAGAAGAAAAAAAAAACGATTGAAATGAATATATTCCGATAGGAATATAGAAATATGAGACGTTAAATCACGGGCGAGTTGTCGGGCTGGGCCATGATTATGACTAGTATCAAAATTCCTAAGAGAGTTAGGACTTAGGAATGACTTATAGTTTATTATATTTTTTGTAGGAATTTAGGACTAGTATCAAATTTCCTCTCTTATAGTAACCATTTTTTTAATTAGATTTTTGGTGTTATATAACTATAATTACTATGTGTGTGTGTATATATATATATATATATATATATATATATATATATACGGGGCAGGTTCACGGGCTAAATCTCGTACTATAGCCTGTCTTGTAAACATCCGGGCCGGGTCCGAACGGGTTAAGCTGCTTACACCCCATGCCCATGTTTTTTGGCAGGCGGGTGGACAAACCGGAAGGGCCGGCCCATATATGTTCGGGCCTACTTATGATGCACCCAAATCTTGAACGCTAATTTATTAATCAAAAGCTTCTTAGAGGTTTTTACTCCATACATATAAATATGTTCTCACTCCAACTAACCCTATATATATATATATATATATATATATATATATATATATATATATATATATATATATATATAATATTGTAAAAAACTATTCTTAGATTATAGACCTATATTAACAGTAGGAATTTTAGTAGGATTTTTTGTATGGTAATATTAAAATAGTTATTAATCAGGACAATATATTTGAAATATTTTACTGATTGGGTGTTTATAGTTGTAGGTGATCCAAAGACTAATACATGTTGGTATTGTTAAATAAAATTGAATCAAAGATCTGTTTAATTTCTCATCTGGACCATCGGTAAAGTTGGAGATGAAAAAATGAAATAGAATGTTTTTTTTTATCAGAATGAAATAGAATGTTTTTAGGGATATTTTTGAGTAAATGAAACCCCGTTGATATAACTTTATTAAAACAAGGTCTTTTTTACTAAACTCGACTCTATAGAACTCTTGTAAAACCACAACCGCAAACCACAATCCACAACCGCAAACCACAAACGTAAATCTAAACTCTTTAATGATTTTCATTTCAAATTATTTCAAATAATTTGAAATAATTCTGGGAGTACTAGGTCGGGATTGAGGTTCCCACTTCCCACAGAAACAAAAAGAACATAGCCTCACAACTACACCCTGTATTTATCTTGGAAAAAATGCAGCGAAGGTGAACATGGATGAGCATGCATACTAATTTCATATATTTCAGAATCAAAGATAATATGCATTACATTCATTCCTGAAAATGTATACTAATCCAAAGAATACATGTCAAACGTTGTCACTTCACGTGAAAACATTTCCAATGAGTCTTTATTTCCAAAAAAAAACATACAGCTATCAAAAAATTCCCGAACCAATCATTGTGGTAAAAGGGAAATCAACCGATGAATAAATCTTTGGGTGAGAGCAGCCTTTTAATGTTGCAAACTTGCAATGTACTGATGTAAGATATGAGTTTCAAGAATACAGCATACATGTCAGAGGTTGATTCCCTTGATAACATTGACAAGGGAATGAGGCCGTTCTGATGTTCTCCTAATCAAGCTTTACCAAACTTCCGTCGTTAGCATCCACATCGAACATATTGATAATCTGAATCCTCTAATATATGATACTTCAGTTGTATCTAGACATTGTTGTATGAGTTGAATCAATCTATCAATCCTCCTTCACGCACAGTCGTTCTGATAAAAAAACGATATCAGCACATATAATGCTAAGATCATAACATTGATCACTAGGCAAATGGCAATCAATAGACAAAAAAATGCATCAGCTACGAGTTGTCATCACTACCATTGACAATAACATACAATTTAGTTGATACAGAGTACTTAGAGTCATCACTATCATCGACAATATCATTTATTTTAGAGTAGATATCAATAATAAAAATATACGGAATCTACTCATAAATGTCAGCAAACTATTATATCCTAATTTCTAGATAAGTTATATATATATATAAACTGTAATTTGAAGCAGTTGTTTATCAACCAATAGAATTAGACTAGGATTAATCCTCAATTTCTTTTTCAAACAGCTAAAAGCTTTTCAAGAAGCGGTCATCCAAACAGGGTTTAGGTTTATATTGTGTATATTTGACTTGAACTTGGTAAGTTTTTATGATGAGGAAATAAAAAAGATGGCCAGGTTGCAGGAGACATACTCAAATATTCGTAAGACAGTATCATCGAGGTCCCCCATGCCGACATACTGAAAAATCTTGGGCCCAAGCCTCTGTAGAAACCTCTCCAGCCATCTTCAGAGAGCAACTCTTTTACAACTTGAACAGCCCCGAGTTTTTTCTCATGTTTTAGCACCTAGTACGAACACACAAAAACTCAGCAATTCATGATACGAGAATCAATTTTCTAGTCCTTGGCAATTTCGTATTAGATGCCAAGGAGAGGCCTTGGCATCAACCTACAAAAAGTACACTAAGCTCTAAAAGAAACTCACTCTCTAAATAATCTTATAGTCTGCCTGATTTTGATATAAATGCTAATTACCTTTCGTTACACCAATGCAATTCCAACAAGAAAATCCTGATCCATTATCAAACTCTACCCACTTACTTCACAAGGGAAAAACGAAGACTTAAACACAATCTACCCGATTCATGAATGATTAACTGACCCAATATAGAGCTGAATGTTAGAGAAAATCAACATTTTCTCTTCCACATTCCAAGTTATTACCCTCAACCTCTTCAAGTTCTAAAAACACGAGCTTTAGTGAACTGTAGGAGAGTTGGGGTTATTGGAACAGAGATTTGCACCTGCAAACGAGTCTTGACGGTATCCAGGGGAGTCGTAATGCAGGATGCAGTAGCACCAGCAGTAATACCACCAGCAGCTTGAACACCCACAGTGTACCACTCACTTGAAGTTGCTCCTTCATGTTGATTCCAATTACTTAGCCACCTGAAACAAAATAAATCTGAAACAATTTTCAGGAAAGACTAAGGCAATTTTAAGTAATCAGATCAAACAATAAGGAACATAAAAAAGTTTTAACTTATAACCCAATATGCCACAAGATAGTGATCATGGACGGACTTATATTTCGAAACTGTTGTCCAGAGAGAGTATCAAACTAAAGCAAATACTTAACCAAATCCTAAACCAAATAAAGCTAACCTGAACCCTAAGACTTGACAAGCAGAACTCATTCTACTAATGATAAAGATTCCTAAAAAGTAACTCAATGAATATATATGTATCCCAAAATTGTCATGAAACAGCGTAGAAAAGCACATATCACCTCCAAAATAGGCGTTGGCTTGAGCCATAACTTGCCCACCAGACAGCACTAGATGGGACATATGTCACCACTGATAGTCCAAACCCTCTATACAACCCTCGAATTCCATCCGCTTTTATTACCTTGCGTACTACATCTACGCCACCACTATAAGTAGCATGACCAGAGTATCCTTGCACCATCAGTTTCTGGCTGACCTTTTACAGTGAGGGAAAAAGAAAATCTTAATGTCATACTCAAGCACTAGATAAACAAGCATATCAAACAACAAAGTCCAACCTTGTCCAATTAAACAATTTCAAATTACTTCTCAAATTCCATTTCAGTAATAGGTTTCAACTTTCACCATATCCATACATTTTTTAGGAAATTGCCCAATATCCAATAAATAGTGCTAATAAAAAGCACATAGACACAAAATATAATGTCTGAAAGAGATCGGAACTTGGATTATAGTCTGGATATTAGTTCAGAAACAAATTAAAATATCCAAAATGCTAAGTGTCAATCTGGAGTTTTGGAATAATGCTAAATCAATCGGGAACTTTGGAAATAGTTTTGGAATAGTGTAAGCCAATGCAAAAACTACAACTGACCTACCTAAATCATGAACCACCTAAATTTGGAATGAAATGCATTTTACAAAAGTGATTTAGATTGATACCACATCAATGGGAACAAATACAGCTTGGGAAGCAAGTGACCCCATCATGCCACCAACTCCGTTAGCTAGAGCTGCTTGTGAAGGTTCAGACAATTTGAGTGGCTCAATCATCTTTAAAGCAGCAACTTTAGTGGTCTCCAAAGTGGTGAGAAAAATGATTCTGGCAGGAATTGCACCAGTGATGACTGTCCCAAAGCCTCTGTACAAACCACGTACTCCGTCATTCTTCAGTATGCTTCTGGCAACCGATAAAGCATCTTTTTCAGCAACGTCCTTTGAAGCAACCTGTAGCCTAGTCTTTACAACAGATACGGGGAACAGCGCCACAGTGATTCCAGTGAAGATCCCAGCACCAAGTACATAAAACTTGGTCTTATCAAGACTGCAATTAGAAGGGATAATGATTAAGAAATCTCAAATAGCAACTATAAGTGATCAATAGCAGAATCAGAGGGAAAAAACATTAAGTAGAAGGAGGATAGTCATCTCTATTCTCTAGTGTGTGAACGTTACTGATTTTGCAACGGAAATCAGTCATGTGCAAGTTTAAAGCAAGCTAGCTATATATAGAGATATGCTTTGGTAAAGGGGTGAATGAATGCTTGCAAGGTTTTACTTTAATGATGAAGACGCTCTTAAAATATGATGCTCCAAAATGATTTTACAATGGAAATGAAGAACACGCAATTTAACTTCAAAGATTTCCCAAAAGACCCTGCTAGAGTTTTTATGACATCTCAATATCTTTACAACATGTAGTTCTTGCAAAACGAAATTTTAAGGGAAACATATATGACTTGTTCCCTCTTTGCACTGATTCAGCTCAAATCTGAGGTAGAATTTTGCAGTGGCCGAGACTGTAATGGAAGGTTATAAACTCTATTGATAAATGAATCATATACCAGTGAAGTTGCAAAGAAGTGCTTACATTACTACCGTTTAAACAGTGGCTGTACAAGTATAAAAAGAATCTTCAGAAATAGTAAGATCTGCTGAATATTTGCTACAATGTGTTGTCCTTATGATGTAAAAGATTTGGCATCATTTCAGAAAGTGATAGCAAACAAATGTGATGATTTTCCAGAAGTTGTACATTCTTCTTTGTATTTTTTTATTTTCTATTGTTGTGAGATGAAACCTGGTACTATCAGCAACTCTTCTGGGTAGACAATCATGTTCAATCATTCTATTTAGTTAGAAATCCTGATACTATCTGGAATTTTGAGTTGCATAGTTGTTGCAACTGGCTATTTGATACAGAAATACCCTAACTACCAACAGAAAAATGTAGAAAAAAATATGATAAGCATTTACCCCGAACAAATTTCAGCATAAAGGATAAGCAACAAAGCATTTGCTAATAACCAATTACGAACTAAAGCAAGAACACACATCAAAATTAAAAAAATTATGGACTTATTCGAATTTTAAGTTCCATAGATGATGCGATCTGATACTTTATAATTAAGTAGAGTAGCACAACTACCAACAGTAAAATGGAGAAAAAGATCATAAATGTCGATCCGAACAAGATTTCACATGAACGAACAAGCATCAAGGCATTTATATAATCATTTACGAACTAAGCTACTAGAACAATAGTGTATATATATATATTGCAAATACGAGAGTATTTAGATGCATCCCATCATAAAAGTAACAAAAATCACGTACTTATCCCAATTGATCTCAGTTCGACCGAACGTTTGAGCACGGGGAGGGTTTTTGTCCATTGAAGCCAGAAGGTCGAAACCAAAGAAGCGTATAGCAAAAGAATCGAACAAATAGAAGCTGCTAAGTAGAAAACCCTAAGGAAAGATGAATCGGAATGAAGTTCCAACTTCCCACCGATCAAAATTCACAATGGAGCAAATAAATTCACCTATTGAAAGATGGATCGAACGGAAAAGAGGAATTATGCAGGTAGTATAGAAATTGAATTGAGTCAGTGAGAATGAAAAGGTCAGAAACGTCCCCTCCTATTTGCTGGGGAAGAACATGAGTGTTAACTTCGCCAGTGTTCCACTGTTCGCAGTTTCCTTCGTGTTTCATTGTCACACGCAATGATTATGGGCTTAAGCCCATTTTTTGATTGGGCCTTCATAGCCGGAAGAAAGATTATGAGCTTAAGACCATTTGTGGATTGGGCCTCCAAAACTCTCCTGTGATACCCATTTTGACATTTATGATTTGTGCCCTTCTTTTTTCTAAAACGTTATGCTAGTCGTCTTCTCTTTTTTATAATAAAAAACGGTTGAAAACGCTAGATATGTTGTCTAATGAATCGAAAGGTCAAAAAAGATCAGAAGACGGACTACCCGTTGTGAAGAATCACAAGAAAAGAAAAGAAAAAGAAAATACACAAAAATACATCAAGGAACTCCACAAAAATACAGCAAAGAGATCTTCAAGGGAAAGGAGGATGATCAAGTCGACGGGAAGCGACGAGTACAACGTCCGTCGTCAAAGGAAGTACATAGGTACGAAGCCTAAGAACAACAATGAACACCTCATATTTGGACTCGCGACGATTCCATCAGAAATCGATCACAAATTCACGCCCCCTCCAAGACAAATCACTCGAAACACCACCAAAACATTAATCAAACTGAGAAGACGACACTACAAAACACGAAAGTCTTGATGTATAAAAGTGTATAACTTTGTGGGTAATGATTAAAGATTTGTGAGGAGAAAATTGTTCGAACAAGAAATAAAAATTTGTTGAAACTTCGTAGAGCAACGATTCATATTGAAATCGTAAACTTTAATGAAGTTTTTTATGTAAATTTTTATAAGTTTGTTTTTTCCGGTTTATCGCTAAACGTGGAATTTTGGAAATTTGACAATTGGTCCAAAAGGCTCAATTGATCAATGAGGAGAAAGGTGTCTGACAAAGTCAAGATAACCCTAATCAACGTCCGTTGTTGGATAAAGGTTCATTTAATTTTTTTAGTTTTGGTATTAGGGCGAGAGGGACTACCAACCAATTCAAAGATCGATTTCCCACATCTCGTTTACAAGTATAATAAAATTACAAGAGATATATCTCATTTAGAAGAATTATAAAGTTACAAGAGATACCACTCATTTACAAGACCTCATTTACAAAAGAAATGTCTCAATTATGATAAAACTTATTGTAATAGATACGAACAAATTGGTTTTTATATCTTTTATCATGCTATTTACTAATTAAATTATAAGAGGGCATCTACTAACTCATATTAGTGAAGTGAGGTACTTTGTCCAATTATTTCCTAATTTATCAACTCCTTTTCATTCTCCTTCATCCCATAATTAATCTTATAGTGGTTGAAATTTTGTCATAAATTTCATCCTTTCAACCCCTACATCCCTAACAATCCATCTTTACCAAACAAACCCAAGATCCGCAATGAAATGAGATGTGATAGCTAGGAACGAGGAAGAGGCGACTCTCCTAGCTATGGCTAAATCTCTAGAAGTGAAATAAACTAGTCAATTACTTAGCTTTTATTTGTCCACCTCACGGGTAAATGGTAAATTCCCAACTCTTGATAGTGTTTTGTGAAAAAATCTGAAATCTACACCTAATACTATGCAGATTTGGAATGTAGTAAAGTCTATGGGTGCCTACAAAGCTCCGGGTCTGGATGGGTTTCAAACTTTTATTTTATCAAAAATGTTGGAGTATAGTAGGAACTTCGGTGTGTGAGGAGGTTGGAAGATTTTTTGAGTCTAAGAAGATTCCTATTTTTTGGTGGAACTAAGAAGATTCCTATGAACCTTAATAAGGCACTTATTTGTCTCATTGCGAAGGTAGGAAAACCGGAGAGGATTGAACAATTCCGCCCCATTGCATTATGCAATGTCCTATACAAGATTATCACCAAGGTTTTGGTACATCGTCTTCAAGGAGTTATTGGGGAGTTGGTTGCTCCTACACAGGGGAGTTTCATCCCGGGAAGGCTCATCCAAGACAATGTGGTTCTAATGCAATAAATTATTCACTCGATGCAAAGAAAGAAAGTAGGAAAACGGTGGATGGTGTTGCAATTGGATCTCGAGAAGGTATATGGTATCAAATGGGATTTTGTCAGTGATACTCTAAAGGAAGCCGGTTTTTCAGAGTGTTGGATCGAGATGTTGAATGAGTGCATGAGATCCGCCACTATGAGCTTGAATTGGAACAGAGGGATTACAGAGGAGTTCAAGCCGTCGAGAGGCATAAGGCAAGGTGATCCAATCTCTCCTTACATTTTTGTTCTATGTATTGAAAGATTAAGCCATCTTATTAATTATTCGGTCGAGAATGGAGAGTGAAAACCTATTAAGCTTTCAAGGGATGGACCTCCTTTGTCTCACCTATTTTTTGCGGACGATATTAATCTATTCGCGGAAGCTTCTTGCAACCAAACAAGGACCATTATGAAGGTTGTGAATATGTTTTGTGAGGTCTCTGGGCAGAAAGTTAGCATGGCCAAATCCCGTATCTTTGTATCTCCTAATGTGAGAGAGGTATTGAGAAATGTTTTGGCAAAAGAGAGTGGTTTTGAAGTAACTGAGAATTTTGGGGAGTACTTGGGCATGCCACTTTTTAGAGGGAGAGTCAACGAGTAGTGCTTCACCCCACTTCTGAACAAGATACAGTCAAGGTTAACTAGGTGGAGGAGAAGACATTTGAGTTATGCAAGAAGGATAACTCTAACCAAATCGGTGCTTGCTTCTATCCCGATCTACACGATGTCAATGGTTATTTTGCCAAAAGGAACTTGTGACAACATTGATAAATTTGCAGAAATTTAATCTGGGTGATACTGAGAGCACAAGACGTATGCACACAATCTCCTGGGATAGCATATGCAATCCTAAACATGCAGGGGGCCTTGGACTAGTGCCAATGAGAACGCTAAACACGACTCTTATAGGGAAGCTGGGCTGGAGGTTGATAACCGATGATAAAAGCTTATGGACAAGAGTGTTCAAAACAAAGTATATTAAAGCTTCGGGGGTCAAGCATGCCACTCCGTCACCGACTTGGAGAGGTATCGTAGATGCAGTCCGAGAGGTGGTTACCGTTGGGACGAGATGGATTGTAGGAGATGGGAAAGACACGAACTTTTGGAGAGATAAGTGGGTCAATACTGAGCCACTGTTGGAGTTTGCTTTGTGTCCAATTGACCAAGAAATAATGGACAAAACTGTTAGCGAGTTTTGGACGAGCAACTCGGGTTGGAACTGGAGTATGTTGAGCAACACCCTCCCGACTTCGACCTTACTTCATTTGGCATCTATCGGTCTTGATGAGGACATAAAGGATTCAATCAGTTGGACAACCTCCAAGACTGGATGATACACGGTTAAGTCTGCAACGGATATCCTATGGGTACTAAAAAGCTTATCGACATAGATTCACTAGTCTATAAAGAGGTGTGGAGATCACGGGTGCAAGCAAGAAGCAAAGTGTTCACATGGAGGTTGCTTAAAGGAGGATGTATGACCAATATGGAGAGGGTTCGAAGACACATCGCTTTAGATGGGTCTTGCACTTCCTGTTACGGGTGCATGGAGACTTTGGAGCACCTATTCAGGGATTGCCCAGCCAATGTCGAGGTGTGGAAAGCATTGCATGCCGACATCCACGACCATACGTTTTTCATAACCCCTTTCGCGAGTTTGGATACGAGGTAACATTCTATGCCCTTCTTTCTTTAATAATGCTATTATGTGGAAGGATGTTTTTGTAGAAGCACTTTGACAAATATGGAAATGGAGGAACGAGAAAGCTTTTAGCAACATTGATAGACCACCCGAAAGTCATAGAACCATAATTGAGAGAGTATCAAGTTACCGGCAAGCTTGGATGACACGTAATGGTACGATTGGTCCGAATTGCAAAACAGCGATTCCCATCAAATGGATTGCACCAGAGTTGGGATGGGTTAAAGTTAATACGAATGGAGCGGTCAAGGAGAATGGAGTGGCTACTGCAGCGGGTGTTATTAGAAATGAGTTCGGGGTTTGGCAACAGGGTTTTATTCACAATATTGGAATGTGCACGGTACCCATGGCTGAACTGTGGGGAATCCTTCATGGACTGGATATTGCGTGGAATAACGGTGCTAGAAATGTGATTCTAGAGACAGATTCCAAACTAGCCACCAACCTTCTCCATAAGAATATACCCTGGTGTCATCCCTTGTCTAGCCCAGTTCACAAATGCCAAGACTTTTTACGTAGATCTTGGTCTATCCAAGTTCGTCATGTTTTCTGCGAAGCTAATTGTGCGGCAAATTTTTTAGCTACTCTTGCTTTTGATTTTAATGTTGGTTTTCATGTATTGCGTGACCCTCCCGAGGGTGTTAAAATTATTATTGATGTTGATGTAAGGGTCAGGCTATCCCCCGTTTGATGACTACTTAACCTATTTTTATTGAAATAAAAAGTGCGACTAGATACGTCGGCCGGAGACCAATGACTCTCCTTCCCACCAAAAAAGACATTTCATGGAATCATTCTTATTCCGATTCCAACTCTTACCAAATACGAGGTATTGATATGACTCATTTCGATTCTCGATTCCATGAAAATAGTATCAAACGAGTCATAAGAAACACTCAAATGACATATCACTTATATATAATAAAATAAATTTGAGTAAATAGTCAATATCTTATGATGATATTATATAAAAAAGTTGTCATTTTAATATTTATCTAATAATAATGTTAACGTAATTATTTATGTTTAAATTATATATAATATTTAACAGTTATTAAATAAATTTTATAAAAATAGTTATAATCCACTGTTGATATGAAATTTATCGACAATTCACCCTCTTACAGAATTAAAATTCCGATTCAAAATATCTATCATTCTACAAAAGGCTTACGAAGAAGCCCAAATGACAAGACTAAAAGAGTAGGGGTATATAATAATAATAAGGGCGATTTTAAATGCACGACGGAAACCGTGAATGTGGTAGAAAATGGGGAAAAAATAAAAAATTTCTGTGGAATTTTAAATATATTTTTTTTACTCTTATATAAGTAAAATTTATGAAGTAAATCTGTCACGGTTTCGGAAACTGTAGCCGTCACGGTTCCGGAAACCGTGGCCGTGGATTTTTTTCACGGTTACGGTTTCGAAACCGTGACGGTTCCGGAAACCATAAGCGTCGTGCGCTTGTTAATTTTTCGCTGCCGTGTACTTAGAAGTACCGTAATAATAATAATACAATAAAATGAGTCAAAGACCATATATACCCGTGCTGCAAAAATAATTCTGTCAAAAAAAGTAAGGAATATGCAACCGTAATATACTAATATTCCTTAACTAGCATTTGGTAATATATTATGTATTGTGTTTAATATAAAGAGCTATCTTAAAAAACAATTTCTACAAAAGGCATTTTATTTGATGCAATATCCAAAAATGTTCTAAATAATTTGTAATGTAATATCATAAGATCATAACACATTATTTTTCACTTATTTAACCTTCTATTTTTAATCATCCATCAAAATATTATAAATATAGATATTCAAGTACTATGCAAAAAAAAAAAAAAACTCTCTTAATGGACCTAATTGATTTTATAAATTAATATTTTGTTATTATAAATATAAATTAAAAAATCGATATATTAATGAAAAATCCATGTGAGTCATGAATTCAGCTCATTTGGCCTTCTATTCATGTATCTATGACGCGGATTGGACTTGAATCCAGCATTACGAAGAACACAAATTAAAGAAGATGAACTGTAAAACTCAATACCCAATAATAGTTTAGTTTTATTTTTCAAATAAAATTCCACTTTTGGGAAGAAAAAATGTTTTCTTTCCAAAGCCCAGTAAGATCATTCCACATCAAAACTAAACCTTGGAAAAACAAATTTTAATATTTCACGAATGAAAAGGGAGTAAAAAAGACATGTAATGTTGTACAGCTGCCTAGTATAAACGTATACTACGCGCTTGCCTTTTCCCCTTTTACTTTCTTCTCTAGCTAGTCTTCCCTCTTCTCAAAAGGCGACTACTTGTCTATGTCCAGAGTAATCTGAGGTTGAAGAAGAACAACAAATGGGGTTTTTTCAAATACCCAACTTTTGTTTATCTTTCAAATTGAGTTCTGTCGTCGTTTCGATTCTCGTATTGCTCTCTTTCTCTTCTTTCACTTCGACAGGTTAGAGAATTTATTTACCCTCTTTGATTATTTTCTCCTATTTATGTTATTGTGTTGTTTGGGTTCGAGCTTAATTGGGTTAGTTTCTCTGCGATGGGTTTAATTTGACGGGTGTTTAGTGGTATTTTGATTCTGGGTACGTGAAATTTCTGGGTCTTCTTGTTTGATTTTGTAGCTTTGACTGGTTTGCTTGCATGTCTCGTTTTAGTAGTAGTGGATTCATCGAGCTGAATTCTAGGGAATTCTAGAAGCCAGAGGAAAACGAAGAAGTAATGTTTGTAAATACATCTTGTAGAATGATGTAAATTGGAAAATAAAAGGATATTACTGAACATTTAGGCATTGTTGGGTTGGAGCTATGGCTCTGAACTTGTTTATTAGGTCAAATTCTTTCGAATGTGGTGATTTCTATTTTTTCAAAATTTTTAATTTTGTTGAGCATAAGAATGAGTTCATACTTTTAACCAAAAAAAAAAAGAATGAGTTCATACTACTTATGTAACTTCATTAACATTCTGGAGCAATCCTCTTGTTCTGTTGTGACGATTTTCTTGAATGTTGGCAATCAAGAAGATCAGGAACAAATGCTGTGGCAAAGTTGTGATGTTCTTCAAAAGTCCGTGCTTCATGTGAATTTTATGCTATTTGAATAACATAATTTTAAGCAATATATGAATGCTGACTAGTTTTCTGATTAGAGAGCATGCTGTTGGAGAATGGTTTCGATGAAGCTTCTGTATGCGAGTCAAATAGTGAATCTAGTCATTGTGTTCGTGATTTGTATATCTCAGTTACAAAAGATTGAAGAACTGAATAATTGATTGTTTATTGGTTTGGCTAATTTCAGACGCATATGATCCTCTGGATCCTAATGGAAACATCACAATCAAGTGGGACATCATCCAATGGACAGCTGATGGTTACGTCGTAAGGAATTCCTATCCTTTTTGTTGCGTTTAACAATTTATTCAAATATAATGCAATATAGAATCGAATTTGTGCATAGGCGAGGAGCAAGTCTTGTTTGAGCTGTTGATATTTATTTTTCTGGATACCAATTGAATATGTGAAATTGCAGGCGGTTGTCACCATATACAACTTTCAAGAATACAGACATATACAAGCACCTGGATGGCAATTAGGATGGTCATGGGCCAAAAAGGAAGTGATATGGAGCATGGTTGGCGGTCAAGCAACCGAGCAAGGGGATTGCTCAAGATTCAAAGCAAGCATTCCTCATTGTTGTAAAAAGACACCAACTATAGTTGACTTAATGCCCGGCACCCCCTACAACCAACAAATTGCAAATTGTTGTAGAGGAGGAGTACTTAACTCCTGGGTCCAAGATCCAGCCACGTCTATTAGCGCGTTTCAAGTGAGCGTTGGTCAAGCTGGCACTACTAATAAGACTGTTAAACTACCCAAGAACTTCACCTTATTGACACCCGGACCCGGTTACACTTGTGGACCTGCAAAGGTAGTCAAGCCCACCAAATTCTTCTCACAAGATAAGAGGAGAATCACTCAAGCTATGAGTAAGTGACTCCCACTACAAAAACATTCATTTACGTTAAAAAACACCGGTCTCATAATTCTTGTTTGGTTTTGTCAGTGACGTGGAACGTTACGTGCATGTATTCACAATTCATGGCTCAAAAGACACCGACATGTTGTGTCTCTATGTCATCCTTTTACAATGAAACCGTAGTAAGCTGTCCGACATGTTCATGTGGTTGCCGAAACAGTATTAGTCAGCCCGGAAGCTGTGTAGAGTAAGCTTTTCAAACTTCAAAATATATATACTGCTTTTGCATTATTTTTTAAGTATACGGTTCGTTATAATGTGCTTCTGTTTTTGTTTCCCAGGCCTGATTCCCATAACCACGTGTCCTCTGTGTTGTCCGGGCCAACTAGCAACAAGAACAATTTACCGCCTTTGATCCGATGCAGTAATCATATGTGTCCAATCCGAGTACATTGGCATATCAAACTCAACTACAAGCAATACTGGCGTGTCAAAGTAACAATTACAAACTTCAACTACCGTATGAACTATACGCAATGGAACTTAGTTGCGCAGCATCCTAACTTTAATAACCTAACCCAAATCTTCAGCTTCAATTACAAGCCGCTTACACCCTATGGACCTATAAGTGAGTCATATATATATATATATAGGTATCACTTGTTCTGTAATCAAGATAATTATAGATGATGATTTTTTTTGTTCACTGACAGATGACACAGGAATGTTATGGGGTGTTCAGTTCTACAATGATATGCTAATGTCAGCTGGACCATACGGAAATGTGCAATCTGAGCTTCTGTTTGGAAAGGATCCGTCTACTTTCACATTCGAAAAGGGATGGGCATTTCCAAGGAGGATATATTTCAATGGAGATAACTGTGTGATGCCATCTCCAGATTCTTATCCGTTTTTGCCTGGTGCTAGTCCTCGGCTTAAAACTACTGTCTTCATGTTGGGTCTGAGCTTTGTGTTATCAGCCATTATTTTATTGTCCTAAAACTATGATTCAGCATATTCTTGTCTGTAGATTATAGAAACAGATTGGAAACTCGTCAAAGAACATGGTTTGAGGCTTTGAGCAGGAGTATGAATCCTCTAATCTGATTAGTTTTGCGGTAAAGAACCCTAGTGAATGGATCATTTGTAGAGAGATGTATCTAAACCCATCTTGTTTGTGTATTCTCTAATGTGAATATAAACCCTTGAAATGCTGATGCGCTGATTTAAGGACTTGATTTTCTCATGCTTGTGCCACTTTGGATTTTGATACTGTAAATCCATTTGGTTTGCAGTGTTTTGAATGGAAGTAACTGAAAGATTGTTTCAAGGAACAACAAAGGGCCGCCCTTGGCTAGTGACATAGTGTAGTACTGTGTTGTGAATCAACTGTCATCTCTACTCACACGAACAACGCCCCAATTCACTCTCGATATCTCCTAATAGACTGTAGACACTTCGAAATAGGGTTGGGAAATGATTTTGAAAGTAGAGGTTAGAGACCAGTTAAACAGAAAGATGGTCAATTGGTTATACTTGATTGTATTATTAAAGAGTAATAATTAAACATCGAGGGGTGGTGGCGCAGTTGGTTAGCGCGTAGGTCTCATAGCTTCTGAGTGATCCTGAGGTCGAGAGTTCGAGCCTCTCTCACCCCATATGTTTTTGTTTTTTTTTTGCTATGTAGTAGTGGTTTTTTAACCCGGTTTCTTAACTCAAATTTCCACTTTATCTCTCTTCTACCTCATTTTAACACCATGTGTTACTCTTTTTTTTTTTTCCTTCCTGGTTTCTTAACCTGATTTTTTAACTTTATCTTTATTTATTAACATCAATTTATTTATACATTTTATATATGATAATTATTTTTAATTTATATTAAATTGAATAATTAATTTTAAAAATAAAGTTAAAATCATTTCATTCATTAAAAAAATTAACATCAAATAAAACTAAAAAATAACAATACATGCAAAACATAAGACCGGAAACATAGAAATACATAAAAAAACGAGTACATCTAAACCATACATTGAATTACTGATTTTTAACGTAGAAATGACCGGATTTTTTCCAAACGTGTTCAACCAAATCTTCTTTTAATTTTTCATGTGTATTCCTATTTCGAAGTCGTTGTCGGTTGGATATATATTCCACCATAGAAGCCGGTCGAGAAGGAGTGTATGTGTTGTCAGCAACCCCGGATTGCTCAAATTGAGATGGATTGTAATACAAGCTATATTTATCTCGTTCATCCTCTACTATCATATTGTGCAATATGATGCATGCTCTCATTATTTTCCCAATGAAATTAATGTCCCATGCAAGTGTTGGGTTCTTCACTATGGCAAATCGAGCTTGCAGAACTCCAAAAGCTCGCTCCACATCCTTTCGACATGCCTCTTGTCGTTTGGCGAAATGTGAATCCTTATCACCTCGTGGAAGTCGAATTGATGGTATAAATACCGGCCACAGTGGATATCGTCAATGAGATAGTAACTCATATTGTACTCGTTTCCATTAACCGTAAATTTCACCGGTGGTGATATATCATTCAAAACATCATCAAAATCTAGAGAACGATATAGAACATTGATGTCATTACATATACATGGTGTTCCAAAAAATACATGCTAAATCCAAAGATCATATGATGCAACTGCTTCTAAGATGATTGTTGGTTTTCCATGGCCGTGTGCAAACTGACCTCTCTACCCAGTTGGACAATTCTTCCATTCCCAATGCATACAATTGATGCTACCTATCTTTCCAGGAAATCCACGTTCCTCAGCAACATGTAGGAGTCGTTGCATGTCTGTTGTGTTTGGCCTTCGTATTTATACATCATCAAACAATGAAATGACCCCCTCTACAAAGTTGGTTAAACATTGTCGTGCAGTAGTTACTCCCATATGAAGATACTCATTCACATAATCAACACTAATTCCATAAGCCAACATGCGAATGACAGACATGCATTTTTGTAATGGAGATAGGCCAAGTCGACCAGCGGCATTCCGCCTTTGACGGAAATAGTCAAATGTTGTTGAGATCTCATTAACAATGCGTAAAAATAGTGCTCTACGCATTCGAAACCGTCGTCGAAATGGTTGCTCATAATACACTGGCGGTGGGACTTTAGAGAAATAATCTTTGACTAAGCGTTTATGACCATTCTCACGCTCTCTATCAATGTATTGACGGTGTCGGCGTTCTCTTGGTTGAGAGGATTCACCCTCAGACCGACGACGTTGTCTTGCCCGAACAATCATTCTTGCAAGAGCACGGTCCTCCATCGCATTACGCTCCTCATCTGATGAGTTTTGAAAAAGGTTTAAAAACTCTATGGGGTCAAATTGACTATCTAATGAGTCATATGACATTTTTTTGGAGATTTGAAAATAGACTATTAGTGGGGAGAATTTAAAGGAAGGATTAAATGAAGAGTAAGATTTGTGGTATTCATATCAACCAACAAAACATGTATAAATAGG
Organism: Fagopyrum tataricum; assembly: GCA_002319775.1. Classification (NCBI taxonomy): domain Eukaryota; kingdom Viridiplantae; phylum Streptophyta; class Magnoliopsida; order Caryophyllales; family Polygonaceae; genus Fagopyrum; species Fagopyrum tataricum. Next base: position 47,737,908 of record CM008282.1, read on the forward strand.
GTTTGGCAGGGTACGAGTCATGATGTGAAATTTCAATCTGAATTGATTTGCCTCGGGGTAGGTTTTGGCAAAGTATGGATTTGGATGAAAAATTTGAATTTAAAAGATTCGCCTCGGGTTAGGGGTTTGGAAGGTTATGGGTCACGATGTGAAATTTCAATCTGAATTGATTTGCCTTGGGGTAGGGTTTTGACAGAGCATGGGTTTTGATGAAAATTTTGAATTTAAAAAGATTCGCCTCGGGTTAGGGGTTTGACAGGGTATAGGTCATGATGTGAAATTTCAATCTGAATTGATTTGCCTTGGGGTAGAGTTACGGAAGAGCATGAGTTTTGATGAAAAATTTTGAATTTAAAAGATTCGCCTCGGGTTAGGGGTTTAGTAGGGTATGAGTCAAGATATGAAATTTCAATCTGAATTGATTTGCCTTGGGGTAGGGTTTTGGCAGAGTATGGGTTTTGATGAAAATTTTGAATTTAAAAAGATTCGTCTCAGGTTAGGGGTTTGACAGGGTATGGGTCATGATGTGAAATTTCAATCTGAATTGATTTGCCTCGGGGTAGGGTTTTGGCAGAGTATGAGTTTTGATGAAAATTTTGAATTTAAAAAGATTCGCCTCAGGTTAGGGGTTTGGTAGGGTATGGGTCATGATGTGAAATGTCAATCTAAATTGATTTGTCTCGGGGTAGGATTATAATGTTTCACTATATATACAAGTGTTTCCTACTTAGAATCATTTACAATTCTCTCTACACTTTGAACCATTCTTTGAAACATCATTCTCTATGGATTCAAATCATCTCCACAACCATTTCAACCACTCCACTTTTCATCTAACTTTATCAATTTGTTTGAAGATCAAACCAACGAAACAAACCACCCATATGTACAAGGTTTCCCATTTGCTCAAAGTCATCTACATGGTCATGGGTTCCCACACTACTCATATGCTTCAACTCCTTACCCTACAAATACCCCAATTATGCAATGGGGCACACACCAAAATGTGTCAAGTCTAGATGACATACATGCAACCCCTGAACTGGATGCGACACCTCAAAGAGGTACGCATGGACGAACTAGTCGACCAAAAGCAACTCGTAAAAGCGATCAAAGGCTGAAGTGGTCGCAAGGTGAGGACTTGCTCCTCATTAGTGGATGGGTGAACACAAGTACTGACACTATTATCGGTACCAATAAAAAAGTCAATAAGTTTTGGGATAGAATTGATGGTTACCACAACAACAGGAGATTGGAGTGATGCAAATTGGGGTCATAGGGCTCCGGGTTCGTTAAAGGCAAGATGGCATAAGATTTCAACCGATAGTACGAAATTTGTCGGGACTTATCAACAAGATTCCAACAAAAGAGCAAGTGGGAAAAGTGAAACCGATGTGCTAGAAATGGCACATGCTATTTTTCGTGCTGATACGGGTGAAGACTTTTTGTTCGAGCATGCTTGGCGTGTGCTTAGAAATACACCGAATTGGTGCACGATTCTGAACAAACAAGAGTCAAAGAATGACGGGGACTCCAAACGCTCAAAGGAAAATGTAGATGGAGCTTACTACTCTTCAAGCTCTAATCCCGCAACCCCCACTAGTGCAACTCCAGTTGAAATTGATTTACGTCGTCCACTAGGAAACAAGAGTTCAAAGGCTAAAGAGAGGAAGGGAAAGGGAAAAAGGGTTGGTGAAAGCTCAAATGTGTTTGGAGATGAGGAGGATATGATATCCGAGAGTTAATTTTCAATCTGCTAGAAATGAACGGATAAACGAAAGGTGGTTGCTCTTGAAGCGAACACTAAATCTAGGAAGATGGCCACCCGAGCAAAGAACATGGCGACCTTACGTAAATTGTTGGAGAAGGCTAGGGTTCGCTAACCCCCGAGGAGGAAATGCTTAAGCAACTCGTATTAGGTGATTTGAACCTTAACAATGATATGTGATAAGTGTTATGTGTATTTTACGTTCTATTTTTATGTCCTCCGTGAATCCTAAGTGAAGATTAACTTCATATATGTGTTAGTTTTCATTATTAATCAGTTTATATTTATGTATGACTTGTAATATATAAGTTTTTATGTGTAGTATCTTGTAGTGTTTGAACTTTGATGTATAACACCGTTTAATATATTAAGAGTTTTTCCTCTTGGTGCCCTCAAGGTTTGGACTTTTCCTCTTGGTATCCACCAAGTTTCAAAATTTCTCTTGGTACCCTCAAGATTTTACTTGTTTTCTCCTTATACCCATTCTCAATATATTACATTAAAAAATCATTAGAAAATAATATCATAAAATAAATTTAAAACTAATTATGACTTCTTTAAATTTTAAAACTAATAAATTTATAATAGAATTAGTTTTACATATAATTTTTATTTTTCGAATTAAATATTTTTTTGAATTAAATTTAAAATATATTTTTTAATTTTTTGATTTAAATAAAATATATAAATTTAAATTAAAAACAGTTTTTTAAAAAATTTTTGTGAAGTTAATTTTCAACAATTTATTTTAATTCGAAAATAAAAATATTATTTTTATGTTTAATTTTAATTTTTTTGGTTTATAATACACTTTTCCATACTCTTAAATATTTGAGTTTTTTCTCTTGGAGCCCTCAAGGTTTAAGACTTTTCCTCTTGGTATCCATCAAGTTTTAAAATTTCTCTTGGTACCCTCAAGATTTTACTTATTTCCTCCTTATACTCATTCTTAATATATTACATTTTAAAAATCATTATAAAATAATAAAAAAATCATAAAAATAAATTTAAAACTAATTATGACTTCATTAAATTTTAAAACTAATAAATTTATAATAGAATCAGTTTTACATATAATTTTTATTTTTCGAATTAAATATTTTTTTTTGAATTAAATTTAAAATACTTTTTTTTAACTTTCGATTTAAATAAAATATATAAATTTAAATTATAAAAAGTTTTTTAATTTTTTTTGTATGTCTAGAATTTTAAAAATATAGTAAATTTTTTATTTATTTTTAAATTTAATTTTATATAATTTATTTTAATTCGAAAATTTTATAAAAAATATGTTTTTTTAAAAATATTTAAGAGTATAGAAAAGTATATTAAAAACCAAAAAAATAAAAATTAAACATAAAAATAATAATTTTATTTTCGAAATAAAATAAATTGTTGAAAATTAACTTCACAAATTTTTTTTAAAAAAACTGTTTTTAATTTAAATTTATTTTTTTTAAAAAAATTTTTATAAAAAATATGTTTTTTGAATTAAATTTAAAATACTTTTTTTAACTTGCGATATGAGGAGTTAGTTTCGACTTCCGGACTAGCGGGTTAGTCACCGGTTATATATTTATCTATGATATATGTGATTATATGTAATTATATGTGTTTATATGAGCTTATGTATGCTTGGTTATCTTAGTGGTTCTAAGTTTCGGGACGAAACTTATTTTTAGAGGTGACTGATGTGATACCCGGAAATTTTAATTTCCAATACCGGTAGCGTTACCGGGTTTTAACCGAGCTAAAATCAATTTATTTGGGTGGTTAACAAATCTATATATTGGGCCATTTTGGGCTGGCCTTTTCCCTACTTCTTTCTCTTGGGCCGGAGCTCCCTCTCTTCTTCTTTCTAGGCCGTTCGTCTTACTATTTCCGGCCTGATGGCCCACGTGCTCATTCATTTGGCTATCGAAAAACAGCAACCTATTAGCAGCTTCTATCTTCTTCGCCAAGGACGTATCTGTTAGTTAGAGAAGATCACGCAACTCCTCATTAACTGCTTCCCTTCAGTCGACTTCAGCCCTGCAATCTCGATCTTGATCAACGCGAACACGGACCGACGAAGAAGCACACAAGCGATCTGCTTTCTTGCCTTCGCACACCATCTGCGGCGCAACACCTCCGTCTTCTCGGTTGAAGCCAGGAAGCAGTCGGGTAAGCCGTCTTCTTCCTCTGTACGTTGAATCTTTTCTTCTCGTTGGCTTTTGGGATCAAGAACTCACGCGAGGTTCCTGCACATGTGACAGTGGAGCAGTAGGACGAACTCGTCAGTGGGCGTAGGGCAGTCTTGATCTACCGGCGAGCCGTACCTTGTCGGTTCCGCCCTGTCGCCTTTGATCGACTGGTGGTAAGTAGCAGCGGCTGCAGTTCCTCCCTGGGTTCTACTTATTCCTTCTCTTCTCACGTGTTTCCTCTCTCTTCGTTTTTGGACGACTGGTGTTCCTGGTTCGTTTAGGTGTGCAGCCTTGCAATAAATCGGTGAAGGAGTAGCCTAGGCCGGCAGCTTGTCACTAATAGGTAAGCCGAAACTGCTCTTCTTCCCTCTTCTTGTTCTTGATGTTCTTGTTTTTCTTCTTGGACCTGAGAATCGAGTCATTCTATTTTTCAACTTTTGCTTGTAACACAATTCAGCTTGTCTCCCGACTCTTGCCCCGTCCCCGTTTATCAGTAGGACTGATTTTGATGCATCTCCACCGTATACACTACTGGACTGGTCGCGGGGCAATCCTCCGGCACCATCGGCCCGGACCGACGGTTACGGCACGATATCATACACTTGTGCCTCTCTTACAATAAAAATACAATAAAGGTCTGGTTCATTCATTTTATTTCACAAGAATAACTCACACTACCCTAGTGCACACTCGGTATTGAAAGGTAACTAAGTGAGTCTCACGATCTCACCTTATCGGTATTGGTCTCAACGTCTCGGAATCTTGCCAGTCAGAGATCCGATTATCCTGTTCCACATCTATCATTCCTTAGAACGAGTTCAACCTTTAAACTGATATCTAGCATCAATACCCTAACACTAACACATATGTTCGGGAACCTATACGTCCATTTCACGTTCTCTTGCCGTCAACATGGTCTTTTCACTAAATATCCTTATCTTAGAAGTGCATACTTACTCCTAATGTTATCACACCGCTCAACTGTTCCAAATTCTCAATCCGGTTCCTCTAACAAATTTCGTAATTATCCATCATTTTAATTATTCATAGTTCCTTCTAAAAATCTACATTCCACTTCCACTCACATAATATTTCTCAACTTGTTCTAGTTCTGGTTCCAATCCCATGCTATCACCTCACTTTCCAAAGTTCGTTCCTAACTACTAATATTCTGGACATACTAGTTTGCCATCAATATTCCACATTAACATTTATACTTAACTTATATAAATAATTATTTATAAATTATAAAATTATTTAATATTTGGAACTTAATTTAACGGAAATTACTTTACGGAATCAAACGTATTTGGTCATACCGGGGACGGATTGGTAGCACGCAACGGTTAAGACGGGTCGAAAGGTCGGGAGTTCGAATCCCGTGGCAGCAACCAGCAGGAGCACAATTCAGCCCAAACACGAGCTTTCCTCATGTCTAGGGTTCGAATCCTATATCACACAAAATGCACTTCAGTTATAAGGGTCCAAAAGGTCTCAAGTTCGAGTACCACTTAAGGAAAAGCACGTTAGTAGAGGTAGATCATACTGGTTGCGGGTTCGAGACCCAATATTTGCAAAACGAATGGGAGTAAAGACGGTTTCCATTAACTGACACAAGCTCCACGTCGGTTCTATACACTTCACTGCATAATTCACCCCGCTCAAATTACTCCGGATGCGACAGGTGGGACGAGGCGTTGCACTTGATGGTACAGTAGCTCCGATCCCGAGGGCGGCGTCAGGAAGAGGAGGCGGTTTCGCTGGCGGTCGGAACTGGGCAGGGGAGAGGGCAGTGAATCAGTAGTTTAATTAGAGCGAGAGGGAGAGACGATCGAGGTACTTGAAGAGGGTCGGCCATGGTGGTGCAAAGGAGTAGAGATGAAGGCCGGGGTTGCTGACAACCAAAGGGAGAGCCGAGGACGATGGCAACTATTGCAGAGGGAAGAAGACGAGGACTCCGGTGAGGTCGAGGGACAGAGACCGGGGAGGTGGAAAGATGGAACCGAGGGTCGGGAAGACTGTGATGGTCCGTCGGCTTCCGCTGGAGGTAGGCTACCGAGAGGAGAGGAAAGAATGACGGGATCGCATCCGAGCGTGGACTAGGCTTCAATTGGCATGAATCCGTAACGGTGGTGAGTGAATGCCCCTTCAATGCCAGCGTTACCCCGTAATCAAACCTAGCTATAACTGTGTCCGGTCGTCATTTACTGAAGAAGAAGAAGGTACAGGCGTAGGCCGGTTGAAGACGAAGAGGAAGCAGGCTGCCCCACTTCGGCCGGTGGGCCTATTCCATTGCGTCAGCCCAGAGGAGGAAGGGAAGTAAACATGGCTTGTAAAACGGCCTCTGCTTGGTCCAGAAGACTGAGCAAAAGTGTGGCCACATGGGCCGGTCCAGTACTGTATTATAAAGTGGTTTTGGTTCAAGTAATTTAAATAAGGCCCGATTTAGTTTATTAAATAAATAAGTTCGGTTTGGTGTAACTAACCCGATCGGTTTTGGATCCGTTTGATTTAATTCTTCGTTATCGATTCGGGTTATCATAAAATTAAATTAAATAAAAATTTTAAAATAACCAGGAATTTATTATAAAAAAATTTGGTTATTACATTTTCTGATGTGTGTTGTTATGTGCGTGTGTGCTATGTAGATATTCTTATATAGTAATTGTTAGCTAACGGTAAAAACCGATGTTGTAGACCTTGCAGGTTAGCCGCCTTGAGGGAGCCGGAGGGTGTGGTCAGCCGGGTTTTTCGTATCTGGTCATTTTGTCTTTTATTTCCTTTCGGTTTATGTGGAGTTTGTTTTCCTTTTTATTTGTGTTGGATACTAGTCATTGTCGGCTGATATACTTCTTCTTGTCATTCATGCATTAATAAATTTTTTTTCCAGTTTTACCGGTTTCTTTTTGTGTCTTGTTGTAAGATTCTAGTTAAGTTGTTGTTCAACTAAGATCGGGACCCATTATGAGGTCCTAACCAGTAGCATTTCGGGTTCTCAAAATTCGGGGTGTTACATGAGGACACCAAGAGGAAAAACTCATATATTAATTACCATGTCTAATGTCTTTTTATTATTTTAATTTCAATAAATTAGTTTTTATTTGTAATAATATTGTAACATCACAAATAGTTACGAATTTTTAAACATATGTAATATGAGTGTCTATGGATAGAATAAAATAAATTACGAATTTTTTTTAAAAAAAATAATTTGTTAATGTCAAAAAATACCAATATACTCATTTAAACAATCAAAATTAGTAAAATTTTACTTTTCATAAAAAATTTAATATAAAAAACCCTAAGAAATCATTATTGTGCTTGCTCTAATCTCTTTTCCACTTTGAGCTATCCCGGCTCTTCTAGTTAGTGTTCCTATTGTGGGAGTATTATCCCACAATCAATTAGATCAAAAAATTGGAAATCATTAAGCCCCAAATTCATGTCACACAAACCCTGCAAATCGGGAGATAATTAATCAAAGTTCAATTTGTTTTACATAGAAGATTATACATCAACTAGGAGTGAAACTCACACAATTTTACCAAAGTATTACTAAAATCATCTTTCAAGGTCGCAGAATACGTGACCTTGGAAATTGGGAGATACTTGATAGAAAATCGAAATGATTTTTTTTTTCAATTCGTTTTTAATGCAAGATTATGAACCAATTATTGGTAAAACTCTTAATTGATTTGCGAAATAATTTGAATCTCAAATAACGCGTAATTTGAAAAATAACAATTATAATTTCATCTCATATATTAGAAGGAAGAAAAATATATTCAAACTTCTCGATGTTTACTATTCTGACCACCCTAAAGTATATTATTAGAGCAATGGTTAAGGATGAACGATAAAGTGTAAAAAATCATATTATAATGGGAACAAACATATATTTGTAGATTAGAAATAATACGATTCATATCGTACATAATCAACGGTCATCACCATGACTCAACCTCGAAAACCTCCACACCACCTTCGGTCTTTGATGAAACCTCGGAAAGCTTACAAATGACACATTTTCTAAGTTATACTCCTTCTGTCAACTAATTATTGACATTTTAGGACATTGTATAAATTTTTAGAAAATTAAAATTGGATTAAATAGACCTTACCACATATAATTGTTTTAAAATAAAATCATCATTACACTGACATACGTATATTTCTATGAGAGGATACTATGTAGTTTTGTACATATGTTTATACTAATTAATGCTCAAAGAGATCATGCTATTTTTTAATGTTAAAATCTTATGGGTAAACTTGGAAATTGGTGTGTAAATTTGTCACAAAGACAAATATTAGTATACAAAACATAAAGTTCAGAACGTCAATTAAAAGCAGACACGAAAAATATTAGTATACAAAACAAAATGTTCAAAACATCATTTAAAAGCAGACATATGGAGTATCTAATAATGAAATCAATACAAGTATTGTCATGAGACAAGATTCATGGATTGTCGTCGTAACACGTGTATCTTGAAAATAAATAAACAAGAATCCAAAACCAACTCAACATCTTAAGATGTGCAATACTCTAACGGTTTATTATTAATTGGATTGTAATCCGTGTCAATAATAATTTTTTTTAGAAAAAATTGGTTGAGTGATGATAACGAAGTTTGGAGTTAAGCGTATTTTGACGGATCAATCTCCATATGAGTTCAATTTCAAAATATCGGGAAGTTTATGCACAAGAATTGTTGGCAACAATACAATGTTAATAAAACTTTGATACCATTGACGGTATCAGAGCTAGTCATGTGTAATGTGTAGGCTGGTAAACGATCTTTTGGGCCCTTTTTCTAGTTGTTGAGAGTACTGAAGAAAACAACCATCCATATTTGACACGATTGCAACTAGATCTTTGTAAAATTTATATTTAATTGGCTTTTTTTAAATTTCTTTTGCAATATTGATAGCCCGACTATCAAAATGATATATTAGGATACAAAGTTAATATAAATTTGGTGGATTGATTGGGTTGGTCGAAAATTGTTGACGAATTAATTTTAATGGTTTGACATTCAAGGTGACAATAACTATGAAAGAAGAACTAAACAAGTTTATATATCATAATGGGTAGGCTACCGATGGATGGCAAAAGGAGATTTGAACATGAAATAGTCTTCACGAAATGATATTTGACATGAATTTATAATCGTCAAAGATCATCTACTAGGCTAAGTCATGAAGTAGAGGGTTCATGGAGTCCTAGAGTACTGCAGGTTTTAGCACTTCTATTATTCAGCACATTATCAACCAAAGTATATATTCTCTTGTTGTTTTACATCGCAATAAGTTTTACTTCCATATTTAGACAAATTACGTGATTTGGGTACGATTCTTTCATTTTCTGATTCCTCTGTCATTTTTCTATTATTAGACCGTTAAAGTTGGATGGATTTTGTGATTTATTTTTCAACAATTATAGGTTTTGTTGTGGATTGAGGAGGATAAATGACGGCTAGAGAAGCTTTTGGTTTGAGTGTTGCATATGTTGTGGAGGATGTTCTTCAACAACATGAATTTTATTAAAATAATAATCTTTTGCATTGAAGCCAATTGCCTCAAGGGTCTGAAAAAGAAAAAAATGTTTGAAAAAGAGCAAGAGGAGAACAACGTAGATTTTAGGTTTTTTTTTTTTAAAATTTTTTTCTTTATATCCCTCTAGATGATTGTTTTTAGATTTAAAATCTTAAAATAAAAATATAGGGGCCAAAATTGTAATTGAAAAACAAAAAATGTCCCATTACTCCATTATTCTCATCTATTTTTGTAGTTAGTAAAAGAGAAATAAGACATAACATATGAATATGCAACTAAATATTGTCACGAGATTAGTGTCTCCAAGACTTTAGGTTTTACGGATGGTATTAGAGTTGACTTGATTACGATTGTGCTTGACTCATACAAAGATGGAAAATTAAAAGAAAATCGGACGTCAATATCACGTGCTCACATATTCAAGTTGTTCAGTGTGTTGGACTATTGAGAGTTTATTAGTGGAAGTTGCTAGTGCTAGGGTGACACAGATCCTACTATTCCACCTCAATTCATCCTTAAGCCTTGTCAGCACCAGAAATGCTACAATCATATATGCCTTTGTCTGTTACTAGCCCTCGAACCCTATGCTAACATTCATAAGTCTCTGTGAATGTATAAATCATGTGCAGGTGGAATTTGTTGGAAGCCCTATGTGTTGGAATATTCGCACATTTACATCAACTACTAGTACAGTTTTTTTTAAATCTAGTTTTATTTGGATATAAAGGAGGAGGAGGTTTGTGTAATGGATTTGTGTAACTCGGACTTGTGTAACTCGACGGACAATATTGGACATGTGTAACTCGAAGGACCTTGGACTAGTGTAACTCGACAGACCTTGGACTTGTGTAATTCGATTGGACTTGTGTAACTCGAATTAGACTTGTGTAATCCGACCTTGTGTAAACAATGGATTTTCGATTCATGTGTAAAATCTTGCATAGATGTACCTTCTTACTAGCTTGCCAATACACAAAAATACACCTTATGTAAGCTTTTCATTGAATAATAGTTTGCATTTGAAATTGTGTATTAATATTGTGTATTAATAATATTATAAAAAAACAATAATAGAATATACAAGTTTAATCAGTTCAATTGGTATAAGGCTTGTGTATTGTGCCATGTCATAGGCTTGTGTATTGGGCCCTATCATAGGCTTGTGTATTGGGCTCTGCCCGAGACTTGTGTATTGGACCATGTCCGAGACTTGTGTATTGGGCCCTGTCATATGCTTGTGTATTGGGCAATGTCCGAGGCTTGTGTAAAGTATTTGGGCTTTATTAAAGTATTTGGACTTTATTAAAACATTTGAGCTTTATTAAAACATTTGGGCTTTATTAAAACACTCGAGATTTTATTAAAACACTCGGGCCTTCATTAAAACACTTGAGCCTTCATTTAGTAATGTGATATTCTTAATTTGTCCTTTCAATTAATCTTTAAAGATAAGTAAGAGGGGCTTAATTTGTCCCTTGAAATGAAAAAGAGTCTACTTAGTGTTCATCTCTACAAAAAGAGTTTACCCTCCCATTTCACCCATTAATATTTTGTTTAACCTTCCATCATAACTAATAAATTCGTTACCATCAAATTATTTATATGAATTTTAAACAAAAAAATAACAAAAATTATATATAAAATAACATATACATCTAAATCATGATTAGTTAGCACCCGCACGAGGTGCGGGTATTACACTAGTTGTTTTGTATCACACATTCTTTATGGGGTAAAGTTGATAGTTTGATAATTTGTACATTTAAAAGAGTCGGACACTAGAAAAATCTTACACTTCTCGGCCTTTTAATTAAGATCAAATATTTGATATACGAGGTCATTGATCTACTTCAATGCTACTGGAACATGACCATTGCACTATTACATATACTCTACAAACATTAATTTTGAAGGGATTTATTGAAAAATAAAAACCATCCGCTCATATTTTTAAAGATCATATTGATGAACTAAATTAATCAATTTAAATTGAGTTTAAAATTAAATCATAAGTGGTATATACCATCGAAAAAATAAATTGATATTGATAACATAGATGAAAAGCAAAAATAAAAAAATAAAAAAAGTGAATTTTTTTTATAAGGATGGAAAAAATAAATAGGTTTATATAAGAATTACTTTATATCCCACATATTGTGTGTGGTGAAGTTAAGAGATTTTAGAACTTGTATAAATAGATGAGTTAAAAGTTAACCAAATTATACTTCTCTCGATTTTTTACTAAAATCAAATATAGTATATGTTCTTATCAAAAGGATCAAGTTCTCATTTTACCACTTCATATTAATTTTATCCCTTCGTATCAACTTCTAGGACGCCAACCTACTTGCATGCTAAAACCAACTTAACTTAGGACACCAATCTATCTGTGTACTAGGGCCCTAGGGCCAACCAATCAACGTCATATTGACGTTAACAAAACAAAGACAAAAAAGGAGGAGGGGCCATCACATTCTCATTTCATCTTTCTTGTCAACTTCTTAGGACGCCAATCTACTTGCGTCTTAGGACCCAACTATCTTATGCGTCTTAAAGCCCAAGCCCAACAAAAAATACTAATGAAGGGAGGACCCAATAAAAAGGAGAGCCCGTCAACTCCCTAGGACACCAACTACATATGTCCTAGGACTCAACCTACCATTTTGCAGTTATCTCAGTTATCTCCGACAAAACAAAAAAAGAGGTCCAACAACCAACAAGTCCTCCTCGCATCTCTTCGCTCCAACAATAATTTTCACTCAAGACACATTGCCTTCAAATGCAAGTAATGAGACGTCAAAAACTAAAAATCGTCAAAGTCTCAAATTTATACTACGATTCAAGCTTGAAGTTGTTGAATCTCACCTCCAACTTGAGGGAAGTATTAGATATAGAATTAGGATTAGACTATCTTTTAAATTATATGAAAGATATCAATTCAATGGAAAAAATAAGCTTCATAATTACTATAAATTCTACGAGCGGTGATAGCTATCTATTTTTCTATTTGATTAAGTGTAACGCCCCAAAAATGGGAAAACGCTACAGCGCCAGGAACCCAAACAAGGATTCCCTAAGACTAGAAGGAACAAATTAAGGACATAAACGAAAACAGAAACCGATAAACAAATAACCATAAACCTGCGCATAAAGGTGCAACGACCAACTGATTTCCCGTGCAAGGGTCAAAAACAACAATTGGGTCAAACCCGAAGCTGACAATAAACAACAAGGGTTGGGATAAACAGTTCACCAACTCAACTGACATAAAACCAAAAGCGAAAAAGAAAACATAAGACCACTAAACATGACTTCCCCCAAAGGCTAGCTAGACCGCCCGACCTCCATGCTCTTGAACTGATCCTGTACCTGATTATGTCAAAAACATAACCAGCCCCACCGTGGTGGTTAGTCTTCCAAATGGACTAAGCCGATACATAAGCAATTTTATATACGAATTGTTCAAGCATAAGATCATAAATAATATCACATGAAGCTTAAAAACAAAACACGGGTATAAAAGTACGCATGCTTCACACTTGCAAATGACAACTTTTAAATCGAACGATAAATAACTCCAAATTTGTAGCTTCAAATATGCTTTTACAAATCATTGTAAAAATGCTTTAGATATGCATATGCCAATATGAAATCCATATGTTGTATACTCAAATCTGTCACCTCAAATGACATGTAATAAACATAATGAAATCATGCTTCAAATGCGCTTAAGACAATATTCACAAACAACATATCCAAATCCAAAACTGTCGACTCGAAAGACATTTATAAACCATGGTAAAACATGCTCAGATACGCATAAGATGATATCATATCAAAACGGTAGTAATAACCAAATCTATAACTAGTTACATTTATAACACATGCTCAAAGTCATTTCAAGACGTATACATATCATGCTCAAAGTCGTATCATATGACGGATATAAATCATCGTCAAAGTCGTGTGTTATGACGTATATAAATCATGCTCAAAGTCATATTATATGACATGTATATATATTGCTCAAAGTCGTTTCATACGACATGTATAAATCATGCACAAGTCACCTCAAATGACAGATATAAATATCATAAGAAAACATACTCGAGTATTTTTTTATTTCAAAACTGTACTTCAAATACCATTTGATGTTAGTGTTTCAAAACATGTCCAAGTACGTATTGAACACGAAGGTACCTTCTTCCCGAGATGGGTTGGGATTTCGGAAGTCACGGATCAGATGACTCCTTGCCCAACAAACGCATAATCGGCGCAAACCTCGGCCCGCACAAACCACTCACTCCGGGTGAAAATGGCCCGCCTTAACTCGAGGCGCGTAAAAACAATAGCTCAAAACAAATCATATTGGCCAGCGCCACTTCCTCGCCCGCACAAACCATGACCATAGGTAACATGGCCCACGTAATTCGAGGGTTTGAAATAAATGTAATCCAATGAATAATATTAGCAAATTTGCCGCTCAAGCTCAACCAAATCAAATCAATGCTTCCAAATCAACACTTGGAAACCTCAAAATCATCATGCAAATATATAAATGATATTTAACTTAAATCATGCTCATATAAACGCCCACAAGTACTTACCTCAAGAGATTTTAATCAACGTCACACTACTATCCACAAGCAACCCGTTCACACTCGGGAAATCTCACAATCAACCTAACAACAATAAATGTTTCTCAATCAACACATATACCTATAATCATATCAACGTACACAAATCACCATTCAAAAAGGATAAGTCGAATTACCTAAACCCAACTCGAATGGATCGTAGACAACGATTAGGTTTCGGAAATTCCTTTCAATTCACAACAAAATCACCAACCTAAACACACACAAACCGCAATTCAAAACCTGAATCAACCAATTTAAATCTCAATTTAAACCAGTTTAATCAAACCCGAACTTAGGTTAGAATTATACCCAAATCACAAAAATCGGAATGAAAGAGGATGAAGCGGTGAAGAGTGGTGGCTGGTTAAGGGACACCAAGGTCCGGTGAGCTGCAGCGGTGGAGATGGTGACCGGAACTGGGCACGGCGGACTGCAGCTGCTGGTGGCTGTAAGGGTGGCTCGCGCAGATCCGGGGAGGCTCGCACAAGGAGTGGCTCGCGCACGAAGATGGCTCGCGCAGGGGGTCCGGTAGCAGTGGCGAGGCGACTGGAGCTAGCTCCGGCAGAGGGAGCAACAGCAGGCGGCGGCAATGGCAGGAGAAGGTGGCTCGCGCAAGGGAGGAAGCCGCGGTCGGGTGCGCTGGGTCCGGTGGCGGTGCAAGGCGGCAGTGAGCGGCTCGGTCCGGCGCAGAGGACGGTGGTGGTGGTTCCAACGGTGGAGGAGAGCAATGCTGCTCTTTGGGTCAAACGTAACATAGAAGAAGTGGCTGAGAGAAGTGGGGAGGAGAGAGAAAGGTAAGGGTTTCAAATATTTTTTTAACAAAATCAAAATCAACCCATAACGTTAAACTCGTAAACGGTTTTAAAACCCGTAAAAATTTCCGAACTCGTAGCCAAAATATTTATACGGAAAATATACATATAATCACCCAAGCTATTAAAATATAAATTATAATACGAGAAAAAATTTAAAACGCACCACAAAAATTGGGAGGTTTCATTAAGAGACTTACCATCTTGACCTCAAAAACAAACACAATTTGCTTTACAATTCATCTCGTACGCTTGGATATTGCTTCAGATTTTGTTTAACTTTTTAGCTTGTGGACTGAAATATCGTTATACTCCCACTACAAAATAACCTACAAACTCCAACTTAAAATTTGAGATCGTATACGGATGAATTAGATGTAGCCGCCGACTCCATTTGAGGTTGATAAATCGAACCACGACTAGAGTTGTAGATAATTTGTTTCGATTCAACTCCTAGACTTATTTTCTTAGTTATCGTTGCCTATATGGTTTGCTTTTGTCTACATATTTTTGAGCTTTTTGGACATACATGTAATTGTGATTTTTCTAATTATTCTAGGACATTTTGCCCATCGAAGACTCTTGCATCCCTAGCTTGCTTTGTGCCTTTTTCCCTTGCCAAGAACCCATTTAGGTTTGGTGTTGTAACCTTGAAACCGATCGACTTTCAATCCAACAACGAACTTTGGTGTTTGATGAAACTACAATTTGGACATGCACAACCTATCCAATCGACTACAAGTCACGGTCAAATGGATCATCAAACCCGGATTGATCGAAACTATTTATTTTCTCTGAGCTTTTGGTATATGCCGCCAAGTTCATTTGGTAATCGATTCAAGCATGACTTGAGTCAGATTGGATCCACTCAAAGTGATTTAAAATTTTGTGTGCCTTGGTTCCGATTAGGGATGTCAATGAGTCGGGTTTGGGTCGGGGAGTACCCTATTCATCCCTATTCCCGTTTAGTATAACGCCCTTCATCCCCATCTCCATACCCGTTCGGATATTAAAAATTGTCCCCGTCCCGTCGGATATCGTCTCCATCGGGAATACCCGTTCCCGTTTAATTTCCCCATTTAAAAACTTGTTGGGTTTCCCCGTATAATTACTCGTACCCATCCCCGTTTAACTTTCAAGAGTTTGACAAAAATATTAATTTGAATAATAAAATTTTTGTAACTGTTTTGAGGTTCTTATTACTAGTCAAACAAATGAGAATTCATTGTCTTTGCAAGACCGACAAAATTTATGTATATAATATACATTTTAATTGAAATATTATCAAGTAGGAACGAGTATGATACTCTTAAGTCTTAACGTACAAAAGTGTATATAGTATACAAACATTTAGTTCATGGTTACAAGATAAATTTCAATTCGCATAATATTATTATACATTTTAATTTGAAATGTTTATGTGATTTAGTTGGTTGTTCAACACATCACTTTATCCAATATGTCAAAGTGTAGGTTCATATATTGTGTGTATATATTAGGTTTTGTTCGTTCAAGTAGGAATGTAGGATCGAGATTCGAAATACAAACTAGTATAAACTAAAATAATTATATATTAATAACATTTTGATTACGGTCTCAAGATAAAGTGTTATATTATTCTAACATTTTAATTTTAGGATTTAGGTTGCACCGTCAAAATATGTATTTGACAAACTATGACACATAAGATAAAAACACAACATGTAGTGTGTGATGCATTTGATCATCGCGATTTGACATTTACGAAATACGACGTATTCAAAATTTTCGTGAATGTGTTGTTATCCTCGTATGATCGAAAACCAAATTAATATAGGTTAGCATTAGCATGATATACACACATATACTTATAAAAAAAATATTTAAACTTAAATCACATTTTAAAAAATACATTGTGTGTAAGTAGGAATGAGTATGATAGTAATCATAGTATGATACACTTAATCCTTAAAATTCAAAAGTGTATATAGTTTGAAATTTTAGTAATCATCGGTAATTTTTGAATTTAAACACAACTTCTTAAATAAATTTCAATTAAACTTAGAAAAACAATGAAAGTATAATATAAATACAATTTATTTATTTATGTATTCTTCGTGGAATTCCCGTCGGGGTTCTCCGTCGGGTTTCCCTGCCGGGTTTCCCCGTCGGATTCGAATTCGGATTCGGATCGTGGAGTGGGGCGAATACTTCTATCTTCGTCCCCGTCCCCATACCCAAGCGGAGAATCAATTTTTACCCCGTCCCCGTCCCCATTCCCGTTTAAATTCCCCATCCCCATCCCCATGACGGGTAATTCCCGCGAATTTCGGGAAATCCCCGACTCATTGACATCCCTAGTTCCGATGGTCTTTGGTGTAGTAGCTTGATGATCTTGAAGCCCAACTTCCATATGTAGTGTGGATTATAATAGTTTGGTGCTATTTGCACAATAGTTGCGCAAGGTATGCGAATGCATCTCTCGGTTTTCACGCATTTGCACTTTAAACGTCCGGGATAAAACCCTCATTTGCAATATAGTTAAAAGCATCGCTCCAATAAACTGGTAGAATAAAATCGAGATATTAATAACAATGACAAATGTCTAATTAAAACATATACGGTATTGGTGTGCACCAATCATGTTATCATCCAATAAGAGATAACGGTAAAAAGATAGCCAATATGAAACTAAATAAAGAAAATATCCACATATTCCTTATTTGAAGGATATGGTATATTTATGTTACATTATATGATATCTATGATAAATAGCAAATTCAAACTTACATTTCTACATGTGTAATACTATTCTCCACCACAACATAGAACAACCATGGCTTGTCGGAGGTACTTGCTAGTGGCGGTGCTCTTGGCGTCGGCGGCGGTATCGTATGGCTGCTCAGGTGGACAGTGCCAGGTCACTTATGCTCCGTTTGGTTTCGCCTTTAATAAAATTTCGAGATTTTTGGTTTGACAAGACTAAATGTGATGTTGTTGGCATGAGACAGGTTGGGCAATCTTGCTCAAATGATGAAGCTTGTCAAACGGGTCTTTACTGTGCCTCCTGCTTTGCGCCTAATGCTTCTCCTTTACTGCCGAGATGCGTAAGGGAAGTTGCTTCCGATCCTTTCAAACTCGTGGTAAGTTGGTATACTCATATTAAATTAGTATATTTTTATTAAACATTTTTTAAATTTTGAAATGTGGGAATACTACCTAATCAAGCATGAATATTTATTTTTAAAATTTTAAATGATCACCTTCATCAAATCTTAGATAGAGTCATAGAGATTCTACGTCGAATGTATGGTTTATTGGTTTATGATACTTTTTTGAATCATTGATTATCAAAAAATGGGTTTGGGCCTTTAGCCCATGTAGGCCCACAAGATTCTACGAGTGCTGTCCATGGTAATGGACTTTGGGTTTCATTTGATTTGATTCCTAGCGATACTAAACGAGCCCTTAATGGTTTTTGATGAACAAGGGTGGTGTTGTAAACCTAGTTTATGATTTTAGATAATAGATAATTTGAATTTCCACCTAAATGATAAAGTCTTACATTATTTTCTAGAGATATTTGCTAATTATTCAATCCAAATAACCGGAAAACCCTTATTCAATTCTTCCGGTGTGCTAAGTTATCCCGGACTAACATTGATCACAAACCCGAATAGTAACCTAAAGTATTTGTTCTCGTTATTATATGTACATTATGGCTTATATAAGTTTATTTGCAACTTATTAATTGCAGAATAACTCAATGCCATTCAACAAATATGCATTCTTGACAACACACAACTCGTTCGCTATCGATGGGGAGAAAACCCGCACCAGACCTCGTATTACCCTCACAAATCAAGAAGATACCATCACGCAACAACTACGAGTAGAGTTTTAACCCTTTTTTTTTTTTTTTTTTATGTTTTACGCGTACTTAGGGTGTTTTTGACTGTACATATATATATATCGTTGCTTCTAATTTCCTTGCTTCCTTTTGTAGAACGGTGTTAGAGCCTTCATGTTGGATACCTATGACTTTAAAGGAGAAGTTTGGCTGTGCCATTCTTTTGAAGGCTTCTGCTACGACTTCACTTCTTTTGTAAGTCTCAACTCTTCTTAATGAGTCCAAAACTTTTGCTATGATTTGTTAAATTACGTGATCCGTGTAAGGACTTGTTTGGTATGCTAGGATACCCGGATTGCAATAAAAAGTAATAAAGAAATTGAAATTAAGAATGATATACTCATTCAAAGGTATATGTTATGTTATTGAGACTATATAGGTCTTAGAATAACTCAAACTTCATGCTTAGTTGAGAATTTAATCCATTAATAAACCAAAATTTTCATTTCAAGCTTAACCCAACATAAATATCATAATCGATTTCGATTTCATGGAATCAATACCACACATTTTTTGCTTGTTTTTGTTATATTTTCCTAATTTTTTTAACGATAAATATCTTTATCTATTATATTTAGCTCAGCCAAAACTTAATACCTTTGTATTAAAGTCTAATGAACCGTAGACTAAGAACCATTAACCTAGTGAGGTTTCGTTGTAAAGCCGTTCGATGATTAAAAGAATAGACATTATGTTGGAGATAATAAGTTTTTATAAATATAAAATGAGGACATTTCGACCCAAGTACGTAATGTCAGTGAACTTCTCCTCATGCTGTCAATTGATTTTACGATAAAACTTATATACACTCGTATACACACGACTCCACTCAACATACGGTTTGTCTATATGACATTTTACGTATTTGCACATCTCAACACTAAGGTTGGTTACTCTACCCAAATTTGAAAGCAATGTAAAGATTTAGTTAGATGCGTACTTATTATACGCAAGTAACTCGATATGCGCAATTGATGTGTATAGATAGACCCGCAGCACACGTGTGGAATCGACAATAGGTGACTAACACGTACAAGTAAATGTAAAAACTGCAGGAGCCAGCAGTGAATACACTGAAGGAGATAGAAAGATTCTTGGCGTCAAACCCAACGGAGATAGTGACATTAATCTTAGAAGATTACGTGAGAATGCCAAATGGTTTGACCAAAGTGTTGAATGCTTCAGGGCTTGATGCTTACTTCTTCCCGGTGTCCAAGATGCCGCTTCCTGGACAAGACTGGCCTCTTGTCTCTCAAATGATCGCCAATAACCATAGGCTTCTGCTTTTCACCTCTGTCAAATCTAAGCAGCAATCTGAAGGCATTGCTTATCAGTGGAACTATATGGTTGAAGCTCAGTGTAACTTTTTTCTACCCTCTCTATTTCACTTTATTATCCTCCTCCTCTTTTTACTCTCCCATTTTTGGATTAATTAAAATGGCTATTAATTATAAAGAATATTGAGATTCGAACGTATAACATATTAACATTATATATGTTACAAAATGTTAAATTTTAACTAGTAATATATAGTAAAGTCGGTTTGGTCACGGAGGCGTCATATATAGAAGGCTATGTTAACTCGAAACTCATCTTAATTACAAGTTTTGAGGGAGTGAAGATTTGAACTCGTACCAAAACTCGGTTGGTCTAGTGGGATGTGGTGCTAGACTTCATAAGTGGTTAGTCTCGAAATTCGAGTTCGAATTTCCTACCTGATCCGGACGTAGAGCGGCTAAGCCGATCGAACCGGATAACCTACGTACCTCTTCAAAAAAAAAAGATTTGAACTCGTAATCTTAATGTTTTTAACGGCTCAACTTAATCAACTTAATGTGATCAATTTGACGACAATCCATTTAGATATATTTCAGTTTAGGTCAATTTTATGGGTTTGTTTGATATGATTTTGGTAATTGGGTTGAAATCAAGAATGTAGTGAAATTAAGAATGATATAATCTTAATTTCTGATAAGAGGGGTTTGATCCGTTGTTAAATTCAACCCGGACCTAAAATTTAGATTGGATTGGACCGGAGTTGGTCCAATAGGAATTTTTTGGTACTAGACCGATGAACAAACCCTAATTGAAATAGTTTAGGTCTTCAAAATGATAAATCACACATTTGTTTATGAACCTAAAATCTTACATTCTTGAATTCATTTTATTTCTCATCTCAAACTTTATCAGGCATGTACATGATGTATACCAATTTTGATTATCAATGTAACTAAATGGTGCAGATGGAAAAGATGGAATGGATCAAGGAAGTTGTGCAAGTAGAGGAGAATCAGCTCCCATGAGCGACACTTCAAAGTCTTTAGTATTGGTAAACTATTTCAGGTCAATCCCTACGAAGCAATTCTCTTGCGCAGATAACTTAGCACCAAACCTCCTCCATAAGTTACGAACTTGCTTCACTGCCTCCGCCAATTGTTGGGCAAATTTCATCGCAGTCGACTACTATAAGGTTCAACGTAACTCCGATCCCTATGCTTTACATTTTTCACACCCGAGTTATTCGATCGAGCTTGTCTCGATTATAACCTATTGATATGTCGAAACACGCCTAACCTAATAAGTTATACAAAAAGAAATCATTTTATTCTAAATGAAAAATAAATTTGGAATAAACATATTGTCGAAAATAGGACGACATTTAATGTTCAGAATGACCCGATATCAAAAAAACAACGTTTATCTAATGAATAAGTCATTGTACCATTTACCCATATAAGTTGCATGTTTAAAGTTGAATAGTAATATTATCTATCACAATGTACAAACGTGTAAATGACAATGTGAACATGTTTATGAAGCTGCATTGTGTGAACTTTCAACCTCTTTTACTGTACACAAATATGTTTATTGGATTCAATTTGTTGAATATTTATCTCATTGGGTAAATGACAGAGGAGCGATGGAGGAGGAGTATTTGAAGCTCTGGATAAACTCAATGGCCAGCTCTTGTGTGGGTCCAATGATGTACATACTTGTATGCCAAAACAGTAAATTTCTTTAGTTATGCTTTTAACAATAATTTTAATTTTACTGAATCCTAATACTGCTAGAATTTACTACAGTATAGTTTTTGGTTTGAATAAGATGTTGAGGAGTATTATAAATTAATATATATAAATATATGTTACGTAGTATTATTGAACATTTACTTATTACAAATGTAAGTATTTTAGTCGTGCTTAGATTTTAATATCCGTAAATTTAGTCATTGGTTTATGGAGTTTCTCGTGTTTTTTCTAAAGTCGATCAGTATAATATGAAATTCTTTACGTTTTATTGTTTAACGAGTTCTTCGTATTTTACGAATTTATTTCAATTTTGTGTTTATTTTCTTCGTGCATTCATACTATGGGGATGGAAGGGTGCGGTTAACCGGACCAACCCGTCAAGTCGGTTTTACCTCTTCCATGCGAACTGCCGTCTAAACCGGGTTTTGTTGCGATGGTTGCTTGAATCTTTAGTTTATTTAATCCATGAGTGAGCAGTGAGGGAGGGCTTAGATTGTGTTACACAGTTATTTATGCTATCGTTGTGATTGAGATATTTGGTTGATCCAAGTAAGTTGTTAGATTTACTTAGTTACCTTGTCATGTATAAATATATGTTAAGTGTGTGAAATGTGTGCATTAAAAAGAGTAATGAAGAGATCGAATAGGATGAAATTATCGTTACACCTTACATTATTGTGACGGTATATAGTGAAGGCCAATGAACTTTCGTGCAAAAATAAATTTTGAATATAGTGGGTTATATATATATATATATATATATATATATATATATATATATATATATATATATATATATATATATATATATATATATATATATATATATATATATATATATATTCCCTAACGAACTAAATGATAAAATTATCACCGATGTGTTTTATCATTCATACATGGGTTTAGTTACTAACGTATAAATTTTAGCTAACGATTTTTAACATTTATATTGTTATGCATGTTTTGAAGAAGGTAAGAAGTCGTGGAGTGATATGAAATGGGTCGTTTGTCGGATACGGGCCGTCCGTCAGATATGCACACTTATAAGAACCGGGTTTTATCATACATGCACTCTTATTTATGATTAAAATTGTATTAAAGTCGTAATAAATTTTGAACCTTTTCTTTAAAATCGAGATTACTTATCGCGCGGACAAATTTTGCCAATTGCACGACAATGCGGACTCCACATGCTCCAGGCCTAGTGCGTAAGTTTTGAAAATTTGTCCGTTGCACAACATAGCCATTGGAGAATTTAGCCGTTGGATACACACGTTTATACCTATATATGTGTCAAATCATATTACTATTCACATCCGGCAACACGTCATTTAACAAATCCGTGTAAAGCTTGGACAAATGTCGACATATTCTGAAGAAGATTTAGAATCCGATAAAGAAAGAACAACTATGCGGTTTGATGTAGATAAAAATAGTGATCAGGAAAAACTTCTCACACGTATTCAAGTAAGTGTACAATTATCACTTTAACACAATTACTTTTATACTTGTTTTAAAGTAGGGAACCAAAATTTTCGAATTAGTTTTAGACATGTTAGAATAGAGAGCCGAAATTGTCGAATTAGTTTTAGAATGCTAGAATAGATATGTATTGGAAGCAAGTTCGTTGGTTCCAACTCATTTTCCGATGATGATGATCGCATGAACCTGAGTCTAGTGTTGTTGAACATGTTCAGAGAAAGAATTGACTCAAACTCTCTCATCCCAGAAGAGTTGGAGAAGATGACCTCTTGCTTCGAGGGCATTGAGAACTCAGGGAGTACGACGATGAAGGAGCCGACATAAAAGGTCAAGGCAAAGGGAAGACCACCGACCCCGAAATCAACAAGAAGAGATCCCAATTCGTTTGAGCATTCACTCACACGTGGTCCTGGATCTCCCTGAGGTTCAAAGGGGAAGAAAACAACGGATGCAAAAGCTATACATGAGGAGTTGGCTCCAACTAGTTGGAGACGTCGTAAAGGAAAAGAACCAATTTTTACGGATGATATATCATATGATGGAGAATTTCATTTGGAAGAAGGGGAATTCCAGAAGTTCATGGAGCCATATGTATTAGGGGCGAGGGAAGTTCTTGGAGACGGTCGTTGTGGATATAGAACCATTTTTCGCGGTTTTGGGCTTCTCGGATGAGGATTACTTGACAATACGAAAGAATATGGTTACGGAGTTAAACTCGAGGATGTCAATATATTATAAGGTAATCATTTGATTTTAAGATTTATTTATAATTTTTAGTTATTACGAATTTTACTTGTTAATCTATGATGTGCACCTTACACGTAGACTTTGACCAAGTGGTAGAAAATGTTAATTGGATGAGAATGTCTCCGTGTTTAGGTAGGTGGTGGATGAAATTACCTATTGTTGGATGTGTTGCAACCACATATTATCATATTGCCCTAATTGTCCTTGGAGTTTGCGCGTCAACATACCTACATATGACAGTTGTCTCCTAACCAAGGTCCGCCTACAGTGATCCGTTCGATAGCACTAATCTCAAAGAACACACACTTTGTACTGGTTAGTCGATGTTATACCGTTTTTCTCTTTAACGTAAATAAACTCAATATTTAGTAACCCTTTTGTTTTGATATATTTTTGTAGGTTTGGTTGAAAATGATACCCCATTACTAGAATTGAATGTTATGTGGACTAGCCATCACGATCCAAGTGTTGAAGGATGAGATTTGCCGTTCATCGAAATGATATCTCGTTATGCAACGCTTTATCATATTGAGTGTCCACCCGAGTAAGATGAAGAATGTAAATGCTTTAATATATGCTTATGGAGTCTTAACATTACTATAACTCAATGTAGACTACTATCCAAAAAATATGATATAATCAAACAGTAATACTAGAATTAAAACCCAATAATAACTTGGACATCGTGCAACTGATCTCGTCCTGGTGCCCCATGCATCTGTCCTAAAATGATCTCGTACTAGGTCGATAAGCCATTGTCACATCTTGTTGGTGGATTTGTCGACTACCAAGGTCCACGGGATGAATAATAGCAAGTATCATATGCAAGAACGTTATGAGGAGGCTCTGGAAGGTCAAGCATAGATGTGGTTTTAGTCCTAATAGTAACGCAAAATAGCTTACTACATCTCGATGTAGCAGCTGAAGGAGATAATCCCAAACACCGAACAAGCCACTCTTGCCTAGCAATATCATAACGAGAGTCAATAATGCATCTCCATCAACTGCAAGACCCATAATAACATGGACATCGTGCAATGATGTACCCATCTTCCCCCATGGCATATGAAAAGTGTTCGTCTCGGGGTGTCACTTCTCGACAAACACATTAATCAAATAGTGATTGATCCCACCAAAGTGAAGGTCCTCCAACTCTATAAGTCCATTGCGTCTCACCAAACCAAACCATGAATATGGGTCATCCAAATCTCGACGCCATCTACATAATCTAGCAATCTTATCTAGTCTCCTAACAACCCTGATCATCTCAGGATCCTCCTACGATAATTTAGAAAAATTGACATTATCTTAGATAGACAAACACATTGTTTTTTAATACTAAACATTTGATGAAAAAAATATACCCTCTTGGCCCATATAACTCTAGCTCTATGGTTAGTGTAACATGTCAATAACACATTGTCATTATGAACATGCTCTTGTACCTCTAGTGGCTGCTCCTACTCATGTACCTATGGTGGCTGCTCCTGCTCAACAGGTGCTTGCTTCTTATTAACAGGTGCTTACTCTTGCTCAACGGGTATATGGTCTTGCTCAACAAGTATCTACTCTTGTTGAATATGTATATGCTCCTGCTTACCATCTAAAATGTCATTTAGATGTGGATCACCATCCTAGGAGTCCTTTGTAACATAATCCAGAACAAGTGATGATAGCCCCAACAGGTGCCTCAACAGATTCCTCATCAACGGGTACATTAACGGATGATGTGACAAGCTAGTGTATCCCATCGAGCTTTGACAACTCGACGGGCGGATGTTGTGACAACTCTAGCATCTCATTTCTTTTTATCTCTAATGGTTTGCATCGCAATCTGAATTTTGTTTTCAAATAAAATTTTGCATTTTTAAATTTACATATTATTTAGTTATATAATTTTAAAAAATAACTTATTCTCACTGGAATCCACCCGTAGATGTCTTTTCTAAGCTCCGAAAAACTCGGGAAAAAAACGCAAAAAAATACTAAAGTTCGTAGACAATCTAATTCCAATTCTTCCTAAAATAACCGAATCTTCCTAATCCAACAAATTTCAAGCCTAAAATCAACGAAATCACAAAAATGATAAAAATGTTAAAAACTTTAAAAACTAACCTTCAACCAATCTTTTAGGCTCCTTCCACCTTGAGATTGTTGTGAATCTCCGACATCCGAATCCCGAACCATGTTATCAATTGAGATTGAAGGAGATTTGATGAAACCGGCGATAGACGGCGAATGAAGATTTCTCGAGTCGTCGGAGGTGAACGAATAAGGATAGATAGAAAAAAGACGGACTCACATGCGCTTGCCCTAATATAGGGCTTGAGGCGCATTTGCATTCCGCAAGCACCCCAATTTTACCATTGCACATTCGATCGTGTTTTTTACTATTTTAGGCCGCCCAAATAATATTACTCTTTAAAATTGATGTTGCCACCAAATTATAACAATCAGTTTGAATTAATGTTCACAATCTAATTCTCAGATTTGTAATAATAAAACTTACTTTTTAAAAAATTTTAAAAAAATCTAGTTTAGTTTCTTAATAAAAAAAAACCTTTCATATAATTTCCTCAACAATTAATCTAAAAACAAATCTAGGTTATAATTTTTTAAAAAAAACCTTTCATATAATGATCAAGGTTTAGGTGCGGCGTAAAATCTCACGTACAACATACAACATTTTCATCCGTTGTTTGAATCGATCCAACGATTCAAATTAGTTCACGTTCTTTAATAATATTTTAATTTTTTGGTCAATAAAGTTATATTTTTGTAATTATATGAACTTATGAAGTTAGGCATTATTTTTGTTCTTCTAAATTTTGTTTTAAAAGGTTCTGACACGATGTATTTTGTAATTTTTAAAAGGTGCAGTGAGAATTTG
Source organism: Fagopyrum tataricum (assembly GCA_002319775.1). NCBI lineage: Eukaryota > Viridiplantae > Streptophyta > Magnoliopsida > Caryophyllales > Polygonaceae > Fagopyrum > Fagopyrum tataricum. Next base: position 47,764,907 of record CM008282.1, read on the forward strand.
TTTTAAACTATTAATTTAAAAGATAATTTAAAGGAGTACTAACAACTATAACTTTAAAAATTAAAATTTCTAGGATATTAGTTTAAAATTTAGACATTATTAGTTCGAATGTATTTTGTTAATTCAAACATTGTGTTTTATTATTTCAATCATGTACAGTAAACAAAACATAAAAATATAATTAATAAATAGAACAAAACAATACCTGTATTAACGATATAAATAATAAAATTAATAGTATATTAATTTTGATTGAATTGAACAAAAGTTTTGACATGGTAGTTATTACACTTTTTTATGAAAATTATTTTAAAAAAAATGTCACCAAGTCCACCTATTTTTACAATAGATTTAAATGCCAAAATATCACCCATCCTTTTGCAAATTATAAAATTGACATCTAGCTACTCATAAATCATTAAAAATATGGAATAATCTTGAATCGTTTAATTCATAGTTAGTAATATTCCCCAATAACTAATCATTAATGGATTTCTTATTCTAAGATTATGGGAAAAAGTTTCGCAAATTAGATGCACCATTACTATAAATTAGTTTAGTACCCGTGCCTTGCACGGATATTCACAATATATATATATATATTATTTTTAAGTATATTATTTATATGTGTAGGCTTATTATACATCGTTGAAGAAAAGTTAATGAGTACGTTAAAAATAAAAAGTGCGGTCAATGAAAAAATAACAAAAGAATGGTTAGCATAGTTCGTTTATAACTAAATCAAGAATAATTGTGACCAAGAGATTTTACTATATTTGTAATAGAGATTACAAATCATTGATTTTTTTTAATAAACCGGTATAGTTCACATCATTTAATCCTAAACTAACAACCCTTACAATTTGTCGTCGCATATCTTCTCCAACCTCTATATGTTACATTCTCTGTCATCTGGTTATCCGCTTCCTTCTCTGCTACAACACGCAAGAACATGACTAATTAGATGAAGCACCTAACCTAAAAGTTAGAAGAAGAAAAAATCATTCTATTATATAATGATTTTTCATTGTTATAAGAGATTTAATAAATTAATTTACCCTAAATGGGTAAAAAAAACATTAAATCAAAAAATTTCACATTTTTGTACATTAAAGTAATATATTCAAAATCTTTTAATTAATTTTCATATACTTCATTCTTAGTTTTATAAATTGCTTTAATTTAAACAAAACTTAAACCTCAAATTCATAGAAATTTGAGAAAATGAAAGCTAAATTTAGAAGAGAAAAATCTCCATCTATAACTTTAATAAGAAATTTTTTTATATCATCAAAGAACTTTAACTATATCATCAAAAGAATTTAACGAAATTATTTATATTTATAATTTATATTTAATTAATTAAGTAAAAAAATTATAAATTAACAAATAAAAACTTTAATAATCCGGTCTTTAAATTTAACAACTTTAATAATTAACTAGTGTATTACCCGTGCCTTGCACGAGATTTTGATAAAAATATTATTTGTTATTATATTTCTTTAAGGATTATATATAAACTATTTTTTTGTTGATTGGAAGGGATGATTTAATTAATATTTAATCATACATATCTCAGGTAACAAAAAAGTTGATTGAAATGGATGAATTTAATTAAGATTTGATTTTAATATTTCGTTAAATATTTTTTTAATGGATAAACTTAATTAATATTTTTTATTTTAATATTTTTGATTTTAATATTTCGTAATTAATATTTTTATTTTAATATTTCGTAATTAATATTTTTAATTTTAATATTATTGATATTTTTTACAATTTAATTTAATTTAATTTGTTTTTTTAAAATTTTTTGTTAGAATATTTGTTATACTTTTTAATTAATTTGTTGGCGATATTTTACTGATTCTAAAAAAAATACCGATCTTTCTAAGATTATTGTTTCTTATTTTTACAAACTTATTTAAATCCTCTGACTTAATTAATATTTAGTTGTTAAAAGTAGATTTAGTTAAGATTTTAATTGAAATGAATTTAATTAAGATTTGATTTTAATATTTCGTTTAATATTTTTTAATGAATAAACTTAATTAATATTTTTATGGGATTTGGTTAATTACTGAAATGACACGTGGCAATTAACATTTTTTTACGTGACACGTGGCAAGGAGTGATACTCCTGTAATATATATAAGATAATTAGGTTTTAAAATATATATTTTTAGGAAGTGATAATTTAGTAATATATGATAATTTGGCTTAAAATTATAAAACCATAAAATGTTACGTTAGCGACTTGTTTTAGTTATACGTAATATATTAAGAATGTTTGAGACAATTAACAAAAGTGAATTCAAACTTTGCTAGCTAAGTAGCTACGAGCAATGTAGTGGTTAGAGTCTCGATCTTCTTTGACTTGACTAATGGATTCCTGATCTTCTTTGACTTGACTAATCAAAATATAATTTGAAAATATTACAAAAACAAATTTGTAGATGTAGATCTCCTCCTTGTTTTTCCTTGATTTAATGGATAATTTAATTTAAGACCTAAATAAATGTTTATAAAGTAGTCAATGAAACTTTGTTATGGGGAAAGTGTGTAACATTTATTTATCTCGTAGCTAGGCATATAAAAAATATATCAAAATATAGTACGGTATAAAATCTCTCCAAATCTATACTAATAGCTTTACTTTTATTAGTAAAAATCTAAATAATAGTGATAATGTATTTGTGTTGATTAAACTATATATAACGATTTCATAAATCATTATATTGTGAATGACTGAATGTAAGGCATCTTTGTAAGTTTGTATCGGAAAATATTGTACGAAAACATCTCCTAACTAGAAAGCTAAAGTTAAAACTAAGAATTATTTATAATAAGTTAATTCGAAACCCAACCTGAAACTATATAAATTAAAATTCGAATGACACGGTTCGTAATTGGTAGGTTCTAATAAGGATATTAATGGTCGGGGGATGATGGAATCAACCAGTTTTGTCACAATTTATTAACCTTATCCGGCTTATCGGGTGTAGTCACTCATCATATATCCACTGGGTAGACGAGTAGATCCGGTTCACACTTGAGTGAACAGAAATCACTGAATGTTGTTCACTCATATTCATTTCTTATAGCACATTTAACAAAAAAATTGATGTTTTTAAAAATAAGAAAATATAAACATTACTCGTAACGAGATAGTAATAGTATTCATATTTTAGGACTAAATATACAAGAATTTATCATATATATGATAACGGAAAGCGGTTAAGTTGGATTACCTTATAGAGATGGTCCAACCTAAAGCATCCTTGCGGATGAAAACTTAAAGTTTGGGATCGTTAGAAAATTTGGTGTTGAGGTTTGAGATTTTCAAATGGGTCAAACGGTCCGCAACACGGTTAATTTCTTTGAAAACATGTCTCATATGGACTTCGTCAAAGAAGAAAAGGTCCAACTTGGAGTTGGAAATGATCATCTCGACATCCCATGAGCAGCTCCAAAGACCTTAGAGTGTCTTGATAACACACAAATTGTCACCTTCGATTTTATTTTTTGGTATGTTTAATCAAATTGCTTCTTGTAACCCAGCTTTGAGAACATAAGCTTCTGCTTTTATTACCGAGTTAAAATTGTTTTTGCTGACGTCGAGGCAAATGACCTCTCCATTATGATTCCGAATAACAAATCCAATGGATGTTACACCACAATCAAGTTTTGATCCACTGAAGTTTAATTTGTGGAATCCAAGTTTTGGTTTATCCCACTTAATATTGTGTTTTTTTCCTTAAAGTAAGATTATGACTTTCGTTTTCCAATTATGTATTTAATTTTTGACAAAGTTTATGACCTTGTTAATGAAATCACTGGGTTCATTGTTAAAAATAATTTTGTTCCTAAAAAACCATATGCTCCACAGGATGGTTGCAAGGCGTGCAACCTTGTTCGCCCCAATTTTGTTTTTTTTAATTCATGTAAGTGCTCATGTGCTTTTTTATTTTCCGTTTTGATGGTGTTGATTTCTTTAGTATCTATCTATCAACTTTGGCAATGATTTGTTTAGTAAGGGGGCAGTCCAACAACAAGTGGACTAAGTCCTCAAGGTGGTGGTTGCAGAATTCATAGTGTCTCGATATGGCAAATTTTCTTTCGTCTAGTTTTGCTTTTGTTTGAATTCCATTTATTGAGATTTTTCATAGGAAGTTTATAAATTTTGGTTGGGTATCAAGTTTTCATATCCATTCACAAGGAGTGATTGATGATCGATACAAATCTTCCTCAATCAAATCTACAGCTGATTTAGTTGTGAACCATTCTTTTGTGCTACATGTCCAATAGGACCAATATAGTCTGTCTTGGATATCGTTTTTTTGGAATAATAGTTTCCCTAATTTTATTCCTAGTCTCCGGATTTATGATGTTTTATAATTCATTATCAATTTGGCCACATTCCATTCTTTCGCATTATTTATGAAGTGACTAATTTTGAAGTTTGAGTCAATTAAATTTGTATTTTGGACAAATTTTATTAAAGGCGTCGTTGCTATCCAATTGTCATGTCAGAAGTTGATAGAACTACCATTTATGACTTGTCAAATAATACCCTTCTTAAATTCAGATTTTAGCTTCATAAGGTTGTTTCATTGTCACGACGTTGGACCTTTCTTTGTACAGTGGAGAATGTTCTGATATTTCATATATTTGGGTTAACCGAAACTACTCACGCGAAGTGCGTTGTTTAGGTGATATTTAACAATTTTCGCTAGTACGTCTAGAAATCGCGTTAAATATTTACGTTATTTATGAATTTAACTCTTTGATTAACATGTCTATAAACAAGTAAGAAAATCAATTAAATATTAATGACCTCTCTATTCAAAATTCATATGTAGTAACCCATCACATGATTTTCCCACCCACTTTTTGTATAATTTTACCTAATGTTTTGCCTCTTTCAATAGTAGACGAAAATTGTTTCCATGTGAGATATGGATATAAGATAAGTGGTTGTTATGTTGAAAATATTTCTCAAATGATTTTATTTAATTAAAGAAGTTTTGATAATAGAGGAGAGATACCAAAGAAAATGAGACAATGACCTAAACCACCCAACAAAATGCATGGTATTGGCATGTTAAGGGCTTTTCACACATGTGAGTTGGGGGTTAGAGTATGTAGGTAACACATGGGGTGCATTTGTGATTTAACTAAACCAAATAGTTATCCTCTTATTTTATAATAACATGGCATATTCTGTATGAAAAATAAATAGAGTAAATCGAAAGACCAATAAACCGGTTATTAGACTAGACGAAAATGAGAAAGTATTCATTTGCAAGGACAACCAAAAAATATGAAAGGAGTGAAAAATCGGATTTCAAAGCAATACAACAAGCCACAAAAAATTCTCAACGAGAAATAGTAGACTTGAAGTCAACATACCGAAAAACATATTGTGATAAGGTTAGAGCTCTACACACTACAACATTGTCGTAAAGTGACGGATAATATGGAAATCCCTTCTAGGAACGTGTAAACACTTAAATTAAATGGCATAACATCAAGTATTTTAAATAAACATTGAGGGGGGAATTTGAATGTTTTCATGCTGATAATGAATAAATAATGTGTATAATACTTAATCCGTAAAATATTTTTCATTACTAAGTAATTTTGAAATGAAACTTCGTTGTACTTATGTGTGTTGGCTTCACACACAACACATATACGTGAAAATCTATCTCTTGTATGATCACCAAAATTTTTAGAATTTTCCATTGAAAACTTATAAATTATTTGTTTTTTCTGTTATCTATATCTAGTAGTCATCCTCACCCAAAGTTTTTTCTTTCATCTAACTAGTCATTTTTCACATTTGTTCTTGGAATTGGAAAGCAAAGAAAGTCCATATTTCAAGTCTCGAGTTTCTCTTTGTTTTTTTTAATGGTTTATTGGAATGTATTAAGCTAATATATTAATGAGGTTTAATTGGCATATTAGTAGAATGGTCAAAAGTTTAGTTTGATTAAAGCAAACCATAGTCATTACATAACAACTCTACTAATTACGAGGTTAATGTTAAGAAAAATACGGTGAGAAAAAGAAGAGCAGAGACCAAAGTGACAAATGAACCAATCAAATTATTGATCACACGTGGGTACTCCGTACCACACGTGCACAGTCAACTTCATTGTTTATTTTATCTTTGAAAATTATGTAACCACTAAAGTATATACTCGTTGTTGGAGATAATTAGTATTTGGGACTTCCTAATCTAGTATATAAAGAAGATCGGTGAGCTACTCTTCTTATTTTTAATTGGTTTTAGAATGGAACATGCGGGGTTTGTGTGTGGGTCTTGGGCCCAACGTGCATCTCTAATCTAGTATATCATGGTATTTCCTATATAAGGTCGGTGGACTACTCCTCCTATTGTCAATTTATTTTAGGATGAAATCCTACTGGGTTTGTGTGTTGATGTTGTACCCAATGTACATATGCGCTCGGATATGCGATGGACCCCACGTCCATTCTGACCTAACAAAATCTATCAACTACGCAATAAACTATAATAATTTCAAGTATTTTACATACATACAGTATGCATTTCATTATTTTACTGAAAACTGAATCTATCATTAAGAGTAAGGGGGTGTTCGTTACAACAATTTTTTTTTTTTTTTGTGTAGTTTAACTTTGTTTGTATTTTTTTTAATTATTTTTTTTATGTAGCTTAACCTTCTTTTTTTAATATTTTGAAAGAGTTTCAAAATTTTAAAGATGGTTGTAAATTATAAAAATCCAAATGAAAGATCTAATAAGTCGATAAAAATAGATTTATGGATAAATTTCTATAATGAGTTTACCAAAAAGACCAAGTAGTAACAAAAAGTATGAATGAATTAAAATTGTAAGGGGTGTATATGTAAAAGAAAAATGGAAGATAATGTTAAAAGGATATTTTAAAAAGATTTTAAAATTTTCCTTAAAAATCTACTCAATCATCTGCTAAAACTATCAACCCTAAATTAAGGGCTTGTTCGGTGGAGCGAGATTTTTCGGTAGTTTAAGCTTTTTGTGTAGTTTAAAAGCTTTTTCGATAGATTTTTAGGTAGAGTATTGACTAGCTTTGTAAAATATGAAAATCTAACGAAAAAGCTAAAAAGTGTTTGGTACTTGGAGATTTAAGGGTAGATTTTTGTGGTGAAATTACTAAAAAGAATAAGTATTAAAAATAATAATAAAACATGCATATATATATATATATATATATATATATTTGAGGGTTAATTGGACCAAATTTATAGAAAGCTAATGAAAAAGCTCTCTCAGAAAGGTTTCAAAAATCTACCCAAAAAGCTACACAAAAAGCTACTAAAACTCTAATCTCCACAAAAATCTACTCCCACCAAACATCTATTAGCTTTCAAAATTCTCAAAGCTCTCCAATAATCTAGCGAAAAAGCTCTAACGAACAGGGCCTAACTACGTCTTTCAAACAGTAATTAGTTTCCATTTTTCACAAAGTTATACAAAAAGCTACCCATTAATCGCTCCCAAACGAGCCCTAAGCTACTCAATTGTTTTTAAAATGACCCTCGATCATCAAATTATAATACATGGTCAAGATTTTACGTTTAAAGATTTTTTTATTTAATAAATCATAAATGATTAAGATTTATTGAAATAATATATAAAGTCCACTCCACTCGATTAGAAAACCCGATAAGAAAACCACAAAAATTAGAATTAACAAATATTATAATAAACATGTACTAATAAATGCCACTATAAAATTTTGAACTTTTACAATATTAATACAAAATTTGGGATCACTAGTTTAGACATTGTATTTTGCAAGTTCATATATTATGTTTTATTAGTTTAACCATGCGCAAGAAGAAGAAAAAAGTGCATACAAACATAGTTAACAAATAGAACAAAATAAAAACATGAACCAACTATTAAAAAAATAAAATTGAAACAATAACTTATAAATACTAAATAATTTAATCTAAAATTTTGAACTAACAAAGGAAATATTATAAATTTTTTCTCATAAAAATGTATGAACCATAGTACAAAAAAATTGAACTAATGAAACAAAAAATAAACGTTGTACAAAAAATTTAAACGAAAAAATATCTGTCGAAAAAAATGAGATAAATATTGTCGCCGACCTATCTTAAATTACACAGTTGCCACCGTGCCTTAAATTTACAAAAATTCTACCACAACTCGAATTCCATTGTTTAATTGGTGAAAAGTTCTAGACCATTCAATCAATAGTCCATATTACTTCAGTGTTCGCCACCATAAGGATTGAATCTACTTGATTCACTCCCAGTAAAAAAAAAAACATATTTACACTTCCACGTCCAATCAAATAATAAATATGAGATCGAAGATATATGTCAAAAATAGTTTGAGTTTAGTATTGTATCATGAAAAAAATTGTTGCCTTGAAAAATATGTTGGTCCAATCACGATGCAGATCATGAAAGGTAAAATGTATCCAAAGTTAGCACAATGTTTCTTCAGTCTTATGAACTCGATGAAGAATTGGAATCGTCTATGAAATTCAAATTTGGCTTTTCTATGATAGAAGAAAAGATTGTTAACGGTGTGTTTCCAAAGCATTTAGAGGTTCCTCTTATATGCTCTACTAAACTAGGTTGATAATTTATGTTATCACTTCCTTTTACGAAAAAAGCATTTAATAGTGTCAAAGAAATACCGATCATCAAGAGAGAACATATCATACTCATGTCTAAGGAATCTACTAATCATGGTTTAACTTAAAACTCTACAATCTCTTTTGGAAAGTCTTAGGGTGGGCCAGTCATACATGTATCATCCATACACATATATGTAAAAGACTAGACATCTCCATGTCCCTATAGGCCATTAAACCTAGTGCTATCAGTCAACTTACAATATAGTTACCAATAAAATCATCTATGTCCATTTGATGATTTTGAACTCTGTCAATAATTCAAAAACTTCATTTCACATAATGGGGTTTCATTCACCAAAACACTCAAAGTGATCCTATTTGTTAATAACGAATTATTTGGACATATTATTTAATATCGATCAATACAATATATTAATAAGGATGAAATAGTCAAATATAAAACTAGTGTCCAACACTCATAAACCCACAATGTAATACAAAAGCTATCTCAAAGCCATTCTCCAATGTGCTTGAGACCCTTAGCCCTAGTGTGACTCTCATACTTGAGCTTAGGCATAGGCTTGGTCAATGGATCTGCAATGTTGTCATCAATATACACCTTACACATCCTAATGTCACCCTTAGTGATGATGCGTTGAATAAGGTGATATTTTCTCACGTGTCTGGATTTGGAGCTCAAACTCGGTTCCTTGGCTTGGGCTATGACACGATTGTTGTCATAATAGATGTCGATAGATCCAGAAATGCTAGGAACTACACCAATTTCATTCATGAATTTCCTCATCCAAACAACCTCCTTTGTTGCTTCACTAGAAGCAATGTACTCAGCCTCCGTTGTAGAATCTACTATTATTTACTGCTTGGAGCTCTTCCACCTTACAACTCCTCCATTAAGGATGAACACATAACCCGATTGAGACTCAAAACCATCTTGGTCAGTTTGAAAGCTTGCATCAGTATAGCCTTGCACAATTAACTTTTCATCTCCCTCATAAATTAAAAAATCATCCCTAGTCCTTCTCAAGTACTTTAGGATATTCTTAGCTTCAAACTAGTGTGCCTCACCAAGAATTGATTGGTATCTACTACACATGCTCAAATTATACGCAACATTAGGATGTGTACATAACTTGGCATACATGATAGATCGTATAGCAGAAGCATATGAGATCTAGGTCATTGTCGCATGCTCAGCGGCCATTTTAGGACACTGCATCTTGCTGAGATATATACCATATTGCATGGGTAAAAATCCCTTCTTGGAATCCTGCATCTTGAATCTATTAAGAATCTTATCAATATAAGTTCATTGACTCAGTCCAAGAAGTCTCTTAGATTTATCTCTATAGATCTTAGTTCCAGTATGTACTCGGCCTTTCAAGTATTTCATTGAGAAACATTTCTTTAGCCATTCTTTTACGGACTCTAGCGTCGGAATGTCATTCCCAATAAGTAGTATGTCATACACATTCAAGACTAAGAAAGCTATCTTAATCTCACTAAACTTTTTGTAAATACAAGGATCATCTTCCCATCTAATGAAATCAAACTCTTTGATCTTTTTCATCAAATCGAAATTAGTTCCAACTCCTAGATGCTTGCTTAAGTCCATAATTGGATTTCTTAAGCTTTCATAAATTCCCAACATCTTTTGGATCTTCAAAACTTTCAGTTTGTGTCATGTACACATTCTCTTTTAAAAAAATCATTTAGAAAAACGGTTTTGACATCCATTTTCAATATTTCATAGTCATAATATATGACAATAGCTAAAAGATTATCCTAATGGATCTAATCATGACAACTGGTGAAAATGTCTCGTCATAGTCTATACCATGAATCTCTCTAAAAACTTTGGCAACTAGTCTTGCCTTATAAACAGATACATTTCCATCCTTGTCAATTTTGAGTCTGGACCCCATCTGGCAAATCTATCAAGTCTCATACTTGATTTTCAAACATCGAATCCATTTCAGACCTCATTGCCTCAAGCCATTTATTGGAGTCTAGACCCGTCACTACTTGCTTATAGGTAGAAGGCTCACCATGTTCTAACATAAGAACATCAAGACTTACATTCAAGATGAAATCTTCATAATGTCTTGATTTCGATTTATACAAGCCTAACGATTTGCACTGCTGTGTGTATTTGTTGTTTATGTAATAACCAATTTACTAGTACCGATCGAGTTACTCAAGGTCCGTCGAATCGAGTTACACAAGGTTGGGGTTTCATAACTATAATACAACTCTTGTGCACAAACCTTTATACAAATCATCCAACAAATGAAAAATTATAAATATAATAAAGTTGGGTTATGTATTGCAATTAAACCCTAAGGAAAAGACAGGCGATGACGCATAGTCGACCTTGCCGAGGTTGCTCTCTCTCTGCCGCAAGAACGCCATTGAAGTCCGTATGGCAAGCCCATCTCTCCACCGACAAGGTTTAGGGGGTAAAGACAGGCGATGACTCTATTTCATAAACCCTTGCCCATCTCTAAAACCTAACTTACCAAAACCGAACTCGGCAAAGACATGCAAGTTTGTATGACAAACCCTAATTCCTTCTCATGTAAAATTTGACTGATCTTGTAAGTTACGTTCAATAAATAAACTAACAAAATGCTCTAAACTAATTATTGATATTTGGCACTAATATTGGCAACTCTAAGTGTGTGACCTCATATGACCCAATTATTATAACCATGAGTTTAACCCGTTTAACCCCATTCGTAGTTGACTTCTAGCAAAACATTACGACTCATAAAATAATCGGATTAAATTATTTCCGCTAATTATCGTATTCAAGTTTAGTCATTGCATATTAAATTAAAAGACACAATTCCTTCACGATGCAGATTGATATTTTGGTCGGGCTAATATTGAAAGCTCAATTACTTGATTATATGAGATTTATACTACCAACTTTGTATACATGACTGGAGATTCATATAATCGTCGTGTGATATACACTTCCATAATGTCAAATCTATGCAACGGTAACCATCATGCACATTAGTATAGACAACTAAATATCTACTTTTGAAAAACATACCCTCGTCCTTTTCAGTTGAAACGTAGCAATAGGTTAGCTTTAGCTACACTAAAATGGTCCCAAATGAAGAAAAGAAGGCTAGAAGAGAAAATTGTGGCAAGTAGATTAGAAGGACATGGTACGCATGCAACACTACACAAAGGAACGAAGGGAACAAGAGAAGAGACAATCACTTAACAAAAAAGCTACAAAAGAAAAACCCACAAAGTCGCAAAAGCCAAAGAAGGATTCCCCGTGAACACATGGGCTTCGTGGCTGCATTCTCTTCTCCAAGATACCAAACTTCAATTCTAACGTCTTAGCACATGGTCTTAAGCTAGAGTTTAATATAAATGCGATTTATATCTTAATCTAATCGAGTAGTCATCAATTCGATTATTGACGTAACTATTGTATATTATATAGTATGTGGACTGTCTTCTTTTTTTTTTGGGACGTGGATAATCTTTCTCAATAAGTTTGTACAATGAAAGCTCGGTTTATTTAAGACTCGTTTGATACGAGTGTAAAAATCAAAATAATTTATTTACGACTCGTTTTCGTACACGTGTAGAAATCAGAGTGAACTCAAGAATTTACATATTAATTATATAATTTATGACGAATTATTAATTCGATTTTTAAAACATGTGTTTGACTGTTTGATTATGAATATAAATAAAAATGAGAATTTTCTCTTGTTATCCTCGATATATTAGACTTGAAGTTCTCATGACCTAAAAAACTCTAAAAGTTTTACTTGGATCATTATAAAAACGCATACCATATATATATAGAAAGAGAGAGGACAAAAAAATGACATATGTCATTTTTTTGTCCACACTATATATTTGTTTTCATAAAGATCCAATCTCATCTCTTTAAGTTTCTATAATTGAAAACGAAAATCATTACCCCATTACCAATATCTTTAAGATAGAATTCAGATACATTAGGGCCCAAATGATCTAATGCTTGTAAAGTTCTAATTTTCAATCCTAACTAATTATGACTAATTAAGAAGCTTAACAATAATTATTAGGTATTGATATTTATTTATATTTATATATTGGAGTTATAATTTGGGAGCTCTAATTCATAAATTTACATTTGAAAAAATTGATCAGGACATCGATTATACATAGGATAAGAAATAATATGAAAAAGGCTGATTGACAAGAATAATCAATATTCCGTTTCTTAGCAGCTAAGAAACGCGGCTTAGAAATATTTTTGTTTATGAAAAAGTTATGTAATAATTTCTCCGATAATATTTGAGATTTTATATTTTAATTTTGTAATGTTTGGAGATCGAATTTCTTACCGAATTTTAACTAATTATTTTGTACAAACTTTATTATAGTATTTTTACCATTATATATAGAAAGAAGTCGGGTCTCTTCTTCATGAATTTCACTAATGCATTCGCCAAGTTGCAGAGAAAAGTCGAGCATTTAAGGCGATCAAAACCTATCTTATTTTCTTTAAGTCACAAATCTTCCATTCTAATTCGTTTTTAAATTTGATTGTGTCATCAAGTTGAGTTTGTTATGTCATTGAGTTGAGTTTGTTATGTCATTATCTTTATCTTGTTACCAATTTATTTCCCGTTGATAACTTTTGGGTAAACCTCCATTTTGATCGATAACGGAACGTTGACGACCATTACGATGTACTAGAAACGATGTTTGGATGCTCTTATTCCTCACGTCTCCCGGAGTCCATAATTTCTTCCTTCTTAAAATAATTATTGCGATTAAGCTTAAATGATATTAGCTTTATCTTAATGTATAAATTGAAATTCTGTTATGATCGTATAATTATTCAAGTGATCATTGACTTTTTGTTTGATGAAATATGATAACATGCTATTTAGAAATACATTAGGGAAAAAATGTTACGCTGACGATATTTAATTAATTAATTAAAATTCTATGGAAAAAATTTATATTATTTTGGAAGTCGTGAGTTAATTTGAGGAAAGTTATATTCCTGAAAGATGTTGTCGTAGACGGTGAACTGCCAGGTTAATAATATCGATGGTCAGAATAGTTCCAGGTAAGTCTTTGGACTTACTTAGCTTTTATCTACAAAACACCCATATCCGAGAGATTAGTGAGATGCTATATGCTTATTATGTTTGGTTGATATAATTTGATATCATCGTATCTAATATCATCCTACTTGATAAGTTGAGGATCTAGTGACGAGTCAGGAGCATGATAACAAGTTAATAGGGTATATATAAATGTGACGATGATGAGCATGATTATATGAATTTGTATGTTGATAAAGTGATGAGAAGGAACCTCATGATTAGTGTTGTTAGAAGCCTGGCCTATGAGGTGACTTATTGTTAAAAGCTTGACTTATATAGCGGCTTACTATGTCAAAGTCCGGCTTATATGGCAGCTTGTTATTAAAGACCGGCCCGTAAGACATCTTGTTGTTTGAATTAAGCCTGGCCCACAAGGCGGCTTGTTATGTAAAGAGATCGGCTATACTGGCAGTGTAAGACCCAAGGTCTTAGGACACTCCCACATGCCAACTATGCACGCACAAAACATCCCAAGAGGTCACCATCCTAAAATTGCTCCCGTACGAGTACGCTGAACTCTAGATTTATTTGTCCTCGCTCTACCATTTGATAAGAAGAATTCTTGTTGACATAGGTAGCAACACATCCTTATAAGTTAATCATAAATCCCCATTCAAATGATGCGGGATGACATGCGGGATGACATCTAGCCAAAAACCGTCCACCGAGCCGAGTGACCGCCTACTAGGTCAAGCACATTCGTAACACATGGTTAGCTTTGATACCATCGCTCATCCTAACGGCCAGAGAATGAGAAGGAAAAGAGATAGGCTGCAGAAAGGGAAAGCAAGGAGAATGTCGGCATCTTGTCCTCCTGGGCCCGAGGAAACATTGGGATTGGGCCGGCCTGGAAAGAAGGTATCAAGAAAGGGACATGCTAGAGAGAAAGAAGGAGTAGGCCCAAAACGAGAATTAAAACCGATTAAGTTCGGTTTTTATTCGATCCAAGCCCGATAATTTTATCGTCTTTCGGAATAAAATTCCGGGTATTACATCAGTCCCCTCTAAAAATAAGTTTTGTCTTGAAACTTAAGGTAACTAAAGTCATCTCGGAAGACTAAAGCTTCCGGATATATCTATGGTTATACTTGAAAATATAATTACTTTCTAATTTTACTCCGATAATACACATTATTAATCACTCCATGACACGCAAGCAAACAACAAATAACACTTAAGCATATAAGCAAAGAATCATCACAACAAAACAACACATAAATATAGTTCCGGTGATTAACCCGTCGACAATGAGGTTGAAACTAACTACGCATATCACTCAGGGTAATTACTCTTAATTATATTCCCAGTCTCCCAAGTCGTCTCATCTACTCTCCGTCTGGACCACTGAATCCGTAACATAGGGATCTCCTTAGACCGCAAGCGTCTAGTACTCCTCTCCAAGATAGCTATTGGATACTCAGTGAAGGTGTGGTCAGACTGGATAGTCAAATCCTCAAAGTTAAAACATGTCTCGGGTCCGGTATATACTCCCTCAACCGGGTGGAGCCCCTCCTAGCAAGTGGTAGCGCTAATCGGTAAGTTACCTCCCCTACCCGCTCCAAAATCTCAAAGGTTCCAACATATCGGGGACTCAACTTCCCCTTAATGCCAAAATTCCGAACGCCCTACGTTGGAGACACTCTCAACCAAACTTGGGAGCCAACCCTGAACTCCAATGGTCTACGCCTCTTGTCGGCGTAAGATTTATGACGGTTGTACGCTGATAATATCCACTCTCGGGTCTAAGCTACTCGAGCTATGTCATCCTGTATATGCTTTGGAGCAACTCCTTCCACTCTCCTGGCCTCATCCCAACATAATGGTGTATGACACATTTGTCCATACAACGCCTTATAGGGAGCCATACCAATAAATAAATGTCAACTATTGTTATAGGAAAACTCTGCTATAGGAAAGTGATCTGCCTAAGCCTGCACCCAATCTGATGCACAAGCCCGGATCATATCCTTTAAAGTCTAGATGGTCCTCTCCGATTGACCATCGGACTGAGGATGATAAGCAATAGGGAAGTGGAGACTCGTACCCAACGCAATATGTACTTACTCCCCAAATTAAACCTCGAGGTAAATTGTTCATCTCTATCGGAAACGATAGTCCTCGACACTCCAAGTAGTCTCACAATCTGCCTCGTAAACCCCTCAGTAAACGACTCACCAGCCGCATTTCCTTGATAGGGATGAAACGGGCGGTTTACGTAAGCCGGTCTACTACTACCCAGATGGCATCAAAGCTCCTAGTTGGTTTCAGTCCTGTAACGAAGTGCATAGATATATTCTCTCACTTACATTGTGGTAAGTAATGGGTAGAGCTCTCCTCCAGGTCTATGGTGCTCAATATTGACCTGCTGAAAGGTCACACATTGAGTTACAAATCTAGCCACATCAGGCTTCAAACCACCCCACAAAAGGAACGTCTTACATCTCGGTACATCTTGCTAGGACCTGGATATACCGAGTAGGGTGTAGCATGAGGCTCTTGCAAAATCATCTGTCTCAGTTCTCCGTCCAACGGTACACATATACGCCCCTGACGTCTCATCACACCATCGGCTCCTATCGCAAACGGTACACATATACGCCTCTGCCACATGGGACATGTCAGATCTCGTCCAACAGATAAGGTAATAACTCTAACGCACCAAGATGATTGTTAGTACCCGAAAACTAAATCTCAACCTCCAATCGATCCAAATCCCGTTGTAACTAGGGTTGGACTGTCAAACGAGCCATCGCCTTCTCTCGAGGCATCTTTTAGATAAGCGCATCGCCGACTACATTCGCCTTGCCCGGGTGATATAAGACCTCTAGATCAAAATCCTTGATCAACTCCAACCATCTCCTCTAGCGGTTATTCAATTCCCGCTGAGTGAATATATACTTTAGACTCTTTTGGTTTGTTAAGATATGACATGTCGTCCCATAAAGATAATGTCGCAAAACTTCAGGGCATGCACCTTTGTAGCTAACTCTAGGTCATGGGCCGGGTAGTTCTCCTCATACGTCTTCAGCTGACGAGATGCATATGCGATGAACTTACCCCTCTGCATCCAGACACATTCCAATCCCAGCTTGGATGCATCACTGTACAGAACAAAATCCTCATTACCCTTTAACGTGGTTGTGCAAGAATCAGAGCTGAAGGCAATCTCCTCTTGAACTCTTCAAAACTCTATTGACAAGGCTTAGACCACACGAATCGGGGGATCTTCCTTAGAAGGTAGGTAAGTGTTCGGGAGATCATTGAGAACCCGACCACAAACCTTCGGTAGTAACCAACTAGTCCTATAAAACTACGCAATTCCTTGACATTCCTCGGAGGTTGCCATGAAGATACAAACTCAATCTTCGCTTGATCAACCTTGTGCCAAAACTGCATGTGTACCCTACTTTACGACCTCATAAGTCCAAATCTAATCATTGGATCATTCCCAAATTTTAACTCGGTAAATGATAACATGATTTATCGACCTGTTTTAGTCATGCATTTAAGAAGATTTTTCCTTTCCGCATTCATGTTTTAGCCTTAGTTTATGCCATTTATGCTTGTTTAGTTCAACTTTGCAAGAATAGATGTCTACACACACTATTTGTAGCTTTGTAGGTGATTTGGCACATTATGGAGCTAAAACGACGTACTTGACGATCAAGCCTTGAAGTGGTTGCATTGGAGCGAGTATACATGCACGGGAAAGGGCTAGACATCAAGCTAAAGGCATAAAGGAACGACTACGGAGCATCTCGGCCGAGATCCACCTATCTCAGTCCGAGATGGAAGGCTTGAAAGCTTTTGTTGCAATATCTCGGTCGGCATCTCGGGTGGCATCTCGGTGATTGGACCGAGATCCATGACGCTGAAGATCGAAGACGTAATCTCGGACCCGACAATGTCTGATCTCGTCCGAGATCCAGCCCGAGATTTTATTTCGTTTATGGGCTTTTTCCTTTTCAGCTCAATGTCTTTTAGCTAAGCTTTTATTATAAAGGAAGCATTGAATACATTCCAAGGTGTTCGATTTTAGCTGGGAGTTTCCCAGAGTTTGCCCTATAAGGGGGAGCCTTCTCCTACCCTCCACCTTCTTCTTCACCTTTGTTTTTCTTAGTTTAGATTAGTGTAGATTCAAGATTTAGACTTTTGCATTGAGAATTGTTGGAAGACACTGTGGATTTCAGAAGATTGCAAGTTTTTATTCATTCGAAGTTGAGTTCTTTTTCTCTCTTTTGTTATTTCTTTGTTTGTCTTTAGATATGATTGTTATTGGCTAGATCCTTGTGGTTCCACAGAAGAATAGAGATTTGTTTATACAAAGATAAATGAGGGATTGTTCCTTATAATTGTTTGAATCGCTTTAAATCATATGGAAAGGTTTGGTTTTTGTAGGTTTAGAATTGATATAAACCCACTTAACCTAAGTAGGAATTGAATCGTAACTGAGATATTCCTATTTAGATACATAAGAGAACTTGTTCCAAGGTAATAAAGGTTTAATCTTTATTGGATAGAATGTGTCATTATTCCTTCCTTTGAGACAATAATTCCTGAGACGAAACAGTAAATGGTTATTGTGTTTCCTTGATTGAAAGAATAAGGTTTGTTTGTTTATTTCTCCCTCTTTACCTTGAAAACAATAGGTATTAGGTTGTAGACCTTTATGTTCTTAAGACGTCATTGTAAAAGAACATAGATTTAAGAAACATTCATCCCTATATGCTTTTCAAATCATATATGTTTTGTGAGATTATTTTGAGTCCATGTGTATAAACAATGATCTTGAACCCTTAGAATCTATATTTCTTCCCTTTAATTTGATTATCTTTTTTTTTTTTATAAAACTACTCTCGATGGAAGGTGACATTCAATTGAGAGCAACCCAAAACCCTTTTCAAAACTTTTTTTGATCCTTCTTTCCATTATCTTTTCCAACCCTCTTTCTTTATTTGAGATCTACTCTATCTATAATCACTGCTGCAAATTAATCCTTCCAGTCTTTGTGTTCGACACTAGAATACTTGTCCTACTTCGTACGATCCATACATTATGGGTTCGTTGCTATTTAGGAGATGTATTACAGGTTATAAACTTAAAACTATCCCTTCCTAGTTTCGCTATCCTGTGAGTTTCTATCACTATTGATAGGGATTTATAGGGGTGTAAAACCAACGAACAGTAAACTACATATTCTCATCCACAACATATCAAAAATTCAACGGTATTCGTAGACTTTAAGTTATCGAAACCTAGTCCCAAAGTTGACCGCATAAATCATTAAACCAGAAACTGGACCTAAGCTACACATCACAAGTTCGAGACTAATGGGCAGCGAAAATCAACAAAACAAAGAACACATCCCAACTACAAGAGGTTAGAGGTTCGAACCTTGCAAGAAGCACAAACGAAATGCCATGACCCAGAGATCCCAAGTTCGAATCCGGCGCACGACAAATTGGAGGAAACAAGGTTATCACATCAGTCTTGTGTTTGAAACCACTATAGTCAGAGAAGCAAAGAATGGCACCTCTTGTTGCTGCTACCGACGGCGAAGAT
The DNA here is from genome assembly GCA_002319775.1 of Fagopyrum tataricum. Lineage (NCBI taxonomy): Eukaryota > Viridiplantae > Streptophyta > Magnoliopsida > Caryophyllales > Polygonaceae > Fagopyrum > Fagopyrum tataricum. The sequence continues at coordinate 47,784,272 of CM008282.1, forward strand.
GAGGAGAAGATAGCCTGCTTGCTTCATTTGCCCAGAGGACGGGAGGAAGATGATGGTTCGTCTGGCACACAGTCCGATGATAAGCAACTCCATTGAGAACAATTCATTGAGGAGGGAGAAGAAGCAACAACGCCGATTGGTTCGACCGTAGAAGATCGACGTCAGAGTTTGAAAGTTGGCGCCGGTTACCAATATCTGGATGGAGAGGTCGGAATCTTCCTTGCAGTGTGAAGAGGCAGGTCAGGGAAGGTAGATGCGGCTGAGCGAGATTCTTGGGTAAGTGTTTACGATTGTGGGGATACTTGATCACGTATAGAAGATGAAGATAGGAGCGGAGATGAGAAGGAATCGGCCGTGGAGCGTTGGGCCACAACGCTGGCCTGGAGAAGTAGAGCTTCCACACTAGGTCGCCTGTCTTTGTGGGCCACCGACTTGTCTCTTGTCAAGGAGGAGAGTAAGGGAAATGGGCCGGAGGAAAGCCAAAGAAAATTGGGCGAATACAGGAGTAATAGAAGTGAAGCGGGCTGGACGGATAGGAAAAAGAAAAGACAAATGGGTCGGCCAACATTAGTACCAAAATCCTTATTCGATCAAAAGCCCGGTAAGTCATTCGGTTAGCGGAAAAAAATCCGGTTATTATACGATCTACGTGCTCCAAACCGTACCAATGTCCATTAATGTAAAATAATTAATATTTGAGATCAATCCGACGAAAATCGATTCAACCTGCGATAATAATAAATAAATAACAAGTCAAAGTTTACAATTTTTTAATCCAATTTATATTCAAGTGTGGATCAAAATGACCCGAAGACGAAAAGTAAATAAGCCTGAAATAAAACGACAATCCGAAGTAACCGACTCCAAATTAACCGAGAACCTAAAGGCACTGGACCAAAATAACCCGAGAATGCATGATTTGAAACGAGTCCAACCATTATATTATTTTATCATACAATTTTTGTTACAATGCTTCGTATTTATATTTTGTTAAGAAAAACCATATCGACGATTGTTTGTTGAACAACAAAAGAACTTGTTGACACCGAAAAATAGACAACAAATATTTTGAGACCAATTATATGAATCTAATTTAGCCATAACCAATATAAATCGAACGTAAACGTTACCAAATCCGATTAAACCCGAATATTAAGATTGGAAAATACTCAAAAGCCTATAATAAATCTACCTTAAATAACTCGATAAAATATAGCAAATTTCTAACACGATCAACCTCGTATTATATAATATTAAAACAAAAGTGCTTAACACTACATTAAATTCACCACATGTTATTTTTACATTAAGTCAACTCACATTTTTACACGTAGTCTAAAGTTACACTACCTCATTATTTTTTTATTGCATTTTAATTTTTTTGAAAAGATTATGCATATTAATAAATATATTAATATCTACTTCTATGTTCTAATTTGAGATATTAGAATATTATATATTTAAAAAGACTATATTATAAAAAATAAAATAATATAAGAAATTAAAAAAAAAATTGCACAAAACGAAAATTATGAAAAAAATATAAAGTTGGTATAGCGAAATAAGGTATATATTAATGCCATATTTATATCATTTTCACCGTTTATGATATTTATAAAAAAAATGTTGTTAATATAACTTATTTCACTATACTAACTTTATATTTTTGTATATTTATAGTTAAAATTCTTATCTTACTATTGTAATAGATTGGATCATCAACATAATTTATTATTTTAAATTAAATCGTTCATAATACGGGAACTAAAGGCCTGTTTACTTGTAGTTTAATTATGTTTTATTTAGTTTATAAACCCTAAGTTTAATTTTTGTGCGTGTTTACTTGGAGATTAGACCAAGGTTATTTTTGCTCGGATGAGTTTATTTTTGTTTAAAACCCGATTTTGGCCTTGTACTTTTGCAACCGATATTCTTTCTTTGTTCATCACTATGTATTCTCCGTAGTTTTTCGACTTTTTTAGGGGCATAAGTGTCTTTTAAATAAAAATAAACCCAAACAATAAACTTCAAGTAAACAACCCTATATGATTTATTTATATAAATCCATTGAGAAATAAACCCGAAAATAAACTATAAACTCATATAAACTCATTTAATTTATAAATCCGAAAATAAACCAATCTGCAAGTAAACAGGCCCTAAGTCGATAACAACTAAACCGAACTAAAGTAAACCGATAACAAAATAAATATACCAGAAATCGACGGATCCACCCGTTGGACCCCTCTCAAACACCAACGACTACAGTAGTTTTATTTTCTGAGAGTAAAACACAGAAGAAGACAAAAGGAATTTATTGGAGCAGTATTGCGACGTGCACGTGGACACACACGTGCAGTCCATCAGTGTCAGCAACTTATTCATTTCATGGCATAAAGACGAAATTAAATTAAAAAATAATCAGTATTTTTACAGCAAAAAGAAAAGACATTTTACATATAATAACATAACCGACGTTGAGTTAATATTTATGCCAATCGACCCGAGGAATCTAAATTCGAAATAATCAGGAAATTTGAATTCAGCTCGATTTGAAGTATATTTTGAATTTAGATCGGATATGAATTTAAGCTCTAATTATAAATACAAAAATGTTGATAATTTGACATATTTTACCGTAGATCTAATTGATTTGGGTAATATTTCTTATTGATTCGATATCTGACTTATTATTTTGGAGTTGAACCGGTGTTACAATATGAATTATCACTAGACTTTCTCATCCCGGATTGACTAGCTAGGTTGTCCGAAAAACAAAGGGTTCAATCGGGGGGAAGCCGGATCGAAAAGTCCAATCCGAATTATAAAAAAGTAGTATGAATGTATTTGATAAGATATAATATTAGGTGTGATTATAATATCATATAGAATTATAAAATGTTTAATAAAATTAGAGTAAATTTAGCATAGGTATTTATAAAATATGTTTAATACATTATAGTTTTTAATATATTAAAATCATAATTATATTTTTTCAAATGAAATGACCCGTCACACTTTTAGCCAAAGTTCGATCAAATTAGATTTGAAAATCATAAAAGGTCCGTTTAGAAACAACTAACTTATCCGATGAAGCAATTTGGTAGATGAAGCTTATTCAGTAGTTGAATTATGTAGGTGATTGAATCAACTTGTTTATATATATATATATATATATATATATATATATATATATATATATATATATATATATATATATATATATATATATATATATATATATATAATGAGTTTGATGAGTGTTTGAAAAATCGAAAATTATTGGAGATGACGTAAGTGTAGAATTATTAAAGTGGGTTTACTTTATACTTAAAGAAAAATTTATAAAAGTTTATATTTATAATATATTATTTTATAAGAAACGATAAATTTCGTAAGTTTTCTTGATAAGTTTTATGAAATAAGAAAATTTTAATCTTCCATAAACTAGCAAACGCTTTCACAAACTTAGGTTCCTAAACATTCATTTCGTACCTATGTTTATTTTATAAGATTTATAAGCTCCAACTTAGCTACTAAAAATGATTTCTCAAGCGTCTTACGATGTATTATATACTTGACCAAAGAGAGTACATATTTATTGGGATGTGCAATTGGTCCAGATTGAACCGTAAAGAGGGAATTAACTTTAGCTTAATTTGGATAAACCATATTTTTCTTTTGATTTAGAACTTTGTTTGAGGTTCAACAAATTTTAAATTTAGGGTATGGTTTGTTTCGATTCACAATTTATTTTCGTATGTTGAAGACCGGTACATACAAGTTGTTTTGGGTCTTGTTTGGTTCCATATGTATAATTAACTAATATTACGGCTTAATCCGAATATGGTTCATTTACAGATTTACGGTCTTGGTCAGGCAATAAATCCATGAAAATATGAAGCATAGACCAGATCGTATATAGTGCGGATAAAATTGTCGTCTCATTATGACAATCGATCTCAAGACTAAAGGCATGTTATCAAGTATCATCAATGTTAAACGGTTGCGTTAGAGGGGCATGTAAATAATGAAATGTTCTTGCATCTATAATAAACATACTTGCAATTCAATATATAAGGTCGGTGAACCACTGCTCATATTACCAATTAGTCTTAAGTTGAAATCCCACTAGACATATATGTTAAAATCCAACATAGCATACATATACACTCAAATATGCAAAACATTGTCATTATATATACATCAATATCACAATGAGGTATTTCAAAGTCCACCGTAGACGACTACAAAGCGGTAGTCTTGTGCACCCAAACACACACGCGTGTTAGGTCTAAGCCAGAAACATATATACCGTGAGATTTCTTCATAAAACTGTTAGACAGACTGTAGAGCGGGGGTTGTGTTCATATGAGCGCACACATGTGCGTTAGGTCCAAGGCTAACACATAAACTCATAAGGGTTTTATCCTAAAATCAATTGATAATAAGAGGAGTGGTCTACCGACCTTATATATTAGACTCAGAATGTTCTCACTTTAATGTAGAAACTTAATTATTATTATCTTCAACATGTCCCAAAAGAGCAACTATCGTACAAACCTAATTGATACTTGTCCACATGCTAGAACCATGTGTCAATTAGAGGCTAACCGCTCAGATACTATGTTTAACGGATTTTAGAGCGAGAGGCGTGTACATACGAAAATAAATGTGTGACAGGTTTAAGATCAACACACAAACCCAAAATATTTTATCTTAAAACTAAATATTAATAGAATGAGTAATTCACTTATCTTATATATTGGACTCAAAATATTCTAACTATAAGTGTGAAGAATTTATTAACTTTAACAAAACATTTGATAATACAATCTTATATACTGAACTTTTAAATATTCCTCAAGTGACCGTGCCACTGCCAATATACTTACACAGTTACACCTATACTCATATTTAGACGGTGTCGAATGGAGGATGTTGAGTTATTGGTGACCTATAAACCTAACAATGAAATAGAAATGGTAAAATATCTTCTTGGAAAGAGGAGTAGGTGACAGATGACAGCCACCCTATTCAAAGATCTGTGCCTTTTCTTCTCAATTTAAGTATTTCCTCCTTCCATCTGCAACCCTATTTTCAATCGTTTTCCGGTTACCACCTTCATAGTGTCAGAACTTTGCCTAGATTTGTCCATTTTGACTATATGCTTTTACATTTTTCACTTGATCTAATGCATACCAAGTTTTGGGTGAACATTTTTGCTCGGATTTTACAACAAACTGAAACTAGTTTGGTTTGCATCTCCTCAAACTCCTATTGATGATAAGAAATTATTTAATGTAAACTTTTGTTGAGAAGGGAAAATAAAACATGTATATGGACTCAACTCCATCATATATATATACATCGAACCTTTTGTCCGTCTCTAACCAAGTAACTTCCGCAATCTATCGTTACTTGCCTCCGATTGTCTAGGAACAACTCATTAAGTAAGTTTTTTTTATTAATCTAAGTTAATACAATTTGTTAGTTTCGTTCATCAAGAGAGTGAAACACGAAATTCATATTGGGTTGTGGAGCCTCAAAATACTATATCTAGGACTACTAAATTTCTTAGATGCTTGCAAGGGGTCCGGGAACAGGGGTTCGGTCCATCTATTTATATGCCCAATATATTTTATTTTTAGGCTGTCTATCTTTTAGATATTATTAACCTATTTAAATCGACATTGATTATTGTAATTGGTATCACAAAATGTAGTGCAAAATCGGGTTGATTATTGTAATTGGTATCACAAAATGTAGTGCAAAATCCGATTTGGTAGTACCCTGACGTAGTTACAATTATAATGAACCGAATAAGTAATTTTTAGATTATATTTCTCTCTCGATTGAATTATATATATAATCCTGACTGCTACAATAAAATACTACAATACAATAGAGAACATATAATATGTATTGAGTTTAAGGAGAGAAAGCATATCCTATACTAATCTGATTATCAACTAGTCTTTCAACTAATTGGTTTTTTAATTTGTTAACCGTTAAGCCTTTCACCAATCACCGTCACTAGTTAGGGTTGTGCATCCGATCCGGTAAACCAAATTTTAAAAAAAAACCTTGGACCGGGAACCGAAATAATAAAAAAGTTTGCGAAAACTAAAAGACTAGTTGATATTTCGAAAAAACCTTTGGACCAGACTGGAGATCGGACCGGGACCTGAGCCGGAATAAAATAAAAATAAATACTTTTCAAAACCTTGGACAAGATCATATTAGTCTTTTCCGATTCAAATCTAAAACCGAAATTTTCAAAAATATGGAGTGGGACTGGACCAGACAAAATCCGGTCAATGTCAATTTTGCACATCCCGGACCGTCACACTTATATATCATAACTGATGAGGTAAAGAATTAACCAATAAATTTGTGTTTCTCAACCATGAACTTTATCCTCAAACCAATGGAATTTTAGGTGTTTTAGAAATTAAGTGTCCGTTTGGTTAGAGTGATGGAATGGAAACGGAATGGAATCGGTTAAGGGGAATGAATGGAAATGGAAATGATTAGGTTAGTTTCATGTGTAAAAAAACCTCTAAACAAACATAGTTTTTGATTGATTCGGAATCATTCCGTTACCGGAAATGATTCCTACCGATACCAAACGAGTCCTAAAACTTTTAATCAATATATATAACCCATTAAATGGCCACAAAAATGCATGAATTGTGTTATAATTCATACTTGAAGTTCAATGTATCGAATTTGAGGGGCATATTAATTAACTAACTGAACAAAGTTGTTGATATTTCTTTTTTCATCAACTTTTTATTTTTGGTTGGATATGAATTTTAATTCAGCAAATTAAAATTCCTTAATAAGGTGGGAAATTATCATAATATCCCTAAAGAAAAGTAGAAATATAAATAATTGGTTTATCATTCTTTTGCTCAACTTTATAATAATTTAATACATCTAACCATACTGAAGTATTCTAAAATATATTTTTCCCAAAAGACAACCTTGAAAGTCGAATCAAATTGAAAAGCTCCAAGAAAGAACAGGTAAGCAGAAAACAGTCTTTGTGTAGGACATCTAAACAAGTGGAAGGCTACCCTCCAAACCTCTCAATTCGTCCCTAAAATATATACATGATTTGCCTCAATTAGGGATACATAGAATCAAAACGATCGATCCATGTTACATGGATATATCAGAGTAGAAGAAAATATATCGGTTTCGGTTCAGTTTCGTTTTCAGTTTGAGAATACGGAGACGTGTCGTCAATATAGGATCTGATAAGGAGTAAAATATTATTTTTAAAACATTGTTGTTTTGGTTCAATCTTATATTTGAGTTTTAAATATTATTTTTATATCTAATTCAAAATTTCTCAATAAAATATCTCTAAATGAATGTACATAGCTAGAAGTGGATAAACTACTATAAACTAGTGTGTTGATTTCTTATATATTTGTTGAACTTCAGTTCTTTTTCATATCCGTGCAACAATCCGGTAACATAAAAAAGTTATAAATCCTACAAACTTGTAACAAGAGAGTTGGAGAAGCTAGATCCAGTGACACCTGGACCACTCCGATGCCAAAGTCAGTCGAACACAAAGAGAGGATTAAAGTTGCGTGCACACTCTTAGGCCAAAATCGAGTTTAATCATCTATAACAACTTATAAATAGAAGAGTAATAACTTGTAATATTGAATATTTTTTTCTTCACAAAAAATATATCCCTTTAAATCTATCTCGGAATACTTTTCCCACCCACATTCAAACATACATACATTTGTTTTGGCACCGTTTATCGATTTTAACCATATAGTTAGTATTATCATAATTACCCTCTTTGTGTTGTTGTTTCATATGTTCATGATGAATATTTATACGTCGATTTTTTTTATCTCTCATTAGGTAAGGTTATATCTCATATTGTTTTTAATTTCAATTCCTTTTTCTACGAAAAAATCCATATATATATATAATTTAATTTTAAAACCGATACGTAACATGATTAGAATCAATATCATTAGATGTTTTTCGAAACATATCACAAACATTCACAGTTGTTTTGGCATGCTTAGCCTATATCAACTATCTAGTTTTCGTATATATTATCATATGTATTCCTCTTTGTGTCGTCGACTAAATTCATAGTCCATGACAATTTATTGATGTATACACAAAATCCTACGCATAAATTCAGCAAAATCCTATTTTTAAACGAATATATAACATATATAGAATCATAATTATTAGATAGTAACACATTTTCCGAAACATATCACAAATCTTACTAGTCTTACGAAGATGATACACACTTTGTACACTAGCAATAAACTAAGTCGGGTACACAAAGCAACAAAAATCACACACTCGTGCAAAACTTGGATTTTTCCACTCCTCTTTCATATCAATCAAAGAAACTTTGTTGTTGGTTTCTCCTCTCTCTCTTCACTTATTGCAGAAGTTGGGTCCTGTTTGGTTTGTCTGAATTTCAATCTTTCACCCACCAAAGAAAAACCCCAACGTGTGGGTGTAGCTGTAGCCACTCGTGCACTTTTCCATGGGACTTCTGCATGCTCTTTGTTTTCTCCTCTCATTGAAATTTGGGTCCCTCATAAAATTATAACTTTATTATGCATTCATGAATTCAATCGTACATCCTTATCTAACACGTACGTACATATTCTATCTTCTTCTTGCCAAACACTACCCATACGGCTATACTACTCTCTTCTCTATTCTTTTTTGTCTCTTTACATTCTTCATTTAATGTTTAGTTCATATCAAACTACTTGCTTTGTACTTGTTCTTTAAATCCCTCTTTAATGTTGTGTAGCTAGGGAAGTTTTCCTCACCTAATCAATCATTTATTAATGGAGTGTTTGGACCATTTTATGCTAGAAGGAAAGTTGACATTTTTCGTTACGACGAATATCGGTTCAGATCGGAACGGGATCGAAAGAATAGTTGACTTACGCTTTACCATTAATGAATGGAAAATTTGTATCCAAATTTTTTTTTTAATTAACACTACTCATACGGCTCAAAAGATTTGAATCACACGAATATTATTTCAACATAATTCGGTGAAATGGCAATAAAGATAAAAGAACTTGTTGAGATAATTGGTCAGTTTGGTTCGGTTCTAAAAAGAAAATCCTGAAAACAACGATGCATAATGAAAAATTCTAAGTGAAAATGATATAACTAGTGAAATATATTTTTGAAACCGAATGTTGGTAGAAAGAAAAATCTATTAACAATGGAAACCATGGGTGAAAATATTATAACTAGCAATATATATATTTATGAAATTGGTTGATACAAAGAATATTCTATGAACAATAAAAAAATCCTAGGTGAAAATGTTGTAACTTAGCAAAATATTTATGAAACCGAACATTGATAGGAGGAACATCCTATGAACAATGCAGGAAAAACCCTAGGTAAAATAATTAAAATAATTAAAATTTATTTATGTAACCGAACGTTTGTAGAAGGAAAATCCTATGAACAAAGAAATTTCCAGGTGAAAATGATTTAAATAGGGATATATATATTTATGAACTCGAATCTTTGTAGAAAGAAACCACTACAAACATGAAAAACCTAGGTGAAAATGATTTAAAGAGTGATAGATATTTATGAAATCGATGTTTGTAGAAAGAAATTAAATGAACAACGGAAAAATCGTATATTGGTAAAATGATTTAAATAGAGATAGATATTTATGAAACCGAACGTGATACGTGGTTAGCCGTGTGGTTGCCCTGATCTTTCGACACCGAGACTCGAATGAAGGTGAAGGTGAAAAGACGTGGAGTGGATGAAGAAAACGTATGAGATGGACGAATATCCTGATGATGGTGAAGGATCGGTAGCTGAATAGATCTGGTCGAACCCTTGAAGCAACTGGGAGCACACTAGGAAAATTAAAGCCCTAACACACAACCTGGAATGATTGAAGAAGCCCTTCCGCTATAATCCCACACAGAGAGGAAGACGATTGTTCCCAAAACACGAGAAGTCCCCTGAAGTTGATTGAGATCACCAACTTGTCAATCCAAGTGACACAACTCAAAATAGTCCAAGCTGGTTGGCGAATGATTGAATACTGAAAGTATTCAAAATTTTGTGTTTATTGATGAGTTGAATAATAAAAAAAAACGTCCTTCTTGAATGCCTTATATAGGTTGTGAGACGTCCTCTAGGATTTACACACGATAAGATCTAATCTACGGGCTTGAAAATTTAATCAGGAGGCCAAACAAGGAAATGCTAAGATCAAATCTTAGAAATATATGATCAAATCTAGGGTTGAAAAAACTAACTAAAAGCTCAAAACAAAACAATCAAAAGCAAGCTCATAATAAAAAGAAGTCCAAATATGGGCTAAAAATAAGAGATCTAGTTGGGCCTAATTTAGTCACTTAAGTTGACCAAAAACTTTACTCCTCTCCATGCTTCTTTACGCAAGCTTTCTTATAACTCGTCTCTCCAATCTTGATCAAAATTGTTCCAGTCTCGGCCTCTCCATCTCTCATCTCGGCAATCCTTGCATGGATCTCGGCCAACCGGCTCTTGATCATCGTATTCTCTATCTCAGACAACAAGCATGTCATCTCGGTCTTCCCTACGCAAATCTCGGTATGTGGTGTCCATGTCTCGGTCTTCTTCTCCCTTAATCATGTGTGGACCTCTAGCTCCTCTTTGTATGTTAATCTCCACATAAGCATGTCCTTCCTCTCGAGATAGTCGTCTTCTCTTGATCTTTCTTCCAAGAACACATGGAGGTGCATGGGTATGCTTCTTCTTATGCATGAAGAGCTCAACTCGTTCCCTGCATCTTGAGTATGTGATCATGCCTCCAGGTCCTTGTGTCTAAGCATGTATTCCATGGGTTGTAAGTTGGGATCCATGCAACTTGACCCATCTCCTGAATCTGTGCATATACCTCGTCCTAGCTCTCCATATGATTGCATGCTTACTTGGTCTCTTCATCCGGAGTGTTGGAGTTAAGCTACGAGATGCTCCTGCATCATAATGTATGTGGTATGAACAATGAAAAGTCCTAGGTAAATATGATTTAAACATCGATAAATATTTGTCAAAACAAACGCTGTGAAAGGAAAACCCAATGAACAATGAAAAAATCTTAGGTGAAAATGATTTAAATAGAAATAGATATTTATAAAATCGAATGTTTTGTAAATATAAAACTGTATGAACAATGAACAAATTCGGGTAGGTTGTGCACTTGTTTTACGGTCTGGGAGTAAAGTAATTCGAAATCACAGTACATCACCGGAAACAAAGGTGACCCGTGTCGGACTGAAAGTATTTTTTTTGAACAAACATAAGAAAAAGAGGTTAGTTGGATCCAAGGCGGCCCGAAATTTCGGTCCCTAGTCCATATTTTTTTTAAAAATATCCGGTCTTCTAATCCGGTCCGGACCCGGAACATTTAGTCCTTGTCCGGATTTTTAAAATTTGCAGTCCTCCGGATTGGACCGGTTGAACAACCCTAAACCCGGATTAATGGATGAGTGACGCAAGATTTTGTATTGGTCGTCTTTCATGAACATATTTATTCTGAAAATAATAATGAGATTTAATTTATTCAACTAGTAATAGGGTGGGAAAAAAAAAATTCCTCCGGAAAGTCAAATCTCCAGAACGGCGTAGCTCCATTTTTATTTGTAGTTTATTTTTCATTATGTATGCTTTGTATTTTTGTTTCAATCTAATATAGAGGCAACAAAATTTACATTTTAGGTTGTCATCTGTCGGCAACGATATTTAAAAAGAAAAAATAAAGATTAATTGTTTTTCTCCCTTAGAAATAGGAATAATGTTTTTGAATTTGGATTATCTCCCCAAAAGTTATTGTTATTTATTGTATTTTTTTTAATTTGGTTTCTCTTGTGTAGAAAATACCCCATTAAAGTTTATAATGTGTACTCAATCTCAACCACTTAATCCTAAATCTAACACGTATTATAGATTTTTATTTCCGGTCACAAAAATGATTCTCACATGATCCTAACCAACTATATTTATAGTCAGAAAGGGAAAATTATCCATCTTTATTGGAACCGCACCGGGTGTTGATATCCTTTGGTTGAGATAAGGCTAAAGATGAATTCATTGTGATGACAACAAATATTTTAACAATTTATACAAAATTACTAAATAAATTAATAAACAATTTGAAACACGAAAGCAAACCCTGAATCACTGAGTAGTGGAGTTTTTCCATAGCTTTTTGTTGAGTTTCGAAGAATAATGAAAGCTAACACAATTCTTTTTGGTACATGTGTATTCGTATGCACACCTCTTATTCTGCAAACCGTCGGACTTTAATAGAAATGTCCCACATCAATTGAAAACATTCGTGTATATGCGGTCAATGACTACTCTTTCTATAATGAATACGTTTTACGAAAAAACTTCATCAACCTTATGTGTTGGGTTTTTCTTATGCATGATCTATAGATACATGAAACCTATATGCCTATACGAGTAAAACAAAGTCTAGACCTGTTGGTATATGCTACTATACATAGTGTCTGTATTTTGAGCAAGGAGCTTAAACGTACAACTTACAAAACCTTTCTCATGAATCATTGAATGTGTAAAAACCAGTCTTGAACCAACTTTAAATGTAATCATAACTAAAACGAACAAAAGCTTGCACAAAATGTGTATACAATCTAATGCAAAAACATCATATGCCTCTTTACACATTGTTTGGGCAAATCCAAGCAAATAAATGATGCACTTATTGAAGAAGCACATAGTTTCCAAATACAATTATAGAGCTTTGTTTGATTAGTACAACTTGTTTCCCATTCCATGTTCACGTCTTACCACATACATCATTCAAAAAGAAACAGAAAAAGAAAAAAAAAAAGTCAGTAAAATACGATTGTGCAGATTTATGATCGACTGTAAGTGTTAGAAAATGAGGGAGATGGAAGGAAAGGTGTATGAATTTGCAACCTTTTGTGTCCAATCCCTTTCTATGGATCTCTCCACAAGATTTCACACTTTTTCCTTGTTGTCACTATCCAATGTAAACTTTTGCGTCACAAGAGGACACAACTTTCTGCTTCATACCACAAGTCAAAAGAAAATAATACTCCCAATGTAACAACAATGATTTTAATATTAAGATAAGCATTGGGAAATAAAAATCACACGATTGCTGATATATATTAAAGCTTTTAATCATGCAATGTTGTCAATATATATGTTAGATTTTTATATATGTTCATATATGTATATAACTCTTTTTAAGGGTGGGTGGTGTTGGGTTTTGAGCGAAAGAGAAAACGAAAACTAAAATTGATGGTTTAATTTGTCATGTATCGTGAGATTCGTGACTATCATACTTATATTTTTTCATCATACTTTATAACGATTATAATAATAACTAAAGAGTGTATAAATGACCGGATTAAAACTCCATTTTTTCTAAAAAAATGGTTTGGATGTTACTCTTATCATACTTATATTTTCATATATAAAATATTTATAATTGTGGGTTTATTTATTGTATTTGAGTTTCATTTGTTCATATTCTTAGTCTTTTCGGAAGTGTAATTTATGCGGTTGTTTGAAGGATTCTCGGGGTTTATGTGGTTGTTTTAAATTTGAGGTGTTTATAATGTTTTGTTGTTTTTAAAAAATTTTCTCAGCTTGTTCCATAATCTTTTGGTGTGATGTATTTAATGTTTTTTTTTTCTATTTTATAAAGGTCGATTTGTCCCGTTTTTCGTCCTCTCGAACCACTAAAAACTTGTTTGATAACTCAAAAATTCTTTCATGTGAAAAAAAACCTTTTAAAATAGTTTTGGTCACTTTTATTAATACTTTTTTTAAAAAAATATTTGGTTATCTATTAATTTTAATATTCGTTTATGGAAAATCTTTTCAGACTAAGATTTTATTTTTTTAATCTTAGAACATAATTCCAAAAACAATTCATCAAAATAACTCATATTTTATGGAAGTTTAATTGTTAGCTTAATTTGCTTATTTCACATTATTGTTTTAGTTTGTATACTATTCTTGTAATTGAACAATATTTCCACTAGGATACAAATTCAATTAAATCCATAGTTTAAGGAGTCTTCTGCTCAATCAGGTGCAATCCATATATCAATTCAATGCAATAATCGATTTTTGTTCATATACAATCACACTTTTAGACTTTTATGTTCATATTGTTCTCTAGCATAAAGTAACGCAATAGGGAAAAAAAAATTGCTATAGCTTGTCCGGTGAACGATTAATGTAACCTCAAAATTATGGATTTGAATCTTCCACGTAGTAACTCAGAAAATATATAGTATCCTTTCAAAATATATATATATAAAATAAGTGTAGAAATTTGGTGGGTCAAGCTAACGTGAGGTCACACGTATCATTTACATTAATAACGAGTCTAATAGATAAAAATGTCTACTTGAACGTACTTATTCCTCTTAGTTAAAATTTTAAATATAAATTCTTAGATTATAAAGTTGACGGGGTTGATTCAAAACGAAAACCCTATATGCAAATATAGAGGTTGGACACTCCTGCAATATATCTCCCTCGCCCTTCCTCCCACTTCTTCCGTTTATATTGGCTTTTAACAATATCATAATTTAAATAAAATATAATTGGATTTAAAAAATTCTGGATTTATTTATTTTTCTTATGCCAACACACGATGAAATCTAACGGAAATTCGTTAATAAGCTCGACACCTCACACAAGAAGGTTTGGTCTAAGAAACAATATCACCTAATACAACTATTGAAACTCGAACTTGATCATAACATTCGCGTTCTTCCTTTCATGTCAAACCACCCTCCACCTCCTAACGACGCCGAATAAGACAATTGGTATTGACTAAAACGAGGTGCAAGAGATCGTTATTGAAGAAATTTAAAGGGAATGTACGTAAACCGATCAAAGGAGTACTTATACATTAGTTGTTCAATAGTTTGGTAGCGCGTCCTACAGAGAATTAATTGATTGACACTACAATATATTATAGCTGTACGTAATTAGATGCAAACAGAATGATGTTAACATGTCTTTGGATCGTTCTACTAGGAGGTCCATTTATGATAAGCAACACGTCTTTGTGGACCTTCTCTTCAACGATCACTTTTCATTGAATAGAACATGCAATGAATCAACTCCAACTGTATATGATTTTAATCTTATCATACGGTCGATACGTTAAAACAAACTTAAGGACAAAATATAAAATAAATATTATTTAAGTTCATAATTTGCATGGATCGACGTTTATATCAATGTCATATAGATGTTGATCGAAAGGGTCCGAATGTTAATGGCTTTGCATGCTCTCTAATTATGCTTTCAATCATTGAGTGAAGGTGATAAAGAAGCAAAGAAGATAGTCAAGATTTGCGACGTGCGTGTAAAACTAAGACTCTAGTGTATTGAGTGTACCATGAAGTTTGGTCATTTCCTTTTCCGTAATTGCTTGGTTGTATTTCGTCTACATCGTATTCAAAGGCAATCGTGGTGGTGATGAACTTTCGATGTGGATGACACTTTTTTTGAGGAATGACAGTATAGGGGTGTCTTTGTGCCGAAGTGGAGCTCTCGTGTGCCACATCATGCATGTATGAATCGGAGTTGTCAAACGGGAATATCGGTTCGAGGTTGAACACAACAAGTTCCGGTTCAATTGGGTAAGGTAAAAACAAAAAAAAGATTGGTTTTGAAACGATTTGTTTCAATCAGGCACCAAATATTCGGGTTGGATACGGATTATCGGGTCATTTCGGTCGGATTATTTCGATTGTCGTAATTTCGGTTTTGGTTCGTTATCGGGCTATTCTATCCATATATAACATGATCCGAGTCATTTTAGGATGATCCATGGTTTCAAGTTCAAGTGGATTGATTATGGATTACTTCGATTAGGGTTCGTCGTGTCACTTTCACGAGTTGGATAAAATTTTGCCAATTGTAAGATACACAACTACACGTGTGATTAAGAGACCTAGCCAAAAAACTACCTGATCTAAAAAACGAACGTGGATCGAAATTTTAGGTAAAAAAAACGGGAGCCATTTTTAGCCAATCTCGTTTCAATTATGGCTTGGCCCGGGCCAGAACCGGTTCAACATATTGGTGTTGAACAAAAATAGGTCGGTAGGGAAAAAAAGGCTTGTTCAAAAAACCCAAAATTAGGGTTTTCTTTTAACTTTTTTGTTCTATTAGTCTTAACTGATTAACTCCATCTCTCATTCTTTTTTTTTTTTATCTCTTGTCGCTATGAATTGTCTCTTTCAATCAACTTCGAATTTTGAGCCTAATCTCCACCACTCTTGGTTTTATAGTCAACTTTTGTCCTCAAAGCTTCATCTCTCGCCTTAATCACCTCTCATATTTAAACATCGTCTCTCTTCCACTCAGACTCTCGGTCACCTATTTGCATCTCTTAACTTCAACAACTCTCGCATTTATATTTGTCTACGACCTCAACACCCGAAATTTGTAACACCCCACAAAATTATTATCACACATCATTTGAATGGGGATTTATGATTAACTTATAAGGACATGGATTGCTATCCATTTTAACAAGAATTCTTCTTCGTTAGTAGTTGGATGAGGACAAAGAACTCCAAAGTTAAGTGTGCTTGGGCAGGACAAATTTCAGAATGAGTGACTTCGTGAGAAGTTTTTGTCCTAGTATGGGGCAACGTCCTTAAGACCTCGGGTCTTACTTACGGTATCAGATTAGCCTTAGGTTACGAGTGTGTTTGCCCTAGTAGGCAGTTACTCGGTTCGGTGAACATTTTTTGAATTGCTACCCATATCAACAAAAAAAAAATTTTTTAGTATTCGAGTGAGGACAAAAAAGTATCAAAATTAGCATGGTTGATACGAGGATAACCTTCCTACGACCTCGAGTCTTACACAATTGATACCAACCAACTAATAGGTCCAACCTATAATCCTCCATTTTTTTCAATAACCTATAGGTTTATACATCATTCGTTTTTTCAAGTGGGTTTTGAAAAAATCTTCCTCTTTGACAATTCTTGTAATATGAGTGATTAAGTGTTTGATCCTATATATTAGTTTTATTAATTATTTACTATTTAGTAGTTATTGATTTGCTAGTAGCGAGCCCCATGATAGCTCGCATGGTGTAACTTATTTTTACTGATTCAAAATTCATAATCGCATTTTGTCTAATGAAATAGAAATGTTTACATACTTCTTATTGTATATTACTATATTAGCATTATCATGTTTACTGTGTGTGTGAAAACGAACTATATACTAAATTGGGAATATTCGTTGCTTACTTATTTAATTTTGGGTTGGTTTATTTTAGGTCGGATTATCAAGTTTGTTTTTTTTTTTATATTATATATATGTTCATTTCGGTTTTTGATCATTATCCGGTTATTTTGTTCGGGGATTATCGAGTCTGGGTCATTTTTGAATTTGAGTTATTCAAGATTTCGGATCAAATCAATTTCAAACTGTAGAATTAGGTTAAGACTCAAATCTATCTTTTTTTGAGGAAAAGCAAGAGAATATATACAAAACAGTATATACATAAATATCTCAACAGGAGAGATCTAAGGATGAGAATGAGGAAAACATATAAATAAACTTGCTAGGAATAGATATAAAATATATTATATACTAAAATATAGATCCAATACACCCCCTCAAGTTGGAGCGTGAAGATTACGAACGCCCAACTTGGAAAGAAGATAATTGAATTGTCGATGACCCAATGGCTTGGTGAAGAGATCTGCAGGCTGATGGTCGGAACGGATATGGTGAGTAATGATCTTTCCAGCCTGAACTTGATTTCTGATGAGGTGACAATTCACTTCAATGTGTTTGGTTCTCTCGTGAAACACTGCGATGTGAAGAGCAGCCTTGTTGTCACACCATAGATTGCTAGGACCGGAAATAATGATACCAAGAGAGCGAAGCAGAGAGACCAACCAGATGAGTTCACATGTAGTGGCAGCCATGGAGCGATATTCCGACTAAGCAGATGACCTAGATACAATATTTTGCTTCTTTGTTTTCCAAGATACGGGAGAATTGCCAAGCTTGATAAAATATCCAGTGATTGAACGGCGAGTGAGCGGGCAAGTAGCATAATCAGCATTGCAGAAGACATTAAGTTGGAGTGTGCTGTTACGATCCATGAGTAGGCCCTGAGCAGGTGCATTTTTGATATATCGAAGGACACGTGTGACAGTCAACCAATGATTGTGCGTTGGGTCATGAACGAACTGAGACAGAAGGTGCACAACATATGATAAATCGGATCGTGTGATTGTCAGGTAAATCAACTTCCCAACGATCCGTCTACAGCATACTGGATTCTCAAAAGGTTGGCTATCGTCCGTGGCAAGTTGATGACCTTGTTCAACTGGGAAAGTTGTTGGCTTGGCAGCAAGATGGCCAAACTCATGAAGCAAGTCCAGAGCGTACTTTCTCTGAGACAAAAACAAACCATCATTAGTACGCATTATTTCAATACCAAGAAAATATTTTATAATACCCAAATCTTTCATATGAAAACATTTATGCAAATAAATCTTAAACGAGAAATAAAATCAGGATTATTTCCCGCAATAATCAAGTCATTTACATAAATAAGAACATGTATATAAAGAGAAGAGCGTAAATAGGAAAAGAGAGATGAATCAGCAGGAGATTGAACAAAACCGTAGGATTTAAGAGCAGAAGAAAGTTTGAAGAACCAGTTGCGGGGGGCCTGACGAAGACCGTAGAGTGACTTCTTCAAACGACAAACCTTGCGAGTTTTGGACAATACTAAACCTGGAGGGAGATGCATAAAGACTTCCTCATTTAAATCTCCGTGGAGGAATGCGTTGTGGACATCCATTTCGTGAAGATGCCATCAATGAATTGATGCGACTGCAAGAAAAACCTTAACAGAGACGAGTTTAGCTACAGGAGCAAAGGTATCGGAAAAGTTTATACCTTCAATCTGACGATTACCCAAAGCTACAAGTCTAGCCTTGTAACGTTCAATGGTACCATCGGCGTTGTGTTTGATTCGAAAAACCCACTTGCAACCTATAACTGGTTTGAAAGAAGGATAGTCGACAATATCCCATGTATCGTTATTTTGTAAAGCCAATAATTCAGCAGACATTGCGTGACGCCAGTTATTATCAGAGAGAGCTTCTTTCAACGAGTTTGGTTCAAGAGCAAGTTGTACTGCATTGACATATTTATAATGACAGGGCAACATATTTGCATAAGAAATAAAGTTATGAATGGGATACGATATACCAGAGTTCAAAGACGATGATGGGATGGGGCATGAAGTAATACTCGTATCACAATGATAATCTTTTAAAAGAGAGGATGGACGTGGTGTGCGAAGACTTCGACGAAGAGGAATAGGAGGAGAAGGTGATGAGACAGTATGATCGTCTGTTGATGGAGAAGAAGAAATGAGATCCGTAGAAGAGAGTGTATTATCAAACGTAGATTGAAGAGAAGAGGCATTTTGAGAGGAGGAGGAGGTACAAATTTTATATAATGAATCGTTTATACCATAGCAAATCATCTTTACATAGTCATTTTTTATGAAACATGTCAATTTGGTGATCGTTCTTATCCGTTTGAATGTTTTCATCATCTCTCATACCCTCACTAATTCACTATATATTTGCTTTCACCCTTTTTGACAGCGTGATTCAGTACATATAATTTCAGAACTTTTTTGTTTACTTGAGCTCAAAAAAAATGTTAACATGAAAGCAAATCAATACTCTATAAATCAAACATAAACGTCCATATATAAAACTACTTAATAATAATAATGTTGTTATTGATGAGGATGAAATATTGAGAAATTACATAGTTGATAACAAATGAGACTCTTAGAAACTAGACTACAATTTAGAAAACTTTCTTCCTCATGAGATAAGTATCGTTATTGAGTCCTATAAACTCCCAAAGTCATTTATTCAATACCGTCTTTTTTGGACAACTTTGAAGAAAGGTGTATTCCACATCATCGGTCATGGACCTTATCCATAATAATAAAGGATTAACAACAAATACAAATGTTTGGATTTGAAAAATTGATGTTATGCCTAAAGCAAAAAAAACATAAATGTCCATGACGTCCTCATCAAGAGTAGCAATAGTGCATAAATGCTAAGTGATTGGTTATCCAACGACCATCCACTTCGGATTACTTTGAAATTTCTTGAACATGAACAAAATAGTAAAATAATTATGTTAGTACTAACAATAGAAATCAATAACACATAAGAATAATATAACACGTTACCATGCTTCACATCAACATTTTCATCGCTAAGTTTATTAGGTGTCAATTATCAATATACTACGTTCGACTTATTCGGTCACACAAAGGTCCTCCAAGCTTCGCCTTTATTTCCATACACCACTTCATAGAATTGTTCGATGCATCTCCCCATATATATCTTGATGACTAGTTATAGAGACCTTTTTCGACCACCATGACATGTCAAGTTCAGGTGTCATGCACCATCATATGCTTACGCTTCGGTCTTTTAATAAATATAATAATGTTGTTGACGAAGGATGAAATGTGAGGCTCAGATCTCACAAATATTACAAGACTTAAGTATAGAAAGGGTCACGATCAAACACTGGGAAAAATGCGATGATTTGACAAATTAATTGTAAAACCAAACTAATATAAAACATAAACAAAACTAAAGAATAGTAGAGTAGTCGGCATGTCGAAGGAAAGAGGTGAATCGATCAAAGTCAAATAAGAAAGAATATGGAAGCGAGGATTAAAAAAGTCACAAAGAAAAGAAAAACACACAGGTCGGACGATCATCGGAGAGCAGTTGGCCGACTGCAAGGAAATGGCAAAACACAAATCGTAGCAATAAAGGAAGAAAAGAGTAAATTTCATTACGTGATCCATAATCAGTTATATCGTAAGTAACCATGTTTGTAGTATCAAAGATAATAAAAGAGTTCCAAGATCAAAATTACCACAACAAACATATCAAATATCAATCGATAATAACACAATCCAACTAAAATATAAATCAAGTTATGAGAAAGATAATTTTGCTCGGCTTTTGCATTTTGCGGATATTAAAGGAATGAGTAGCTTGACTCTTGCATTTTGCCAACAACACATGTGGGATCCAATAGTAATAAAGCGATTACATGATCGGTTCTCTCATTTTGTATAAAAAAACCTAAACTATCATAACACAAGAGAGAGATATTCATAAAAATGAAAATAATCATCAACATCATAGGTTATCCATGTAGATGGCGCGGGCTCTTTAGACCCTAAACGACTTGAATTTAGCAAGACGTAACTTACATAAATACAAAGCTTAAGTGAAGAAAAATGGACCGGTCGGATCGATGGACATTGGTCGGCCGATCACCACTATAAAACTTTTTTTTTTGTCTTTGAAACTTTTGAATTAAACTGGATAAGTACACTACTAGCGAAAATTTCCTATTTATTGGAGGATTCTAACATCGTCCTTCTAGGGTTTGTGATTCTATCAAACCCTATCTTCTAACAAAAAGATAAAAAAAACGTCCAAGTGAGCAGGCCAAAAGATAGCCTAAAAATAAAAGGGAGAAAAACAAAACAATAATCTTCTAGAAGTCGTAAACATGTGGGACCAGTCGTCCAACCAAGTTTAAACTTTCGGACGATCACATGGAATTGAACCGAATAACAATGTTATAGATAAACAATCAATTGATTGAACAAAATATGGAATTCGGCCGATCGGTGATCATTGGTCATCCAATAACTTTCAAAGCTTCGGGAAAATTGTCATAAATCACTCTCGGATCTCAGTCAATTATGTATTGACCTTGACTGCAATTAAGGAAACCTAGTGTGTTGAGGACTTCATCAAAATTTTGGACTTTATCAAATTTTAGGTATCGATTTGGTTATAAGTTTTCTACCTTTTTCTTACAATATATTCATATGAAGATCATATTAAGCTCATACTTTTGTGATTGATGATTGTCTATGACTTTTGTTAATAGCAACCTCCGAAATCCTCTAAAGGAGCAGACCGGCCATTGATTGCATATAAGCATTAACATATTTTTCTATTATCATATTAGTCATTCTCTACCTCTCTGAGCTTAATAAACATATCGTTATGGTCTATTTTCCTTATAATCCTATTCCAAACATCTAGTAGTTGGTTTGTGTAATTGCATGTATTTTAGGCCTTTGTGCAACACAAATGATACATCCATAGCCGAATGTCCAAATACACACTAATGACTTCCCTATTGTCAATAAAGTAAACGTCAAGACGGAATGGTTGAAGTCCGAGAGTGAAGTGAAAAACATCGGGAGAAAGTGTAGAGTGCTCGACTGGGGCCCACGTCGTCCGACGGCCCTACCTCACTTCTACACTAGAACTTACCTTCCATTGTTGAAAGGAAGATCCCGGAGTAATTACGTGCCGAACCCACATCTTAGGACTAGGAGGTCGTACGACGGTCCTATGCTTGACTTGCTTTCAATAATGTCTTGTCTTGCTTCATTTGTTTCTATCTTATCTTTAGCTCGATCATATCTTAATAGAAAATGGGCTTGAGTAGATTCGATCATATCTTAATAGAATATAGGATTGAGAGGAGATCTAGGGTTTTCCGAGTCTTTGCAAACCTTATAAATAAGGCTCTTTGGTCATTGGGTTAGATATCTCCTTTTCCCACATTTACGAAGCTTTTGGAAAAAAATTGTACTACAGATCGTACGACATCCCTATAGTTTGGACGACGGTTTCTCCTTTTGATCAATAAAATATTTTGTCTTATCCTCTTGAGATATGTGTGAGTAATCCCCATCTATTCTTGGGTCTGATGAGCCTGACTTGCATTGATCTACGATATTACGCTGATTATATGTATTGATTGTATGTCTATTAGTTATAGTATTATTAGTTATAATATATGTTCCGCAATTAGTGACATTGACTTTGAAGCGACAACGTAGTCCTCACACCTCAATGTTTCGTACGATGTGATGAATCGACAACCGTCTTGGGTAGATGTGACAATCATGGTGACAACATAAATGTATCGCAAGCAATGACTTAACCACATGTGACAATCAAAGAAGTTGTCTTTACATGACTCTAACTTGTTTTCGATATTATGGAATTGCGAATTAAGATCTATTATATGCATGTTGTGGTAATTTGGAGTCTAGAGTGTTTTATCTCTATTGTTGTATATTGATTGACTAATATATCCTTCAAATATGATTCCAAACATTCTAAAGATCCAAACTTACTCATACTATTCTGTTCTTATTTATAAATTGTTTTACGAACCAATCGGAAAATTCCCCCCTGAGTCGTCGGACGACTAGACCTATGCCGTACGATTCTGGGTTTCTGCCATTGGTACGTTGTTGACTTAAATTTTCCTTCTTCTTGTATACATATATAATTTGTATTGATTACTTTATGTTATGTGTTTCTTAATTAATATGTTAAAGCAGGTTATCATTTTCTCCATTTTTTGATTTTGACTCTCTCTACTACGGTGGGTCGTGTAAGTATCTGGGAGACCTAAGGTTAACACTTCAGCCAGGTCACGTATCCAATTAAAATTATCTGTATTCATTTCTAGTGAAGTTGATCCACAATATGCCGAAGTAGGGAAAGAGATAGAGAAGTGCAAGAAAAATACCTTTGGCAAGAGGAAATCCGTAGAGAAAGAGAAGGACCGGTTCCAAAAAGTTGCTTATGTAGTTCTCGACAAGCTCAACATCGGAGATACAATGTATGTCCTGGTAATGTCTATCTTATACTTGAACATCATATTTCTTCTAATTCATTCTTGATCTAGTAAATTGCTTGTTTTAAATTATATCTATAATTACACCTTTTTTTTGTTTATTACCTATGCCTTGTTGATGTCCTTCAACATGTTGTAACTAGAGAATGTTTGCAACTTTTAAAAAATTCCGGTCAGACTCTTGTTGTGTGCACAAACTATATACTTAAAATTGTAGTTTTTGTTCAGAAGCTTGTGTTGTGTAGTGTGAAGTTTTGCAATTGAAATAAGATCATCTCCTCATTGGTTTGAACAACCGTGTCAAGTGTTATTCGCCTTTTTACACATGAGATAATATGACTCAATTAAGAGATTTTAGTTTCTATCGAAAATTGCTACACTATTTGTAAAAGCAAGAACTAGTTGGAAGAAAGAGTGATGAATCATTCTTTCTATTATTAATTTACATGATGGATGAGAATATTACTACACTTAATCATGTGTTTTGCTTGTATGTTGTGTATGCATGTGAGATATGCTTGGCAGGTAGACTATTGTCATCTCCTTATGAAATTAGTAAAATTGTTGTGGAGTAGAGACATTTTGTAAGTGCAATGGTATAAGCACCAAAACAAAGAAGAATCAAATTTGTCAACAATTACTTTTTGAATGTTAACAAAACACTTCTAATGCTTGTTGCATTTGTTGATAGCTTGTTGCTAACTTGTTTTTTGTCAACAAGTGTTGACATCTTCTTGTTTGTCAATAAACACTTGTTGACAATAAGAGGGGAGGAGTACTAAGTAAAATTGATTTCAAGTATCATGGCCCATGAAGTAGTAGTTGGGAGTCCATCTAGTGGGTGGCGGATCAGAGTAGTTTTAACCGAGTTTATGATGTTGTGAGCGAAGTCGATGACATTGCATCTGGCATTATTAATGAAGATGACATCATTTATCTCCTTCCAAGTGAAGTAAATATAAGAGGAGATGCTAGAGATCGGATGTGGTGGATGAATTATTTATTCTTCTTGGAAGAAAAACTAAGCCAGTCTCAAGGATTGTTGGGATTGAGAGGTAGTTGTCGAAGATAAATATATCTAGAGACAATATCCAAAACAAGGTGAGTGAAGGAACAATGGGTCCAGACTTGTTCTTCGTCTTTATTATGGACAAAGCTTACATGTGTTATTAAGGATTAGGTTCTAGTTTTGAAGCTTGGAGAGGGCGAGAAGTTTTCGGTGCACAACAACCCATGTAGTGAAACTACATCACGGGATATTCAGTCCACCCTAGATGTTCTTACACCAAGGAATTGGAATGACTTACGGGTGAATGAGATCGTAGGCCAAGGAGATGGAGAAGGTGCCTTTAGAATCGGTGATTGAGGTCATGATGTTTTGTGGAGTGCTGATGTTGATCAGGTCATCACGTACTTTGAGGAACGACTTCCAGGCATGGTTATAAGAGTTTTTCGGATTTCAGTTTTATATAGTGTGGTGCCAAAGTGTATATCCATAGATCCAAGAGCACTAGTCCATAGATCCAAGAGCACTAGATTTTGGAGTCTTTGGTACCAAGTTCATGGATGAATCTAATAATATTGGCTTTGTTCCGAGATAAAAGCACTTTAATTCCCAAGCCTCCCTCGTGTACAGGTAGACAAACCGATTTCCACACAATGAGAGCATGTTTATTGTTTTCTTTTCCAGACCAAAGGTAGGAGTGAAGGATACCTTAAATTCTCTTAATGACAGTGATAGGGAGAATAAAAATAGAACTTCAATAAGCTTGTATCGCTAGGAGGATGGACTTGATCAATTGAATTCTTCCAGCGTAAAAGAGAAGCCGAGTATTCCAAGACTGAATTCTTCCGTTTAGTTTATTGATAAGGGATTGATAATCAACAATGCTAAGGCTTTTAGCTCCCAAAGGAACTCCCAAGTAGTTGAAGGGAGGCGGCATAGAAGTCGATCTTCAAAGTACATGATGGTTGTTCTACCAAATTAGTGGTTAGTTTTTCAATTAGCTGTTTTAGATGGTTAGAAATCAAAAGATAAAAATGGTTAGTTTTTCAATTAGTTATTTTAGATGGTTATCCTACCAAATTTATTCAGAATTAAATATAAAAAAGATATTTTGATCAAGATGATATAAAATATCACGAAAATTTGAAGGAAAAAAAATAAAAGAGATTAATAACGGAGTATGAGTATTGTTATAAGGTGATTTTATTTATAAAAAATAACAATAGTTTTTGTAAAGATGTAATATAAAGGTGTTTTTTGCTAAATTATTATATAATAGATGAGATATCATGTATTTGATCATGTGTTGTCTTTTGACCTCGTAGTCTATTGAACCAAATTTTCGATATGATTAAAATGAGAAAAAAAAATTGATTATTTAGTTCGTCAGTAGTTTCTAAGTATGTACGGACACTATTAAATCAATCTTTATATTATATTTGTTATAATAATTACTATAAATAAATAACGTGGATATAAATATGTCAAAAAAAAAAATATACAAGGATATAATAAGTTGGGACCGAATACATGAACCGAAAACAATAATACAAAGCATTAGACTTCATAATCCAACATGTTCGTCCATTAGGATTCTAGTTATTCGTGGTAATTGGTTCCTTACTTCCTTTGTGTTTGAACGCTATTTTTTATTGCATTGGCTGCAAAATCAATTTGTTTTTTGGCCTGGCTTCCAGTATATATTATGCTATTGTCCACCATACCTCGACCTTGGATTCCTTATAAGCGCTTTGCATTATAACTGACATATCTGTAAAAACAAATAAAAATGATCCATACTTTATGTATACTCATGAATGGATTCACCCCCTCACTCACAAAATACTTGTCTAGACTACATATTAAATATCATAATTTTTATACATGTAACTACTTATGAATGGATTTACAAGTTTATTAAAAATACCGTGAGTTACATAAAAAATCAATGAGACATTTGAAATGTATATCACCTTGATGATACATAGATTACAAGGTTGAGCAATTGTTGGTTGACGCAACACAAGAAATAACTGCATTTGAATTCAAACGGGTGATTCATCCGATGATAGGCACGTTGACTCAATTATGTTTAAGGAGTTTTTCGTTGGTCTTAGATTTTGACGGTGTAAAAGGAGGTTTTATCTTATTGCTCGATGTAGAACAAAATCAATAATAATCTACGAACTCGTTTGGTATGGCTAGGAATCATTTCCGGTAACGGAATGATTCTAAATTAATCAAATACTATGTTTGTTTAGAGGTATTTTTATACATGAAAGTAACCTAATAATTTTCATTTTCATTCCTTCTTCTTAACCGATTCCATTCCGTTTACATTCCATCACTCCAACCAAACGGACACTATATGTGTTTGTCGGCCTCTCGTGGTTGAGAGATGCCGGATAAACCTTGAAAACAATATCGTAACTAACACAAATGTATTGTTCTGTCTAAGGTTTTATAAAATGCAACATAAGGAACGACTAAAATTGAAACAAAAACCCTAACTTGCTAGCTAGGTATATAAATTGTTTAATTTTCTTTATATATATATATATATATATATATATATATATATATATATATATATATATATATATATATATATATATATATATATATATATATATATATATATATATATATATATATATAATTGGCACGGTAAGTGGGGATGAACCCTAATTTGTCAGGTAATGGAATGTACGTTTGCAATCTATTTGACAGACATGTGACGGCCTTGATGTAGCTAAGAGAGAGTACCTCTCAGGGTCTCCCACTTGGGTGTGGCAACCATGTGCACTTAAGAATGTTTTCTCTCTCTACGATCGATGTCACCTTCCTATTACCTAACGCTCACTGCATTGTCAATCTCCTAATTATGTTGCTTTATTATTTTCAATCATCCTTCATACAAAATATATTCCTTACATAGCTCCAATACCCGTGTGTTCATTGTAGTGTGATTTGTACCTAGTTAACAAGTATAGTGTCAAATTTGTACCTAACAAGAGGTCTAGCTAGGGTTCCATTGCTTACATAAGAGATGAGTTGGGTTCCAAAAACTACAATGAGTCAAATAATACGGTATATGTACGTTTATGTAGATGTGTTATGCCCTAGAAGTCGAGTATATAAGTTTATAATGTGGGGTTTCGCATGTTCATATGAGTGTAGCACAACGGGCAATAGAGCGCATGTAATAAATTAGAGGATCATGAATGCTCAATCTGACTTTAATCAAAATTTCATTTTTTCTCAGGCTTTGGGTTGTGTCTAAGTTCACTTTATATTTAAAAGGTTGTTCCTCGATCGTTTTTCTTTTATTATTTTAAAAAAATAAAATTATATCAAAATATAAATTAAAAAATATTAAAGTATTCTAATAGTCATTTAACATATATTTTTTTGAAAAATATGTGTAGTCTCGTGGTCAAGTCTTAGTAGAAGCAATTTTTTGAGTTTTTGTAATTATAAAATTATTATAGTTAATTAGATCAATTATAAACAACGAAAAGAGTGGTCTAGAATCAAATCATATCTCTTATACACTAAATTTATCCAGAGGGGTTGGCCAGGAGTTGCCCATGTATGTTCATTGACCCAAAACGATCCGACCTAGTACGAATAGAAACTTTAAGTGTGTCGGATGGAAGTCCGGACATAATATTTAGGCTTTTGGGTCGGCCATATGGGTTATGTCCAAACCATATATATCGAACCTAACAACACTGTTTCTTCTTCGAAAATATGATTTAGTTATCTAAAAACTCCAAATCAATCCGAATCTGTAAATTCCTTGCATTGAGGTCCAATCCTAATATGTTAAAGTTGGTCTAGAGCCGAGTCAAGCGGTCCAAACTGGGTCAGAATCCTGAACCGTCGTAAATGAAAATTCCTTAATATGTGTAAAAGTATGTGATGTTTGTTTACATGGTTCATACACATTGATTTTAAGTACTATCATTGCTCTATGGAAGATATAGTTATGAACTAATGATGTAAATGACTACTAAGAATGAGGATATTAATGATAATTAAAAGTGAAGGAAAATAGGGCGGAAAGTTGAATAAGAAAAATGAGTTGGCAATGTAAAGAGACGTTAGTGCATGTGGTCGTGTGGACTGTGGAACATATAATGCATATTAGTGGCTAAGGAAGCTAACCTATTTTGTTCATGGATTTGATTTAAAGAGTTCCAAAGTTGTAAGAAGTAAAAGACCATATTACCCTGGTGAACAATTTAGTCAACTTTGAGTCTGCAGAGGATTGACACATGTCTCTCTGGGTTTTTCAGAGACCAACAAACATTTGCAGACAATTAAACTTGTCTTGGGAAAGTAGGCTATACTTCCTTCACCCTACTTTTGTTTTCCTCTTCTTCTACTATTTTTTTCACTTTGGGAGCCGTACCGAAACGGATAAAAAAATATGAGCGGAAAGAAGTATATAGACCGAGACACTTGACACATTACTCATGATCCGGCATAAGTCCACCGTCAAATTCACTAACCGGAAATCGAACTCATCGTGAGGCATACTGAACCCCCACGTAGTCCGTAGCCTACTCCAACCGGTATATAACATCTTCGAAAGATAACAAAATCGCTCCAAAGGTCAATTTCTATAGGACCTAATTAAATGACATACAATCTCATATTGCTTGGGCAAGAGGTCGATCTACACCCATACTTAGATAACATGTCCAAATTAAAGCTCTTTTAAACCCCCGAAATCAATTATATGCTCTTCTTCATCGATTACAATTAGAGTAATGAAAACTTCACGGTATTCAAATTGTAACACATCAACAACACAACTTAATTCAAGTTTAATTCTTACTAAATATATTGTTTCATTTTTACGTGAATATATTTATATTCAATAGAGTTCAAATAAAACTTTATTCGTAGAGTTGATGATATATCATATCAAACTTTAAAATGACTTTATTTCCACAACAATTATGCACAGGCCTTTTAATACATTATGAAAAAAAAAAACTAAAATATATGTAGAAATGCCTTTTGTTGAAAAAAGAAATCTACCTTCCACTGCACACAAATAAAATCATCTATTACAAGAATTGAGAGGTTTATTTATTTGTATAATTGCAAATTTTTCAAATTAAATCAAAATATTTTTCTTAAAAAATAAATAAAACTAGATTAAAATCAAGTAAAAAATTTATTATCTACGTATGAAAAATATTTGGACTGAATTATACGAATTTTGTGAATTCATTGGACGAACCTTATAATTAAAACCTAAATTATTTCAAAAATATATCAACTTCGGCTATGTTTTATTAACAATTCGGCTATGTTTTTTTTTTTTTAATGCAAATTCGATGCTTAAAATTTAACCAAATTCATTAAACATACCAACTTCCTTAAACAACATATCACTATACCTGACATATTTTATTAACAATTTGGTTATGTCATTTTTAATGCATACTAGTTTAGCACTGTATATGGGATATTTTTAATATATATAAATAAGGATGAGAATAAATTCAGTAAATTGATAATTTAAGTCTGGAGTTATTACAAGAAAAATAAATAACAAAAGGCTTGAATTAGGGGGATGTAATACTCCGTTTAAATGGTATATTATGATATTAAGATAATTTAAAAGTGAAAACTTTAAAACCATAAATCACCAAATTTGATGGTTTTGATCGATATTGCTAATTAAAATAAATAGACTAAAAAAATAATATTTTTAATTGAGTGATAGTTTAAGTAATATATGGTTATTTGGCTTAAATACTAAATTTCAGTAAACCGTAGGTTATATATATATATATATATATATATATATATATATATATATATATATATATATATATATATATATATATATATATATATATATATATATAGGATCATGTAGAAACCTCTCTTAGAGTAGGAAATAGGGACTTATAATAGCCGTTGGATTAATATAGATGAACGTCCAAGATTTAACATTGTTTTTGGTAAGAATTAATGAGAATATTATATTGCCTCTAATAGAATTATGATAAAAACATTTTAACAACCAAAATTTCTCTAAAAAATATAATAACGACCCATGAAAATAAATTATTTAGAATTATTCGTTAAATTTGGTCGTTAAAATTTGTAATATAGAAAAAATGCTGGTTAAATTTGGTCGTTAAATATTTTATAAGAAATTTGATCGTTAAATTATTTTCATATTGGGTTGTTATTATATTTTATAGAGAAAATTTGATCGTTAAAATAATTTTTTATATAATTAATATAGTCATCGTTAAAATTTTGTGGGTCGTTAAATCTTGGATGTTAAATATTTTGTGGGTCGTTAAAAATTTATAGAGAAAATTTGGTGGTTAAAATGTGTTTTTTCATATTTTAACTACCAAAACAAATTTTAACGATCAATCCTAACAAATATATTATAAAATATATTAACGACAATTGCTTAACGTTTATTTTTGGGATAACCCAAAAATAAAAAATCTGTTTTCCTAATATGTATATTATTTAATGAATGAATAATGAAAATTGAACAATTATGTGATTCTCACCTTTGAAAGCTTATTATGCACCTTCCATCATGAACGTACAAATTTTAATCCAACGGATCTTAGGAGTTCCTATTCCCTACTCTAAGGGTTGTTCCTACCGGATCCTGACCTATATATATATATATATATATATATATATATATATTCAATGCTTAATTTTAACCAAATTCCTTTAACTTACCAAATGAGCTTTAACTTGTAATAACTGGTATATTATGATATGAAGATAATTTAGTATAAATAGGATATGCAATTGTAATTAGTACAATAATCTTTCTTCCCCTTGTGAAAAAAAAACATCTTTTATAATACTTTTTTTTATTGATAGCATTACAAACTATTTTTTCGAATTAAAATATATTGTTTTCATATTACATCATAGTATCTTGACAAAATACATTTATTGTAGTTCATTGTTGAATAATTTTTTTTTTGTAAAATCATTTTTTGTACAAATAAATTAAATATACTAAAACTAATTGGTGGATAAATATTTTTTTATAATATTTATTTAAAATCTATTAAATTAAATAAATAAGTATGATAAAAACATAAAATTTATGTAGCTTCATTTTTATAATGGATAATATGTTGAATGAAACATACCCTCCTTTCATGTTTGAAATCAAAGTATTTATTATCATTGGAATAAGCTATTCCAAAGAATCATATACATCATTAAATATTACAAAATCCGAAATATGTGAATAAATTATTTTGTACCAATTCTCCTTTCTAGACATTTTTAGAGTTTTTTAAAAAAGTAACATATCCAAACTTATAAGAAAAAAATCCCGACATAAATTATTCGAACAAAACTTATAAAAGCTTATAGTAATAAAAACTTATCCTCTAACCTTATAATTTCACATAATTTGATAAGTTTTACAAAATTAGTTCGGACAATCAACTACGAACTGTATTTTTTGACCAACGTTAGTTACAAGCATCAATAATTTCAAACTTTATATTTGATTCCAATAAATTATCGATCATCCCTAGGAATTTGAAACGACTAATGAGAATCGAAATGGTGATAAATAGAGAAATATTAACCGATTCACCAACTATATCAACCATTAAAAGCAAAATTTACCAAACATAAATGAAATCAACATAGAGCATTAAATATTTTTCACAATGGGAAGAGTGATAAATAGATTAGGGGACCTTTACCCTTCATTTGTAGGGTGCATGGGTCACTTTGGCCTATTAACCTATTTGGCCCTCTTCTTCAAATTCTTATCCCCACACCCACACATGTGCATAGAATGTGCACTGCAACACCACCCTCCTATATATACACTCCTTCCCTTCACTCACACAATTGCAATTTACCATTTCAAGCCTTCTTCTTCTTCTTCTCTCTTAGAAATACTCTGTGATAGAGAGCAAGATTGAAGAACTCAAATAATACCAGTAATGGCACTTTTCCTTCTCTCTTATATTTTATTTTTCTGGG
Source organism: Fagopyrum tataricum (assembly GCA_002319775.1). Lineage (NCBI taxonomy): Eukaryota > Viridiplantae > Streptophyta > Magnoliopsida > Caryophyllales > Polygonaceae > Fagopyrum > Fagopyrum tataricum. The sequence goes on from CM008282.1 coordinate 47,817,150, forward strand.
TTTGTGTTCTCTGCACTGCCCTTTTAAGATGGAATGAACTCAGATTCAACAAGAAAGGATTACCTCCTGGCACTATGGGTTGGCCAATTTTTGGAGAAACCACTGAGTTTCTCAAACAAGGCCCTAGTTTCATGAAGAACCAAAGAGCAAGGTTGGTTAATTTCTCATAAACATCTGTTTTGAATCTGATTTTTTTTTTTTAAACCTTTTGTTTTTCCGTCATTAGGATTAAAACCCAGATTTTATTTTGTTGATTTTCTGACAGGTTTGGGACATTCTTCAAATCCCACATTCTAGGGTGTCCTACTATAGTTTCCATGGATCCAGAGCTCAATAGATACATATTAATGAATGAATCAAAGGGCTTAATCCCTGGTTACCCTCAATCCATGCTTGATATCCTAGGCAAATGTAACATAGCTGCTGTACATGGCTCCACTCATAAGTACATGAGAGGTGCTCTTCTTTCACTCATTAGCCCCACCATGATCAGAGATCAGATTTTGCCTAAAATTGATGAGTTCATGAGATCTCATCTTACCAATTGGGCTGATCAAGTCATTGATATTCAACACAAAAGCAAAGAGGTATAAGTTTTTCATCTTTTTTACTTTTACTGTGTTTTTTTACTTCAATTTTTATATAGTTCTAAATTCTGATCCTCTGTTCTTTGTTTACTACACAGATGGCCTTCCTTTCTGCCTTGAAGCAAATATCCGGAATAGAATCGAGCTCGATAAGTGAAACATTCATGCCTGAGTTCTTCCAACTTGTTCTAGGGACACTATCACTTCCAATTGATCTTCCTGGAACAAATTACCGCAGGGCATTTCAGGTATAAAAAAAAAACTAAAATATTGAAATATAAACATAAACAATTTATGAAGTGTTTGTGAAATGACATGTTTTCTTGCTATTTATCAGGCTAGGAAGAATATAATTGACATTATCAGAAAGCTTATAGAATCAAGAAAGGCTTCTAAGGAAACTCATCTTGACATGCTTGGTTGTTTGATGAGAGAAGAGAATAACAAACATACATTGTCTGATGAAGAGATCATAGATCTTGTTATCACTCTCTTGTATTCGGGTTACGAAACCGTTTCGACAACTTCCATGATGGCTGTCAAGTATCTCCATGATCATCCTCTTGTTCTCAATGAACTTAGGGTGAGTTTTGGTGATCATTTGCTGCTAAATTTTTTTAGTTTTGGTTATTTGATCTATAATTGATGTTTTTTTGGTTGTTTTTAGAAAGAGCATTTGGAAATAAGAGCAAGGAAAAATGCTGAAGATCCTATTAATTGGGAAGATTACAAATCAATGAAGTTCACCAGAGCTGTAAGTTTAGAAAATTTAAAAAAAATATATACATTTTTTTTGTTTTTATAAAAGTATGAAATGAAACTAATTTTGAGTTTTTGGTGTGATTATAATACAGGTTATCTTTGAAACATCAAGATTAGCTACAATTGTGAATGGAGTATTGAGGAAAACCACAAAGGAAATGGAAATAAATGGTGGGTATTACAGCTAAATATTTTTTAAAATATTTTTTTTCATGTACTAAAAAAAGTCAAAAAAGAAATGTGTTTTTAATTCCTTAAATTAACATATTTTATAAATTTTTTAGTTTCTTTTGGTATCTTGTGAGGTTATGTGCTCAAGAAACTGCTATGGCAGCTAGTTGCATTACTTTCTTGAATCATTTTCATGGATTATAAGCTAAAATAAACACATTATTAATCAATTTTGAGTTCATCCTTCTCTATTAATTTTAAAAAAAAGATTTCTTTTTTATTTTAGAATTTTAGTGGACCCTTTTAGCAAGTGATGATTCACATGGTATGCTTACCCAACTGACCCAGAATGTTTTTATTCAATCATCCTGAATAATTTCATAAAATAAAAAATGATTTACATTAAAACATAACACAAAATGTTTTTCTGATTTTGGGATGATCCATACGACAAATACATTCAAGAATAAATAAAAAATTTCAGTGGTCTAAATTGTTCATAGGGCCACTCTAAGCAAGAAGCCATCCAAAACGACATTCACATCTCCATTCAATGAAATACGCAAACTTATTTGATAGCAAATTGTTTCTTTGATTTCAGGGTTTGTGATTCCTAAAGGATGGAGGATATATGTTTACACAAGAGAGGTTAATTACGACCCGTATTTGTATCCGGATCCATACACATTCAACCCTTGGAGATGGATGGTACAAACTCGTTTAAACCTCTAAACTCGTTATTGAGTTTGACGCCTTCAAAATGGCTAACGGTTTTTTTTTCTTCTTCGTAATGGTATGTAGGATAAGAGCTTGGAATCACAAAACTACTTCTTGATATTCGGCGGGGGCACGAGGCAGTGTCCCGGGAAGGAACTAGGAGTAGCCGAGATCTCAACGTTCCTTCATTATTTCGTAACTAGATATAGGTAACGACAATATGATCATATCCTCGTTCGGGTTTTTTTATACCCGTTTTATAATCGACATGCGAGTTTTAACGACGTTTTTTCGTGTTTATTTATGTATAGGTGGGAAGAAATAGGTGGAGATAAGCTTGTTAAGTTTCCTCGAGTTGAAGCTCCGAACGGGTTCCGTATCCGTGTTTCGAGCTACTAAGTAATCGACTAAGCATTCGATTAATGTACATAAACATCTTCCTTTAGTAGGCTTATGATTGATGAGATAGAGTTCGTGAAAATAATTTTTTCCTCTAACATCAATCCTCAAGAGTACGTAGGAGATTGAGATCATTGTTTTGCTCTTGTAAGATAATATCCTCGAGTTCCTCATTTATTGTGCAGTTTAAGCTTCCATTACAATTACTTTTCGTCTTAAATCTCAAGTCATTCGATTTAGAATCCTAATTGAAATGAATTGAACGAGCATATCAAAGTTTGGCCTAATTGAGTTCGTTTTGATTCTAAACGAGCTGAACATGATTGTACTGAAGCTCGGATCTTTTGGTGCGAATAGAGTCCTACCAAGAACATAAGAAAAGAGAAAGAGGTGAACAAGAGAGGGTAATGATTTCATACAAGATTGAGGAAATAACCTGATGAAGAAGATACATTGATTGATTGATTCATAAAGCTATAATAATGGAAAGTAAAAAAAGCAAAGTTTGTGATATGATCGGAGATTAGCGATGAACTGTAATTAAGGGTTGATAAATGATTGCAACCAAAGGCTTAAAATCTGAGAAGAATCATTAAAATGATAAGTACAGACTGGAAGAAGGAGATGGTCCAGTTTGGTCTGCCTTTAGGTGCATTCTCCATATGCAATACTTTCAAAGTGCATCTAATCCTTATTTGTTTTTGCAATTTGCCATGATCAACTAACAAAGCTTTTATATATATGCTTCTTAGCTTCATTATTGAGTGCGTATTATTTTAGTTTTCTTTTTTCTTTTTTCTTTTTGAGTTATCAATATGTTCTCAATCATCAACTTCTCAAGCTTCTCTTGTTGATCATTCCAATTATAAGAGCATTGCCCCTTGATATGACTGTCGGGTCATTTTGGACACGATTGTTGGTTGCTATTAGGCACGTTTGGTTGTTAAAGGAGCTGAGGGAGGGACCAAACTTATCAATTTAACTAACTTGCGTTATTGTGGAAATTTAAGTGAGTCTAAACATTGGAAATGGAATCACTAATAGTCTAATACATAAGATTAGTAAATTATTTTTTTAAAATCTTGAATCTTAGTGGAGCTTGACCATAAGATCATCCATAAAACATACTCTATAACTATAAACATACAACCACTAACAAGCAACTTAAAAAGTACGTTAATGGCTTACATAGTTTCCATGAGCGATGTGTTATACTTCCGCTCCTCGCTATAATAGGAAGAAACTCGATTTAAGAACGTGTTGTTGGATTGGTTTATTGTCTTTGTTCATATTCATCCATCTACTAACAAGCAACTCATCATCCTTTTTTCCCCACACAACCTTCTTCCATTTTCTTTCTTGCTACTTGAAAATCATCTTCCTCGTCATCGTCTAGTTCAATCACCGATTCTTGTGTCCAAAAGGTGGGACGTTAATAGGTGCAGACATTGGGCGAAAGTGTTTCGTTGCGTCTTGGTGAGTGTTTGGAATGAGTTGAAAAGTTTGGTTCATGGAAGAGTTTCATTAAGAGTAATTATATGAATGTTGATAGTATTGTAGAACATTCATGTACCGTTGAGTGTTGAGCTTGATCCGGTGTTCTCAAACCTTAGATGAAGTTTTTAGACAAAAAGTACGGCCGGAAGGAGATTTTCTTTTGGATCCATTGTAGTGCTCGATAAGAAAGAGATAAATTATACGTCAAGCACGATTGAATCCGTCTCGTCCCAATCCCAATCGGAATAGGGTCCGCTTAAATTCAATCTAAAAAACACAAGACTCGTTTCGATCCCGTCTCATGTTAATAGACGAGGCAAGACTGGGATGACCTCAATCACGTAATGTGTTCATCTATAATTAAAATTTTTTAAAAAATAACAAATTATATATTGAATTATTACATAATAAGGAGGGTGAAGCATGATTTGAAACGCACGGCAACCATTTAAATTAAAAGGTTATTTTTAAATTAAAAAAAGGCATTCAAAATTAATTATTGGGATTTTTTTAAATAAGAGATCTATTTTATTAATTATATTATAAAAAAAAAAAAGTTTTACTTTTTCTCCCTAAAAAAAATTAACCAACATTTTAGAATTAACTCTTACCATTAAACTACTTCGTGATTAATATACTTATAATCAAAATAAATAGAGATATTTATTAGACAAAAACTATACTTTATATAGTTTATAGAAAATAATATATATATTTTTAAACCGTTGTCTATGTAAATATAATATTTCTTATTAATTTATAGCCTGAATAATAATAATATACATGAAAACAAACACCGGAAAAGTTGAAGAGATCTCTAAACAGAAAGAGTGTTACAACTTAAAAGTGATGAAATGATTTGTAATTATAGATTACTAATACTTATGAATTTAAAGCATGACATACTTATCATTTGACCCAACAATCATAATTTAATTTGATCAATTTTAGTAAGTCGGTAGCATTGTTTACAAGGAGACAGGGGGTTGGTTAATTTCGTAACTTTTGTGCAAGGACAACCTTGAAAGTCGCAATTTATAGAAGAAAAAAATGGAGTAATTGAGCTGTAAATGGGCCGGTCCCTTCAGCTTAGTGGGCCGAATGGGCATCTTTTGCATATCCTCTTTGGGCCCATTAAGCTCATAAATAATTACGCTTTGTCTCTCTCCGGGTACATGCATGATGCATCCACATTGGCAAAGGACGAAACTTGGCCAATAATGTTCATTCATTTGAGTTGATTTATAAAATCCTACCACTATCATTACATATCATATCATTTACTTAGTTTAAATCAAAATCATTAGGATTGAGATACTAGGATTACATCACTTTGGGATCTATGATTTAAATTGTACAATTAATTCACGGGATTAAAAAGATACTAAGAAAATTTAATAAATATGTTAAAACAAAAGGTACTAAAGAAGTATGGATTAAGAACATCTACACTCAGTATATTATGAATTTATTTAAATATTTAAAACAAATAGATTGGCGTCAGATTTGGGGTTAAACTCCGACAAAAATATTAGAATATTGGTGATAGAGAATATGAATAGTAGAGATTTTTTTTCTATTAAAAACTGATTCAGATATTAAAAAAAAAAAGTTTTAAATGAATCTTAGCCATTTTTCCAAATATAAATATGGAACTTTAACGTTTTTAATTAGAATTTTATGAATTTAATCCTAAACAAACCCTATACAGATGCCGGGAATGAAAAAAAGTGAGATATGGAAAGAAAATGATCCTTGCTTTTCAACCGATTGTTCTACATTTCTACCACAGGTCTCCTGAATGAATCTTAGCCATTTTTCCAAACTTCGGCCTCAGCTGGGCCGTAATATGAGACACATTAATACAAATCTCCTGAATGAATCTTAGCCATTTTTCCAAACCTCGGCCTCAGTTGGACCGTAACATGAGACAAATTAATTGGACGTATTTGACGTTTGTTCATTTTCTAAACAAGTCGAATATAAGCGCATTTTAGTGCTTGTATAAAATTTAGGGTTTGTATAAAATTTAGGTTCGTCTCGTTTATAAACAAGCCGAACATGAACATGTCAATGCTCAGCTCGTTCGGATAAAGCTCTGCTCGTTCGACTAAAATAAAACTATAGAGGTATTATGTTAGTTGAGCTACTCGAGCTTGGCCCGTACACTTTCTAAACAAGCCGAATATAAAGCTCGTATAAAATTTAGTTTTTCTCAAAAGCTCGGCTCGCTTATAAAAAAGCCGAACTTAAACATGCCAATACTCGGCTCGTTTGCCTTGTATTACACCCCTGACCTTAGCCGAATCCCAATTTTTTAAGTTAGGATTTCAATTAACACAGATACATGACAAGAAAAATGATTTCACTTACAAAAAATAGACTGTCAAATAGTTTTCTCACAACAGTTCGGCTTCCATTTTCGCCATTGGGCCCACCATCCTCGGATAGCAATATCTGTCATGTCACAACTCACAAGAAGCTCGTTGTCCATGTTAAGGGTTCTTGACTTTTGGCTCTTCGTCTTGTTCGTGTTCTTTGTTATCTCCATTGTCCTTCAAGGATCCATTCACAGCGTCTTCGCCCAGAATGGATATATGTTTACTCATGACTTGCCGACCAGCCCTCAGCTTCGGACCCCAATTCTTCTCGGGATTTGGGAGGAAGCGAGCCACTTTCTTAGTTTTTCCTGTGACCGTTGCTTGGCTGAAATTTGCCTGTCAATCTTAGTTATATTAACAACCATTTATAACGGCTTTTTTAACCTAATATATTAAAAATAGTTTCAAAATCAAGATTCTTTATGTAGAGATGGGCAGTAACCTGAATATCAGGCTGTTTGGATAGAATAACACTCCCCGGCAGCGGTTGATCAGCTGGCTGAGCTTTCACCGGATGGTTCTTCACCTACATTTAAACCCACAAAACTGTAAACAGATCTAATTTGATAGTTTTATTTCAGAAGTTATGTTTGTATTACCCAACAGCGCAAGATATCCCAAATGACATCCATGGGAGCATCTGTTTTCATGCCTAATGGGTTTACGTGCGTTCCTGATATACGATATCCTGCGTTGAGCACTGCAGATCGAAAGACTATGGATGATGGAGAAGTGCATTTTAGTGTTGCACAAACATTGTGCAAGCTCAAATACAGTGGAACATCGGGAAGTTCCTGCAAACAACATACATTATGGATGATCCGGAATTGGATAATGATTTCAAGGTTGGTGGAGAAAGATTACCTCTGAAATTGTTGTTAAGACGCCAACAATGCGATTATAAGCAGGATAATGATCCTTCATAGCTTTGACATCACCTAATATGGAAGTTACCCATTCCTGATCATGAATTGGCGCGGACCATATAGGCCCGCCCATGTTGTATCTCCAACCGCAATCACTGCACAGTTGTGGGACAACAGGGCCGAAGCCTGGAAGGTATCTCACACTTTTAGCCTGAGAAAAAACACACACAAAAAAAAAGAAAAAAAAAGAAAATTCAACTTCTTGTAGTGAACAGGCCAGGATAAGATTACAGGAATTACTTGTACCTTGTCAACTGCCCTCCCAAGCGGCTGAAGATGAAAAGCATCACAACCAGTGCACTGGTAAACATATGAAAGCTTTAGAGGAGTACTCTTCATTGCAATTGCAGAACTGCAAATGTTAGATAAGAGGTATGATCATTAATTTGCAAGGTAAAGAAACTTTTCGGGCTGGAATATTAAACCAAAAAGTAAATACAAAATCAGTTCAAAAATACATGTTACTCACGTGTACACTCGAACAAAAACACGTACGTAGAAATCCATTTGCACAGACAGAACGGGAACTATGTACCGTTTATAACGATTTGCATGGCTCTGGACCCAACCATAAGCAAATATAGTTAGACAATAGGAGGTAAATAGATGTTTGTGGTATAAAAGCATAGAATTAGCCCTAGGATGCCCAGGGTAAGACAATAGGAGATAAAATACATGACAAATAGAAATGTTTTAGCTTGGCTAAACTGAAAAAACACAGTTTTGCTTCACTTACAAAAAAAGAGTACCTCAATGCTGGCAAGGAGAATCCTCAAAGCCATTTCATGGCAGTATTTTGCTTTCAGTGTATACGAACCATATCTGTAAGTATATAATTTGTGAGCTCTAGAGAAATTTTTTTGAGTATTTGTCCCACTACAAATGGCCCATTATATTTCTCATTAAATAGAAGGGCATATATAGTCGAGCAGCAAGATTATTTACTTTAGAATAGTCTGAATAGTTCGTCAGTAGATTCTTACTTGGAGTAGCAAACCTCTGAATTACCATTTCCACCACAGAGCACTGCCATATCAGTTGCTGTGCACATTAACATGCCACCGTCAGCTACAGACTGGATGGCCGAGTCCAAAAATACAGATGGAGAACCATACGGGTCAAGGTCAACCTGAAAGACAAGTTCGTAAAAAGTGGGTTAGTAAGCATTACAATCAATATTAAGTAGAACAAGACCTCTAAGAATTGGAGCTCTTCCCTGATACATATTCAATGTTTCTCACTTGCCCAAAACGAACACAACAAAATTAAATAGAAATGTACTCTCTAGAATAGACAGAATAGAATTGGAGTTTAACTAAGTATGATAGTTCGACACCATACCACATCGAACTCTTTAGGATGAGTAAGCATGTAGACACGAGCATCAGCAAGATGAGACTCCACCTTTTCACTTGCCACAGGACCATTAAAATCAATGTTTCTCCTGCAGGATTCCACTGCCCCTGCAAAATGTGGCACGACTATATATTAGCATCAACTTGTCGGGTAATCTGGAAACAAAATCTTTTGCACTAATATAAAAGAAAGAGAACATGATTACCTTGATCATTGTCCAAAGCTACAATCTGACCTATCCCTTCTACTTCTCGTGCATACCTTAGTGCTCTTAAACCAGAGGCAGATAACGCCTGTAGGTTCAAGAGTAGTGTCATATAATTGTAATGGTAAATGTTTCAGTTAAGAACCAAAGACATAGTGATCAAAGAGATTAAGAAATGATCAGTACCTCCAGGACTCTAGGTGGCTTTACTTCACATTTAAATTTCAATTCTGTGGTTTTAACCAGGTCTTCTGAACTCACAGAAAGGCAAGCATCAGTTACACCTCCTTCCAAATCTTTATTAGAATCATCATTGTTTACGGTGTGTTCTGAAGAAGACACTTCAACATTTTTACAAGATTTTTTTTCTGAAATCTTCCGAGTTGCTCTCAGTATTCTTGACATCTTTAATTCATGCTCTTGCTTACGTTTAGATATAAACGTCCTTAATACAGCAATAGACGTATCCCGGTTGTTAACCTGTTAAATTAGAGAAATCATATCAGGCTAATATGATATGCTTACCAGTACACTCAAATTTTCAAATTGCAACACAGCTGTGGAAGTAAGACATGTACAAAGTTCTAGGTAAATACTACAAGAGTTTTCATTAAACCGTTATATTTCTTATACAAGTACTCTTTATCAATCTCATATAAGCCCCCACCAAAAAAGAAAATCAAAGCTACAGTTAATTCAATTTACAACCATCAGTACATCATTGACAACACCCTACTTGATGGATTCAAATTGAGAATGCATTCTACAATACTAGATGATACACCATCAGATGATACATCATCAGATGCTCAAAATAACATTTGTCATAGAAGATGCTAAAATATAGTGCATTTAACCATATTTCTGCTCTCATAGTTACAACGGAAGCAACCATATATGAACTAAGGCACTTAGGTACCCAGTAAAAAAAACTTAAAAACAGAACTCTCTCATGTCCACAGTTACTAAATCTAGTAACATTGTCCTTAGATGAGCATCTACATACTTCAATTTCAGCATAACATAATCACAGCATCAGGCATAATTTATTGCTACAAAGTTTACATTTGATCCAGACTATCGAATCCAGGAATCTGCAATCATAATCAATTAACGGAGTGACCAACTATAAAAATAGAACTCATTCAGCTGCGCTCAAGTTAAATAAGCACAAAATGCTCTAAACTAAAACATTATATTTCTTGCAGTATATGGATTCATGGGGAACCATGCATATCAGCTTTACAAGTTACACATCAATTATAAAGCCCTCGCCAAGAAGAAGATCAAAGTGAAGATTATTTCAATTTACATCCCTCATAGATGAAACCTAATGCTGATAATGTAGTTTGCATACCTCCATTCGAACCATTCTTATTTACTCATATTCCATACCAGATAGATGATACACCATCACCAAGCTCAGAAAAAAAATCAAGAAGATGCTTAGAATTTCTTGCTTTTAACCATATTCCTGAGCATAACATAGCCACTCAGTGTAGTAGTAGTAACATTATCCTTAAAATGAACTCCTATATACTCAGATTAGCATAACATAATCACAAATATTAAGCACAATCTATTCGACTAAAAATTTTATAAATTGACGCAGGCTATCAAATCTAGGATTTTGCAGTCATGCTAAGACATTAAATTCAATTCACATCCTAACAACCTAAACCCTACAAATCATACAAATTCAAGAAACCAAAACACGATCAGAAGCTAATTAACAATCAGTAAAGCCACCAACACAGGAAACAAAAACCTGGGTTTTGTTGAAGAACACTTCATTTCCAGCATGCATAAGAATCTCAGCCTCTCCCTCTTTGATTATCTTGAAATTGTTGAGATCAATGGGGTTATTCTTCCACTCAGCAGCACTACCTACTTGTTTCTTCGCCTCTTCTTCCCCGACACCCATCTTCTTAAACACTGCGTTTGACCCTTTCCCTTTTGCCCTTCCTCCTTTCTCTCTTTGATTTTCCTTGACCAATTTGCAAGCTACTGAATGAGATGAAAAATGGCGTTTTAGTGGTAGAAGGGATCTTCTCAGATTTGGGGTATCTTCAAGCCTCTTAAGAGCTACACAAAGAAGCAAGAAGGACTTCGAAATGGCGAAGAACATGAAAACTGTTAACTGCGGTTAAGTGGAACCTTTATATACATGACGGCTACTCGACCAGTTTGTTTTGGTGACTTGGAATGCCAACAAAAACAAACCCTACTTTGTAACATTACAATGATATACTAGTTTAAGGTAAAAATGATGAAATATAAATAAAATAATGATTTAACATGCTTAAATTTTCGGTGTAATTCTCGTAAGGTTAACTTTAAATTTTTAATATTTATTTTCAAAATTAAAAAAAAACCTTTTGTGGATATTGTAAATGAAAATTTTTTAAATAAAATTGATACAAGATAACGAGACTCTATATTGTTAAAATATTATCTTTTGAAAAAAAAAGTTAGATTTTTGACAAACAAAACAAATTTTATATATTTATATACAAAATGTTATAATTTACAAAATCACCTTTAAATTTTTTAGATAAATGGATCCAAGTTAAACACCCATATTTGATTTGCAGGTGATACTCTCTACATTCTAACAAAAATATCTTATTGCATTTAATTATTTGTTTTAACATTGTTTTTATAGAAATAACAAAATATGTAAAAGAAATATCATTTTATTGATGGTAAATTTATTTTATAAAAAAATTAATTCAACATATATTTTTTAATGAAGTAAGTATTTTCTTTTAGTATTAGTATTACATATATTATTGAGTAATAACGGTGAAATAGGAGGATAAATACTTTTGCATGTTCCAAGAATATCTTATTATATTTAATTATTAGTTCATTGTCCGCACCTTGTGCGGATTTTATTGTCTTATTATAACAATCTCCACCTAGACAACATAATCTAATACAAAATTTGGAAACACATATACAACTCTAGGATCTTGTCGCCAGATCCTCCTTGTTTCTCTTGACAGGGGGCTTTCTCACTCATCTAACAACGAGTGCCATGAACCAAATCCAAGCAATGCTTGAATTTGTGTGCGGTAACTGGTTTGGTCTTCATATCAGCTGGATTATGAAAAGTGTGTACCTTCTCCAAGATGATATCACCAAAAGCTACTAGCCGTGCCTTGTACCTTATGCCTTCTTTCCTCTTGAACACCCATTTGCATCCTATTGCCCTCTTACCTGCTGGAAGAGGAACCAGCTCCCACGTCTTGTTCTTATGGAGAGATTTCATCTCCTCACCCATAGCACCTACCCATCCTTCTTTATCCTGACTATGAATAGCCTCTCGAAAGTTGGATGGATCATCTGTGCCAATGACTAGAGCATAATTAACCATCTCCTCAAAACCATATCTTATAGGGGCCCTTGTGATGCGTCTGCTTCTGCTAGAAACAAGACTCTCAACCTGTTGTTGATCTACATCATGCTCACCACCTGCTGGTGTAGATGTGCTAGAATCTGAAAGCTCCACCTCCACTGCTGATCTGGATTCAGTCTCTGTAACTGCAGGTTTCTCAACTTCCTTGACATGTAGAAGCATTGCCTGTTCATCAAATACAGTATCTCGACTGATCATCCGTTTCTTTGCAACAGGATCCCAAAACTTGAAACCCTTCACACCTTTCTCATAACCTAGAAAAATGCACTTCTTAGACTTTGCATCCAACTTTGTTCGCTCATCACTTGGAATCAACACATATGCTGGACTCCCAAAAAATTTGATAAGTCTAAATCAGAACCAGTCCATACCTCCTCTGAAACCTTCCCGTCAAGAGAATTCCGGGGTGATCTATTCATCAAATAGACCGCCATGCTCACTGCCTTTGCCCAGAATTGCTTTGGAAGCCCTGCATTCAATCTAAGACACCGCGCTTTTTCTGTAATGAACCGATTCATTCTCTCAGAAACACCATTCTGTTGTGGTGTCTTCCGCACTGCATAATGTCTCTGAATGCCATGCTCACCACAAAAATTCTGAAACTGAGAATCCGTGTACTATGTCCTATTATCCGATCTCAGATACTTCACTTTCCTCCCTGTATGATTTTCCACTTCCGCCTTCCATAGCTTGAACTTGCTGAAGACTTCAGATTTATACTTTAGAAAATACACCCAGACCTTCCTTGAATAATCATCAATGAAAGTGGCGTAATACCTAGATCCTCCTAGTGATGACACCTGAGTTGGTCCCCACACATCAGAATGCACATAATCAAGAATTCCACCTGTGTTGTGCTGACCTGTCTTAAAAGACACCTTGGATTGTTTTCCCATCACGCAAAACTTGCAGAAGTCGATCTTTCAACTCTTCACACCATCCAGGAGACCTCGCTTGTGAAGCTCAATCATCCTCCTTTCGCCAATGTGACCCAGGCGCATATGCCACAGAGTTGTGTAATCTGTCTCAGAAGCCACGGCTGCAACTCCACCTGCAACGGTACTCCCTACCAACCGGTAGATATTACCCGATGTAATATGCCCCTTCATAACTGTCATTGCCCCCTTTCTCACCTTTACACATTCCTTTTCTATTTTGAAACAGAACCCTTTCACATGCAAAGACCCCAAGGAAATCAGATTTTTCTTTAGAGTTGGAATGTGACACACGTCAGTCAATGTTCGAATCACACCATCGTGCATCCTCACCTTTATCTGCCCAATGCCAACAACATCACAAGCCTTGTTGTCTCCTAATCGGACGGAGCCAAAAGTTCCAGACTTGTACGTCTCAAACCAATCTCTATTCGGAGTCATGTGAAACGAACATCCCTTATCCATGATCCATACATCTGAGTAGTTGCCTGATGTCACAGAGAGCATATCAGAATCTGCACCATCTGAGTCATCTTTCTGCACCACGTTTGCTAATCTTGAAGATTCCTCTGACTTCTTATCTTCGTACTTCTTCTTCCTGGCAGGACAATCACGTTTGAAATGACCCTCCTCCTTGCAGAAGTAATAAGTTACTGGCTTTTTACCCTTGGACTTAGACCTGGATTGCTTGTTGCTTCCTTATTGATTCTCTTTCGTCCTCCCTCTATCCTGGTTGCCTCTAACATACAACCCTTCGCTTTGAGAATTCTCACTGGTATGTTGTCGTCGTTCGGCTTGTGAAAGCAACGCTGTTGACACCGTATCAAGACTTATCTCGTCTTTCCCACACGTCAACGTCATCACCAGATTCTCATATGAAGAGGGTAGAGAACATAGCAAGATCATAGCTTTATCTTCATCTCCAAGTTTTACATCTACCCGAGCCAAGTCCCCAATAATTTGATTGAAAATATTCACGTGTTTCACCAAGTCAGAACCTTCCACCATTTTCAACCCATACAATCTTTGTTTGAGATACAATTTGCTAGACAAAGATTTTGACATATACCGTTTCTCCAATTGGGTCCAAATCTCTTGACAAGATTTTAGATCAATAACGTGGTATATTACCTCGTCTGTCAAACAAAGCCGAATGATTGACGCTGCCTTCTCCTGCATCTCCTCCCATTCGTCGTCTTTCAACGACTCCGGTTTTGTCTCCTTCAACGCCTTCAACATCCCCTACTGCGTTAGCAGATCCTTAACTCGTCGCTGCCAAAGACCGAAGTTGTCAGTTCCGTTGAATCGCGGAACCTCAAATTTTGCAACGGAACTCATCGACAACCTTGCTCTTGATACCACTTGTTGTGATCTTTCAACGAGTTACTTCAAAAATAGAGAGAAGAAGAAATTTTGTGGTTTTGCTGCACAAACCTTGCAGCTAGGGTTTTCAATATACTTTGGTGGATAATGAATACAACCCTAAACCTATCTATTTATAACCATAAATATATAGAATCTTCTATAAATAGATAGAATCCTCCGCGGGGGGCGGAGCTCCCCGCACCCCCTGTCGCCCCGGGACCATTAACCCATGGGCCCAAAATATGTTTCGCCTGGCCCATTGTATCAGTATACCTAGGTTTATTGTCTTATTATAACATTGTGTTATTTCCTTTTTGAGCCTAGAGGGCATAGCTCAGATTGGCTTTCTTTCCAGCCTAACGGCCTCTCCCTCTTTTGTTCTTTCTTTCTAGATCCGTGAAGGCCGGCCCATTCATGGCCCCATTATTCTTTTGTTTGGGCATGAGAACACAACTGATGGTGGGCCGGATCCATTCTCCCCTCTTCTCCTTTCTTTCCTTGGGTTCCTCCTCTTTGTCTTCCCTTGCAGCGGTCCATCCTTCCTTCTTCATTCTTTGGCCGTTAGAGACGAACAGAGAAGATCGAAACAACACCCCACTTTCGTTTGTGCTCCTCGTGTTAACATTTTCAACCCTCCATACGATCACACTTACACCTCACCATAGCATCAACGCCGCTTGAGTCTCCCTCCAAACTACAACCGGAAATCAAGTCCTGCCCTGCGCTCACCACTTAACCGTGCTCCTTCCAAGCTGCAGAACAGGCAAGAATGCCCTCCTTCCGGTCGTGCTTCCATCTTCTTGGCTGAGACCGATATAATCTTCTTTCTCTTGATTCCTCCTACTTACTCGAGAACAGTTCTTGAAATTCCCTTGAATCACCCCCTCTCTTCAAGTTTTTTCCAGAGAACAACGGTCGTGGGAACCGCCATCAAGCCATCTGTTTCACCTTCCGTGGAATCTGGACGCACGAAGACTGATCCAACTCCTTCAGGTGAACGCAACAAAGCAACGAGCCGGCTGTGGGAGAGTGTTGATCGAGCCACATCACCTTGGAGTCCACAGATCACGAGCACAAGCATGGTACCATTCCTTTCCTATACGACTAAGTTACAGTGTTGATTCTTGCACATGAAATCATAGAAAAACATAGCCCATGGGTTTTAAACTCCAAGCCTATGATATTTAGGAAATTGTCAAATGGTGCTCTCAGCAGGGTTTAAAGTTGGGTCTTCATTGTCTTGATTTAGCTTTACAAAAATGTAGGCAAGGGGTCTCGAACATGGGACTTGAAGCATGTTTTATTTACTTTCTTTTGCAAATCTGAGTAGAGTAATCGTTTTGGAGAGCATGTTTCGATGACTTAGAAATATCTTTTACCGTTGAAATTTTAATATGTTGTAGATGGATATACGTAGTTTATGGTATAAATATTAGCATACGATCAAACGGTTAGATTTAGATTTATGATGTTGTGAAGTAGGGTATCGAGTGTAGTTTTGGAGCTTGGAGGATTTTTAGCTAAGTTTGGATTTTGTTAGTTTTATAGACTACTTTGGTTTTCGTATGGACCTTTTAGGGTTGTAGGATGTTGTTTCACATAGTAAGGGTCCTAGACTATTTTGGGCACTTTTCGAAATTTTTGGAAAGTTAGGGGCGTTTTGGTAATTTTTGCAAAAGTTAGGATTTCTCAATCTTTCTTTCTGAAAACTTACTCACTAGTCTAGGATCCTGCTAGAAGTGTTGTAAGCCTTAGAATGATGATTATAAGACGTTCTTTCTTGACCAGGTAGTTGATAGTGATTGCACGAGCATACGATAATTATTAATGGTTGGTCGTCGATCTATTAAGGTAAGTCTTACGGATTTGTTTAGCTAACGATATGTATATGGTGTATATTATAGTAGTGGTGCATGTTGGATGTTTATGAGTGTAACTTGAGTAGGACACCATTACGGTATAAGTAGACCCAAGTGTATGGGAACGGGTCGTGGAATCACTTCCCAGCGCTGCCAGGTTACTGGGAAGCTCTCTGTGACCAGTCCATACCGGTATATGGTGAGATGCATTGGATCCACTCCGGCTGGTTTACAGGGACAAAGGCGAAGGTCGGGTGACCTTCGTACCACACAATCAGTTGAACTGATAGAAGTGAATCACCTAATGGAAGATAATAATATGATTGAGTGTGAGCATGCTATATGTTTCATTTCCGTATTGTGTCTGTATGTGCTACTTAGTATTAACTTATATATTGAATGACTAGCTAACGGTGTATACCGACGTTGTTAGACCTTTGCAGGTTAGGCAGTTGTTGAGGGATCCGTAAAGAGGTGGTATGTCGGGTTTTTATATTATTTTGTTTGGGTTTTTCTTTTGGGATTATTGTTGGTGACAAATTTTCATTATTATTTTAAATGGTTTCTTATTTGTGCCACACAATCAGTTGTAAGATTCAGCTAAGTTATTGTTAAACTAAGGTTGGGACCTATTGTGAGGTCCTAGCCAGTAACATCTCGGGTTCCAAGAATTTGGGGTGTTACATCAACGGCACATATAATGGATATTAATTCGTTATGAATAAAAATTATACTTGAACATAGTCAATTGGCCAAACGGATATTAATTAGTTATTACTAAAAAAAAAGTTATACTTGAACTTAGCCAAAATGTCAAGAAATGTTTGATTTATTTAATCTTTAAATCCTCTATTTATACAAGTTCACAAACTATCATTCTTACTTATTATCGATGTGGGATAGCAAAATTGTTGGTCAACGACCCAAAAAAAAGTATGCCAACGACCCACAAAACGGTAGGTCAATGACCCATATAAATGATATTAATCCGTTATTAATAAAAATCGCTAGTCAAACTTAGCTAAAAAGATAAGAAATGTATAATTTGTTTAATCTTCACATCCTTTATTTATACAAGTTCTCAAAATGTCATTCTAATTTAAATCGATGTGGGATACTAAAATTGCTGAAAATATTTAATGACCACAAAACAGTAGGTCAACGACCCATATAATGACACAAAACAATAGGTCAACGATACATATAATGGATATTAACCCGTTATTAATAAAAACTATACTTGAATTTAGCCAAAATGCCAAGAAATGTATAATTTGTTTAATCTTTAAACCCTCTATTTATACAAGTTCTCAAATTATTAGTATCTCACAAAATCATTGGTCAACGACCCACATAACAAAATATCATAACAACCCACAAAAAAGTAGGTCAACGAGACAACGACCCGCAAAAAAAGGTCAACGACCCATATAACGGATTAATCCGTTATTAATAAAAATTATACTTAAAATTATGATTTGTTTAATTTTCAAACCCACACTATCAGCCGGATAGAAAAATCGGTGTCGACCCGCAAAATAGCCGGATAGCAAAATCGCTTACGACCCACAAAATAGTGGGGCGTTGACCAACAAGACAGTAGGTCATAACGGATATTAATCCGTTATGAATAAAAATTATACTTAGGTCAATGACCTCTATAAAGGATATTAATCCGTTATTAATAAAAATTATATTTTAACTTAACCAAAAGGCCAAGAAATATATGATTTGTTTAACTTCATTACTATTCGGGCGGCCAAAAATTACCAATTGTACTATGGATGCTGTGAGAGCCTTTTCTTTCGGACCGAGTTCCGTCATTAGCCGAGATTTCCTTTGGCCGAGATTGGCCTAGCTGCACCCGCGGGCACGTAGGCCGCCCCTGCGGGTTCCCGCCCCTACGGCCCTATTATCCGCCCTTGCGGGTTACGGCGGCTGCAGCCGGTTTTGTTGACTCTTTGACCTACGCTTTACCCTTCTTTACCTTCTTCGTTTCACCTTGCTGAGCAAGGGTTTCCTCATACTTCCCAATCCAGTTCACGTCCTTTCTGCTTCTCCCTGGTTCCCTCTTGATCTTGTTTGGTTTGGAAGAGTTTTGATTGAGTTTGGATGTGTTGTGGCTTTTGTGGTTGATGATGGTGAGTATTGCTGTGCTTGGAAGCCAGTAAGTTGTTGGTGATCAGTATCTGAGCTAACCACAGCCGTGGTGAGCATCTTCCTCCCTGCTTCTTCATTCTTTCTTCTTCCTTTCTTGTTCTTCTTCTTCCTTAGCTTAGGATTAGATGATTGAATGTAGGACTAATGTATGTATGTGTATGTTGTGACCTATGTATGAATCTGGAAGAGAGTAGACGTGATTATTCAAGTGAAGAGTTAAAGAGAAGCCGCAAGGTTTCATTCTGCACTGTCGCTGCCCCGCGGCCAGAAGTCACCGCCCCGCGGTTACCGTGTCACAGCGGCCGCGTCGTGCCAGCGGCGTGCCTGCGTCCCGTGTCACAACGGCGTGCCTGCGTTTGCCAGCGTCCCTTGTCACCGCCCCCGCGGCTACGTTCCGCCGCACCCGCGGTTGCTTGCCTCCGCCGTTGCGCCCCTTTGTTACGCAGGTGCGCTTTGTCCCAGGTCTACCTAAAGCTAGGTAGATCCTCTCCTTTCTAGTATGAGGAACTTAGTACCATGCTAGGATTCGGATGTAGATGAGTATGATATGGAATTGCCGGTTAGGGCTTTGAGGTTTATGAGTTGGATATGATCCCTTATGGATCCCTTGGGTCTAGGTGTGACCCTTTGTGTGATAGAAGTTTGATATTTATGTATGCCTTGTATAGGCCGTGTTATCCTCTAGTTTGGAGTGGATTGAGTTGAGGTTGATCCAGTGAGACAACTACGAGGTTGAGGTAAGTCCGTGAGACTTACTTAGTTGCCATTACTTTATAGGATGTTGTGCATGAGTGGTGTGTGTTATATGTTTATAGCATGTGTTATGATGGTCACCGACCTATGGTATATTGTTTGCCCATTGTAGGGCTGTGATAACTTGCCCTTTCATCCCGCTGGGAGTCTGGGAGGTTCTCTGTAGGCAGGCCAGACCTGGTAAACGGTTCGGGCACTTCCCATTCCCTTAGGGTACACGGGGTAGTGTTCCAGGCACCATTCCAGCTGGTTATTGGATCCAGAGGCGAGGTTTATATTCCTCGTGTCACTGGGGCGGTATCGGGGTTATGGGTTATTTTGATGTACAGTTTGGTTTGTTTGTACTCAGCGGTACATTGTATTACCTTTTGATCTATATATATATATATATATATATATATATATATATATATATATATATATATATATATATATATATATATATATATATATATATATATATATATATATATATATATATATATATCAGTTTCATGTTTTGTTTTAATCTATCGGTATATATATATCAGTTTCATGTTTTGTTTTAATCTATCGGTGCCTTGTTGTAAGATCAGCGAAATTGTTGTCAGGCTAGAGTCAGGATTCATTGTGAGATCCTAGCCTAGTAGCACTCCGAGTCCTGCGGATTTGGGGTGTTACAAAGTTGGTATCAGAGCCCAGGTTGACAACAATGGCACTAGTAATCTGCAATAAAGGTCGAATAGATAACTAATGTTTTCAAAAGGTTTTGGTTTTGAAATGAGTACAAATGTTTTGGGATACCGTGTACGGGAGCCATCACCCCTCTGAAGACCTCGACAATATAGATATATATATAGATATTCTGCTGTGATTGATTTGTGATATATCTATACATATGGCATATATATAGCCTTCTAAGATAGGTTTATGTCCTCTGTAGATGGTTCAGACTAGAGCCTTACCTGCAACTGGACGAGGTAGAGGTAGAGGTAGACCCCCTCTAGGTAGAGGACGGGGTAGGATTCCTGCTGTTGAGCCACGTGCAGCAGAGGAGGTCCACAAGGAGGTTGCTGAGAGTGTCGTTCCTGAGGCTGGGAACGGTGCAACTGAGGGACAGGGGCCACAGAGAGCCCAGTCTAGTGATTCTGATCGCGTCGAGCATAGTTTCAGGCTTATATCAGACGTGTTGAGGGGCCGCCAGGTACCAAATGTACAGGTACCTGCTGCTGAGATTGCTCGGGCTCATCTGAGAGGTCCCACACCGTTACTCAGGTACCAGATGTACAGGTACCTGCTGCTGAGATTGCTCGGGCTCTAGAGGAGCGTAGAGGGCCTAGACCAAACACTTGGTTGAAGGCTTTCCATCAGATGGGAGTACCCCCTTTCACAGGGAAAGTGGGGCTAGAGGTGGAGCTTTGGATAGGACATGTAGACTCAGCTCTGGAGTCTATTAGATGTCCATAGGTAGATTGAGCTGGTGCAGACCTTGTTCAGAGATTTGGCACAACACTGGTGGAGATCTGTACGAGTACAGGTTACTAGTTATGAGCAGATGAGGACTCTGATCCGAGAGCGTTTCTGCCCTGCCTCGTTGAGGAGGGAGAAACTGCGAGACTTTGTTGAGGCTGGGTTTGAGGATGTACCGGTCTCAGAGGCTATTAGGAGATTTCAGGAGGAGCTGGCATTGCTGGGTCCACTGCGAGACCTTGGTCGACTATCAACACTGGTGTATTTATTTTCCCGACGTCTGAGGGATACTACCCGTCCCTATATGGCGGGTTTTCACTGCGAGACCTTGGTCGATTATCAGGACCGGGCTTCTGACTAAGAGAGAGAGAGAGAGCTAGCCAGAGGAGAGCTTCTCAGACCGGAGGGTCTGAAAAGAGACAGAGGACTGGTCAGACCAGTGGTACTGGTGGAGCTGCTGGTTCAGGGCGAGGCCAGAGTCGCCAGAGTCGTCCTCCATCTGCACCGGGTGCAGATAGGGAGTGCAGTGCTTCAACTGCAGTGAGTATGGGCATATGAGGTCAGAGTGTACTAGGCAGCCGGTGACTTGTTTCACTTGTGGCCGACCTGGTCATAGAGCTACCTTCTGTAGACGAGGGAGAGCTTCATCACAGCAGGATTCTTCTCCTGCTAGTGCAGCAGGAGGTGGACATAGACCACCTCAGCAGCAGCTGCAGAGTCAGGGACAACAGAGGGTCCCAAATCGCCCTACGACTCAGGGATCTGCTCTTGCGCCGAGTAGAGGCAGAGGCCGTGGTGGGGGCACCACTGATACCAGAGGCCCACAGGGCCGAGTTTTTGAGTTGAGGATTGCAGAGGAGCCAGCTGCACCTACTGCTACAGGTACCATTCTGATTCATGGTTTACCTATTAGAGTTTTATTTGATACTAGTGCTACGCATTCTTTTATTTATGATGCCTGTATAGAGCGTCTGAGTTTAGATACAGTTGAGGGGATGCCCTTTATTATAGGGTTACCCGATGGTGGTAGGGTCAGAGGTACCCGTGAGATTCACGGTTGTCCCATTTCTGTAGGGACTCGTGTGTTACTAGTTGACTTCTTTGTCATGCCATTAGAGCATGAGGAAGTTATACTAGGTATGGATTGGATGGCTAGACATTCTGCAGTCTTAGATGTAGGTAGGAGGACTGTTACCCTCTCTACCGAATTAGGCCAGATAGAGGTTTTCCGAGGTTGGGACCTTGGAAAGGTAGGTACAGTTATTAGTGTTATACGGGCAGCTAGACTGATTGCACAGGGTTGTGAGGCCTTCTGGTGTTATGCCATGAAGGAGGGGGAGAGTCCAGTGTTAGAGGATATCCCAGTGGTCTGTGAGTTTACTGATGTCTTTGCTGAGCCGTCCAGTTTGCCGCCTCAGAGGAGTGTGGATTTCAGTATCGAGTTATAGCCTGGTACGAGTCCCATCTCGAAGGCCCCATACCGGATGGCGCATGTCGAGATGTTGGAGCTGAAGAAGCAACTCGAGGAGTTGGCTGAGAAGGGCTTCATTCGCCCTAGCATGTCCCCATGGGGAGCACCTGTCCTCTTCGTACGGAAGAAGGACGGATCGCTGAGATTGTGTATTGATTACAGAGAGCTGAACAAGGTGACCATCAAGAACAAGTATCCACTGTCGCGCATTGATGACTTGTTAGATCAGCTACAGGGAGCGACTGTGTTCTCCAGGATTGACCTGCGTTCCGGGTATCACCAATTGAGGGTGAGGGAGCAGGATGTGCACCGAACAGCATTCCGGACCAGATATGGCCACTACGAGTTTGTAGTGATGCCATTTGGGCTAACGAATGCCCCAGCCGTCTTTATGGAGTTGATGAACAATATCTTCATCGACTTCCTGGATCAGTTTGTGGTGGTTTCCATTGATGACATTCTGGTATATTCTCGTGGCAATGAGAAGCATGCAGGACATCTGAGGACTGTATTTCAGGTTTTGCGGGATAGAGAACTTTATGCAAAGTTCTCTAAGTGCGAGTTCTGGATGCCAGAGGTAGCATTCCTGGGTCACATTGTATCCGCCGAGGGGATCAAGGTTGATCCGGCGAAGATAGAGGCAGTAGCTGCATGGCCGACACCGACGAACGTCAAGGAAGTACGTAGCTTCCTTGGTCTAGCCGGTTATTACAGACGCTTCGTGGAGGGTTTTTCTGTGATTGCCCGTCCACTGACGAGTTTGCTGAGGAAGACTACCAGATTTGTGTGGTTTGATCAGTGTATGCAGAGTTTTGAGGAGCTGAAGAGACGTCTGACTTCTGCTCCTGTTTTGGCACAGCCAGAAGGTACTGAGGATTTCGTAGTATACAGTGATGCATCCAAGCTAGGCTTGGGATGTGTGTTGATTCAGAGAGGCAGGGTGATTGCATATGCGTCTCGACAGTTGAAGACGTATGAGGAGAACTACCCGACTCATGATCTGGAGTTGGCAGCGGTAGTTCATGCACTGAAGATCTGGAGACATTACATGTATGATGTTACATGTCAGATCTTCACAGACCATCAGAGTTTGAAGTACATTTTCATGCAGCGGGAATTGAATAACCGCCAGCGTAGGTGACTTGAGCTGATCAAGGATTTTGATCTGGAGATTCTGTATCATCCAGGGAAGGCGAACGTTGTCGCCGACGTCCTGAGCAGGAAGACGCCTTGAGAGTAGGCGATTGCGAGGCTGACAGTTCAGCAGCAGTTACAGAGGGATTTGATCTGGCTAGAGTTGGACATCCAGTTTCCTGATGAGGATGCCCAGCTGCGTACATTAGATGTCCTTCCTGATCTGTTGGATGAAATCCGACAGAAACAGGAGACCTGCCCGACGTTACAGAGGTTCAGAGATAGGATGTCTCGGGATGAGGCACCACAGTTCCTGCTGGGAGCAGATAGAGTTTTGAGACGCCATGGTCGTGTCTGTGTACCTGCTGATACAGAGTTGAGACAGAGGATATTACAGGAGGCTCACTGTACACCTTACTCGGTACATCCCGGTACGAGTAAGATGTATCAGGACCTGAGACGTATATATTGGTGGGGAGGGCTAAAGCCCAATGTGGCCAGATTTGTGGCACGGTGTGCGACCTGCCAGCAGGTCAAGATCGAGCATTTTAGACCTAGGGGTGAGCTCCATCCACTTCCTGTTCCACAGAGGAAGTGGGAGGACGTCACCATGGACTTTGTGACTAGACTGAGGTTGAGCCGGAGTTTTGACGCCATCTGGGTCATAGTAGACAGATTGACAAAGACGGCACGTTTCATTCCTATCAGGGAGACGTGGCCGGTGAGCAGATTAGCTGAGGAGTACACTAGGCAGATAGTGAGACTCCATGGTGTACCGAGGACGATCGTCTCAGACAGAGATGGACGATTTACCTCGAAATTCTAGCAGCAGATTCAGACTGCCCTGGGGACAAGTTTACACTTCACGACTGCATTTCATCCTCAAACAGATGGTCAGTCAGAGAGGACCATTCAGATGCTGGAGGATATGTTGCGAGCTTGTGTGTTGGATTGGGGACAGGTGTGGACGGATCATCTCCCACTGGTTGAGTTCTCCTACAACAACAGCTGGCATGCATCTATTGGGATGACCCCATATGAGGCACTGTATGGACAAAGATGTCATACCCCGTTATGCTGGGATGAGCAGAGCAGTGTCAGTGGTTTAGCACCTGATCAGATTTAGGATGATATGGCTCGAGTAGCATTGATCAGAGAGCGTATGCTGGCTGCGCAGAGCTGTCAGAAGTCGTATGCTGATAGGAGGCGTAGACCTCTGGAGTTCAGGGTTAGAGCCCATGTGTGGCTGAGGGTGTCTCCAACACGAGGTGTTAGGCGTATTGGCATTAAGGGGAAGTTGAGCCCCCGATATGTCGGACCGTTCGAGATACTGGATCGGGTTGGGAGTGCCGCTTACAGATTGGCCTTGCCTCCGAGATTAGAGGGTGTTCACCCTGTGTTTCACGTGTCTCAGCTGAGGAAGTATATACCAGATCCGTGACACATCGTGAGTTATAAGGATTTGGTGGTTGAGCCGGACCACACTTTTGTTGAGCATCCGATTGCAGTCCTAGAACGAGGTATGAGACGCCTGCGTTCGAAGGACATATCTATGCTTAGGATACAGTGGTCGAGACGAGGACATGAGGAGACTACATGGGAGACTGAGGATAGTATCCAGAGGAACTATCTAGAGTTCTATGCAGAGATAGGTGCACCAGTAGGATCACCGAGTAGATCTTAGTACTAGCTTGGTGAGTCTTATGTGCTTACATGCTGATATGCTATGATATGTTATTTCATGCTAGCTTTTTGTGATTATGATCTTATTAGATCTTGTTGTGCTAGTATGATTTTGTTATAGCTGGAGATGGCTCTTTCCTCCATGCTATTGGGATATATGATGTTTTGGCTAGAGATGGTTTCCCTCTAGGCCTTGGACAGTATAGTTGCTGCTGGAGTGGATGGTTTCCTCCATGCTTATGTTGAGGTTATAGAGAGAGTTGTACCTCGGCTTCTGAGTCCGAGTGTTTTCTGGATCTTGCAAGTTTCGGGACGAAACTTGTTTTTAGGGGGTGAGATGTGAGAGCCTTTTCTTTCGGACCGAGTTCCGTCCTTAGCCGAGATTTCCTTTGGCCGAGATTGGCCTAGCCGCACCCGCGGGCACGTAGGCCGCCCCTGCGGGTTCCCGCCCCTGCGGCCCTGTGATCCGTCCTTGCGGGTTACGGCGGCTGCAGCCGGTTTTGTTGACTCTTTGACCTACGCTTTACCCTTCTTTACCTTCTTCGTTTCACCTTGCTGAGCAAGGGTTTCCTCATACTTCCCAATCCAGTTCACGTCCTTTTTGCTTATCCCTGGTTCCCTCTTGATCTTGTTTGGTTTGGAAGAGTTTGGATTGAGTTTGGATGTGTTGTGGATTTTTTGGTTGATGATGGTGTGTACTGCTGTGCTTGGAAGCCAGTAAGTTGTTGGTGATCAGTATCTGAGCTAACCACAGCCGTGGTGAGCATCTTCCTCCCTGCTTCTTCATTCTTTCTTCTTTCTTTCTTGTTCTTCTTCCTCCTTAGCTTAGGATTAGATGATTGAATGTAGG
Source organism: Fagopyrum tataricum (assembly GCA_002319775.1). Lineage (NCBI taxonomy): Eukaryota > Viridiplantae > Streptophyta > Magnoliopsida > Caryophyllales > Polygonaceae > Fagopyrum > Fagopyrum tataricum. The sequence continues at coordinate 47,843,231 of CM008282.1, forward strand.
ACTGATATATGTATGTGTATGTTGTGACCTATGTATGAATCTGGAAGAGAGTAGACGTGATTGATCAAGTGAAAAGTTAAAGAGAAGCCGCGAGGTTTCATTCTGCACTGTCGCCGCCCCCGCGGCCAGAAGTCACCGCCCCCCGCGGTTACCGTGTCACAGCGTCCCTTGTCACCGCCTCCGCGGCTACCTTCCGCCGCACCCGCGGTTGCTTGCCTCCGCCCCTGCGCCCCTTTGTTACGCAGGTGCGCTTTGTCCCGGGTCTACCTAAAGCTAGGTAGATCCATTCCATCTGGTTATTGGACCCAGAGGCGAGGTTTATATTCCTCGTGTCACTTATGTTTATATGGATTTTTATATATGAGTTGATTGGTGGACTTTATAAAGATAATGAACCGGGTAAATGTGTGAAAGCATGCTGAAGTGTTTATCCTTTCTGATGTGTGTTTGTGCTCTAGCATATTCCTATATTTGTGTATGATTAGCTAACGGTTTCATACCGTGTTGTAGACACTTTGCAGGATAGGAGAGCTGCAGAGTGATCCAGAGTGGGTGATCCGCTGAGGGCTCCGTACACTGGGGCGGTATCGGGGTTATGGGTTATTTTGATGTACAGTTTGGTTTGTTTGTACTCAGCGGTACATTGTATTACCTTTTGATCTATATATATGTATATATATATATATATATATATATATATATATATATATATATATATATATATATATATATATCAGTTTCATGTTTTGTTTTAATCTATCGGTGCCTTGTTGTAAGATCAGTGAAATTGTTGTCAGGCTAAGGTCAGGATCCATTGTGAGATCCTAACCTAGTAGCACTCCGAGTCCTGCGGATTTGGGGTGTTATAGATGCGGAATCCGCTTGCGCACCAGCTTGGGACGGATGCGGAATCCACATCCGCCCCAACTTTCAGGCTGAGGTGGATGCGCAATCCTCATCCGCCCCAGCTTGGAGCAGATGCGGATTCTGACTGCGGTTTATTTTTGTCCTGGCGCAGTCGGAATGCGCGTCCGCCCCGTGCCGTTAGTACATTTTGCCCACTCGATTAACATCACTCTTTGTTTAATCTTTAAACCCTCTATTTATACATGTTCTCAAACTATCACCCTTACCAATAATCGATGTGAGATAGCAACGTTCAACAAAAGTAAAGTGAAATTGTTCCAAAAAAAATTGTGTAATTAAAAATTAAAAGATTTGATGGCTAAAAATAATTTTAAAAAAATAAAGATTTTGTGGTGTTTATTGTGGGAGAGATAAAAAGTAATGTGTTCCAAAAAATAATGTAATTTAAAAAAATTTAAAGATTTGATTCAATGTATATTTTTTAGACAATTTTTTAAAATTTTAGTATATCATTTTAGAAAAATACTTGATTCAACGTTTTTTTTAAAAGAATGTACGTAGATCACCCGGTTCGATCGGCTTTGTTGCACTACGTACGGATGCGGAGTTCACATCCGCCCCAACTTTCAGGCTGAGGCAAATTCGAAATCAGCATCAGCCCAAAAAAAATTCTCAGGCCGAGACCAAACGTAGTAGTGTGGGAAAAATCTTTAACGCATGCGGAATCAACATGCGCCTCACCCTATGGCGGATGCGCAATCCTCATCCGCCCCAGTTTGGGGTAGATGCGGATTCTGACTGCGCTTTATTTTTTCCCTGGCGCAGTCAAAATGCGCATCCGCCCCATGCCATTAGTACATTTTGCCCGTCCGATTAACATCACTCTTTGTTTAATTTTTAAACCCTCTATTTATACATGTTCACAAACTATCAGCCTTACTAATAACCGATGTGAGATAGCAACGTTCAAGAAAAGTAATGTGAAATTGTTCCAAAAAATTTGTGTGATTAAAAATTAAAAGATTTGATGGCTAATTTAAAAAATAAATATTTTATGGCGTTTATTGTGGGAGAGATAAAAAGTAACGGTGTTCCAAAAAATAATATAATTAAAAAAAATTAAAGATTTAATTCAACGTATATTTATACAGTTTTTTAAAATTTTAGTACATCATTTTAGAAAAATATTTGATTCATTTTTTTTTTTAAGAATGTACGTAGATCACCCGGTTCGATCGGCTTAGCCGCACTACGTTCGGATCGGGTAGTAAGTCGTGGCCCATTGTTGGAGATACCCTCTCAATATCAGTTTTTCCATACATGCTGCTTGGAGATTCGAGTTGTCAGGAGGATTCGAACTCGAATCTCCAAGCTAACCACTTAAGGAGTCTAACACCACATCCACTAGACCAATTGAGTATTAGTATTCAACGTATATTAATAAGTAATAATGTTATTACTGATTCAACGTATATTAATAAGTAAAAACGGTGAAATAGGAGGATAAATACTTTTGGATCACGCACTACCTGAAAAAATATGACAAATATAAATGGAATGTAAGTTAGAGTTGGGCTTCGTATTCGAAGTCTATACAAAGTTTACTCTACTAAGGCTCATTATGAGATGATATTTAGAATAGTAATTACAACTTATCCCAAAATGATGGTTATTGTCCACAACTTCTAAAGTCGGGATATTCTATACACCCCTCCGAAGGTGAGGCAATTTCCGGTGATTAAATTCTACGCTATAAGAACATTAAAGGTTAAAACCCTCGATTTTAGGAGAAAAAACTCAAACAATAAATAGATAATTTATGATTATGTAAAATCTAAAAATAGTTAAAAATATCAGACTTATATACTTACATAAGCATTTCGAATATGAATGTTTGATAGCCAAATTAAGATTCTATAATACCGATTGTTTGTATATATGTATAATTTTATTCATTACTTCAAACAAATAAGTTTGGTACTTATAAAAAAAAATATGTATAATTTAGGTTCGAAAGAGATCCATTATTACTATAATATTGTTAGGAATCATTTGGGATTGTTAAGAATCATTTTCAATCGAATATTACCGAATCAATTCAAAAACATGTTTGTTTATCATCTAAAATGAAATGTTATGAGCCCTTTTAACACAGGAAAAATAACTTAGTCATTTTCATTTTATTTTTATTTTTTAACCGTTTTCCATTCCGCATTCATTTAATCGCTCTAACCAATAAACCAAACGGTACTAAATGTTACTTCTTCTTTTTTTATGAAAATATTCATATAAATTAAACCAATTCAGTCAATAGCCATTACATGAATAGCATGAGGCAGTATCCCATCAAAGCATCAACAACGAAGTTGCAAGATGTAGGATTGTGGCTAACGGTGAAGAAAGTGAAGCCTTCACACAAGGTTTTGCATTCCTCCAACATGTGTCCTCCGTACGACATGTTGGGAGTGTTGTTGTTGAACCATCTAACCACAACTTCAGAATCAGATTAAACGATTACGTTGTTCCATCCTCGACTACATGCCTCCAAGACTCCGAGTTTAAGAGTTGCCACCTCTGCCCACCACGTCGGACACCTTTCAATAACCCATTTAGAATGGGCGCCCAAAACATCCCCGGCCATTTGCATTTTTGCCGACAACATCAAGGCCCATACCAGAGCCATCAAGTAGTGACACATCAACATTGACCTTGATACAGGACCTTGGTGGAGGTTCCTATAACACCCTAAATCCGTAGGACTCGAGGTGCTACTGGGCTAAGATCTCACAATGGATCCTGACCCTAGCCTGACAACAAGTTCACTGAATCTTACAACAAGATATCAATAGATTAAATACAAAACATCAAACTGATATATAAATATCAAAAGGTTATATAGAGTACTGCTGAGTACAAAGTCAAAACAGAAATCCGTACAACATAAATCACCCAAATCCCACGATATCGCCCCAGTGTACAGAACCCTCAGCAGATCACCCCTCCGGATCACTCTGCAGCTCTCCTAACCTGCAAAGGATCTACAACACGGTATAAAACCGTTAGCTAACCATTCACATATATAAGAAGATGCTAGAGCACAAACACATATCAGAAATTATAACATATCAACATGCTTTCACACATTTACCCGGTTTATTATCTTTAATAATTTCAATCACTCAATTGTATAAATAGATGTATATGATATATGTGACACGAGAAATATAATCCTCGCCTCTGGGTGCTATAGCCAGCTGGAGTAGTATCGGCACACCTCCCGTGTACCCTATGGGAGTGGTGAGGGTCCTTCCCGTATACCAGATCTGGCCTGACTGCAGAGAACCTCCCAGACTCCACCACGGGATGAAAGTGAAAGGTTATCACGGCCACTACAATGGGCGGTCAATATAATATAGGTCGGTAATGAACCATATCGCATGCTATAAAGCATATAACAAACACCACTCAAGCATACATCCAATATGAGGATAGTAACTAAGTAAGTCCTATGGACTTACCTCAACCTCAGAAGTAGTATCACTACGATCAACTCTAACTCAGGTCCACTCCAAACTGGAGGACAACACGGCCTATACAATGCATACATAAATATATATCAAACTCCTATCACACAAAGGGGTCACACCTAGACCCAAGGGATCCATAAGGATCATGTCCAACTCGTAAACCTCAAAGCCGTAACTGGCATATCTATATCATACTCATCAACATCCAATACCTAGCATGGTATTAAGTCCCTCATACTAGGAAAGGAAAGGGGCTACCCAACTATAGGTAATCCCAAAACAAGACGCACCTGCATGATCAAGGGACGCAGGGGCGGAAAAGACTATCCGCAGGCGCGGCAGGGAGCAGCCGCAGGCGCGGTGACAAGGGACGCAGGCAACGTAGGCAAGGCGCGGGCGCTGCGGCACGGCTTCCGCAGGGGCGGCGGCTTCTAGGCGCGGGGGCGGCGCCGGTGCAGAGCGTGATTCCGCGGCTTCTCTTCGGCTCTTCACGTGATCAAATCACGTCTTCTCTCATCCAAATTCACACACATACATATACATACACATTCCAACATTAATCTATGATCAATACATCTAATCCTAAGCTAAGGAAGGAAGAACAAGAAAGAAAGAAAAGGAAGGAGAAGCAAGGAGCTCACCTCCACTGTTGTGATCACCCAAGGAAGTATAGAACAAACTCTCAGCTGGCCTCTGAAGCTCAGCAAACATACACATAACAACCAACAACACCAAGCCACACCAAACTCTAGCAAACTCCAAGAGATTCTCAAGGAAGATCAAGGGAAGGGATGAAGAAGCAAGAAGGACGTAGGAAGGGCTGGAGTGGAATAAGAAGTGAAGTGAAACCCTTGCTCAGCAAGGTAAGAAGTAAGGGAAAAGGGTAAAGCACGGGTCAAAGGAGTCAACAAAACCGGCGGAAACCCGCAGGGGCGGCAGTCATGCCCGCGGGTGCGGAAAGGCCAATCTCGGCCAAAGCCAATCGCGGCTAAGGTCCAATCTCGGTCCGAAAGACTAAGGCTCTTACATCTCACCCCCCCCCCCCCCCTCCCTCTAAAAACAAGTTTCCTCCCAAAACTTGCAAAGTTGTGAACAACACAACCTCATGTCTAATAACGTGCCAAAACTGTTGGAAAAAAGTAGCATGCAATCCATCACAACTAGGAGCCTTCCTAAGGTGCATGTTCTTCACAACCAAGCAAATATCACCATCTCTCGGTTCACTGTCGAGCTAAGAGTTCATATCGTCCGAAACTAGCCTCTCAATAACTTTAACAGTGCCACCAACATTATTTTGTCCATTATTGGCCAAGAAAATATTCTACAAGTAGCTAACTATTTGGGCTTCGATCTGCTCATCACCTGAATGCACTGTACCCGTGTTGTCTATGATATATTTGATTTATTCTTCTTCCTCCTCATGGTAGCTTTGTGATGAAAGTATGATGTATTTTTGTTGCCTATATATATTAGAAATTATTGTTTTAGTTAAGTAATCTAATAATTTGATTTATTCCTAAAATATTACTCCGTATTGATTTTTAAAAAAATTATAAAATTTTGACTAAAAAGGCTTTGATTTTTTTAATAAAATGGTGGTTGTTTTTTGAAAAAACATGTATAAAAAGTCTACACTTTTGTTTAATCAAGGAAGAGTTGCAACTAGGAAAATGCAAATATTGTAGTTAGTGTGTTTCAAACTCGGATGAAATGGGGTAGTAGGCCTCTACTGTATAATTGAGCATCATTATGAATTATTTATAAAGATTAATTGAAAGGGTTAATTAGTAATTTCATTTTAGTATAACTCAAGCTCAATCTATTTAATAAAGTTCAGGTCCACTCGGGTTACACAAGGTTCGTCAAAAATACATATCTTGTAGTTGATGGGTTTCGAACTCTGGATGATAGACCCTCTCACCCTTATACCAGCTAGACTAATTAAACTTGGTAATCTATTGTTATTTTCTTAAAGTTATATTTAATGCATACTTACACAAAAAAGTGTTACACAAACATAACTCGATTTACAAAAATTTGTAATTACCCATACCTATCGATTTACAAAAGGCCATCGATTTACACAAGGCCGTCGATTTTATGTATATGTTGTTTATGTAATAACCGATTTAATAATACCGAGTTACACAAGGTCCGTCAAATCGAGTTACACAAAGTCTGAGTTTCATAACTATAATACAAATCTTGTACACAAATCCTTATACAAATCATCCGACAAGTCTCGATTTACACAATGCTCGAATTACACAAAGCCTATCGATTTCGATTTACACAAGTCTATCAATATCAATTTACACAAGCCTATCTATATACACAAGCCCTAACGACTTTATCTACACAAATCGAGTTAAACAATCCCACCTCTTTACATAAGAGTTAACGACTTTATCTACACAAGGCAGCGTGTGCGCATAGCGCCACTCCAACTATCAAGTCCTTGTCACTCTTTGTTCCTCTGCTACCGTTGAACTGGATCACCGCCAACGAGTATAGAGCATGAGTGTGACCCCTCATCGCCACCTTGTCCATCAACGACGCTCCGCTACTCCGTTTCTCTGAAAGTGTAAGAGTCTTAGTCTTTTGGAGCTGAGACAACTTAGCCGCCCCGCGGGTCCGTGGAGCCGCCCCTGCGGCTTGCGCAGTGTTCCGCCCCTGCGGCCAGGAATTTCTGCCCCTGCGGTTTCCTGCGGCTGCAGCCGGCTTTGTTGACCGGTTGACCCGTGCTTTACCTTCTCTTCCTTACCCTCTTCTTACCTTGGGAGCAAGGGTTTCTTCTATAAGAGCCGTAGTCTTTCGGACCGAGATCGGACCATAGCCGAGATTGGCTTTGGGCCGAGATCGTCCAGCCGCACCCACGGGCACATGGTGCCGCCCCTGCGGCTTCTCGCCCATGCGGTCCTGGCTGCCGCCCCTGCGGTTTCCGGCGGCTGCAGCCGGCTTTGTTGACTCCTTTGACCCGTGCTTTACCCTTTACTCTTCTTATTCCTTACCTTAGCTGATCAAGGGTTCCTTCTTCATCTTTCTCCTTCTTCATCTTTCTTTCCAGCTCTCACCCATTGCTTGCCTCTCCTTCTCCCCTGCCTTCCTTGATTTTCTTGTTCTTGTTCTTTTTTGGCTTTGGAAGCAGTTGTGAGTGTAACTTGTGTTAGTGGTGGATGGCATGATGTATGCTGAGCTTGGAAGCCAGCTGCTAAGTGTGTGGTCTTCCCCTGCAGCTTAGAACTCCCAAGGTGGTAAGTGATTCTTGCTTCTTCTCTTTCCTTTCCTTGATTCCATCTCTTTAGCTTAGGTTTAGATGCATGTATAGGTGTGTGTTGATGTGGGTTTATGTATATATATACTTGTATGTAACTTTGGATGAGTGAAGACGTGATTTGATCACGAGAAGAGCCGAAGAGAAGCCGCGGGATAACTTCCTGCGTTGTCGCCGCCCGCGGCCAAAGCCGCCGCCCCGCGGCACCTTGCGCAGCGCCAGCCCGTGCCAGCGGCGTGCCAGCGTTGCCAGCGCCCGTGTTCACCGCCCCGCGGCTGAGTGCCGCCGCGCCTGCGGTCGCCTGTGTTCCGCCCCTGCGTCTCTCCTTCACGCAGGTGCGTCTTGTTCCGGTTCTACCTTGAGTAAGGTAGATCCTTTCCTTTCATAGTATGAGCGGTCTAGTAGTATGCTAGGTACGAGTATGAGGTTGGAATGAGAGTGAGTACGGTATGTTATGCCGGTTACGACTTTGAGGTTACGAGTTGGAATATGATCCTTATGGATCCCTTGGGTCTAGGTGTGACCCTGTTATAGATATGAGTGTGATGTATCTTGATACCTTGTTTAGGTTGTGTTGATCTCCAGAGAGGAGCCGTTTGAGTTTGAACTCCGAGGTTGAGGTAAGTCCATAGGACTTACTTAGCTACTATCCTTATATTGGATGTATGCTTGAGTGGTGTGTGTGTTATATGCTTTATAGCATGTGTTATTATGGTCACCGACCTATGTTATATTGACCGCCCATTGTAGTGGCCGTGATAACCTTTCCCTTTCATCCCGTAGTGGAGTCTGGGAGGTTCTCTGTAGTCAGGCCAGATCTGGTATAAAGGAAGGACCCTCACCACTCCCATAGGGTACACGGGAGGTGTGCTGATACTACTCCAGCTGGCTAGAGTACTCAGAGCGGGGATTATATTCCTCGTGTCACATATCTTCATATACATCTATTTATACGATTAAGTGATTTAACTTATTAAAGATAATAAACCGGGTAAATGTGATATCATGCTGAAGTGTTTATATTATTGATGTGTGTTTGTGCTCTAGCATCTTCTTATATATGTGTATAGTTAGCTAACGGTTTTATACCGTGTTGTAGATCCTTTGCAGGTTAGGAGAGCTGCAGAGTGATCCAGAGGGGTGATCTGCTGAGGGCTCCGTACACTGGGGTCATACTCGTGGGTTACGGGATATTTTGATCATGTATATACGTTATGTTTTGTTTGTACTCAGCAGCGTTGTATAAACCTTTTGATACTTTTATAACAGTTTGATGTTTTGTATTTAATCTATCGGTGCCTTGTTGTAAGATTCAGTGAACTTGTTGTCAGGCTAGGGTCAGGATCCATTGTGAGATCCTAGCCCAGTAGCACTCCGAGTCCTACGGATTTGGGGTGTTACAAAGTTGGTATCAGAGCCCAGGTTGACAACAATGGCACTAGTAATCTGCAATAAAGTTCGAATAGATAAATAAACAGAACCCGAAAGGGGTCTGACTTTTCAAAAGGTTTTGGTTTTGAAATGAGTACAAAATGTTTTGGGATATCGTGTACGTGAGCCATCGCCCCTCTGAAGATCTCGACAGTATAGGTATATATATATAGATAGATACTATTTGATGTGATGTGTGATCTATATATCTATACATACGGCATATATATAGCCTCCTGAGTAGGTTACGTCCTCTGCAGATGTTTCAGACTAGAGCACCTGCAGCTGGACGGGGTAGAGGTAGAGGTAGACCCCTCTAGGTAGAGGACGGGGTAGGATTCCTGCTGCTGATGTACGGGTAACAGTAGCGCTTCAGGAGAATGTGGCTGAGAGTGCCGCCTCGGGGATTGGGAATGGTATAGCTGAGAGACATACACCACAGCGAGTCCAGTCAGATGACTCGGGTTATGTCATTATGAGGGGACCAGATTTCCGTGCGTATATTAGACAAGTGGAGGAGGCTGCTAGAGCAGGTGAACGTATTCCTGATCTGCCAGTACAGGGGGAATCATTTGAAGGATTGCATAGAATTACTCAGGTGCCAGTTGTACCGGCACGTGCTGCTGAGATTACCCGAGTTTCAGGGGAGCATAGAAGGTCTGGAAGAGACGCGACAGGACAGATCAGTGATACTGGTGGGGTTGCTGGCTCAGGGCAAGGCCAGAATCGCCAGAGTCAACCCCCACCTGTACCAGTTACAGATCAAGGACGGCGATGTTTTAATTGTGGTAAGTATGGACATACGCAACGAAGGTGCACGAGGCAGACAGTGACTTGTTACATCTGTGGCAGACGAGGTCACAGACATATTTTCTGTAGACATGGTGGAGCTTTGTCTCAGCCGGGTTCTTTTCCTGTTAGGGTAGTAATTGGGGGTGGACAGAGGTCACCTCAGCAACAGCAGCGACAACAACTTGGGCCGACCAGAGGTACTGAAGGAGTGGTAGGTTCTGAACGATACCAGAGACGCTCAAGTTACCCCGCAGCTGCATTAGTTGCTGCTACGGGTCCACGGTGTTTTAACTGTAATGATCCTGGACATTTACGACCAGCATGCACATATCCGTTAGTGACTTGCTTCACTTGTGGTGGGCAAGGTCACCTAGAGATTTTCTGTAGAAGGGGCGGAGTTCTATCACAGCAAAGTTCTTTTCTTACTCTTGCAGTGGGAGATCGACAGAGATTACCTCAGCATATACAGAGACCGTGGAGAATCCCAAATTGCCTTACTACTCCGGGAGCTGCTTCGGGGCCGAGTAGAGGCTTAGGTCGGGATGGTAATGCTATGGGCACCAGAGGACCACAGGGTCTAGTTTTGCACTGAGGAATGCAGAGGAGCCAGCCACACCGACTGATACAGGTACCTTTCTAATTTCCTAGATTGCCTGTTAGAGTCTTATGTGATACGAGTGCGACGCACTCTTTTATTTCTGATGCCTGTATAGAGTACCTGAGCCTAGATGTGGTTGAGGGAATACCCTTTAGTATAGGGTTACCGATGGTAGTGGGGTCAGAGGTACCCGTGAGATCCGTGACTGTCCCGTTTCTGAAGGGACCCGTGTGTTACTGGTTGATCTTTATATCATACCAGTAGTGTATGAGAATATCCTTTTAGTTATGGTTTGGAGGATTAGGCATCAGACTGTATGATATGTAGGTAGGAGGACTGTGACAGTCTCCACCGAGTTAGATTAGGTATAGTTACCAGTGCGGTACGTACAGCGAAATTGATTGCACAAGTGATGAGGTCTTCTGGTGTTATGCCATGAAGGAGGGGGAGAGTTCAATATTAGAGGAGCATGCAGGACAACGGAGGACTGTATTGCAGGTTTTGCGGGATAGAGAACTTTATGCTAAGTTCTCTAAGTGTGAGTTCTGGATGCCAGAGGTAGCCCTCCTGGGTTCCATTGTTTCCACCAAGGGATCCAGATGGATCCGGTGAAGATAGAGGTTGTAGCAGCACGAACGATACCGACGAACGTCAAGGAAGTACGTAATTTCCTTGGCCTAGCCGGCTATCACAGACGCTTTGTGGAGGGATTTTTCTGTGATTGCCCGTTCACTGACGAGGTTGATGAGGAAGACTACCAAATTTGTGTGGTTTGATCAATGCATGCAGAGTTTTGAGGAGTTGAAGAGACGTTTGACTTCTGCTCCTATTTTGGCACAGCCAGAGGGTACTGAGGATTTTGTGGTATACAGTGATGCATCCAAGCTAGGCTTGGGATGTGTTTTGATGCAGCGAGGCAGAGTTATTGCATATGCGTCTCGACAGCTGAAGACGTATGAGGAGAACTATCCGACTCATGATCTGGATTTGGCAGGGGTAGTTCATGCACTGAAGATCTGGAGACATTACCTGTATGGTGCTACATGTCAGATCTTCACAGACCATAAGAGTCTAAAGTATATTTTCACGCAGCGGGAATTGAATAACCGCCAGCGTAGGTGGCTCGAGCTGATCAAGGACTTTGATTTAGAGATTTTGTACCATCTAAGGAAGGCGAACGTTGTCGCCGACGCCCTGAGCAGGAAGACGCCTCGAGAGCAGGCGATTACGAGATTGACAGTTCCGCATCAGTTGCAGAGAGATCTGATCTGGTTAGAGTTGGACATCCAGTTTCCTGATGAGGATGCCCAGCTGCGTACATTAGATGTCCTTCCTGATCTGTTGGATGAAATCCGACAGAAATAGGAGACCTGCCCGACGTTACAGAGGATCAGAGATAGGATGTCTCGGGATGAGGCACCACAGTTCCTGCTTGGAGCAGATGGAGTTTTGAGGCGTCGTGGTCGCGTCTGTGTACCTGCTGATACAGAGATGAGACAAAGAATTTTACAGGAGGCTCACTGTACACCTTACTCGGTACATCCAGGTACGAGTAAGAGGTATCAGGACTTGTGACATATATATTGGTGGGGAGGGCTGAAGCCCGATGTGGCCAGATTTGTGGCATAGTGTGTGACTTGTCAGTAGGTCAAGATAGAGCATTTCAGACCTAGAGGTGAGCTCCATCCACTTCCCGTTCCACAAAGGAAGTGGGAGGACGTCACCATTGATTTTGTCACTAGGCTGAGATCGAGCTGGAGTTTTGATGCCATCTGGGTTGTAGTAGACAGACTGACGAAGACAGAACGTTTTATTCCTATCAGGGAGACGTGGCCAGTGAGCAAATTAGCTGAGGAGTACACTAGGCAGATAGTGAGACTCCATGGGGTACCGAGGACGATCGTCTCAGATAGAGATGAACGATTTACCTCGTGATTCTGGCAGCAAATTCAGACTGCCCTGGGGACGAGTTTGCACTTCACGACTGTGTTTCATCCTCAGACAGATGGTCAGTCAGAGAGGACCATTCAGACGCTGGAGGATATGCTGCGAGCTTGTGTGTTGGATTGGGGACAGATGTGGAGACGGATCATCTTCCACTAGTTGAGTTCTCATACAACAATGGTTGGTATGCATCTTTTCGGATGGCCCTATGAGGCATTGTATGAACAGAGATATCAAACTCCGTTAGGTGAGATGAGCATAGCAGTGACAGTGATTTGACACCTGATCAGGTTCAGGATGATGGGATTCGAGTAACCCTGGTTAGAGCATGATTGCTAACTGTGCAGAGCCGTCAGAGGTCGTATACAGATAGGAGGCGTAGACCTCTAGAGTTCAGAATTGGAGCCTAGTATGGCTGAGAGTGTCTCCGACACGAAGTGTTAGATGCTTTGACATTAAGAGGAAGTTGAGAGCGTAGCTGGCCCTAGAGTTCAGAGTTGGACCATTTAAGTTGCTGGATCGGGTTGAGAGCGCAGCTTACAAATAGCTCTGTCTCCGAGATTCGAGGGACTACATACCAGCTCCGAGACACACTGTGAGTTATGATGATTTGGTGGTTGAGCCGGACCACAACTGTATCAAGCATTCTATTACAGTACTAGGCAGAGGCATGAGATGTCTGCGTTTATATAACATTCCTGTGTTGAGGATACAGTGGTTGAGACGAGAACCTGATGAGGCTACGAGAGAGACTGAGGATAGTATCCAGAGGAACTATCCAGAGTTATAGGCGAGGATAGATATACCTATAGGATCCAAGAGTAGGTCTTAGGACTAGCCTGAGGAGCGATATGATTACGTGCAGATGTGTTTATGTGCTTATATGCTATGTTATGTTTATTTCCGTGCTAGCTATGATGTGTTTATGATCTTACTAGATCCTGTTGTACTAGTACGACTGTTAGGTATAGTTGGAGATGGTTTGTTAGGTATAGCTGGAGATGGTTCTTACCTCCATGCTATTGTGATATGACTGTTAGGGATAGCTGGAGATGGCTCCTACCTCCATGCTATTTTGATGGACATAGTTTGGATGGAGATGTCTTCTCCATGCCCCGATGATGGTTTGGCTAGAGATGTCCCTCTACGCCCCGGATAATAGTGTGATCTTTTGAGTTATAGTGTCATATGGGTTGTTACCTTATGTACGAGATGTAATACCTCCGATAGAGGGAGTGTATCCCGATGCTGAGTCCGAGAGGTTTCCGGGTTTGTACAAGTTTCGGGACGAAACTTGTTTTTAGGGGGGGAGAGATGTAAGAGCTGTAGTCTTTCGGACCGAGATCGGACCATAGCCGAGATTAGCTTTGGGCCGAGATCGGCCAGCCGCACCCGCGGGCACATGGTGCCGCCCCTGCAGTCCTGGCTGCAGCCGGCTTTGTTGACTCCTTTGACCCGTGCTTTACCCTTTACTCTTCTTATTCCTTACCTTAGCTGATCAAGGGTTCCTTCTTCATCTTTCTTTCCAGCTCTCACACCTTGCTTGCCTCCTTGCTCCCTTGCCTTCCTTGATCTTGTTCTTGTTCTCTTTTGGCTTTGGAAGAGTTGTGAGTGTAACTTGTGTTAGTGGTGGATGGATGATGTATGCTGAGCTTGGAAGCCAGCTGCTAAGTGTGTGGTCTTCCCCTGCAGCCTAGAACTCCCAAGGTGGTAAGTGATCTTGCTTCCTCTCTTTCCTTTCCTTGATTCCATCTATTTAGCTTAGGTTTAGATGCATGTATAGGTGTGTATTGATGTGGGTTTATGTATGTATATACTTGTATGTAACTTTGGATGAGTGAAGACGTGATTTGATCACGAGAAGAGCCGAAGAGAAGTCGCGGGATAACTTCCTGCGTTGTCGCCGCCCCCGCGGCCAAAAGCCGCCGCCCTCACGGCACCTGTGCCGCAGCGCCAGCACCGTGCCAGCGTTAACAGCGGCCCGTGTCACCGCCCCCGCGGCTAAGTGCCGCCGCGCCTGCGGTCGCCTGTGTTCCGCCCCTGCGTCTCTCCTTCACGCAGGTGCGTCTTGTTCCGGTTCTACCTTGAGTAAGGTAGATCCTTTCCTTTCATAGTATGAGCGGTCTAGTAGTATGCTAGGTATGAGTACGAGGTTGGATCGAGAGTGAGTACGGTACTGGTTATGCCGGTTCCGACTTTGAGGTTACGAGTTGGAATATGATCCTTAGGGATCCCTTGGGTCTAGGTGTGACCCTGTTATAGATATGAGTGTGATGTATCTTGCCATACCTTGTTTAGGTTGTGTTGATCTCCAGAGAGGAGCCGGTTGGGTTTGGAACTTCCGAGGTTGAGGTAAGTCCATAGGACTTACTTAGCTACTATCCTTATATTGGATGTATGCTTGAGTGGTGTGTGTGTTATATGCTTTATAGCATGTGTTATTATGGTCACCGACCTATGTTATACTGACCGCCCATTGTAGTGGCCGTGATAACCTTTCCCTTTCATCCCGTAGTGGAGTCTGGGAGGTTCTCTGTAATCAGGCCAGATCTGGTGTAAAGGAAGGACCCTCACCACTCCCATAGGGTACACGGGAGGTGTGCTGATACTACTCCAGCTGGCTAGAGTACTCAGAGGCGGGGATTATATTCCTCGTGTCACATATCTTCATATACATCTATTTATACGATTGAGTGATTTAACTTATTAAAGATAATAAACCGGGTAAATGCGTGAGATCATGATGACGTGTTAATATTATTGATGTGTGTTTGTGCTCTAGTATCTTCTTATATATATGTATAGTTAGCTAACGGTTTTATATCGGGTTGTAGATCCTTTGCAAGTTAGGAGAGCTGCAGAGTGATCCAGAGGGGTGATCTGTTGAGCGCTCCGTACACTGGGGTCATACTCGTGGGCTACGGGATATTTTGATCATGTATATATGTTATGTTTTGTTTGTACTCAGCAGCGTTGTATAAACCTTTTGATACTTTTATAACAGTTTGATGTTTTGTATTTAATCTATCGGTGCCTTGTTGTAAGATTCAGTGAACTTGTTGTCAGGCTAGGGTCAGGATCCATTGTGAGATCCTAGCCCAGTAGCACTCCAAGTCCTACGGATTTGGGGTGTTACATCTTCTTCATTTCATTCCATCCTTCTCACGTCCTTCTTGCTTCTCCCTTTATTCTCCTTGGTCTTGTGTTGGATTCTCTTTAAGTTTGCAAGAGAGTTGTGGTGTGGCCTTGCTGAGGTTGATGTTGTGCATGGTTGTTGAGCTTGGGAGTCAGCTGAGAGTGTGTGGTTGACCCTTCCTTGTTGCCTAGGACCACAGTTGTGGTAAGTCATCTTCTTCTTCTCTTCTTCCTTTCTTGAATTCCTCTTCCTTAGCTTAGGATTAGATGTGATTGGATGTGTATTGATAGTGGAATGTGTATATATATGTATGTGTGTGGCTTTGGAATGATGAAGATGTGAAATCGTCAAGTGGGGAGCCGAAGAGGAATCGCGGGATCACATTCTGCACTGTTGCCGCCCCCGCGCTTGGAAGCCGCCGCCTCTGCGGGATCCTGTCACCGCACCCGCGCCCGGAAGCCGCCGCCCCGCGGCCACGGTCACCGCGCCTGCGTCTGTGTGCCGTCGCGCCTGCGGTTGCCTTTTCTTTGCCCCTGCGTCCCTCTTGTCATGCATGTGCGTCTTGTCCCGGATCTACTAGAGTAATATGTATCCTTCCTTTCCTAGTATGAGCGGGATAGTAGCATGCTAGGTATGTGTATGAGGATAGAATGAGGATGAGTATGATATCGTTATATGCCGGTTATGGCTTTGAGGTTGAGTTGTTTATCGAGGTTATAAGTTGGATATGATCCATATGGATCCCTTGGGTCTAGGTGTGATCCCTTTGATTGATAGGAGATTTGATATCTCTTTATACCTTGTTGTTAGGTAGTGTTGTCCTCCAGATTTGGAGTTGATCGTGGTTGAGATTACTTCGAGGTTGAGGTAAGTCCATAGGACTTACTTAGCTACCATCCTTATATTGGATGTATGCATGAGTGGTGTTTGTTATATGCTTTATAGCATGCAATATTGATTATTACTGACCTACGGTTTAGTGACCGCCCATTGTAGTGGTTGTGACAACTTGCCTTTCATCCCGTAGTGGAGTCTGGGAGGTTCTTTGTAGTCAGGCTAGATTTGGTATACGGGAAGGGCACTTACCACTCCTTATGGTATACGGGAAGGTGCGCTTATACCACTCCAGCTAGCTATAGCACTCAGAGGCGAGGATTATATATATTCCTCGTGTCACATATATTCATATGCATATATATATATACGATTTGAGTGTTGAACTTATAAAGATAATTAACCGGCTAAATGTGTGACATCATGTTTATATGTTATGATTCCTGAAGTGTGTTTGTGCTCTTGCATCTTTTATATATATGAGTATGGTTAGCTAACGGTTTTATACCGTGTTGTAGATACTTTGCAGGTTAGGAGAACTACAGAGTGATCCAGAGTGGGTGATCCGCTGAGGGCTCCGTACACTAGGTTGTTATCGTGGGATATGGGATCTTTTGTTATGTGCAGTTATATGTTTTGATTGTACTCAACGGTACCTTGTATAAACCTTTTGATTTATATATTACAGTTTTATGTTTTGGTTTTAATCTATTCGTGTCTTGTTGTAAGATCCAGTGAACTTGTTGTCAGGCTAGGGTCATGATCCATTGTGAGATCCTAGCCCAGTAGCGCCTCGAGTCCTACGGATTCGGGGTGTTACAAATATAATCGAATCTGAAAATCAAGATCCAAACACATATTAATTAGTGCCCTAATTACAAGATGGAATATACTAGCATGGTCGATCGAGTTTCTCTACCATGCCGAGAGTGTAACAAGCGTCCGCATTTCCGGCATCAGCACAGACTTTCACTACCATGATGAGTCAGACCAGTTATTGGCTTTGACCGCCGTAGCTTTCGGTGCAACCCTAACTAACACCATCGATTGAAGCCCTAATCCATTGAATCTCTTGCATCTGTACATTTAATTTGTAACAATCATCTTTATCATTCAACTAAAAATCAAATAAAATTCAAAGAATAGAAGAGAAGAGAAGAAAGTCATTCTATATACGTGAGGAGGACAGAGGCGAATTCAACAGGGGAAGAAGCAAAGGAAACAAGCTTGGAGAGAATAAAAACAAGAAGATCATCTGACAAAGTATCAAAAACATCGAGAGTACCGGATGTATTTTTTGGCGACATCTTGGCTCTTTTCCGGCGAACTCCATCCGGAGAAACTCGAGGGCAACAATCAAAAAAAATAGTGAGACGAAGGAGACGACAGTTGCCGATTACAAACTAGGGTTTCGTGTAATATGTGATTTTGCCTGTTATTTTTATAGGGTTTTTATTTGTATTTTACCCTTATACCCCTCTAATTAATTGTTTTTAGAATTAAAAGCTTATAAAGAAAATAGAGGAGCCTTTGTATTAGTTATCAAAAAAAAGTTCTCTACCACATTCTTTTCTTCAAACTTTGACAAGCGCATCCTTTTACTTGTGTAATTTGTTGTTATTTTTTGTAACGTTATACTTAAAACCTACTTTCAATTACACAATATTAATACACAATATTAAAAAACAAGTCATACTCTATAATAATTAAATTCGGGACATTTGATGCACTTCCAAAAGTTTTGTTTAATTTCCGTAAATATAAACTTGGGTCAATTTCTGTAACCCTAACTGAAGTAGTCGACTCCTTCCTGTGAGGCCTCCGTTGCCAAGGGCCCTGCTACCGCCGAAAGCAAATCGAGCAATTGGTACGCTTTCATCGTCAACTGCCTTCACCGCCGGCTTCTCCCACCTTCGTCGAGTACGCTTTTTGGATGACGCTTTTCACGCTATTTTCGCAGTAGGACCCAATGGAGTAGTCGGCTCCTTTCTTCATCGCCTCCGTCACCAACCGCCTTGCTATCGCGGAAGCAAACGCCTTCGTCACCAACTGCCTTCGCAAGCGGCTTCACCTACCTCGCGATTCCAACGGCTTCTCCCACCTCGCGATTTCAACGGCTTCTCCGACCTCGCGATATGGATTGTGAAGGGGCTTCCGTTCTCAACTCGGTTGAGATGACATCCTAAGAGCACCCACATTGGGTGTTCTTGACTCTAATTTTAATGCTATTAGGATAGAGAAAACTAACTTTTTAATAGACCCCATAAAATTTGATCTAATACAAGACTATGACAAGATGAAAAATTGTGGGCCCCTTCCAAGTTAACTCATTTTAATATCTAAAATTGTTCCAAATGTTTCACTTTATCTTGGTTTGTTATTTTTCTTTCAGTTAGAGCGTTGACAATTTGAATGTTTAAAATTTTGAAAACATCTTAAATGGTTATAAAGGTTTTAAATCAAAAATAAATAATGTATTATTACAAATAAATTATTTTATCTTTCCATAGACATCCTATTTGGGTATATTTAACATTAAAAAAATATTATTTATATTTATTTATGGTTTAATTTATAAATTTATTATATAACAAGATATTATATTTATTTAATATAATTCGTTAATGGTTTATTGATAAACAAAGTAGATAACATATAATATGCATGTTAAGAATAAGTAATGTGTTCTATTGACGTGAGTATAAATTTAAGTTGTGTTCTACCGATGATGTGGCAGAGATAAAAATGCTAAAAAGTGAGAAAAGTGGGTTAAGATTAATCTTAAGTGTCATCTATTGCGGATGTTCTAACGGCTTATGGGCTTGGCGGCTGCGAGAAACTCTAATTGCTTCGGATGTGAAATTTGGCGATTAAGAATTATTTTATTGGGTGTTTATTTTTGTTTTTTACTTTATGCCCTTTGATTAATTGATTTTAGCATTTAAAATATATCAAAAAATAGTAGGGGCTTATTATACATTAACGATTAAAAAAAAAGAAAAAAAACATCTATAATAGATATTAAAAATCATGTTAAGAAGAAAAGAATATTATAAAGCTATTCCAACCCTTTCTTAATTAATCAAAAAAATTCAATTTGGGATAAAGATGTTGATAACATGATTTATGAACCTATTGCAATCATGCATTTAGTTAGATTTTCCCTTTTCGCATTCATGTTTTAGTCTTAGTTTGTGTCATTTATGCTTGTTTAGTTCTACTTTGCAAGAATAGATGTCTACACACACTATTTGTGGCTTTGTAGGTGATTTAGCACATTTTGGAGCTAAAACGACGCATTTGAGGATCAAGTCTTGAAGTGGATGCATTGGAGCGAGCATACGTGCACGGAAAAAGGGCTAGGAATCAAGCTAAAGGCATGGAGGGAACGGCCAAAGAGCATCTTGGTCGAGATCCAGCTCGAGATTTCTTCCATGAGCGTTATATTTTATTTGTGGGTCTTTTCCTTTTTGGCGCGTTATATTTTATTTGTGGGTTTTTTCCCTTAAAATTATATTTTATTTGCGTGCTTTTTTTCCTTTTGGCTCAATGTCTTTTTAGCTAGATTTTTATTATAAAATGAAGCCTTGAATTTATTTCAAGGTGTGTTGGGAGTCGCCCAGAGTTTGCCCTAGAAGGGAGGAGCGGTCTCCTTCCCTTCTTCTTCACATTTGTTCTTCATAGTTTAAATTAAAGTTCAATACTTTTGTATTTAGTTTTGTTGGGAAGACATTGTTGATTCAAGATTTGACAAGATTGAAGGTTTTCATTTATTGAAGTTGAGTTCTTTTTTCCCTTTTTGTTATTTCTTTATTTGCCTTTTGATATGATTGTTATTGGCTAGAACTTTGTGGTTCCAAGGTTGACAGGGATTTGTTTATGCCTTGGATTATGATGGAATAGTTTGAGTTTATGTTTGCTTTGTTTAGCCTTGAAATCCTAGTGGTTAGTTTGGACTTGGATCCAGTTAGAATACTTCTAGCTAGTAACCTAAGTTGGAATTGAGACTTACTCGGTGATATCCCTTCTTAGATACCTTAGAGAACTGATCCTAGGTAATAAAGGTTTATCCTTTATTGGTTGAATGTGTCTTGATTCTCTGTTAAGTTAGGTAATTTCTGAGACTTACTCGGTAAAGGTTTACCTGATCCTTAGTTTGTAATCTGGTTTGTTTAGAATTTCCTACCTCTCTCCCTTCAGACTTACCCGGTAAAAGGTAGTTGGGTTTGGAACTAGATGGTCTTGAGACTTACCCGGTAATAGACCATCAGCTTAGAAATGTTCATCCATGTGCTTGCCAGTCATAGATGTCTTATGAGTTTTCTTGAGTGCATATGTATAAACAATGATCTTGAACCCTTGAAATCTATTTTCTTTCCTTTAACTTGATTATCTTTGTTTTTTCCCTTTTTGTTTGTTTGTTTTGACTTTCAATCAATAGTGACAATTGATTGCGAGTCCTTTAAACCTTTTAAAAACCTTTTTTACTTTTTTCCCTTATCTTTTCCAATCTTCTGTCTTTATTTGAGATTTATCCTATTTATAATCATTGTTATAGATTAATCCTCTCAGTCCCTGAGATCGACCTTGGAATACTTATTTATATTGCAATTGATACATACACTATGGGTTCGCTGCAATTTGGGTATATATTTCTAATTTTATAAATTTAAAGCATACCGTGATTTTTACTAACTTATGGGTCTTTATCATTATAAAACGCAGCGAAAAGATGTAAATGAATTAATAAACTTTTTTGGCCAGTTAAAAAGGGGACCTATTGGTATTTTTCATAATTATGAACTTCAATTGAATATGTGAGACAAATTTTATGGATCATACAACTATGTAACAAAACCTATTTTATGTCTTAAAACATTTTTTTACATAGGGAAAACGTCTTAAGTAATGAGTAGTTGAGCCATAATTTACTACTATTGTAAATTTAAAACCCAATATATATATATATATATCCAAACCTTCTTCCTACCAAAAAAATATATCCAAACCTTCTTGCATTCGACTTGGACCAGTTGGTAAAATCATGTATCGTATCAAACTAAGAAGAAGGGCAAAATAGGGAATAAGGTTAAAAAAGAAGAAAAAAGCAAGACCCGATTGATTGACGTCGTTAGTCACGTCATTCACACCACACCTTTTTACTAGTAGGCGCGTTGTACTAGATCCACCCCATGCTGAGATCCAACGGCATGGATTTACCTACCGTATTACGACGTCGTTTATCTAGGTTCATCTCATCAATCATGATCGTTATTCATGATACGATATTTTTCCCGTCACTCTCCCGCTAATCAGAGACCGACACGTAATAACGTGACTTTGTTATCATCAGATACTATTTTAATGGTATTCTCTACGTAAAAAATTTATCATATAATTATTATAACGAAATCATAATGATAATACATGAAAATAAAATGTTTGCTAAATTATAGAAATGGTACGTAATAACCGAAAAGTCATATATATATATATATATATATATATATATATATATATATATATATATATATATATATATATATATATATATATATATATAATATGGTCCAGATCGATGACGATGATACACATATGTAAGTGACACCGTTATTATTCTGCAGTGACGTCAAATATAAAACCAATAAATTACATAACATTGTTATTTTCTAATGAGATTTATAACCCCACCTTAACCCTATATTTGATTAAGTTTTACGTTTTGACCATTAGTTTGTTTTTCTCTTTTCTTTTATTATACCATTATAATCGGTTCTCATTTTTATGTCGTTATCGATATGTTATGTTTTATGTAAAAATGTAGTTTAAAGTGATATTCTTTTTCATAATTTGGGTGTCAATATTGCAAAATATGCTATTATGTATGGTGTCCTTTAACTTAAGTGGTTGATTTTCTTTATTTTTTCAATCAGAATTTTCTTTTATTCATAATATTTTATTTGAACTCTTTGATTGAAATCTAATATGCACCTATTTTCCATATATACTTACTAAATTATGTGTAACATTATATTATGCATGTATATTCGATTGTTTAGAGAAGACGGGGAAAATTTTAAGTAGACATTCTGTTAGTGTACCACTTCAAAGTATCTTTTCGAATTAGAGTTTTCGTTTTACGTGGGTTACGTTGAAGATAATCAGTTTTCACATCAAAAGATTGGGATTTCTCAACCTAGTATATAAGGTCGGTGGACTAATTCTCTTATTGTCAATTGGTTTTAGGATGGAGCCTCATCGGGTTTATGTGTTGAGCTTGGCCTAACGCGCATGTGCACTCGGATGCACACAACCTCCGCTCTACCCGGTCCGTTTGTATCGGACTTTGACATGGTATCAAACTTCTCAACCTAATATATAATGTCGGTGGATTATTTCATGTTGCCGTCAATTGGTTTTAGGATTGAACCTCATCGCACCGTTTGTATCGGACTTTATAACCTTAATCATTCTTGATATCAAACACGTAAAAAAGACGATTTTCCTTATACTTTTAAAACTAATGCATGTTGACATGTTTCACCAACATGGTCATATGCTAGTGTCTCTAACTAGGTTTCTTTTGCATAATTTACCCCAATTATAAGGAAATGGGTAAAAGAAAAAGGAGATATTGTATATTGCAAGTCTAAGGGAAAACGACGTTTTCTTAAAAATATAGAATAATTTACATTTTTGTTTAAAACTGATGATCATATTATAATCATATTATGTATATACTAACTAGGTTTTAAGTTGGAGTAAAATTTCTTAAAAGATATACTTTGATTAAAACTTTTTTATATTTTTGTATAATAAAGTTTAAATGTGAGATAATTTTGAAAATGGAAAAAGTTTACCTCAATTTAAAATTATACTTTTCAATGAATCTTCCTCGATTATTATAATAGTTCGTTGTCATATGAACTATATAATAATAATATATTATATTTATTGATATAATAATAATAAAAGTTATTATTATTATTATTATTATTATTATTATTATTATTATTATTATTATTATTATTATTATTATATACTCGTTCAATTTGTTACGAGAAATTGACGGTGGAGAGGGCTAGAGTAAAGACGTGAAATCAGATGTTGCATGATTGAGATGTAAACCCAATAAACGAAGCAACACGTCCTCAATCATTTTATGTCATGGAAGTATGTCGTTTTGATTCGATGAGCCCATAAAACGAAAGACAAAAGGAATCCACATTGCGTTAAAAAGAAATATTAAGCATCTAGAGAAATATAACATTAATAAGTTAGGGTTAACAAATTGCGAAATTTTGCCAACAAACTTTCTGAAGCATAACCATGATATCGTCGGAGGTGGTGCTAGATCTTGATCTTCGATGCACCTCACGTACTAAACTCCGATTTGATCAAAATAAGGATGATCCGAATGATTAGATAACTCAAAAACGTACATTTTAGTTCACGGATTCTATATAAACACCAATTCTATGCCGGTTTGTAATTTCCGAATTTTTAATACATAAAAGGAATATAATTTATAAAATTAATATACCAACCCTAATGATTTTTACATTTGAAAATCAACCTATATAAACAAAAACCCTAAAAATATTCTCGAAGCTTATTTCACATAACCAATTGGTTCAAACCGGGTTTGGAATTTTCAATTACTCTTAATAGTTGAAAAATAATGCACTGTAACCGATAATTATCTAATTGTTTATTTGAAATAAAAATGAAAAATAATAACTAAGAATATGGCAGGAAATAGCTGAATAAAATTGAAGATTCGTTTGATTTTCTTTCTAAAATGAAAATATCAATTCTTTTCTTTGGCCTTAATTTATTGGAAATATTTATTGATTTAGTTTTTTTTTGTGAAAATGTTTATCTTTTCTATCTATTTTGAGAAAAATATTCTAATATCACCTCATATATTTAATGAAGAAATAAATTATCATCTCACTCCCCATGTGAGAAACATTTAAACATTTCCTACTTTTATACTAAACATAGAAAATTCATTAAATAGTCTAATATGTGTTGAACTCTAGAAGAGAAATATATTTTAATGAAAGCAATATAATAGATGAATAATTCTTATAGTAAACATAGGAAATTCAAAATATAGTGTAGAGTAATCCTATAAAAGTAGTCTAGGAATATAATAGATGAATGTCGATGCACGCAAATAACAAGACAAAATATGCATATAAATATAACCTAATTATATATACAACCAAATAATTTCTTTTATTATTCTATTAGGGTTTTCCCTATAGTTTTATGTTTTAACATTGGTATATATAGTTTGACCCTAATTAAATTTCATTTTGGAAGTATATTTTTAAACGTTGAATTGGCCGTCAATTTAATTACATTAGAAGTAAAGGGTTATAGGGCTGTACTCGTGGTTATTAATAAAAATTGAATCTGAATCGTATAATACTTAAAATCCGAATATTTTTCAAATTTATAAGATCCTACGTACGTAAGTCTAAGATTGTCATTTATTTGTTCCAACTTCGAAGGTTACTACACCAAATTTGTGTTTAATGATCGGCCGAATATTGTTAAATATGAACTATTTAATATTTAAGATGTTAATAGAATATATTGTTCCAAAATAAGATAAATAATGTTCCAAGGTGTACAAAAACACAGGCAGAAGTACTTCCAAGAAGCACCTTGGTCTATCATCCACAATTAAAACTATTAACTACTTATTTTACAATATGTATTACATATCCTTATATCAAAACATCATATTGTTAATTTATGTAATTAAGGTCTACCATCCATAATTCCATAATTGTCAAAAAAAATAACGAAGCTAGATCATCATTAGCCGTTTTCCAACATTTATTAAACCCTAATGTCCCTCCACTATAGGAATTGTTTCAAAAGAGCTTAAAATGCTTCAATAATAAACATATCTATATTTCTTTTGAAGTAAGTTTATAAAGTTTAGTTCTTTTGCAAATAATGAAAACAAATTTGTTTGTTTTTTTATATATAAAAAAATCATTTATAATCCGGGAGTGTATCAAGATTCAAGATGAACAGACTAATGAATTTACCCATATATAAACTCTTTAGTTTCTTGATGTGTATAAAGTTCATGAAGACGTGTGAAGGTGACTGTAAAACAACAGTGAAGTGAAAGGGAATAGATATGCAAATGGCAAAAAGACTACAGACAAGTTGAAAAAGCTTCATAAGAGCAACCCTAACCCTAAATGGAAATTTTTGGTTGAATTACAGTAGAGAGAAATAAAGGAAGCAAATTAAGGCCGACCCACCTTATTTCTTCTGTCAAATAATTGAATATCAAAAACCCAAAACAAAAAGATTTTAAAAAAATAAAAATTTGAGAGGTGGAGATAGATCTGAACTAGGTACAAAAGCATGTCTCTTTCTTTCTCCTTATATCATACCTTCCTTCTCTTTCTAGGGTTTCTGATCAAGAAGAAGAAAGAAAGATAAGAAAGAGCAAAGTTTTCTTGGGTTTGGGTTTATGTTTTCACAAAATTAGGGTGATAGACCAGAGATTGTGAGGAAACACGGATATTAGGAGGATAAAGGGAAAGATTTTACATAAAAACCACAAACAAGGGTTAGAGTGATTAAGCCAAAGCAAAAGAAGAAGTTGGGTAATTAAACAAAGAGATTATAAAGGTGATTAATTATAATGGGTAGGGGAAGAGTTGAGTTGAAGAGGATAGAGAACAAAATAAACAGGCAAGTTACCTTTGCAAAGAGAAGAAATGGTCTTCTTAAGAAAGCCTATGAGCTATCTGTGCTTTGTGATGCTGAGGTTGCTCTTATCATCTTCTCTAACCGCGGAAAGCTCTATGAATTCTGCAGTGGCCCCAGGTTTGCATACATATATATTTCTATATTTCTTTACTTTAATTTTCATTCTTTGTAGCTGGATCTTTCACAAGATCTGTGTACCTTCTTAGCCAAAAATGAAAAAGATGGTTTTCGTGAGTTTTGAAATTCAAAAGAAGTTTAAATTCTTTCCTTTTTACTGTGATTTTTCTGAAAGTGTTGTTTGGCAAATGATTTATACTTGAAATACGTTTCTTTAAGCTTACTGAACACAAGGATCATGAGTTCATGTTTTGTTATTATCATTCATATTGGGTTTGCTTTGGTTTTAGTTTTTTTACCTTCTATGATCAACCAACTTTTTTCCATTTCTGTTTCATTTTTTTTTTGTTTAAATCAGTATCAAGGGGAGAAAATAATTACTTTCAAATTTGGGGTTTTTATTAGGTCACTGTGGAAAACTAGATCTGAACTCTTGAAGAGTTTTTCTTTCATTAAATCCTCATTTTCTTGTTGGGTTTTTGAGATTGAAGGAGAATTAACCAAAAATTTAGTTTATTATATATATATTTTGATAAATGAATATCAGCAGAAGGAGAATTTCAAGGTTTGATCCATGAAATTTGGGGCTTATAATATCATTGCAGGGAACTAGATCTGAACTTAAACCTAAACGCTTAAGAACCCTTTAATTTCAATTCCTTATTTGAAGTTTCATCTATAAGATGGGTAATGATATTAATTATGATTAAAATAAAATATATTCTATAACCTATCTAGTTTGATTGAAATGAAGTTTAATGTTGACATTTATTTTTTTTAGAAATATGTCATCTGTTCTTGATTTATTGTTGTCCATCAAAATCCCTGGATGTGTGTGAGAGTTTGTGAGAATATCTAGGATATTTCACTCAAATATCTACTGTGTTTCAGATTGAATATCATTGAAATATCTGATGGACTAATGGCTTAATTAAGGATTATTATTATTATAAATGCTTTTGATGTACGTTTTTCATGATTTGAAAGGTTTTACAGTAGAGATGGATTAAAGAACTAATTTTTGTGTGGTTTATCAGCATGCTCAAGACTCTAGAGCGATACCAAAAATGCAGTTTTAGCACCCCAGAAGTTGATAGGCCAAACAAGGAGCTTGAGGTAGTTATTATTATGAGTTTTGTTAAGGATTAAAGAAAAATATATCCTGAGTTTTGATGATAACTTGTTTTGCTTTGTGTTTGATTAACAGAATAGCTACAAGGAGTATTTGAAGCTGAAACAACGTTATGATTCTCTGCAACGATCTCAAAGGTACAAGATTTTGTAATCTTAGGTTGTTGTTGCTGTTACTGAACAATTTTATGATATAAAATGAACAGGAACATGCTGGGGGAGGACTTGGGTCCGCTGAATGTGAAGGATCTTGATCAGCTTGAGCGTCAACTCGAGTCCTCCGTCAAGCTGGTTAGGTCTACTAGGGTAAGCTTGTTTTAAACTATAGGGTCAGGTTTCTCAGGAAAAAAAATATCTTTGCTTTGTTTGTGCTTAACAAATTATGTTGTTTGAGCAGACTCAAATGATGTTGGATCAGTTGAATGAACTCCAGACCAAGGTATAAGGCAAACAAACATCTCGGATTTGAATCAATGTTGATCATCTTCGATCTCACTCGTTTTTGTATTGTAAACAGGAACAAACCTTGATTGAAACTAACAAGGCTTTGAGGACTGAGGTACATACACATATGTGTATATATATAATCAAGCTACTGTATTTTTATATTTTGATCACTTTTATCTTTTGCTGCATTGTACTTTGATTGTGAACAATCTTAAAGATGTCGCCTTTTGAGAAAATTTGATCTTGGAACCCTAATCTCTGTTTGGATACCACAGCTTGATCAAATAGGAAGAGAGATCCATATGAGGCAGCCAACATGGGGAGGAGGAGAACAAAGCTTTGTATATGGTCATCAACAACATCCTCAATCTCAAGGCTTTTTTCAAGCTTTAGCTTGTCATCCCTCTCTCCAAGCAGGGTACTAAAACTATATATATATATATATATATATATATATATATATATATATTCATCTCTCTTCACCTATTGTTGATAATAAGGTTTAAGATTGACTACAACCAACTTGTTTGTATTACATATGAAGGTACAACCAAGATGGTACAGAACAGGCTACTCAAACTACAAATGTGGGTCAAGTGAACGGGTTCATACCCGGTTGGATGCATTGATTCGGGTTGATCGATCCAAAATCGGTCCAGGCTTTGTTGGAGTATTAATCTAGACTATTTTCGGTTTTGGTGTTTGTTTGTTAAGGATGATTAAGGTTACCAGAAGGAGAAGAAGATCTTTAGAAGTTGTTGAATGTTATGAAGGCTGCGTGCTGTAACTTTTTGTAATAACATGCAACTGGAAAACATAAAATGCTGCTGATGTTAGTGCTTCTCTGGCCAGGAACAATGACTCAACTTGGATTGTTGAATATCTAAATATTAATGAACTTCAACTTTGTAGCTTTATTTTATGATCAACTTGTTTATTCTTATCTTTGGCAATGTCAAAATGTGGACATGACGTTATTGATTTTGGCAATTCTTATTAGGCTTCAAAGTTACGAACTAACTTTTATGTGCATGTCCAAATAAAGTTTAGGAATTTCGGCTAAGGTTCCTTTTAGTGATTTTGTGTATAAACTTGTTATATGCTAGGTTTACGTACATACCAATGCAGGACAGTTCATCTTCGCATCTCGAGATCCACACGAACCAAGCTCTTATATCATACAGTGGGTCTAAGTTCTGAAGGGGTTGCACTTCATGAGTCTATGCACATAAACTCATGGATTTAGGTTTGTGAACCATCTGTTTAAGTTTGACCCAAGGTCAAACCTAATGAACTTGCTAAACTGACAAACCGTCGGTTTTTAAATAATAATAATAATAATAATAATAATAATTAAATAATTAAAAAAAACCGTATATGAAGTAATAATAATAATAATAATAATAATAATAATAATAATAATAATAATAATAATAATAATAAAAAGTGTAAAACCGGAAATGAAGTTAAAAAAATATTAAAAAAATAAATGTGTAAAACAAATCGGAATTACAATTTTAAATAAATAAATGAATAAAACAAACCGAAATTGAATTTAACAAAAAAAAGGGCTTCAACCGGTTTTCCGGTTGCCTACGTATCCTCTCGGGGTTAAGAGGAATCAAAGTCCACTTAGTTTTCTTAGCTTGACTTACCTTTTTGGGACTTCCGAGTTTTTTTTACCCTGCTTACCTTTCGGCCTCGGCCTCGGAAGTAGTGCCGCCGTCTTCGGAGTTGGAATCCGATTTTGAGTCATACATCGGTGCATTCCGTTGTTTCCGCTTCGCCGCCCTTATCCAATCTTGAATATAAACTTGCATCTCCAACTTTTCGGGCTTCAATTGAGTTCTTTTGTGACCGAGTATGTTACCACCTTGGCTAAATGTTTGCTCCACCGCAACCGTCGATGCGAGCACGTCCATGAGTTTTTGTACAATTCTCACTAATGTTGGATATTTGGGGGTTAGTTTCTTCCACCAATCCAAAATATCAAAATCACCATCAAAACTAAAACATGTGTTAAGATAATCTTGATATTCCGCATTTAAGGATGAATGTGTAGGTGTTTTTGTTCTTTTAGCTAAAATTTGTTGTGCTTTTCAAAGAAAAGAAGATGAAGAATAAGAGGGAGAAGGAGTAGGTGCGGTATAAGAAGAGCTAGCACTTGATTCAAATTTATTAAGCAAGCTTTCAATTTCGTTATTAATGTTTTGCATACTGGTAGAAATATTAATTTTTTCTTGTTCTAAGTCTAAACACAAACAATCATAATAAGCATGCAACAAATCGGAAACACCATCAAGTTTAAGTGTATGATAAAAACGGCGGTTACGTTACAAGATAAAGCATGGGAACTTCTTGGTAATATTTAATTCATTTAATTTTCATTCCATACATAGCATCTATAGGGGTTGATATTTCAAAGCAATTTAGAAAAGCCTCGGAAACGTTAACGGTTATCTCTAAAAATCTACAAGAAGTTGGAGTGTAAACGCTACTCATATATGGCATTAGTTAGAGATGGGCTCGGTTTGGCTTGAACCGCCAAACCGCCGGTTTTCAAACCGGGCCAAACCGCCGGTTTAGGTTTGGCCGGTTCAAGGTTTAGGTTTGTAAAAATAAAAAACCTAAACCGCCGGTTTGAACCGGCCCAAACCGTCGGTTTGATGGTAAATAGGTTTTTTATTTTTTTTAAAAAAAAACTTTAAAACCGACGGTTTGGTTGGTAAAACCGCCGGTTTTCTGTTTTTTAATTATTTAAAAAAAAAAAATTCATTCCGACAGTTTTGCTGGGCAGGTTTTTCATTTTTTTATTATTTTTTTTAATAAACCGTAGCTAAACCGGCAAACCGGCGGTTTGCCGGTTTTCACTTACTAGGTTTGGGTTTAGGTTTGCAACCCATCACTAGCATTAGTTGCATCACTAAAAACCTTTAAAACATTACAAATATCGGTACAAGTTTTTCAAATATTTTCATCATCAAGAATTGACCAATTAACGTGTATTGAAGAAAACTCTTGTAAAAAAAACTCTATAACGAACGGCTTCACTAAGTAATTTGTAAGTAGAGTTCCAACGAGTTCCAATGTCTTTTGAAAAAGCAATTGGATGAATATTGTTAGTTAAGCATAAATTTCTCCAATTTTTTTCTCAAATCGGAGTTGTGCCAAATATGATCAATAACGTTGGTGATGGGGGTTAGCATGTTCGCTAAAATCTTAAGTTCATCTTGAACACATAAGTTTAAAATATGACATGCACATCTTTGATGAGTATAAGTAGTTTGCAAATATTGTCCCGCATACTCGGCCAAATTGTTTACAGTAGCGGGGTTTGCGGATGCATTATCAAAAAAATATGAAAAAACTCGATGTTGTAAATTATATTCTTGTAAAACCGTTTTTATCAAGCTTACAATGCCAGATGCATCATGTCTTGCGTTGAAATGCCGAAATTCAATAACATATTAATGCAAAAACATATCGTTACAATAAAATGTAAAGTAATGTCCGTGTAAGAATGTTGTTGAGATTGTGTACTCCAAATATCACTACAAATAGATATTTGATGCTCAAAAGATGTCAAAGTCGATAAAAAATTTTTGTTTTTTGTAGGTAAGATTTAGATACTAATTTAGAAACGATTTTCCTAGAAGTTGGTTTGAAAGAAGGTTGAAGATATTTAGTGTTATATTTTCTAACTTCTTCATATTCGGAATTAGAAAATGGAAATGCATGAGAACATATAACATCACCTAATTCTAAACTTTCTTCACTATGGTTATACGTAAATATAGGAGATTGAGAGGAAGAAGATGCAAACCTGTGGAACAATTGTGTTTATCCCCGTGATATTCTTAGCTTCTCCGGATGGACGTTTTGCTTGTGTGTTTGCAAAGTCCCGTAGCCACCCTTGATCTTCCACTTGTACACCTTTGGACATTAGTTACATGCAACTTGACAATATGTAACACCCCAAATCCGTAGGACTCGAGGTGCTACTGAGCTAGGATCTCACAATGGATCCTGACCCTAGCCTGACAACAAGTTCACTAAATCTTACAACAAGGCACAAATAGATTAAAACAAAACATAAAACTGATATATATATATATATATATACATATCAAAAGGTAATAAAGAGTAACTGCTGAGTACAAAATCAAAATATAAATCCGTACAACATAAATATCCCATATCCCACGATATCGCCCCAGTGTACAGAGCCCTTAGCAGATCACTCTGCAGTTCTCCTAACTTGCAAAGGATCTACAACACGGTATAAAACCGTTAGCTAACCATACACATATATAAGAAGATGCTAGAGCACAAACACACATCAGGAATCATAACACATCATCATGCTTTCACACATTTACCCGGTTTATTATCTTTATAACGTCAATCACTCAAATAGTATATAGATCTGCATATGAAAATATGTGACACGAGGTATGTATATAAACCTCGCCTCTGCGTGCAATAGCTAGCTGGAGTGGTATCAGCGCACCTTCCCGTATACCATAAGGAGTGGTCAGTGTCCTTCCCGTATACCAGATCTAACTAGCTTACAGATAACTTCCCAGACTCCACTACGGGATGAAAGGTAAGTTGTCACAACCACTACAATGGGCGGTCAATATAACATAGGTCGGT
The DNA here is from genome assembly GCA_002319775.1 of Fagopyrum tataricum. NCBI lineage: Eukaryota > Viridiplantae > Streptophyta > Magnoliopsida > Caryophyllales > Polygonaceae > Fagopyrum > Fagopyrum tataricum. The sequence continues at coordinate 47,875,735 of CM008282.1, forward strand.
AATGAACCATATCGCATGCTATAAAGCATATAACAAACACCACTCATGCATACATCCAATATAAGGATGGTAGCTAAGTAAGTCCTATGGACTTACCTCAACCTCTGAAGTAGTTTCAACCACGAGCAATCCTCAACACGGTCCACTCCAAACTGGAGGACAACACTGCCTAATAACAAGGCATACCAATATATCACACTCATATCCATCAAAGGGGTCACACCTAGACCCAAGAGATCCATAAGGATCATATCCTAACTCATAAACCTCAAAGCCATAACCGGCATAAACGATAACATATTCATCATCATTCTAACCTCATACACGTACCTAGCATACTACTAACCCGCTCATACTAGGAAAGGAAAGGATCTACCTAACTCTAGGTAGACCCGGGACAAGACACACCTGCGTAACAAGAGAGACGCAGGAGCGGAACAGGCAACCCGCAGGCGCGGCAAGACTCAGCCGCATGCACGGTGACAATGGCCGCAGGCAACGCAGGCGTTGTGGCATGGCTTCTGCAGGGGCGGCGGCTTCCAGACGCGGGGGCGGCGACAGTGCAGAAAGTGACCCCGCGATTCCTCTTCGGCTCTTCACGTGATCAAATTACGTCTTCTTCATTCCAAAGTCACACATACATATACATACACATTCCAACATCAATCTATGATCAATTCATCTAATCCTAAGCTAAGGAAGAAGAACAAGAAAGAAAGAAAGGAAGGAGAAGCAAGGAGCTCACCTCCACTGTTGTGATCACCCAAGGAAAGTACAGAACACACTCTCATCTGGCTTCTGAAGCTCAGCAAACATGCACACAAAGCCACACCAAAACTCTATCAAACTCCAAGAACTCTCAAGCAAGATCAAGAAGGGAAAGGAAGGGAAGAAGAACGTAAGGGAGGCTGAAGAAAGAAGTGAAGAAGGAAACCCTTGCTCATCAAGGTAAGAATAAAGTAAGGAAAAGAGGGTAAAGCACGGTCAAGAGGTCAACAAAGTCGGCTGCAGTCGCAGGAAACCGCGGGGGCGGTTCACTAGGCCGCGGGAGCGGGAACCCGCTGGGGCGGTATACAAGCCCGCGGGGGCGGCTAAGGTCAAACTCGGTCCAAAAGACTAAGGCTCTTACACAATACTCATTCACCGCCTCCCCCCATCTTCTAATTAATGCTTCGTAAAAATTTCGGATGTAAGCAGTTTCGGTGGGGGAGACGTCGTCGTGGTGCATTTCCGTAATTTCGGGATTTTCGGGCATTTGAGTTTCACTTTCTTGGGTACTAGGGAAGAATTGAGAAGAGGGGAATTGGTCACTTGGGTTTGCCATTAGGAGAATACGAGATTACGCGAGATGAATTCAAGAAAGACGAGAGATGAGAGTTAAGGAAGGTTAGATGTAGATGGTGTGAGATTTAGAGGAAGAGGGGTTGGGTATTTATAAGAAATTAGGAATAGGTATTAGGGTTGAGTAGGTAGTGTAATTGTTTTTTTTTAATTCACCTCTAATAGCCTAATAGCTGTTGGAGTGGGCCCACCAACGGCTACAATGTCGCTCAGCGCCCAAACCGGCAGTTTGCGCCGGTTTGAATGTTTTTTTTTAAAAAAAAATAAATATGGGCCTAAACCGGCGGTTTGACTCGATTCAAACCGGCGGTTTAAACCGCCAGTTTGGGTTGGTTCATGTAACACCCCAAATCCGTAGGACTCGGGGCACTACTGGGCTAGGATCTCACAATGGATCCTGACCCTAGCCTGACAACAAGTTCACTGGATCTTACAACAAGGCATAGATAGATTAAAACCAAAACATCAAACTATATATATATATATATATATATATATATATATATATATATATATCAAAAGGTTTACATAAGAACCGCTTAGTACAACCAAAACATATAACTGTACATACAAAATCCCATAACCCTCGCATAACCCAGTGTACAGAGCCCTCAGCGGATCACCCCATTAGGATCACTCTGCAGCTCTCCTAACCTGCAAAGGATCTACAACACGGTATAAAACCGTTAGCTAACTATACACATATATAGAAGATGCATAAGCACAAACACACTTCAAGAAACTATAAACATAGAATCATGTTGTCACACATTTACCCGGTTAATTATCTTTATAACGTCCAACACTCAAATCGTATATATATATATATATATGAATATGAATATATGTGACACGAGGAATATAATCCTCGCCTCTCGGTGTTGTTGCCAACTGGAGTGGTAATCTGGTAACACTTTCCCGTATACCCTATGGGAGTGGAGAAAGTGTCCGTCCCGTGTACCAAATCTGGCCTATCCGCAGAGAACCTCCCAGACTCCCAGCGGGATGAAAGGGCAAGTTGTCACGGCCCTACGATGGGCGGTCACTAAACCATAGGTCGGTAATAATCAATCATCACACACTATCAAGCATATATCAAACACCACTCATGCATACATCCAATATAGGGATGGTAGTTAAGTAAGTCCTATGGACTTACCTCAACCTCGAAGTACTCTCAACACGATTAGCTCCAAACTGGAGAACAGCACTGCCTACTAACAAGGCATAAAGAGATATCAAATCTCCTATCAATCAAAGGGGTCACACCTAGACCCAAGGGATCCATAAGGATCATATCCAACTTATAAACCTCGATAAACTACTAAACCTTAAGGCCATAACCGGCATATATCGATATCATACTCATCATCATTCTATCCTCATATACGTACCTAGCATGCTACTAACCCGCTCATACTAGGAAAGGAAATGATCAATACTACTCTAAGTAGATCATGTACAAGACGCACCTGCGGAATGGAAAGACGCATGGGCGGAAAGGCAACAGGCGCAGGCGCGGAAACACGCAGGCGCTGGGACCGTGGCCACGGGAGCGGCGGCTTCCGGGCGCGGGTGCGGTGACAAGGGTCCGCAAGGGCGGCAGCTCCCAGGCGCGGGGCGGCGACAGTGCAGAGCGTAATCTCCCAACTTCTCTTCCACTCTTCACGTGATCAAATCACGTTTTCATCATCCCACAGCCACAAACATACATATACATACACATTCCAACATGAATATAAGCGTAGATCATCTATCATAAGCTAAGGAAGAGGAATGAAATCAAAGAAGAAGAAAGGAGAAGAAGGAGAAGAAATCACCACTGATGTGGCCTATCCAAGGAATGATCACAGAACCAACACCTCGACTGGCTTCCAAGCTCAACAACAATACACACATCAACATCAACAAAGCCACACAACCAACTCTTCCAAACCAAGGAAAAACTCAAGCATAAGATCAAGGAGAAGGAGAAGGAGAAGAGAGAATGACGTGAGGGGAGCTGGAATGAAGAAACCCTTGATCAGAAGCCATGGACGAGGCTTAAGAAGGAAGGAAGGAAGGAAAGAGAGTAAAGGACAGTCAAAGGGTCAACAAAGCTGGCTGCAGCCGCAGGAAACCGCAGGGGCGGTTCCCTGAGCCGCAGGGGCGGAACACTGCACAAGCCGCAGGGGCGGAACACTGCACAAGCCGCAGGGGCGGCTCCACGGACCCGCATAGGCGGCTAAGTTGTGTCAGCTCCAAAAGACTAAGGCTCTTACATCTCACCCCCCCTAAAAACAAGTTTCGTCCCGAAACTTGTGGAAATCCTAAAACCTCTCGGACCCGTATGCCGAGGTATACTCTCTCAATCGGAGGTATCACATCTCCGCACATAAGGTATCAACCTATATCATTCTATAGCCTCAAATACAGGCATGGAGGAACTCATCATCTCCAGCAACAAGATCACAATACTGTCCAAGGCATAGAGGAAAAACAATCTCTAGCCAAACTATAATCACAACACAAGGCATAAAGGAAAAACATCTCTAGCCGTAACATACTCATAACAGAAGGGCATGGAGGAAAAACATCTCTAGTAATACTATGTCCACCAAAATAGCATGGAGGAATAACCATCTCAAGCTAAACCCTAATCGTATCTCAATAGCATGGAGGAAAGAGCCATCTCCAGCTATAAATATCAATCGTACTAGCATAGCAAGATCTACTAAGATCACATATCACATCATAGCTAGTACGGAAATAAACACATCATAGCATATAAGCACATAAGCATACACTCACAAAGATAGTACTAAGATCTACTCGTCGATCCTACTGGTGCATCTATCTCGGCATAGAACTCTGGATAGTTCCTCTGAATACTATCTTCAGCCTCCCATGTAGCCTCATCAGGTCCTCGTCTCGACCACTGTATCCTCAGTATAGGAATGTCCTTCTAGGACTGCAATCGGATGCTCAACAAAAGTGTGGTCCGGCTCGACCACCAAATCATCATAACTCACAATATGTCTCGGATCTGGTATATACTCCCTCAACTGAGACACGTGAAACACAAGGTGAACACCCTCTAATCTCGGAGGCAAAGGTAATCTGTATGCTGCGCTCCCAACCCGATCAAGAATCTCGAACGGTCCGACATATCGGGGGCTCAACTTCCCCTTAATGCCAAAGCGTCTAACACCTCGTATCGGAGACACTCTCAGCCACACATGGGCTCCTACTCTGAACTCTAAGGGTCTACGACTCTTATCTACATAAGACTTCTGACGGCTCTGTGCAGTCAGCATCCTCTCTCTAATCAGTGCTACACGAGCAACATCATCCTGAATCTGATCAGGTGTCAAACCATTAACACTGCTCGGCTCATCCCAGCATAACGGGGTACGACATCTATGTCCATACAGTGCCTCATATGGGACCATCACAATAGATGCATGTCAGCTGTTGTTGTACGAGAACTCAACTAGTGGGAGATGATCCGTCCACACTTGTCCCTAGTCCAACACACAAGCTCGCAACATATCCTCCAGTGTCTGAATGATCCTCTCTGACCGACCATCTGTCTGAGGATGAAACGCATTAGTGAAGTGCAAACTCGTCCCCAGGGCAGTCTGAATCTGCTGCCAAAACCTCGAGGTAAATCGTCCATCTCTGTTTGAGACGATCGTCCTCGGTACCCCATGGAGTCTCACTATTTGTCTAGTGTACTCCTCAGCTAATCTGCTCACTGACCACGTTTCCCGAATAGGGATAAAACGTGTCGTCTTCGTCAGTCTGTCCACTATAACCCATATGGCATCAAAACTCCTGCTCGGTCTCAGCCCAGTCACAAAGTCCATGGTGACGTCCTCCCACTTCCTCTGTGGAACAGACAGTGGATGGAGTTCACCTCCAGGTCTCCAATGCTCGATCTTGACCTGCTGACAGGTCGCACATTGTGCCACAAATCTGGCCACATTGGCCTTCAGCCCTCCCCACCAATATGAACGTCTCAAATCCTGGTGCATCTATCTCGGCATAGAACTCTGGATAGTTCCTCTGAATACTATCCTCAGCCTCCCATGTAGCCTCATCAGGTCCTCGTCTCGACCACTGTATCCTCAGTATAGGAATGTCCTTCTAGGACTGCAATCGGATGCTCAACAAAAGTGTGGTCTGGCTCGACCACCAAATCATCATAACTCACAATATGTCTCGGATCTGGTATATACTCCCTCAGTTGAGACACGTGAAACACATGGTGAACACCCTCTAATCTCGGAGGCAAAGGTAATCTGTATGCTGCGCTCCCAACCCGATCCAGAATCTCGAACGGTCCGACATATCGGGGGCTCAACTTCCCCTTAATGCCAAAGCGTCTAACACCTCGTATCGGAGACACTCTCAGCCACACATGGGCTCCTACTCTGAACTCTAAGGGTCTACGACTCTTATCTACATAAGACTTCTGACGGCTCTGTGCAGTCAGCATCCTCTCTCTAATCAGTGCTACACGAGCAACATCATCCTGAATCTGATCAGGTGTCAAACCATTAACACTGCTCGGCTCATCCCAGCATAACGGGGTACGACATCTATGTCCATACAGTGCCTCATATGGGACCATCACAATAGATGCATGTCAGCTGTTGTTGTACGAGAACTCAACTAGTGGGAGATGATCCGTCCACACTTGTCCCTAGTCCAACACACAAGCTCGCAACATATCCTCCAGTGTCTGAATGATCCTCTCTGACCGACCATCTGTCTGAGGATGAAACGCATTAGTGAAGTGCAAACTCGTCCCCAGGGCAGTCTGAATCTGCTGCCAAAACCTCGAGGTAAATCGTCCATCTCTGTTTGAGACGATCGTCCTCGGTACCCCATGGAGTCTCACTATTTGTCTAGTGTACTCCTCAGCTAATCTGCTCACTGACCACGTTTCCCGAATAGGGATAAAACGTGTCGTCTTCGTCAGTCTGTCCACTATAACCCATATGGCATCAAAACTCCTGCTCGGTCTCAGCCCAGTCACAAAGTCCATGGTGACGTCCTCCCACTTCCTTTGTGGAACAGGCAGTGGATGGAGTTCACCTCCAGGTCTCCAATGCTCGATCTTGACCTGCTGACAGGTCGCACACTGTGCCACAAATCTGGCCACATCGGCCTTCAGCCCTCCCCGCCAATATGAACGTCTCAAATCCTGGTGCATCTATCTCGGCATAGAACTCTGGATAGTTCCTCTGAATACTATCCTCAGCCTCCCATGTAGCCTCATCAGGTCCTCGTCTCGACCACTGTATCCTCAGTATAGGAATGTCCTTCTAGGACTGCAATCGGATGCTCAACAAAAGTGTGGTCCGGCTCGACCACCAAATCATCATAACTCACAATATGTCTCGGATCTGGTATATACTCCCTCAGCTGAGACACGTGAAACACAGGGTGAACACCCTCTAATCTCGGAGGCAAAGGTAATCTGTATGCTGCGCTCCCAACCCGATCCATAATCTCGAACGGTCCGACATATCGGGGGCTCAACTTCCCCTTAATGCCAAAGCGTCTAACACCTCGTATCGGAGACACTCTCAGCCACACATGGGCTCCTAGTCTGAACTCTAGGGGTCTACGCCTCTTATCTGCATAAGACTTCTGACGGCTCTATGCAGTCAGCATCCTCTCTCTAATCAGTGCTACACGAGCAACATCATCCTGAATCTGATCAGGTGTCAAACCACTAACACTGCTCGGCTCATCCCAACATAACGGGGTACGACATCTCTGTCCATACAGTGCCTCATATGGGACCATCCCAATAGATGCATGCCAGCTGTTGTTGTACGAGAACTCAACTTCCTTTGTGGAACAGGCAGTGGATGGAGTTCACCTCCAGGTCTCCAATGCTCGATCTTGACCTGCTGACAGGTCGCACACTGTGCCACAAATCTGGCCACATCGGGCTTCAGCCCTCCCCACCAATATGAACGTCTCAAATCCTGGTACATCTTACTCGTACCTAGGTGCACTGAATAAGGCGTACAGTGAACCTCCTGTAATATCCTCTGTCTCAAATCCGCATCAGCGGGTACACAGACGCGACTGCGGCGTCTCAACACTCCATTTGCTCCTAGAAGGAAATGTGGTGCCTCATCCCGAGACATCCTCTCTCGGATCCTCATCAATGTCGGGCAAGTCCCCTACTTCTGTTGGATCTCACTCAACAGATCAGGGAGAACCTCTAAAGTACTCAACTAGGCATCCTTATCAGGAAACTAGATGTCCAGCTCTAACCAGACCAGATCTCTCTGTAACTGATGTTGAACTGTCAATCTCGCAATCGCCTGCTCTCGAGGCGTTTTCCTGCTCAGGGCGTCGGCGACAACGTTCGCCTTCCCCAGATGATACAGAATCTCCAGATCAAAGTCCTTGATCAGCTCAAGTCACCTACGCTGGCGGTTATTCAATTCCCGCTGCGTGAAAATATACTTCAGACTCTTATGGTCTGTGAAGATCTTACATGTAACATCATACAGGTAATGTCTCTAGATCTTTAGTGCATGAACTACTTCTGCCAACTCCAGATCATGAGTCGGGTAGTTCTCCTCATACGTCTTCAGTTGTCTAGACGCATATGCAATCACTCTGCCTCGCTGCATCAACACACATCCCAAGCCTAGTTTGGATGCATCATTGTAAACCACAAAATCAGTTGTACCCTATGGTTGTGCCAAAATAGGAGCGGAAGTCAGACGTCTCTTCACCTCCTCAAAACTTTGCATACACTGCTCAGACCATGCAAATCTGGTAGTCTTCCTCAACAGGCTCGACAATGGACGGACAATCACAGAAAATCCCTCCACAAAGCGTCGGTAATAACCGGCTAGGCCAAGAAAGCTACGTACTTCCTTGACGTTCGTCGGTGTCGTCCATGCTGCTACTGACTCTATCTTCGCCGGATCCACCTTGATCCCCTCATCTGAAACAACATGACCTAGGAATGCTACCTCTGACATCCAGAACTCGCACTTAGAGAACTTAGCATAAAGTTCTCTACCTCGTAAAACTTGTAACACAGTCCTCAGCTGCCCTGCATGCTCCTCTCTACTGCGAGAGTACGCCAAAATGTCATCTATGAAGACTACCACAACCTCTATCTGTCCTAACACGGAAAACCTCTATCTGTCCTAACTTGGTAGAGAGGGTCACAGTCCTCCTACCTACAAATACCGCCTGATGTTTATCCATCCAATCCCTACCTAAAATGACTTCTTCATGCACTAATGGCATGACAAAGAAGTCAACAAGTAACACACGGGTCCCTACAGAAATGGGACAATCACGAATCTCAGAGGTACCTCTGACCCTACTACCATCGGGTAACCCTATACTAAAGGGTATCCCCTCAGTCGTATCTAGACTCAGACGCTCAACACATGCATCAGATATAAAAGAATGCGTAGCACCCGTATCAAATAAAACTCTAACAGGTAAACCATGAATCAGAATGGTACTTGTAGCAGTCGGTGCAGCTGGCTCCTCTGCACTCCTCAACTCAAAAACTCTACCCTGTGGTCCTCTGGTGTCAGTGGTACTCTCACCACGACCTCTGCCTCTACTCGGCCCAGGAGTAGATCCCTGAGTAGTAGGATGCTCTGGGACTCTCTGTTGTCCCTGCATCTGCTGCTGAGGTGGTCTCTGTCCACCCCCTGCTACACTGGCAGGAGAAGAACCCTGCTGAGATGAAGTTGCACCCTGTATACAAAAGACAACTCTATGACCCGGTCGGCCACAAGTGTAACAAGTCACTGTCTGCCTCGTACACTCTGGTCATATATGTCATACCCACCACAGTTGAAGCACTGACGTCCCTTATCTGTAGTCGGTGCAGATGAGGGATAACTCTGGCGGCTCCGGCCTCGCCCTACACTAGCAACTCCACCAGCACCACTGGTCTGCCCAGTACGCTGTCTCTTCTCAAACCCTCCGGCCTAAGAAGCTCTCCTCTGTCCAGCCCGCTCCCTCTCATAATCGGAAGCTTTGTCCTGATAATCCATCAGAGACTCACAATGAAATCCCTCCATATAGGTCCGGGTAGCATCCCTCAGTCATCGGGAGAAAAAGGTACACATGCTGCTCTGCAGGAGGTGCAGCTGGACCCAACAAAGTCAGCTCCTCCTGGAATCTCCTGATAGCCTCTGAGACTGGTACATCCTCGAAGCCAGCCTCAACAAAATCTCGCAGTTTCTCCCTCCTTAGTGAGGCAGGGCATAAACGCTCTCTGATCATGGTCCTCATCTGGTCATAGCTGGTAACCTGACCCCGTATTGATCTCCACTAGTGTTGTGCCAAATCTCTGAATAGAGTCTGCACTAACTCTATCTGTCTGTCCGCAGGACACCTAATAGACTCCAGTGTTGAGTCTACATGTCCAATTCACAGCTCAATCTCCAACCTCACCTTCCCATAGAAGGGGGTACACCCATCTGGTGAAATGCCTTCAACCAAGTATCTGGTCGAGACCCTCGATGCTCCTCTGGAACCTGAGAGATATCAGTAGCACGTGCCGGTACAACTGGCACCTGAGTAACTCCATGGGATCTCCCAGATGATCCCTCCTGTGCTGGCAGATCAGGGGCACGTCTACCTGCTCTGGCATCCTCCTCCACTCGTCTGATATATGCACAGAACTCTGATCCTCCCATGGAAATATGATCCGAGTCATCTGACTAGACTCTATGTGATTCCTGTCTACCGACTGCACCGTTTCCAGTCTCAGGAACGACACTCTCAGCAACGTCCTCGTGAATCTCCTCCGCTGCACGTGGATTAACAACGGAATCCGACCCCGTCCTCTACCTACTAGAGAAAGAGGGGGTCTACCCCTACCTCGTCCAACTGCAGATAAGGCTCTAGTCCGAACCATCTGGAGGGTATAAACCTAACTTAGAAGGCTATATATATGCCATATGTATAGATATATATAAAGTCAATCACACATAATATCTATATATATCTATACTGTCGAGGTCTTCAGAGGGGTGATGGCTTCTCGTACACGCTATCCCAAAACATTTGTACTCATTTCAAAACCAAAACCTTTTGAAAAGTCAGACCCCTTTCGGGTTTTGTTTATTTATCTATTCGACCTTTATTACAGATTGCAAGTGTCATTGTTGTCAACCTAAGATCTGATACCAACTTTGTAACACCCCAAATCCGTAGGACTCGGGGCGCTACTGGGCTAGGATCTCACAATGGATCCTGACCCTAGCCTGACAACAAGTTCACTAGATCTTACAACAAGACACTGATAGATTAAAACCAAAACATCAAACTGTATATATATATATATATATATATATATATATATATATATATATATATATATATATATATCAAAAGGTTTACATAAGAACCGCTGAGTACAACCAAAACATATAACTGTACATACAAAAACCCATAACCCACGCATAACCCAGTGTACGGAGCCCTCAGCGGATCACCCCATTTGGATCACTCTGCAGCTCTCCTAACCTGCAACTGATCTACAACACGGTATAAAACCGTTAGCTAACCATACACATATATAGAAGATGCATAAGCACAAACACACTTCAAGAAACCATAAACATAGAATCATGTTGTCACACATTTACCCGGTTAATTATCTTTATAACGTCCAACACTCAAATCGTATGTGTATATATATATATATATATATATATATATATATATATATATATATATATATATATATATGAATATATGTGACACGAGGAATATAATCCTCGCCTCTCGGTGTTGTTGCCAGCTGGAGTGGTAATCTGGTAACACTTTCCCGTATACCTTATGGGAGTGGAGAAAGTGCCCATCCCGTGTACCAAATCTGGCCTATCCACAGAGAACCTCCCAGACTCCCAGCTAGCGGGATGAAAGGGAAAGTTGTCACGGCCCTACAATGGGCGGTCACTAAACCATAGGTCGGTAATAATCAATCATCACATGTTATCAAGCATATATCAAACACCACTCATGCATACATCCAATATAGGGATGGTAGCTGTTCGCTATTTTAACACCCCTATAAACTTTTATCAATAATGATAAAAGCTCACAACTTAGTAAAAACCACGGTATGCTTTAAATTTATAAAACAAGAAATAAACACCCAAATTGTAGCGAACCCACAGTGTATGGGTCAATTACATTAAGGATAAGTATTCCAAGGTCGGTCTCAGGGACCAAGTATCTGAATTATAAATGTGATCTAAAATAGTGTAAATCGAAGTAAAAGAAAGAGGTTGGAAAAGAAGGGAAGAAAGATCAAAAAGGTTTTAATGGATTTTGTAGAGTTCGCAATCAAATATCGGATTTGATTGAAAACTAAGTAAACAAACAAACGAAAGGTATATCAATAAAAGAGAAAGAGGATTCCAAGGATTCAAGGTCATTATTTATACGCATGGACTCATGACATCTCTCAAAGGATCTATGGTTAACAAGCTTTAGGGAAGAACGTTTCTAGGCTGACAGTCTATTAGCGGGTAAGTCTCAAGACTATCTAGTTCCAAACCAACCACCTATTACCGGGTAAGTCTCAAGGTAGAGAGTTAGGAAATTCTAAACAAACCAGATTCCAAACTAAGGAAAAGGTAAACCATTACCGGGTAAGTCTCAGGTATTACCCTACTTAGGAAGGAATTTAAGCACACTCAACCCAATAGAGGTTTTCACCTCTATTACCTATGGTCAATCTCTAAGGTATCTAAGAAGGGGTTTCACCGGGTAAGTCTCAACTCCAACTTAGGTTACTAGGTAGAAGGATTCTAACTAGGTTCAAGTCCTAACTAACCACTAGGATTTCAAAGCTATACAAACAAGCATTAAACACTATTCCATCATAGTCCAGGTATAAATAAATCCCTATTCACCTTAGAACCACAATGGTTCTAGCCAACAATCAGCATATCAAAAGCAATAATCAAATCAATGGAAGAATTCATAAACTAAGAACTAAAAGAGAGAATAAAGAAAGTACTCAGCTTTATTAAGATGAAACCAGCAAAATGACAAATTCCCAGTATCGCGAAGCGTATCTGAATTGACTTAAATCTAAAAGCCAGAATCTTTCCTAAAAACTCAATGTAGTTCAACAATGGTGTAGAGCAAGGGAGCAGAAGGAGAAAGCGGGACTCTCCAATAGAAGCCTTAGAATAATATGAAGCGGAACCCTGGAAATCATTTAGAGCTTCCCTATTATACCCAACAATCTTCCACAGAACGGGCCGGGCCAAAACTGATCCAAAAAGAACAAAATATTTTGGCGCACAGGAATCTCGGTCGTCGACCGAGATTTTGGAATGTCGGGACCGAGATTGGCTTCGTGTTTCAACATGAGGGAAAATCTCGTTCGGTGATCTCGGTCAAATCTCCGAAATCTCGCACGAGATGGCACAAATCTCGGCCGAGATTGGGACCGAGATTCGCCGACAGAATCTTCTGGAATGGAATCTCGGCCAAGATGGCTCGGATCTCGGCCGAGATATTTGGGAACTCGGCCGAGATCATGTGGATCTTGACCGAGATTGCTCTAATCTCGTGCATTCCTTCTTGTTTACTCGTGGCTCGTCTTTTCCTCCTTTCCCGTGCCTGCGTGATCCCTCCAAAGCATCCATTCCGAGGTTTGGTCCTCAAATGCATTGTTTTAGCTCCAAAACACGCCAAAATACCTACAAGGGCACCAAAAGCGTGTGTAGACATCTATACTCGCAAAGTTGCACTAAACAAGTATAAAGAACACAAACTAAGGTTAAAACATGCATGCGGAAAAGGGAAAACTAACTAAATGCTCTACTAAACTAGGTCGATAATTCATGTTATCAAAATACCCCATACTTATCTTTGCTTGTCCCCAGGCAAATAATAAATTCAAGGCAAGATAGCATGAATCATCTATGCTAAACAAAAACAAAACTCTTTTTGTAGTGCTTCTATTCATGATCACTTTCATAGTGTAGTCACAAGGCTAAAGAAATAAATCGATTAAGGTCAAGTAAGATAGGCAACGTATAGGATAATCACACCTTGCAAGGAATCCAAAATCATCATTTAAACTACCAATGTCTAAAATTCATGTAAAATCCAAGTTTAGGCCATGAAGTCAATTACATGTATGCAAAGATCAATAGGACTTAACAAAAGAAAAGGCCAAGAAATGTGATATAGGTAGGATGTGTATAGGTAATGTGGTGGAAATCCGGGAAAGAGGACAACACAACATTTTTTTTTTTCTTTTCTTTCTTTTCTCAACATCCATCCCTTCTCTTCATGCATTTTTTTTCTTTTTTGTCTTTTCTTTCTTTTTCTCTTGAGTGAAAGGCATAGGTGCACAATAGCCGAAACCTCGGTGTTCAGTTTCCTTCACGTACCTCACACCAAAGTGCACATACCAAATCAACTCTAGGTAATGTTTTTAAAACCAATCCGACTTTGACAAGACACAAACACCCGATTATGTGAATGGTGCCGAGTTACTCATCTTCATAGCCAACAAAACCCATAAAAAGCTCTTGCTTGCAAATCACATCTCACAAATCAATCAACTTCTTCACATAATGCACATAAATCACTTTTCACAACTAAACACACACCTTCAAACTTCACTTTCTTAATTCCCGGATGGGTCATAAAGGGCAAATAAATTTTATGTTTGAGGTGTTGAAGATGGTAAAGATAGAGAAGAAGAAGGATTCGAATTGCCTAAATCATTCTTGTGCAAAGTAAAAGAACTTTTCATATAGCTTCAACCCTTCAAGATCAATCCAATTAAACAAGGTAATGCAAATAAATCATTTAGATTACAAACAAAGAATTCAAATCCTATAAATGCCATTAATTCAATTAAAGCTCAAAATAAACATCAATAGCCAAATAAACATACACATTTTCCTCATTAAGGTCACATCAATCCTAGAAGCACAATTTTTTTAAAAATTTTCTAATTTTTTTGGATTTTCATATAAAAATGCAGTACATATAAAAGAGACGTGTGACAAGAATATGAAATTGTTCAATGCGGTACATATAAAAAGAAACATGCTAAAAGATATTGCAAGCATCCTACTCCATACTTAAAACTCACATTGTCCCCAATGTGAATAATAAATATGAAGTAAAAACAATACTCACAATGTAAAAATGAAGAAGGCATCCGGCGTGTCTACTCGTATGGAGGAGGAGGAGGTGGATCACGTGGGTAGTGGAGGTTGTTTGGGTCATAGAAATGCCCAAACGTATGACGGTATAAGTCTCCGTACATCCCCTCCGAGACAGAATAGCGCCTATCCTGCTCAGCAATCCTCTGATCCAGTTGGGTCATCTTCAAATCTTGTGCGGCCCATCTGTCTTCAACTCTCTTGTAAAAGTCCCTCTGACTCATCTGCATCTCATGCATATCCACTACGAGCTGGGCCATAGTGTACGGCCTCCTGCGGCTGGGCCTAGGAGCATGTGATGATGATGCTCCTGCGGTGGACATCCTAGGTGGTGTACCTGCATCACCCATATCAGTGTCAGAATTACCTGGCTCAGTGGCAGGCTCTAAGTCCTCATCATCCCAAGCAGCATCCTCATCCTCGGGCTCCCCTATATCACCACCATCAAAGCTCGCATCCTCTAAAGTCTCTAAGACATCTCTCCAACATCTCTGGTCCCTAATCGTGTACTCGCTCTTCCATAGTACGCCGCGCTGCTCATCCCAGGACATAGCAACTCTATAAATTCCCTTCCCTCGGGGTATCAAAAGATGCCGGTTAGCTAGATGTTTTCTGGTAATAGCTATTGGCTGCCAAGTTTCACCCATGTCAATGTCAGAAAAATCATGACCAAGTCTACGAGCAACGTGGGTGACCAACCCACCCACACAAATAAAACCATTCTTCTTATTGGAAACCTTTTTAAGGAAGTCAAGCATAAGAGTAGCAGAGTCCGGAGCATGTCCCTGCGTAATACACCATAAGGAAAAAAGTTTACCTACAAGTATGAGGTGCATTGTCTCTTTCCTCGGTAGCATGATCTCGCTCATAATCCTATGAGCTACATGGAAAGACAAGTTCAGAATAAACTTGTCCGAGGACTTCCCTGCCTTCCATTCACTTCCAGGCCCCATTGGCTTCGCAATTTCATACCAAAATGCTCGCTGATCAAAATCTCTATCAAATGTGTATTCATCAACCCTAGGGAAATCAAACAAATCTCAAAAAGCAGTTTTAGACATCTCATAATCCTTGTTCATCAGCCGGAATTTCACACGTCTTTCACCATTTTTCTCATCAAGGGAAAGCGTACTCAAAAATTCAACAGTTAAAACCCGATAATATGGAGTTCGGCTTCCATGCAAACAATGCCAACCACAAGTTTCACTAATCATTCTTATTTCATCACCTATTCCTAATTCTCCAATTTCTGTAAGATTCAAATATTTAGGATCTAGATGATCAAGGCGAATAAGTTGAGCGTACTTAGACTTACAAGAATCCGGAATGTCCGGGATATAGCTCGAGGGTTCCGACGGCTCCGGTGGTGCCTGCTACGTTGATTTCCTAGTCCCGGTAACCTTTGACAAAGATCTCTTCAAACGTTTCATCCTTATCCAACAAATAAACTCAGCAGAACCAAATCTCGGTCGGCAAAGCAAGGATCTCGGCCGAGATTTCTGGGTGGTTCGACCGAGATTTTGGGTAAGGCCGGGATCGGGTTTTTCGTCGGATTTTTAACGGATCCTTGCTTGGTTGATGAGTCTAAGACGTTTTTGTGAAGGAATTTTGAGTGGAATGGTTTGTTTGTGGGGTTTTGAGGATTAAAATTTTTTTGTTAGGGTTTGGTGTTGAAGAGGAGATTTGGGTGAGGATTGAGTGAAATTGGTGATGGAATAGAGTTTAGAATTCGATTTGGGAGAGATTGTGGGAAGAATGAGAGTATTTGATGAAGTATTGAGGGATTTAGGAAATTTGGGTAGAGTTTTTCGTGCTTGAAGGCTATGGAGGAAGAGAAGAAAGAAGAAGGGCAGTCGGCCGTGGTTTATTTTTTGTGTTCTGTTGGCCGATCTCGGTCGTCGACCGAGATTTATCTCAGGTCGGCGACCGAGATTTTCCCCTTTTTCTTTTTTTTTTTTTTAGGGAAAACTCGGATCTCGGTCTCTATTTCCGATCTCGGCCGAGATTTCCCTATCTTGGACCGAGATCGGTTTCTGATATGACATCTCGGCCTGCTTGAGCTAGATCTCGGCCGAGATTTCTGGCAGTTCGACCGAGATTTCTTGGTATGGCTGTTTTCTTCCTCGACTTAACTCGTTTCTCGTCTTTCTTAGCAATTTCCTCGCCTTAAACTCGTAGTGCTGCTTCCTGTATTTCTTTTCACCATGACACCTAGGTCCTGGTAAAGACACAACAAAACGCGTAAAAACGCAAAAGCAAAAAGTAAAAGTAAAAACAAAAAGACAAAAAACTCTTACCTCGGGTTGTCTCCCGAGAAACGCTTGGTTTAAGGTCTCTAGCCGGACCTGACTCCTTTAAAGCGTCAGTGAGTATGGATAGGTGGGAGTTTTTCCACCGGAAGTTCCGGTGTATACCTCTTCAACCTATGTCCATTCACTTTAAAAATACCGGAGTTTTCACCCCATACTTCGACAGCTCCGTGGGGGAAAATCTTCTTCACAACATAAGGTCCCGTCCACCTTGACTTTAACTTTCCTTGGAAAAAGTCGGAGTCTAGAATTTAAAGAGAAGAACAAGATCACCTTCTTTGAAGTTCTTTGGCAATATGTGCTTGTCATGCCACTTCTTTGTTCTTTCCTTGTAGATCCGTGCATTCTCATATGCGTTCATCCGGATCTCCTCCAGCTCGTTGATGTCCAGCAACCTCTTTTCTCCGGCTTCTTTTATATCAAAGTTTAGCCATTTCACGGCCCAATACGCTCTATGCTCCAACTCTACAAGCAAATGACAGGATTTCCCATAAACAAGTTGATAAGGAATAGTACCTATGGGAGTCTTGTATGCTGTCCTATATGCCTAGAGTGCATCATCAAGCTTCATTGCCCAATCTTTCCTTGAGCGAGACACTGTCTTCTCTAGGATCCCTTGATTTCTTTATTCGAGATTTCCACTTGGCCACTAGTCTGGGGATGATATGGGGTTTTGCAACCATCTGTGAGTTACCCCATACTTGGACAAAAGTGCCTCAAAGTTCCTAGGCTGTGAAATGCTTCCCTCCAACACTAATGATAACCGTGGGTTGTGCCCAAATCTAGGGAAGATTGTCCGGTTGAAAATTTTATATTACAACTTTAGCGTCATTTGTGGGTGAAGCTATAGCTTCAACCCATCTAGATACATAGTCAACCGCTAAAAGAATGTAAAGATTCCCGCATGAAGATGGGAAAGGTCCCATGAAGTCAACACCCATACATAAAAAATCTCAACTTCTTGGATGTTGTTCAAAGGCATCTCATTCCTCCTTGATATGTTGCCCGTCCTTTGGCATGAATCACAAGCAGTGACGAATACCTGCACATCTTTGAAAAGATTAGGCCAAAAGAATCCAGATTGTAATACTTGGCACTAGTCTTGTGGCCTAGCATGTCCCAGGGTAATGAATGACAATGTCGGATGAACTCNGAGTGAAAGGCATAGGTGCACAATAGCCGAACCTCGGTGTTCAGTTTCCTTCACGTACCTCACACCAAAGTGCACATACCAAATCAACTCTAGGTAATGTTTTTAAAACCAATCCGACTTTGGCAAGACACAAACACCCGATTATGTGAATGGTGCCGAGTTACTCATCTTCATAGCCAACAAACCCATAAAAAGCTCTTGCTTGCAAATCACATCTCACAAATCAATCAACTTCTTCACATAATGCATAAATCACTTTTCACAATTAAGCACACACCTTCAAACTTCACTTTCCTAATTCCCCGGATGGGTCATAAAGGGCAAATAAATTTTATGTTTGAGGTGCTGAAAATGGTAAAGATAGAGAAGAAGAAGAATTGAATTGCCTAAATCATTCTTGTGCAAAGTAAAAGAACTTTTCATATAGCTTCAACTTTTCAAGATCAATCCAATTAAACAAGGTAATCAAATAAATCATTTAGATTACAAACAAGGAATTCAAATCCTATAAATGCCATTAATTCAATTAAAGCTCAAAATAAACATCAATAGCCAAATAAACATACACATTTTCATTAAGGTCACATCAATCCTAGAAGCACAATTTTTTTAAAATTTTCTAATTTTTTTGGATTTTCATATAAAAATGCAGTACATATAAAAGAAACGTGTGACAAGAATATGAAATTGTTCAATGCAGTACATATAAAAAGAAACATGCTAAAAGATATTGCAAGCATCCTACCCATACTTAAAACTCACATTGTCCCAATGTGAATAATAAATATGAAGTAAAAACAATACTCACAATGTAAAAATGAAGAAGGCGTCCGGCGTGTCTACTCGTATGGAGGAGGAGGAGGTGGATCACGTGGGTAGTGGAGGTTGTTTGGGTCATATAAATGCCCAAACGTATGACGGTATAAGTCTCCGTACATCCCTCCGAGACAGAATAGCGCCTATCCTGCTCAGCAATCCTCTGATCCTGGGTCATCCTCAAATCTTGTGCGGCCCATCTGTCTTCAACTCTCTTGTAAAAGTCCCTCTGACTCATCTGCATCTCATGCATATCCGCTGCGAGCTGGGCCATAGTGTACGGCCTCCTGCGGCTGGGGGCCTAGGAGCATGTGATGATGATGCTCCTGCGGTGGACATCCTAGGTGGTGTACCTGCATCACCCATATCAGTGTCAGAATTACCTGCCTCAGTGGCAGGCTCTAAGTCCTCATCATCCCAAGCAGCATCCTCATCCTCGGGCTCCCTATATCACCATCATCAGAGCTCGCATCCTCTAAAGTCTCTAAGACATCTCTCCAACATCTCTGGTCCCTAATCGTGTACTCGCTCTTCCATAGTACACGCCGCTGCTCATCCCAAGGCATAGCAACTCTATAAATTCCCTTCCCTCGGGTATCAAAAGATGCCGGTTAGCTAGATGTTTTCTGGTAATAGCTACTGGCTGCCAAGTTTCACCCATGTCAATGTCAGAAAAATCATGACCAAGTCTACGAGCAACGTGGGTGACCAACCCACCCACACAAATAAAACCATTCTTCTTATTGGAAACCTTTTTAAGGAAGTCAAGCATAAGAGTAGCAGAGTCCGGAGCATGTCCCTGCGTAATACACCATAAGGAAAAAAGTTTACCTACAAGTATGAGGTGCATTGTCTCTTTCCTCGGTAGCATGATCTCGCTCATAATCCTATGAGCTACATGGAAAGACAAGTTCAGAATAAACTTGTCCGAGGACTTCCCTGCCTTCCATTCACTTCCAGGCCCCATTGGCTTCGCAATTTCATACCAAAATGCTCGCTGATCAAAATCTCTATCAAATGTGTATTCATCAACCCTAGGGAAATCAAACAAATCTCAAAAAGCAGTTTTAGACATCTCATAATCCTTGTTCATCAGCCGGAATTTCACACGTCTTTCACCATTTTTCTCATCAAGGGAAAGCGTACTCAAAAATTCAACAGTTAAAACCCGATAATATGGAGTTCGGCTTCCATGCAAACAATGCCAACCACAAGTTTCACTAATCATTCTTATTTCATCACCTATTCCTAATTCTCCAATTTCTGTAAGATTCAAATATTTAGGATCTAGATGATCAAGGCGAATAAGTTGAGCGTACTTAGACTTACAAGAATCCGGAATGTCCGGGATATAGCTCGAGGGTTCCGACGGCTCCGGTGGTGCCTGCTACGTTGATTTCCTAGTCCCGGTAACCTTTGACAAAGATCTCTTCAAACGTTTCATCCTTATCCAACAAATAAACTCAGCAGAACCAAATCTCGGTCGGCAAAGCAAGGATCTCGGCCGAGATTTCTGGGTGGTTCGACCGAGATTTTGGGTAAGGCCGGGATCGGGTTTTTCGTCGGATTTTTAACGGATCCTTGCTTGGTTGATGAGTCTAAGACGTTTTTGTGAAGGAATTTTGAGTGGAATGGTTTGTTTGTGGGGTTTTGAGGATTAAAATTTTTTTGTTAGGGTTTGGTGTTGA
This sequence comes from Fagopyrum tataricum, assembly GCA_002319775.1. Taxonomy (NCBI): domain Eukaryota; kingdom Viridiplantae; phylum Streptophyta; class Magnoliopsida; order Caryophyllales; family Polygonaceae; genus Fagopyrum; species Fagopyrum tataricum. The sequence continues at coordinate 47,896,244 of CM008282.1, forward strand.
AGAGGAGATTTGGGTGAGGATTGAGTGAAATTGGTGATGGAATAGAGTTTAGAATTCGATTTGGGAGAGATTGTGGGAAGAATGAGAGTATTTGATGAAGTATTGAGGGATTTAGCTTGAGGGTTCCGACGGCTCCGGTGGTGCCTGCTACGTTGATTTCCTAGTCCCGGTAACCTTTGACAAAGATCTCTTCAAACGTTTCATCCTTAGCCAACAAATAAACTCAGCAGAACCAAATCTCGGTCGGCAAAGCAAGGATCTCGGCCGAGATTTTTGGGTGGTTCGACCGAGATTTCTAGGTAAGGCCGGGATCGAGTTTTTTGTCGGATTTTTGACGGATCCTTACTTGGTTGATGAGTCTAAGACGTTTTTGTGAAGGAATTTTGAGTGGAATGGTTTGTTTGTGGGGTTTTGAGGATTAAAATTTTTTTTGTTAAGGTTTGGTGTTGAAGAGGAGATTTGGGTGAGGATTGAGTGAAATTGGTGATGGAATAGAGTTTAGAATTCGATTTGGGAGAGATTGTGGGAAGAATGAGAGTATTTGATGAAGTATTAAGGGATTTAGGAAATTTGGGTAGAGTTTTTCGTGCTTGAAGGCTATGGAGGAAGAGAAGAAAGAAGAAGGGCAGTCGGCCGTGGTTTATTTTTTGTGTTCTGTTGGCCGATCTCGGTCGTCGACCGAGATTTATCTCAGGTCGGGACCGAGATTTTCCCCTTTTTCCTTTTTTTTTTTTTTAGGGAAAACTCGATCTCGGTCTCTATTTTCCGATCTCGGCCGAGATTTCCCTATCTTGGACCGAGATCGGTTTCTGATATGACATCTCGGCCTGCTTGAGCTAGATCTCGGCCGAGATTTCTGGGCAGTTCGACCGAGATTTCTTGGTATGGCTGTTTTCTTCCTCGACTTAACTCGTTTCTCGTCTTTCTTAGCAATTTCCTCGCCTTAAACTCGTAGTGCTGCTTCCTGTATTTCTTTTCACCATGACACCTAGGTCCTGTAAAGACACAACAAAAACGCGTAAAAACGCAAAAGCAAAAAGTAAAAGTAAAAACAAAAAGACAAAAAGACTCTTACCTCGGGTTGTCTCCCGAGAAACGCTTGGTTTAAGGTCTCTAGCCGGACCTGACTCCTTTAAAGCGTCAAGTGAGATGGATAGGTGGGAGTTTTTCCACCGGAAGTTCCGGTGTATACCTCTTCAACCTATGTCCATTCACTTTAAAAATACCGGAGTTTTCACCCCATACTTCGACAGCTCCGTGGGGGAAAATCTTCTTCACAACATAAGGTCCCGTCCACCTTGACTTTAACTTTCCTGGAAAAAGTCGGAGTCTAGAATTAAAGAGAAGAACAAGATCACCTTCTTTGAAGTTCTTTGGCAATATGTGCTTGTCATGCCACTTCTTTGTTCTTTCCTTGTAGATCCGTGCATTCTCATATGCGTTCATCCGGATCTCCTCCAGCTCGTTGATGTCCAGCAACCTCTTTTCTCCGGCTTCTTTTATATCAAAGTTTAGCCATTTCACGGCCCAATACGCTCTATGCTCCAACTCTACAAGCAAATGACAGGATTTCCCATAAACAAGTTGATAAGGAATAGTACCTATGGGAGTCTTGTATGCTGTCCTATATGCCTAGAGTGCATCATCAAGCTTCATTGCCCAATCTTTCCTTGAGCGAGACACTGTCTTCTCTAGGATCCCCTTGATTTCTTTATTCGAGATTTCCACTTGGCCACTAGTCTGGGGATGATATGGGGTTGCAACCTTGTGAGTTACCCCATACTTGGACAAAAGTGCCTCAAAGTTCCTAGCTGTGAAATGCTTCCCTCCAACACTAATGATAACACGTGGTGTGCCAAATCTAGGGAAGATTGTCCGGTTGAAAATTTTAATTACAACTTTAGCGTCATTTGTGGGTGAAGCTATAGCTTCAACCCATCTAGATACATAGTCAACCGCTAAAAGAATGTAAAGATTCCCGCATGAAGATGGGAAAGGTCCCATGAAGTCAACACCTCATACATCAAAAATCTCAACTTCTTGGATGTTGTTCAAAGGCATCTCATTCCTCCTTGATATGTTGCCCGTCCTTTGGCATGAATCACAAGCAGTGACGAATACCTGCACATCTTTGAAAAGATTAGGCCAAAAGAATCCGGATTGTAATACCTTGGCACTAGTCTTGTGGGCGCTAGCATGTCCTCCACAGGGTAATGAATGACAATGTCGGATGAAACTCTCAATCTCATCGTCTGGGACGCATCTCCTAAGGATTCCTTCGGGTCCTCTCTTGAATAGTAGTGGTTCATTCCAATAGTAATGCCTCACATCCTTGTAGAATTTCTTTCGTTGGGAAGGAGATAAACCTGGAGAAATTTCACCACAAACTAGATAATTAACTATGTCAGCAAACCAAGGTTCCTTATCACCTGAAATTTGGAGAATATATTTCTCCATCATGTGGAGATGTTCGTCCGGAAATGCATCGTCAATAGGGATGTCATCCCCTTCCATAAGTTCTGGAGGTAACCTGCTAAGATGATCAGCTACAGAGTTTTCGGACCCCTTCTTATCTCTAATCTCTAGATCAAATTCTTGAAGGAGAAGGATCCATCGGATAAGACGTGGCTTTGCATCCTTCTTGGTGAGAAGGTACAGAATCGCAGCATGATCCGTGTACACAATCACCTTAGCTCCTACAAGATAGGAACGAAACTTCTCAAATGCGTAGACGACGGCTAGGAGCTCTTTTTCAGTAGTTGCATAATTAAGCTGGGCTCCATAAAGCGTCTTGCTAGCATAGTAGATAGCATGAGTAAGTCCTTCCTTCTTCTGTCCTAGCACCCCTCCCATTGCGAAGTTGCTTGCATCACACATCACCTCGAATGGAAGAGACCAATCGGGGGGTTGCATGATTGGAGCGGTGATGAGAGCTTCCTTCAACCTATAAAAAGCATCAAGGCATTCCTTCGAGAAAACAAACTGAACATCCTTGATTAGTAGGTTAGTCAAAGGTTTAGCAATTTTAGAGAAATCTTTTATAAATCTTCGGTAAAAACCGGCATGTCCTAGAAAACTCCTTACCCCTTTGACTGATGATGGAGGAGGTAGCTTCTCAATAGTCTCAATCTTGGCCTTATCAACCTCAATTCCACGGTTAGATATCAAATGACCTAACACAATACCTTCCTTAACCATGAAATGGCATTTTTCCCAATTGAGAACAAGATTGCAATCCTCACATATTTGTAAGACTAAAGACAGGTTAGCCAAACAATCATCAAAAGAGGATCCATAGACAGAAAAGTCATCCATAAAGACTTCCATGATGTTTTCAATATATTCAGAAAAATAGACATCATGCATCTTTGGAAAGTAGCAGGAGCATTGCATAAACCGAAAGGCATTCTCCTATAAGCAAAGGTACCCCAAGGACAAGTAAAAGTGGTTTTCTCTTGTCATCTGGATGGATGGGGATCTGGAAAAAACCACTATAACCATCTAGGTAGCAAAAGTAGGAGTGTTGGGCTAACCTTTCTAACATTTGGTCAATGAAGGGCAAAGGGAAGTGATCTTTCCTAGTAGCATAATTCAACTTTCTATAATCAATGCACATCCTCCATCCTGTCACGGTCCTAGTCGGGATCAACTCATTCTTCTCATTGGTTATGACAGTCATCCCACCTTTCTTCGGTACAACATGCACCGGGCTAACCCATTTACTATATGAGATAGGGAATATAATTCCCGCATCAAGCAACTTAAGGATCTCCTTCTTGACTACTTCTTTCATGTTAGGATTCAATCTCCTTTGAGGTTCAATAGAAAGTCTATGTCCATCATCTAACATGATCCTATGCATGCACTTAAAAGGATTAATCCCTATGAGGTCATCTATGGTGTAGCCTAAAGGTTTTCTATGCATCCTAAGCTCTTTCAATAATTTCTCAAGCTCAAGTTCATTCAAGCTAACACTAACAATCACGGGATAAGATGAGTTAGAACCAAGGAAGGCGTACCTTAAGTGTGTTGGAAGAGGCTTCATTTCGACCTTAGGAGGCTCCGGTTCTTCTTCGGAAATCTCGGATAACTCATCTCGGTTGAGATAGGTGATCTCGGCCCGAGATTGGGTGAATCTCGGCCGAGATATTTCTGTCTCGGCCGAGATGGTTTGATCATCGAAAATCCGAAGTTTCTGTTGAAGGATCTCGGTCGCCCATCTCGGTCGAGATCTCGGCCGAGATTTGTCCGATCTCGGCCGAGATTTTTGGGTCTCGGGCGAGATTTTCCAAGCTTCGGAGGTCCAAACGTTCTGTTGCCATATCTCGGCCGAGATTTTTAGCATCTCGGCCGAGATGCCCTCTGCCTCCGTCAATTCTTCGAATCTTGATTCCTCGTTGATGGGGAGTAGACTCAAAGATCGGACTTCTTCAAATAGTTCATCTTTTGGCTCTGCTGTCATGATGCTCATGGTCAAAACCTGCTCAAGAGGGTCAGAACATAGAATTGAATTTATAATCTCAAAATTATCTTCATCATCCTCTAGGATGTTGTACATATCTTCTTCAAACATGGGTCCCTTAATCAAAGGAGGGAGCTTAAATTGTACAACTTCCTCATCAATTCTAAAAGTAAGAGTGGCACCCCTACAATCAACTAAACATCCGGATGTAGCAAGAAAAGGTCTCCCTAAAATAATAGGAACGGGACAATCTGCAGGAATATCAAGAACAACAAAGTCAATAGGGATAAAGAACTTCTCTAGTTGGATTGGAACATCCTCAATGATTCTCACAGGACGTGTGGTAGTCCTGTCTGCCATGCAAAGAGTCATCTTCACCGGCTTTGGTTCTCCAAGTCCAACCTTCCTGCATAAAACGAGTGGGATAATGCTCACACTAGCTCCTAGATCGTATAATGCTTTGTACGTTCCATCTCCAACTTTGATTGGGACGCAAAAAGATCCGAGATCGCTCAATTTTGGTGGCATCTTTCTACTGTTCCTCTGGATGAGGTCAGTAGATCTCCGGGTCATTCTGACTTCTCCATATTCCTCTAGCTTCCTCTTGTTGGAGAGGATTTCCTTCAAGAACTTCCCATAGTCAGGCATCCCTCGAATAGCATCAACAAAAGGATGTTAATATGCAATTTATTTAAAAGGTCAAGGAACTTACCAAAGTGCTTGTCCAATTGAGCTCTAGCACGGGATTTAGGAAAAGGAAGTGGTGGCTTGTATGGAGGAGGAGGGATGTAAACATTCTCTTTTTCCTTAGACTCCTCTTCCATTGGTTGATTTCCTTTATCCAAGACCTTTGGTTGTGGATCATTTGTCACTAATCTACTTCTTGTAGTGATTGCCATGACTTGTCCTTTGGGATTATTTTCAGTCTTTCCAGGAAGTCTTCCTGGATCTCTTTGGACGTCTTCGGCCTTCTTGAACACTTGAGTTTCCAAAACCTTTTGGGATTTGGTTACACTAGTGACCGTGCTCTCTAGATTTCCCATCCTAGCCATCAATTGCTCAAACATTGCTTCAACTCTATCCTTCGGTTGAGCGGGTTCAGCTGGCTTGGACGGCTGACCTGCATTGCTAGAAGAAGCTTGAGGGTTCAAAGCACCCTCACGATTAGAATAAGAAAATCCAGGATGATTATGGTTAGGCTTGTAGTTGTTTCCCTGATTATTTCTATTATAATTGTTATTATAACCTCTTTGGTTATTATAACCTCTGCCCATGTAATTTGCATCCTCTTCCTTGGATGCTACCTGCACTTCAGCTTGTTGAGCTTTCAAGTTAGATGCAATTAATTCTTTCAAAGATTTAAGTTCAACTTGTAAAGCATCTAACCTTGAATCATTAAGAGTACTTTCATTTACCTCATATACTCCGGGTCTAGTCCTTCTCTCTTCAACTTTCCTGTGAGAATACTTTTCAATCACCAAAGCTTGCTTCTCAATAAAGTCCCAATCTTCATCCACCGGTTTTTCCATAAAAGTACCTCTAGAGAGAGATTGTAGCTTGAATTGGGTGTCCTCGTCAAGTCCTTTGAAGTAAATTTCTAGCAACTCTATCTTAGGAATTCCATAATGAGGACAACATAGCAAAATATCTTTAAATCTTTCCCAAGACTTATACAAACTCTCTTATCTTTCATTACAAAGGCATTTATCTTCCCTCTTAATTCAGTAGTCTTGCAGGGTGGGAAAATTTTGGTGAGAAATTCAGAACCCAACTCCTCCCATGTGTTAATCCGCCCGTGTGGTATTGATTGATACCAACCTAGAGCTTTATCCTTAAGAGAAAAAGAAAAACCCCTTAGCTTATGATTGTTACCTTCCATACGGGCTGGACTTACCGCATCCATGAGAGTCTCGTAGTTGTTCATGTGTTGATGAGGAGATTCAGTCTCTGTCCCTCCAAACTGATTCTGGCGGATCATCTGTATTACCTGAGGTCGCAGCTCATGCTCGTGGGTTGCGGGATCTCCAAAGTTAACTCCAGGACGGTTAACTCTTTGGGCAGGATCCATTCTCTATCCAAGTGTTTGTGGAACTTCCACAAAAGGCTGGTAAAGGTCATGTCTAAGAGGAGCGGGACGTGGAGCTTGCGGAGGAGCTACAACTTGAGGAGGAATTGGAGCTAATTGTGGTGCTGAAATTACTTGTTGCACTGGAGCTGGGGCTGGAGCGGGAGTTGCATTTTGCCCTTGGTCCACGGCTCTGGCTATCTCTTCCATTTGAATTATTAGTGCAGCCATTTTCCTCTCAGTAGTTTCCTCTCTTTCTCTAGTAGTTCGTCTCTCAACTTCTAGTTGCTCTAAAGCATCTCTAAGTTCAGCTTCGTAATCTCTGTTTTCGGCCATTTTAGAAGCTTTCCGGGTTCTTAGTCTCTCTCACAGTGTTCTTTCAGGTTCGGGATCGTACGGAACTAGTTCTTTCGAACCCCGAGTTCTTCGCATACACTGTGAAAGATACCTAAAGTCCTGAAAATTCCAAAAACAAAACCAAAAGCAAGATCAAAAGTAAAAGAAAGACTTACACTATAAGAAATCACAAAACAAATCAAATAACTTAGTCCCCGGCAACGGCGCCAAAAAGAAGGGGAGAAAGATCAAAAAGGTTTTAATAGATTTTGTAGAGTTCGCAATCAAATATCGAATTTGATTGTAAACTAAGTAAACAAACAAACGAAAGGTATATCAATAAAAGAGAAAGCGGATTCCAAAGATTCAAGGTCATTATTTATACGCATGGACTCAAGACATCTCTCAAAGGATCTATGGTTAACAAGCTTTAGGGAAGAACGTTTCTAGGCTGACAATCTATTACCGGGTAAGTCTCAAGACTCTCTAGTTCCAAACCAACCACTTATTACCGGGTAAGTCTCAAGGTAGAGAGGTAGGAAATTCTAAACAAACCAGATTCCAAACTAAGGGAAAGGTAAACCATTATCGGGTAAGTCCTAGGTATTACCCTACTTAGGAAGGAATCTAAGCACACTCAACCCGATAGAGGTTTTCACCTCTATTACCTATGGTCAATCTCTAAGGTATCTAAGAAGGGGTTTCACCGGGTAAGTCTCAACTCCAACTTAGGTTACTAGGTAGAAGGATTCTAACTAGGTTCAAGTCCTAACTAACCACTAGGATTTCAAAGCTATACAAACAAGCATTAAACACTATTCCATCATAGTCCAGGTATAAATAAATCCCTATTCACCTTAGAACCACAATGGTTCTAGCCAACAATCAGCATATCAAAAGCAATAATCAAATCAATGGAAGAATTCATAAATTAAGAACTAAAAGAGAGAATAAAGAAAGTACTCGGCTTTATTAAGATGAAATCAGCAAAATGACAAATTCCCAGTATCGCGAAGCGTATCTGAATTGACTTAAATCTAAAAGCCTGAATCTTTACTAAAAACTCAATGTAGTTCAACAATGGTGTAGAGCAAGGGAGCAGAAGGAGAAAGCGGCACTCTCCAATAGAAGCCTTAGAATAATATGAAGCGGAACCCTGGAAATCATTTAGAGCTTCCCTTTTATACCCAACAATCTTCCACAGAACGGGCCGGGCCAAAACTGATCCAAAAAGAACAAAATATTTCAGCGCACAGGAATCTCGGTCGTCGACCGAGATTTTGGAATGTCGGGACCGAGATTGGTTTCGTGTTTCAACATGAGGGAAAATCTCGTTCGGTGATCTCGGTCAAATCTCCGAAATCTCGCCCGAGATGGCACAAATCTCGGCCGAGATTGGGACCGAGATGGAGACCGAGATTCGCCGACAGAATCTTCTGGAATGGAATCTCGGCCAAGATGGCTCGGATCTCGGCCGAGATATCTGGGAACTCGGCCGAGATCATGTGGATCTTGACCGAGATTGCTCTAATCTCGTGCATTCCTTCTTGTTTACTCATGGCTCGTCTTTTCCTCCTTTCCCGTGCCTGCGTGATCCCTCCAAAGCGTCCATTCCGAGGTTTGGTCCTCAAATGCATCGTTTTAGCTCCAAAACATGCCAAAATACCTACAAGGGCACCAAAAGCGTGTGTAGACATCTATACTCGCAAAGTTGCACTAAACAAGTATAAAGAACACAAACTAAGGTTAAAACATGCATGCGGAAAAGGGAAAACTAACTAAATGCTCTACTAAACTAGGTCGATAATTCATGTTATCAGTAGCTAAGTAAGTCTTATGGACTTACCTCAACCTCGAAGTACTCTCAACACGATCAGCTCCAAACTAGAGAACAACACTGCCTACTAACAAGGCATAAAGAGATATCAAATCTCCTATCAATCAAAGGGGTCACACCTAGACTCAAGGGATCCATAAGGATCATATCCAACTTATAAACCTCGATAAACTACTAAACCTTAAGGCCATAACCGACATATATCGATATCATACTCATCATTATTCTATCCTCATATACGTACCTATCATGCTACAAACCCGCTCATACTAGGAAAGGAAAGGATCAATACTACTCTAAGTAGATCATGTACAAGACGCACCTGCGGAACGGAAAGACGCAGGGGCGGAAAGGCAGCAGGCACATGCGCGGAAACACGCGGGCGCAGGACCGTAGCCGCGGGACGGTGGCTTCCGGGCGCGGGTGCGGTGACAAGGGTCCGCAAGGGCGGCAGCTCCTAGGCGCGGGGGCGGCGACAGTGCAGAGCGTAATCTCCCAACTTCTCTTCCACTCTTCACGTGATCAAATCACGTCTTCATCATTCCACAGCCACAAACATACATATACATTCACATTCCAACATCAATATAAGCCTAGATCATCTATCCTAAGGTAAGGAAGAGGAATGGAATCAAAGAAGAAGAAAGGAGAAGAAGGAGAAGAACTCACCACTGTTGTGGCCTATCCAAGGAATGATCGCAGAACCAACACCTCAATTGGCTTCCAAGCTCAGCAACAATACACAACATCAACATCAACAAAGCCACACAACCAACTCTTCCAAACCAAGGAAAAACTCAAGCATAAGATCAAGGAGAAGGAGAAGGAGAAGAGAGAAGGACGTGAGGGGAGCTGGAATGAAGAAACCCTTGATCAGAAGCCAAGGACGAGGTTTAAGAAGGAAGGAAGGAAAGAGAGTAAAGCACGGTCAAAGGGTCAACAAAGCCGGCTGCAGCCGCAAGAAACCGCATGGGCGGTTTCCTGAGCCGCAGGGGCGGAACACTGCACAAGCCGCAGGGGCGGCTCCACGGACCCGCAGGGGCGGCTAAGCTGTCTCAGCTCCAAAAGACTAAGGCTCTTACAGTTCAAACCGTCGGTTTAAGTTTTTTATTTTGCCAAACCTAAATCTAAAGCATAAACCGGCCGGAACCTAAACCGCTGGTTTGGCGGTTTGGTTTAAACCGAGTCCATCTCTATGTAAAACCAATTGATAATAAGAGGAGTAATCATTGCATTTATATGCTAGGTTCACATACTTATAAAAGATCGAGTTAAACTTACCTATAGGAGGAAGAGAACAAAAGTATAGTAAGAAAATTAAATATTATGACTATCCTAATACATTATTTTTTTTGGTGGGAAATCCTAATACACTATGACAATATCTGGAGGAAGAATATATACACGGAAATATAATAGGTAAGATATTATGTCTTGGTATGGTAATGTGATAATCCTTATCAAGTTGTGAAAGTTGTGGATGTCTCGAATGTCCAACTTAAGGAGTAAGTAATGGAATTGATGTTGTCATGATGCCTTCGTGAAGAAATAGGCTAATTGAGTCGTTGAGTGAATATGGGCGGTCGAAATGGATCCATTATATACTTATCTTGAATGATGTGACTATTAACTTCGATGTATTTGGTAAGTTCATAGAAGATGGAATTGGAAATTTGGAAGCGGTATGTATAGTGGTGGTGGTGTTGCGCCCATAAGCGCATGAGTTGGGTATGGATGATGCCGAATGATTTGAGAAGAGCGTTGAGCTAGATTAGTTAACATGTTGTGAAGCCATAACATATTCGACTTCAAGAGAGGATTGAGATACCTTTATTTGCTTCTTAATTTTCGGAGACTCACCAAGCATGATAAAAAAAATAAAAAAAAAAAAGGTTAAAGAACGGCGAGTTAGCGAACAAGTTATATAATCAGAATCACATTAGAGTATTAGACATTAAGTTGCAAGTTACTTGTTTCGGACAAAAAAGACCTTGTCCATGAGCGGATTTTATGTAGCGAAGGACCCGTAATGCAGTTGTCCACTAAACAATTTAATGGTTTTACAGAAAATGTGCAAGGATGTGCACCGAGTAGTTGAGCTCTAGACGTGTGATGGTCAAGTAGATTAGGTGGCCCACTAGACAACAATATTGTTCGGGTTGTTCGAATGGTGGACTTTCGGCTAATGCGAGGAGGTGGTTGGGCTCGAAGGGAAAGTAGGATGGACGAGAAGCAAGTGTGCCGAATTCACCTATAATATTGGGGCATATGTTCTTTGGGAAAGTAAGAGCCCGATGGAGTTCTTGTAACTTCGATGCCTAGAAAATATAGTAGCGGACCTAGAATCTTCCTATGAAAGCATTGATTAAGATCAAGTCCGTCTAATAGCATGAGTCATTCAACCCAACAACACAAGGTCTTCGATTTTTTGGGCTCATAATATTTATGTTTAGTTGGTTTATTTATAAAAGAGTGTTTGTCATAGTAGTTAAAACAATATATTATGTGCAAATGATCAAGAATTCAAATTGTATTTCCATCTTGTTTCTAAATTTTTATTTTTCTATACAATTTTTATGATATTATTTTTTTTATTTCCTCTTTTGTTTATTTTTTTTCTCCTAAAAATAATATTTTAAGTTAAGATAGGCATTTCACTTTTTATTTTCATATAATTTTTCATATTAAAAAAAATCTTTAGTCCTTTTTTATAATAAAACATAATAATTAATAATAATTAATAATAAATTACGTTGACACAATACCTCTAAACCTCGTTGGACGACCCCAATTAAGATAAAGCTAAGTTTATAATAGATAGAGAATTATTACCTGCAATTGTGAGATCGTTGACATATACAGGACGTGAAGGGTGAAATAATCCCAACAAAAAGAGAAGATCGAGTAATCTGAATAGGATTATCAGAAACCAAAGTTGGTGATGGCGGATGCGAGCTTCGCAAACCAGTTTCGCGGGGCTTGACTAAGCTCATATAATGACTCGTGAAAACAACAGACTTGGAGCTTGGTTTGGAGTATTGATTGGAATAGTCATATAGACCTCTTCGTGAGGATCGTCAAGTTGGTGAAGCTCCCATTTTTAATAGCGGCCGCTTGATCAGGGCCGGCCCTGAGGGTGTGCGAGGTGAGCCACCGCTCAGGGCCTCAAATTTATTGAGGGCCTCGTCTGATTTTCTAGCTACTACCTAATATATATTTTAGTTTGGTTAAATGTTCAAGAAAACGGTATAGCCTAGTGGTTGATGGGCCTGCTAAAATAACTATTTTCTCGTTGGTGCCATGTTCGACTCTCACTGGCAACGAATTTTTTTAGTGTTTTGAAATGATTCTGGGACTTCGTTCCTTCTTTTTTTTGTTCCCTCAAGTGAATTTTTATACTAGTTAAATAACAATTTTAGAATAAAAATAATAGTTTTATACATAAATATACTATACACTGTTAACTTATTTATATACAGTAAGGTCAAGTTTTTATTATCATAATTTTTTACAAATTACTGATTTGATTTATAGAAAAGAAAAAAAATAATTTTTTATGCTTATATATATTATGTATATATCATATGTTAAATTATTTATAGAAAACCATGTTTATGATTCTAGTTGTAGTTATAATATATCATTTTTTTTGTTAAATGTTTATTGCATACAAGGGATTTTTGTAATATTAATTTATTAAATATAAAAAAAATAAAATATTTTTCTTCTATTCACTCAATCAAATGCATAAAATTTAGATGATATACATTTTTAATAGATGTTAAGTTTTAACAATTTAAGATATGAATTTTTATAAAAAAATTCATAATCCTTTTATCTTTAGCGTCTAAATTTATATGTTTTAAATAAAAATTTTGTGAAAGGTTTAAAAGAATTTGAATCGATTTTGCGCATCAATTACTACACAACAAGTGAAATCAACACGAGGTTAACACGTTAAATTTACGTCTTCTATTTTAGCTGATATAATATACACTTATATATGATTAATTTAGTAGATTTGAATATTTGATAAATGATAAAAATTAAAGTTTTAATTTAATTTTTTAAATTTAACTTTTTTTAAATATTTAAACATTTACACAAGGCCTCCTTAATTCATTGGTCGACCCTGCGCTTGATACTATTATGTCAGCTACGGTATGTCCTTAAGCTTATCCGGGAGTATTAGCCATGCCTATCCCTTTAGAAGCTGTTTAACTTCATTCTCATTATTCTTTTTATTTCTCTCCCGTACATATTTGAGTTCGTTTGCCACAGGCCACAGCCAATGTCTATCCCCAACACTTTATCTTGCTCGTTTGCCACAGCCCAGTTTCACTGCACCGAAACTATGGGCTTTCACTTTAGGTTCGCCCATTTATTGTCTGACTAAGACGAACCCTTTTTCTAGAGGTCAAATCTATATACGAACAAACAAGCAAACGTAGACATTTCGCTTAGCAAAAACGACGAGTTTTGATTCGTAAGTTGTCATAGTTAGATCCGACAATATAATATTGGTACCGTTACATACCGGGCATTGTTATAATAAATGTACACATCTCGTGAGCCAACTGGGATCTAACTGTCCTCGGCTCTTCATTCCAACTTGCTGTAAGTTATTGAAGCAGTAGACAATTTCCACAGCAAATTATAAAGAAAATACAGAATTCTATTTGATTTGCTAAAACAAACCCATAAGAAACTCAATGCTTCAATCCGTCAGATCCCAAACAAGAATTTAAACACATCACATTCAGACATTCTTTTTACTCTTTTCCAGTTTGCAGTTCACTGGCCCTTGCATGACTCTCATAACTAGGGGAAGCTCATCAAGACCTTTTAAAAGGATAAACACTACACAAAGTACAGACACACACACACAAAAAAAACATTTGTTGTATAACAAAGACAATGAGAGGTCTAGGAAAGTATTCCAATTTAGCATTACAAGTATTTGTCCTTCTGATCAGCTTCTGTATAGCTCTTCCTAGCTTATCAGAAGCCAGAAAGACCAGGCATCGCCCGGCTGCTGTTGTCGTGGGCACTGTCTCTTGTGACACCAGCCGCCACGTAAATGACGTCTCTAAAACCGGACACTTCATCTCAGGTCGTTCAGTTTTACTAAATTCATGTACATTAATCGTATTCAGGGTTATGTTTTCTAATTTTTATAAAAGTTTAGAAAGCCCATAGTTATGATTCATGAGTTTGGATATTAACCGAAGACCAAGCTAGTTCTCTTAACGGAAAACTACTACAAAGTATTTCCCAAGGGCATTCTATATGATCTAAACTTGCTTGTGCCAATGCTCAGGTGCTACCATATCCGTCAAATGCAACGATGGAGCTTTCAAGGCTATCGCTAAGACAAACAAGCACGGCAAATTCAAGCTCCCCCTCCCCTCCACCATCGTCGCCCAACACCAGATTGACACCATCAAAGGGTGCCAAGTCAGCCTCGTGAGGAGCAGAGACCCCTACTGTGCAGTAGCCTCAACTGCCACCTCCTCGTCAATCCGCCACCTAATCAACCCGCGTGACAACAGCCACGTGTTCACAGCCGGGCTCTTCACCTTCAAGCCTGGGTACAGGGATGGAATCGGAGCTCAGAAAAACCTGTTAGACCCTATCACGAATGGACCATTTCTCGGGCTTGGCCCAGTTCTCCAGCCGATTATGCCGCAGCTCCCGCCTCTGCCACCACTCCTTGGGATACCGAACCCGTTGCAGCCACCTTCTCCACCTTCGTTCAGTTTCCCAGGAGGCGTTCCAGGCTTCTCCGGTTTGACTCCGTCGACTCCTCCAGCGTTTCCAATTCCATTTCCACCCGGAATCCCTAGTGCTGCTAGGAAAGCCTCCCCTTAACTGATCTAGTTATTGTATGAGTTTGGGCATTGTCATTTTCACGATTCCAGTGTTCATGTTCTTTTCATCACTATCATTGTCGATCTTTTAAGCTAAAAGAATGCTGTATAAGACTGCGTTAATGGTTTTTACTAATCATCGTGCTAAATTAATTACTGCTAGTTGAATCACTTGAAAGAGTGAATAAAGAATATGCAGTGTTTACTGCTGATTACTCACTTTTTTATCATACAATACAGGGAGTTTATGTGTAGTTTTTTAGTACATTCCGCTCCAAAATAAGGTGTGTTTGGCAGTCAACTTACAAATAAGTTTCCTTTGTTACTGCAAAACACATTATTTATGAAACACACCCTTAAGCTTTCAATTTTGAACATTAAAACCTAAAAAAAATAATGAGGTAGAAACTAAACCGGAGGAGCAATGTTGTGCTAATTATAATTGACAACCATACGTCTTTGTAGAAGACTGTCATAACTCAAGTTGATCTTTGTATTGTCACATAGCAAGTAGATAAATAATAAAAGCCAACGGTTGGCAACAAATCATGCAGCATTTGGACATTATACAAACACCGAGCATCATAGAAACGATTCAGAGTAGGTAAAAGGCAACAGCTATCCAACACATTAAGCAGGAAATTTTGAACATTGTACAAAATTTGAACATTCTAATATCACAATGCATGCAAAAGCAAGGCATTTAGGCTATTAGTAGAGCAGGTGCTTGGTTAGGAAGGTTTACCTCCTGAAAGCATTGCCTTCTGCTCCTGATCTACTTTGCAGAAAATGCGAGCGGCGACGAACGCTCTCCTCAATAGTAGAGCTACCTCCCTGCTCAGCTCCATACACACTCTTATGGGCCGCATCTAAGAATGTCTTGCCTCCTCCTGATCCAACAGATCGAGCAGCCTCCTTTGCATCATTCTCATCTGCCTTCTTTAGTCTCTTCCATCTTTGCTCCTCATGCAGCTCCGCGTCCTGCTGCATTTCTCGCAACTTAGCAGCTCTTTCCTCTTCAGACAGCTTAGGAGCTGCATTTCGTCTCCTATGCTGTGAACCGGAATCAAATCTACCACCAGAAACCGCTCTATCACTCAGGTCATCTTTTGCCTGAGGTTTTTCGTGCTTTGACATCTCGTGATGACTCTTCGTTTTACGGTGATTTTCGCCTTTGGACTCCATCGGGTTTCTTTCTCGGTACTTTTGCTGTTCAGCCTCCCTCCCCGAGTTTCTGTGCCCCCGTTCATCTTTTGCCAGAGGTTTTTCATGCTTTGATGTCTCGTGATGGCTCTTTGATTGCCTGTGATATTCGCCTTTAAAATCCACTGGGCTTCTATCTCGGTACTTTTTCTGTTCAGCCTCCCCCTCCGAGTTTCTGTGGCCCCGTTCATCTTTTGCCTGAGGTTTACCATGCTTTGACGTCTCGTGATGGCTCTTTGATTGCTTGTGGTATTCCCCTTTTGATTCCACTGGGCTTCTTTCTCGGTACTTTTGCTGTTCGGCCTCCCTCTCCGAGTTTCTGTGTCCCCGTTCATCTTTTGCCTGAGGTTTTTCATGCTTTGACATCTCGTGATGTCTCTTTGATTGCCTGTGATATTCACCTTCTGTTTCCACTGGGCTTCTTTCTCGGTACTTTTGTTGTTTAGCCTCCCACTCTGAGTTTCTGCGTCCCCTGCTAGCTCTTTCATCAGCTATTTCCTTGTTATTGGTGTATTCATTATATTTTGAGCTTCTGTAATTAGCCGCTTTATCACTTTGTTTTTCTTTACCCCTACTATCTTCATCCTCCGAGTCAGATTGATACTTTGATGAAGCATGCTTCCTATGCTTTCTGTCTTCCTCCTCTGAATCAGCTCGGTGTTTAGATGAAGCATGCTTTCTATGTTTTGTGTCTTCATTCTCTGAGTCAGCTTGGTATTTTGATGAAGCATGCTTCCTATGCTTTGTGTTTTCATCCTCTGAGTCAGAATGGTGCTTAAAAGAAGCATGCTTGCTATAGTTTCTGTCTTCATCCTCCGAGTCGGATCGGTGTTTTGAAGAACCTTGCTTCCTACATTTTCTGCCATCGTCCTCTGAGTCAGATTGGTGCTTTGCAGAAGCATGTTTCCTATGCTTTCTTTTGACCTTCTTTTTCTCAATGTCATCATTTTCATGCTTCTTTGACTCCACACTTTTTCTAATCATAGCCATTTTAACAGGGTTGTTCTTAATCCGTGCAAGAGCCTCTTGCTCCCGCTGTCGAATCATCAGCAATGGATCGGAGTGAAGTTTCCTCCATGAATCGTTTGCAGAAGGTTGCTTCTCCTCGAACAAAGCTCCAAGCGTAGTGTCTTGCTTTCCTGATGATGAAGATGCACCCACGTCATTATTAGTAGGTGGTTGAGGCAAAGCCTCAAGTGCCTTAAAGCCACCTCCATCAGAACTAGGCTTTCCAACAGATAATCCAGAGTCATACAAGAACTCCAGTCGTTCCTGCCTCGGGATGAGACCCGCTTGTTCTTGTAAGCGTCTAAATTCAGAACGTTCCTTCTCTTCATGTATTTGCTTCCGAAGCTCCTCCAACTTTTTCTGCTCTGCTTCATGCTTCTGCTCTGCCTTCCACACATTTTCTATGTTCCTAAGGCTTCCCGTATGCCATCCTTTTTTATTCAAAAACTTCAAAGCCATTTAGCCTCTCTACAGAGTTCGGTTACACAGCCTTTAGAATGGAGAAATTTCCGGTTACTGCCTCTGCAGATTGCAGAACATAAAACGCACAAGGATGTCATGAATATATCAAAAAATGGGAAAATCAAAGCTGGAAAAGAACACATAGCATATCCTTGTATTGACCACAAAGCAGATAGAAAATGAAAGAAGTTAAGCAAATCAAACAAATAACCAAGCAGAAAACAGCAACATGAAGCATAAAATAGGAAGAACTATTGTTGCAATCCATCATAATTTTTCTGGACTACGTTCTCTAAAGAATCTAGCTAACTGCAAACAAATACATACGGTAAATTGGATGTGAAAAAAAGTTCAGGAAGTAAATTGAGATTAGTCTAAACTCTAAAGCAAGATAACCGGACATTAAATTGAACGGAGAATTTAGATCAAAATGAAACATCTCACGCCCAAATCTGCAAATGGATGACCTAGAAGATCTAACAAAAGACGGATTAACAATTAATCATAGATGCTTCATTGCAAAACAGTCAAAAGCACACGCGGAAGATGAGATGCAATTGGGGCAAGGTTTCGACCTAAAGGTGGGACAACAAGAAAAAAGAAATTAAAATTAAATACCTGCACAAAGCTAACTGAAACCGGGCACGAAGAACGCGAGTACGCGACTGCGAGAGATAGCAGAAGCCGCAAGTTGAAGGCGAAGATCGGCAACCCGGCGGCCGGTCAGCGCGGACAGTGAATCTCGAGAGAGGAGTCGCGAGGAGTGACGGTGAGGCGAGCGACGGTCTGATTAGGCGAGGGAGGGGAAGGAAGGACCAACGAGAGTCGTCTCTCAATTTTTCTCGCTTTTTTTTTTTCACTAAATTCATGGTTAAGGTTGTTTGTCAGTACTTTATTTATGTTTCATTTAGTTTATAAATTATAAATTTAATTTTTGTGCGTGTTTACTTTGATATTGGTTTAATTCTCTATGAGTTTATTCGGGTTATAAATCACTAAAAAATAAACTTATCCGAACAAGTTATTTTTTGCTTGGATGGGTTTATTTTTGTTTAAAACCAGATTTTAACCTTGTGTTTTTCCAACCCGATATTTGTAGGGGCTTTAGTGTATTTTGAACAAAAACAAACCCGAAAAATAAACTACAAGTAAACAACCTTATATGATTTATATATATAACCTAATTGAGAAATAAACCCGAAAATAAACTATAAATCCATATAAACTCATTTAGTTTATAAACCCGAAAATAAACCAATCTGCAAGTAAACAAGCCCTAAGGCAAAAAAAAAATTATTAGAACTAAATAATTAGTTATATATTTAATATTTTGTTAGATTTCCAGCCAAAATTTAAAATAAATTATCCTAACCAATCCTTACAATATTTTTTTTATCATTATCAATTATCAATATAACTATACATGGTGCATAATTGTTGACGTGACGCGTTGTTATGCGAATATTTGAAAATCGAGTTCTCTTATTAATTGCCAGATAACTTTTTTTTTAAATTGTCTAATTAAATTTTAAAAAATTAAATCGATTAAAATCTTTAAAATCTAATTAGTTGTTAACCTTAAAATCGAATAAAATCTATAAGATTAGTTAACCCATCGACTCTTTCCATCTGATTAATACGTTAGTTTTCACCAAAATTTAATAAAAGTAAATCGAATAAATATGTAAGATCTAATTAGTTGTTAACCAACTTTTTTCATCTGATTACTACGTTAGTTTTCACCAAAATTTTCCAAAACAAAATCTTTTAAATATGTAAGATCTTTATTATCTTTTAAATATGTAATATCTTTTTTTAGGTTTAACTATTTTGATCTATTTTAATGATTTTGTTATAATATTTATTAAAAAGTTCTTATATTTAAGAATATAAAAAAAATTCATAACTTTTGTAGAGATTATAAGCTCAATCTATTTACGTTAAAATAATATTTTAAGAACTTTGCTATTTTACATCGACTGTATGTAAGGTTTATGGTTCGAGAACTCTTATAAATACAGGGTTTGAAGATTAAACAAATTATACATTTTTTTGGACTTTTGACTAAGTTCAAGTATAATTTTTATTCATATTGTCGCTGACCTAATGTATGGGTAGTTGAGAATGTGTATTTTCTTCTCTTTTTTGATCTACCGTTAGGTGGGTCGTTGACATAATATATGTGGGTAAATGATTTATGGGTTGTTTAACTATTGATCATCGTTAATATAAATATACAAATATAAATATACTAAAGTAGGGTGCATGACGGTTGACGTGGGTGTTGTGGTGCATTTGAAATACAACTATCTCATTAAGAGTTACAAAAATCTTAATTTTTAAATTATTTTTAGCCATCAATTCTTTTATTTTTAAAGTACATTATTTTTTGGAACCATTTCACGTTACTTTTTATTCTTGGAACGATTATATATATTTTTTAGATTTTGATTTTTTTAATGATTTGTTATAATATTTATTAAAAAATTTATTTTTTTAAAGAATACTGAACAATTTTTTCCTTAATTTTAATTTATTTACATTAAATACTTTTCAGAGAGATTTTGTTATCCCGCATCGACTATCAGGATTATAAGTACAAATTTCCTTATTCTTGGAACGATTAGATATATAGGGTTTGAATATTAAACAAATTATACATTTCTTGTCGTTGACCTACTGTTTTGTGGGTCTTTGACCTACTATTATATGAGTCGTCGACTATATGAATATTCTTTTTTTTATCTACTGTTATATGGGTTGTTGACCTAATGTATGTGAGTCGTTAACCTACTGATATGTGGATTGTTGACCTATTGATATGGATCATTGATTATTTAATTTTAAAAATCGTTTGTTATCCACATTTTGTTAATTCAAACATATTTTCAATGCATTTTGCTATCCCACATCGGTCTACTTATATTTTTGTAAAATGACTTTTTTAATATTATTCATTAATAGTTAATATTCTACATTCCAATTACGCTACTGGCAAAATAAATGATCAAAATTTTAACGGTCAGAACTAGATATTTTTAAAATATTATGTTTTCTCAAAATTCTTTCACGACACATTTATAGTTGTAAAAACTCACCATTGTATATATTAAATTAACCTTTTTTTATCCTTAACCCTAATTTCGTTACTTGCATACATTTTTATCAACTCTGCATCTGGGACCTGAGATTAAAGTTTTTTTAGATTATTTTCGTACATAGACCCGTGATTGATGTCGGTATCAAGATGTATTTAAGTTGCCCAATTCAACAGTTGGAGTGCAAATTTATTTCTCTCATTTTTTATTGATCTTTTTTAAATTCATATTTATTTTAAATATTTATTTATCTTATTTTAAATTATATATTTTGAATTTGCTTAAGGTTGATGCACAAATATATTTTCTTCCTCCACCGTGTTTATTTTGAAGATATTTTTTTTCAAGTATATATTTTTTTAATTTTTAAACAAATTTGTTTTATTCCTACATAAATTATGGGTTTATTTTAAAAAATTAAAGAAAATTACTCACCGGTAAAATAATAAATTATGGGTTTATTTTATACAATAATTTATTTTGTCAATATTTTTTTAACAAATATTCATGCACCACGAGTCCTAAACTAGTCTTTTACTAAATCCATATTTTATTAAAAATAAATTATGATCCTAGTTGATAAGAAAATCTTCTAAACAATCTTTTTTTTATCTTTTTTTTTAATTTGTTCATCCGCCTATATATACCTCTTCATTTATTTTTCAAAATACGCTACTTTTTCTCGAAGAAATTTATCTTCCTCTCCACTACATTCTTCTCTCAATTTTCATTCATATTCTTCCCTAATTAAAATTATAATTGTTTTTTATAATTCAATTTTATTGAGAAAACCTCGCAAGATTAGGAGGTTATGATTTTCAGTGAAGGCTAATGACTTTACGAGTATCTTGAATAACAGTGCATAATTAAGAATCCATGAGATCTTCTAACCAAATTTTCACTTCTTTTGAATTTGTTTTAGTAAATTTCATTTTATTTGTACTGCTCTTTTTATGGAATGAAGCTTAAAGGTTACTCTCTTATATATTAAATAATACTTGATGTTGAATTTATCTACGTAGCTTAATCTATTCTCCTTATGTATTTACTATTTCTTGAAATGGCATGAAAAAATTGTAGTTAAATGTGCTTTGTCATTGCTTTTGAATAGTTTGATTGTTTTCATCCTAGTAAGAATGTACTCTCTTCTTTGTGATTTGATCAGTTATTTATTTCACAATTTACATAACCTATATTCTTACCTCAGAGCTGATGCACATAAGTGAAAAGATAAAATATACTATCTTCTTTGGTGTGAAAGGCAATAATAATCTTAAAGTTATTGTAACCGTCAATGTAGGGTTTAAGCCTGGGTACTAAGATAGTTAAAGACCATTTTTAATGTATGTATTTTATTTTATCAATAACCAATCCAATACCTCAAACAATATAATGTAATACGTAATGTTTAATATATGAAATCTTTATCATACATGACAAACATGACTTCTCAAGATATTAATAATATAATCTCACGTCATTTACATAAATTAATACATATATTTTAATTAATAAATTTGTTAGGATGAAAAAATATTAGGAAAAACATTTTTTTAAAAGCACAAAGTTAAAAGTGATTTCAAAATAAACTCCTCGACAAAGCTATTTACATGATTAGTATTAACGAAATTAGATTAGTTTAGTTTAATACTATTCCATTTGATATTATCCTAAGTATCAATAGTTAAACCAATTTTAAAATTTGATGAGGTTTTATTATCTTTTACCTATTTTCTTATAATAACTTTTTATATGATTAGCTTTAGTTAATATGTTATTTATTTGAATATATTAAAACCAATTCAAATTTTGATTATATACAATATGATTTTAATAGTAAAATGTAACTTGAATAATGAAATATTAAGGAAAAATTAATTAATAAGATATAAATTGCTAAATTGAATTTTTATTATCTTTTTACCTATTATTAAAAAATATTTTCTTATATACTTAATATTTCTCCATTTAAAGATTAATAATTTATAAAACAACTAACGGTCCTTAAGCACCTGATTTTTTTAATTACTAGATTTACCACAATAAATTTCTCTTCCAAATATATCAGAAATAACATAATAAGGGATATTTTTCCTTCCCTAAATCACATAAAATTTAAAACTTGAAATTACAAACTGTTATGTATTGCTTACAAACATCGTATTAGAAAAAACCCGCACAAGATGCGGGTATTACATTAGTTACCTCATAAGTCCCGGATTTCTGTAGAGTAAATTTCATTAACCATCTTTTATTCATCCATTTTTGTTCTTAACCACCCATTATATTTAAAAACTTACAAAAATATCCCTTAAATAACAACTTATCAATTCACTGCCCTTTTCTATTTTTTTTATTTGTCTCATGTTTGAAATAAATAGAAATTCCTTATGTTATTTAACAAGAATAACAAAATCAAGGCTCTTATTAGGAGTTCTGAAATTTACACCCCATAATTTTAAACTTTTCATATTTGATATCTGGGAAAAGTATAAAGTATAAACTGTATAATCGAGTTTCGAATCCAGTCAAATATATTTTTTTTCTGAGAAAATTTACTCTTCCGCAACTTAAGTTCGAAAGACATGTTTTTTGTGGTAAAAAAATAAATAAATAATTGTCTCGAGAAAGGCCTTATCTCGGGAGACCTTTCCGCATGTATAACCTTTTGAGATTGTCTCCGATGCACACATTTTATGGAAAAGGTACCACATGGACAGTATGGGAGGCGAGATTTGTTTTTTTATTCACGTTCCCATTACTCTACATGCATGCTCATGACTCGTGAGTAAATTTTGAGGCCCGTACACGACTCCCACATATATATGAGAGAGTGATATTAACACTTTGCCATTTTCTCTCTATAGTTTCCTCTCTATTATTTCTCTCTTTTTCATAGTTACAAAAATGGTTTGAACCGATGGCAGAAAGAACAACAACGAGGAAGAGACGTGCAGAGGCGATTGCTCGAAAAAATGTCGTTATTCGTGCTCAAGCTCAAAATCTAGTAAGCTTTCATCCAATTTGTAAATTTATATTTGGGAAATTCCACATGGTACCCCTGTAGTTTGAGTTTTTTCCAAATTTTACACAATAGTTTTTTCCTAGTTCGGATGGTGCCCTCAAATTTCATTAATTTTGAATTTTTCCCAAACCAGTTAAATTTTGTTAAAAAGTGTTTTAATGATTAAGTTACCTTAAAAATTATAAAAATAAATCAAATTCAAAAAAAAATATTAAAACACACAACAGGAAGAGAAAAACAAACGAACAAGATCTACATTTGCAGTGACTATTAATCAAACATTTGAGTCCCCTTCACCAATAAAAAATTTGGATCTTCAAATTTGAGTTGCAAAACTCGTCTATATGGGTATTTCACAGGCTAGATGTAGGGCTTGTTTGGTATCAGATGAGGATTCTTTTACTAGATTATTGTGGATGGAGATTGTTGGAGAAGGAGATTGTTGGGGTTGTTATATATTATAATTTTGTGTGTGTTTGGTATAGGTTTATTGGATGAAACTATATATTGATAGTTTTCCGATATGCCCTTACACAGTCTTGATCATCAAACCATATTATATATGTTACCATTTCACAACCAAAGAAATATGGTGTGGAGTGTGGACGAATGTCAGTGCAAGCTTTGAGGTTCTCAATATGCCTCGACGCGGAATTAGCTTATCAAAGTACAACTAACATAAGGTTGACTATGATTTACTATGTTCATGTAACGACCCGGGTTTTGAATAACCCAAGTCGTCACTTGGCTAGGGACCACACAGTGGGTCCCATCAATTAGCCTGACAACTGTAAGAGCCTTAGTCTTTGGAGCTTGTTTTGGTCTTAGCCGCCCCCGCGGGTTTAAGGAGCCGCCCCTGCGGCTTGAGTAGTGTTCCGCCCCTACGACCAGGAATTTCCGCCCTTGCGGTTTCCTGCAGCTGCAGCCGGCTTTGTTGACCGGTTGACCGTGCTTTACCTTCTCTTCCTTAACCTCTTCTTACCTTGGGAGCAAGGGTTTCTTCTTCACTTCATTCCAGCCTTCTCACGTCCTTCTTGCTTCTCCCTTTCTCCTCCTTGATCTTGCTTTTGTTCTTCTTTGAGTTTGAAAGAGTTTGTGTGTGGCTTTGGTGGAGGTTGATGTTGTGTATGGTTGTTGAGCTTGAGAGCCAGCTAAGAGTGTGTTTTGTTCTTTCCTTTGTTGATCACAACAATAGGTGAGCTTCTTGTTTCTTCTTCCTTTCTTTCTTCCTTTGATTCCTCTTTCTTAGCTTAGGATTATATGTGATTGGATGTATATTGATGTTAGAATGTGTATGTATATGTATGTGTTTGAATAGGGAATGGAGAAGACGTGATTTGATCACGTGAAGAGTGGAAGAGAAGTCGGGAGGTTACGTTCTGTAGCGTCGCCGCCCCTGCGCCTCAGCGTTGCCGCCCTCGCGGGACCCTTGTCACCGCACCCGCGCCTCAGTGCCGCCGCCCCTGCGGCCACGGTCACAGCGCCCGCGCCAGCGTGCCTTCGCGCCTGCGCCTGCTGCCTTCCCGCCCCTGCGTCTTTCTGTTCCGCAGGTGCGTCTTGTACATGATCTACTTAGAGTAGTATTGATCATTTCCTTTCCTAGTATGAGCGGGTTAGTAGCATGCTAGGTATGTGTATGAGGATATGATGATGATGAGTATGATATCTATATGTCGGTTATGGCTTTGAGGTATAGTTGATTATCAAGGTTTGAGTTGGATATGATCCTTATGGATCCCTTGGGTCTAGGTGTGACCCCTTTGATTGATAGGAGATTTGATATCTCGTTATGCCTTGTTTTTAGGCAGTGTTGTCCTCCAGTTTGGAGTTGATCGTGTTTGAGACTACTTCGAGGTTGAGGTAAGTCCATAGGACTTACTTAGCTACCATCCTTATGTTGGATGTATGCATGAGTGGTGTGTGTTATATGCTTGACAACTTGCCATTGTAGGGTTGTGACAACTTGCCCTTTCATCCCGCTGGGAGTCTAGGAAGTTCTCTGCGGATCGTCCAGATCTGGTGCACGGGACGGGCACTGTCTCCACTCCCTTAGGGTACACGGGGAAGTGATCCCAGATTACCACTCCAGCACCGAGAGGCGAGGGTTATATTCCTCATGTCACATATATTCATATGCAAATATATATACATATACGATTGGAGTGTTGGACGTGATAAAGATAATAAACCGGGTAAATGTGTGATAGCATGATGAGGTGTTTATTATTCCTTGATGTGTGATTGTGCTTATGCATCTTCTGTATATATGTATGGTTAACTAACGGTTTTATACCGTGTGGTAGATCATTTGCAGGTTAGGAGAGCTGCAGAGTGATCCAGAGTGGGTGATCCGCTGAGGGCTCCGTACACTGGGTTTATACGTGGGATTTGGGATATTTATGATGTACGGATATATGTTTTGGTTTGTACTCAGCGGTTCTTCTGTATTACCTTTTGATATATATATATATATATATATATATATATATATATATATAGTTTGATGTTTTGTTTTAATCTATCTGTGCCTTGTTGTAAGATCTAGTGAACTTGTTGTCAGGCTAGGGTCAAGATCCATTGTGAGATCCTAGCCTAGTAGCGCCTCGAGTCCTACAGATTCGGGGTGTTACAACAACAACATCACTTATAGGACCTTGCAACAAGAAGCACAGACAAATAATGAAAACATTCAACTTATTATTTAAACGTTCTCACAACATAACCATGCACATGCATAATCACCCAAAACGACAACATAAGCGTTATAGTTATAAAAACACAACCCCCTTCTTGCAAAAACAACATTTGACAACGCTGCACACCGGCAAGTGTACACCTCCGCCAACAAGCGGGAAACTCAAAATAAAACAAACCAACCCCTATGAGATCACTGCCCCGGCGGACCACTTCCAGCAGATGACGTCCCTGCAACGTCCCTATGAGTAAGATTACCTAAAAAGATGTCGGTATAAACCGTTAGTTCAAGATCATAATTTTGTCCACGAGAGATTCTACTAAACATATATACAATATATGCAACACATCAGCCTAGCCATACTATATGCACATGCACCTATGCCCGGAACATTCATTTACATGCTATTATAGGTCGGTGATACCATCTTATTAATTCATTTGCACTCTGATCGCCCCATGGAGCAAGCCCCTATGGTTGTACCCCATGATAGCAGGCAAATCCTATTCACAACGGTCGCACCCTCCACTCCTAGTATTGAGGGAATCCCGGCCGCGACTCAAAGAGTCTTATCGCCAATCCAGGCTGACGTCAGTCCAGGCTAATACGACATTCTTACCCAAGTCCATGGGTGTAGCCGGTGCACTTATGTGCCTCGCCCCATATGGGTTATGACCATATGATTACAGGCTCGTTCTCACATACACATATCACATGTGTTCACACATCTTTGTCCGCTAGCTATATGCCACACATTATTAATTCCACTTGAATTAATATAACATTTTCACACATTACCGCACATCATAGCTAACACATGTATCATACACACACACACATATATACCATAACAATATATGAGCATGCTTATCCATACACTTTCAACATTGTCTGAAGATAATTATACCACACAACATGCTCAACATTTCATACAAATATTACAATCATCATGGTATCACATTCATCATGCTTTCATAACAAAAATAATGCCACACAATTCGAATCTCTCAGGTAGTAACCTCTGCAGAGCAAGCCTAAGTAAGTCCGAAGACTCTGTATAGGCGCAAACAACCAAGTCAACCTACATTTAGTCTACTGCCTCTTGTAATACCTGTAAGGAATATCAGATTCCTCGTATTAAACTTCTCGCTTCAAACATCAATTAAATTCATTCATTTGAATTTAATTAGGTTTACGACGTTTCCCAAATCTTAATTTAATTAATTAATCCTTTAATTAATTAATTAAATTTCGGCAGCGTAACATTTTGCCCAAAGCCAAATTTCAAAACCACCTGTTATTATATCTCGTCATTCAAACAACTTAAGATCATCAAAATAACTATACGAACATAATGGAACTTCAATTTATCCATTTTGAGAAGCCTAAGGTCAATTTAGACCAAATCGTAATACGAAAAACGAATAAATTCATAACTTATTCGTTACTAACCCGATTGACGAACCGAAAGAAGATTCGGAACCACAACGACGAAAGCTACGATCGAACACCATCAAATCCACCGGAAACTGAGCGACGGAACCGGACAGGTAAGGGATAGGCACGGCCTGACCTTAACTTCGACGGAAACGAGAAACGTTGGTACCGAAATGAATAGAATGAATAATCCGAAACCTCAAACGGAATTGAAATCGGATTACAAACGAAGAGTAGATATGAGTTTGAAGGTTGAGAGAAATCAGAGCTTTTACGAAGAAATGTGTAATGAAATGAATTAATAAATGAATTTCCGCTATTTATAGCGAAAACGATCATTATCCTTTAGCGAAGTCGATAATTATCCTTTTACCGTTCCGAAGGCGGTTTGAGCCCATTCTCAAAACTTCTCGAAATTGGAGTGATAAATCCGGCATATAGTGTGGATAAATTATTCCGCAACTTTCTCGGAAAAACGCGTTATCCTAAGCCGCCTTTCTTAGCCGCTAAAAAACAACATAGCGAATCTTTTGGCCATTTTGCCTTTTCATATTATTTCATATCTAGGATATATCCGATGTCCTGATCATTTCTCTCAACTGCAATTTTATTAATTGGAGCTCCCAAATGCTCCAAATAACACCGGAGGGTAAAAATCAATCCCGGAGAAAAAAGTAAAAATTTCCTCACACAAGTCTAGAATTACACCAAGAACATAATGGTGGAATTCATACTCATCATTTACGCATTGTTTGCGAGTTATGAGTCAAGTACTATCGATGATTAAGTTAATCTTCATTAATTAGGATTAAAAAATACTAGCTTTTACAATTAAATCTCGTAAGCTCACTAGTTTCGAAAGTTCTTGTCTTGCTCCTCAAACCCCTCTATATCACCACTCTTTTCTTCCCTACCACTGAACCTGAATCATTTGAAGGATTCATCCTTAACCCTCAGTGGCATATCGTCGAACATGTTGCGTGCTCTCTCACCCCAATTTGATTTCCACCGCTATTTTTGATCTCCGAGGCAAACACATGCTACTTTGTTCATTCCTTGACAAATACAGCCTGCTTCTCTCGATTTTGGTACAAACCTCCTTGTCATCGTTAACACTAATCGAATAAGGGATGCATAAGTCAATGACTCTCACATGGTCACATAACATTCAATTTGAAATTGCTGCTGCTTTTGCTGCGACTACTACTGTTACTGCTACTATTGCTCTAATGTTTTCGAGTCCGAATAAGAAACCCACATGAAGATTGTGATCGATCGTGAACCCAAGCGTTCACCTTTGTACGGCTTGTTCAACAAGAAGGCAAAAAACCCTACTATTGTGTATTGAATTTGAGAAGTTTGACACGAAGAATATGTGTATTGAATTTAAGATTATCTCAACCAAATTATGTTTTTTTTGTGTGTGTTTGACTCTTCCCATCTGTATATACCTACTACCTGTAACTGCAAGCTTCCGTCTTGGGTCTTGAGTCTTGATGGCATTATTTATAACCCAAAAACCTACGGGAAGATGTTTGACAAATTTTATAAGGATCCACTAATGCTGTAAAAAAATCTACTACTGTAATTTGATTTTAAGATTATATCAACCAAGCAAAATTTTTTTGTTTTTGTTTTTGTTTTAGTGTTTATTTTCAATCTTAAATTTCTTTTAATTTCTTTTCTCTCTTTTTTTTTTTTATAAAAAAAAGTGCGCAGACGGATAAGTAACGAACCATTTATAAATTAATGGATTTGGGCAAAATCCGGAAATAATGAAAACTCAAGGGTACCGTCCAAACTAAAAAAATTTGTTGAGAAATTCGAAAAACCCCAAAACACAAGGACACAATCCGAAATATCCCTTTATATTTTTATATGCTATAAATATTTTTTTAATTTAGATTAAGTTATTAAATGTATGTTAGAAAATTTAGTTAGAAATATATGTTTTTACATGCAATTATATAAGTTTGTAGTCTTTACATGCAATTTATAATTTCTTACATGTAGTTATTTTTAAGTATTTAATATGGGCCAGCTTGACAAGGCGGTTGGTGACATGGAAAGACACGGCGTTGTCGAGGCCGCTAGTAGGTTCATCGAGGAAGATAAGCTTCGGCCCGATGAGGATCCTCGATGCAGATACCTAGCCTCCTCTTCGTCCCTCTGCTAATGCCCTTGACGTTCAAGCCTCCGATCCTTGTATATATGCATTGTGTCTTTTATAGTTGTTTTTCATAAAAATAAACCCACGTTCTTCAATTTTCTTTTGTAGATGTGTCAATGTCAAAACACAATATCACTTTTTTCAATTCTCTTTGAACATCATTTGTGTTCTCCACCAATGTACCTATAATCTCACGTTCTTCGAACCATTCTCCAAGATCTTTACAATTAGTATTAGGGTAAGAAGGTTTAGTTACACTTATATGCAAAGTATGACCCTAAAAATATTTCCTCCTCTAAAATGTCGTTTGCAGTAGAATCAGACGTCAATAATACATTAGTATCTATATGCAATTCTATATGTGGATGAAGGTGAGTCAGGTGACGCTGTCAGAGCCTATCAATTTTACATATTGCGTTTAGGATTTTATACATAGTATTGATTGGTGTTTTCTTCTGTGTTTTCACGATCCACACATGGAGAAGGGAAGGTCATCCCCTTTCTTTTCCTTTCTTATTTTTTCTATTTCTATTTATTTGTTTATTTTAATTAATAACTGACATAAAAGTAAAAAAAAACATTTTTGACAAGAATGGACATAATCTGAAAAAAGGTAAAACTCTAAGGCTGCCAACCGGAAATGTGAAACGTAGTGGGCGCCAACCGAAAATGTCAAAAGCTCGAGGGTACCAAACAAAATTTATCTTTTTTAAAAAAGTCTTACCCGAAACCCAGTTTGCCTAGGTCTAGATATATAAAATGAGAGCGTCCAAATCCATCTACCATATAATACTAAAACAGAAGTAAATATGCTCACGTGTCGTCCTTACGTTAAGCCACATCGGATTTTTCCACTTGGCTTCACCATATTAAGCCACATAGGATATTTTCACATGTCATTCTATAAATAAACCGTATATTTAGATAACTTTGATTCTTGCATATTATTTCTAAATTTAACTTGCATAATCCTTTATTACAACCTTTAATAATCTTATATTAAGTCAAATACTTAATTTTGAATTATTATAACTAAATTTTAGATATTAATTATATTTTATAATATTATTAAATTATACATTTTTTTATTTCAAATTTTTGATGACAAACTAGGAAAATTTCACATTTTTAGTTCTAATGGTTATTTTTTATTTATTCAAAATTATTTATATATATACATGGCAAACAATGCAATTTTAATTAATGTTAAAATCTTTTATTTATACATCTTGCTATTACTTAATTATAATTTCTTAGCTTTTATATTTATTTATTCCTTATTTTACATCACAAAATATATTAAACTATTATTTATTTATATCATAACTTTATTTACGATGATAACAAAAATACCAGTTTAATTTTTACAACTCCCGTGAAATTCACGGGTACTAAACTAGTATCGAGCTAAAACAAAATTCAAATGGTGTCGATAAGCGTTAAGTTTGATGCGATCACGACTCCAATGAGAGACATTATTGAAGACAATGAACACAAATAATGAATTTATATGAACTTTAACCGCCCCAGATTTATTATATATAATTTAAGACGTCTTTAAATGATACAGATAATTTCTTATAAAGTATAATACTATATGTTAAACTATTTTCGAGTTGACATAATTTAGAGTCATTTGTTTTTTATTGGGAGCTACTTCGATACAATTATTACAACTTTTTAGTACTTGTACGTAAAAAATTTATTATAATTTTAATTAAAATTCAATAAAAAAATATCCGTGCATAACATGGATGCTACACCTTTTTAAACAGCTCCTAGACGGCTAGACCGCCTAAAAAATTAACAAGGACATTATATAAAATAAATAAATAAATTCGAGCATAAATGAAAATAATTTCAAGGTTATACCACGTAACTTCCAGAAAAATACCACGAAACAGAGAAAGAATGTTATGGGCCCACCTCGTCTTAATAAGCCCTTGAGAGCACCTCTTCTCCACCTCCTTTAATTCACTTCTTCTAAAATCTTCAGTTCGATTAACAGCTCCGCACTCTCTTTTTCCCATTCCTTCAATCTATGCTCTCCTCTCTCTTTGTTCTATGAATTGATTTGATTCGATCGCTTCGCCGTGCTCGAGCGCACATCAATGGCGGAAGAACTCGCAAGGCTCGTCGAAGCCATTACGGAAGACAACCAGACGTCTTCCTCATCGGGCGATCGTCTCTCTCAGAGACTGCGTTCAGATTCAGTTAAAATTGGGCTACAGAAGTTCAATTCCATCATCCGAACCGCCGTTGAACCGATCGCTGATGATCACATCAAGTTAGGGTTTCAGCGATGGGACCAGTCGCAAATACAGTCCGTCTATTATATCGCCCTAGCGCTTGCCTCTTCCACTCGATCTCTGTCAGGTCTTTACAAAATCTCAATCCTGTTCGTATGATATGATTTTTGTTAATTTGATCGGCTAATCTATTATTCGGTTTTGCTGCTGTTGCTGTTGTTGTATAATTGGTGATAGCAGTGGAGCACGTGGATCCGATAGTTGTATCGACTGTGCAGAAGTCTATAGAGTTCGCCTTGTGCTTCTTGGAGAAATCGGAAATTAATGACGATGATTTGAATTTTCAGGTGACTTTTAAGTTAGAATTTGCTTTTGCCTATTAGTGCATATTATGCGGTACTCTATGATCATTTTGTTTCCATCTTCTAAATTACCTATGTAAGATTATCAGATCAAACAAATGCATAAGATTTGAATTGATATATACTTCTATTCGTCCTTATCCTAT
Organism: Fagopyrum tataricum; assembly: GCA_002319775.1. NCBI lineage: Eukaryota > Viridiplantae > Streptophyta > Magnoliopsida > Caryophyllales > Polygonaceae > Fagopyrum > Fagopyrum tataricum. The sequence goes on from CM008282.1 coordinate 47,928,669, forward strand.
ATCTGGTTTGAGCTATTCTACAGTCACTGTAATGTGTAAACAGTGATAGGAATGCAGGAAAAAAACATTGAAGGGGCAATAAGTACCACTGTACTAGTTCTTCCACCAGTAGGTTGCAGACTGCTTCTTTCTTCTGTGATGTTATTATGTTTCTAGGCTTACAAATAAGTAGATGAGGCTGTTCTTAGTGGTTGTCAAGGAAATTTGAGTTTATAACATTAGCCGAGTGATATCAGATTCTAGTGTTGACATTTTGTTCTCCAATATTCCAAGGTAGAGAATGACAACTGAAGTAAGACAAACATGCAGCTTTCTTCTGAAGATGTTTTAAAGATATTTATACAGAGATTCTTGGAGATTTATGTGAGAATTGAAGATTATGATTCTGAATAATAGAAAATGCGTTATTACTTTTTAAGTATAACAAAGGAAGTTTAGTATGTCCTGAAAAAACATCAGCTGCACCAATTGATTAGGAAAATGAAATATAAGCTTGTTGGCTGTAGCTCGTTGAGTTTATGCACCCTTTTTTTTTTTTTTTAAAGAACAAGTAATTTGTTTGGTTGTAGTATGCAAACTGTGTTTTGGAGGTAAGCCATGTACAAGGATTTATACATGCTTGCAGATGATCAACAATCTTGTTGTATTCTCCAATCACTCCCTGGCTTGACAAAGTTCTGAAGTTTTTCCTACTGTCGTGCATTTCCTTTTATCCAGCATAATAAAGAAAAACCAATGCCCATTTATCTGGAATGAGTGAAAGCGTCAACATTATTTGTTATTTTTAGCATGTTAGGTGCTGGTAGAAGGTGCTGAGCTAAATAAGCGATTGGATTATGATCCTTCTATTGCTGAAGCTTCCATATGATCTACTTAACAGGCAGAATCATTTATTTCGAAGCTGATGCATTGACTTTCATTTTAGTCTCTCATAGTAAAACATTTTGACCAATGAAATTATATTGTCTCTGAAAACAACCCCGACAGTTCCATCTTTCTATTCTAAGTGGTGTATCTATCTATCTATCTATCTATCATTACTTGTATGCAGGGCTTTCCTCTTTCACCAATTAAGACCTACTTATTTGCAAGTGCTTATTCTATAAATAAACCCCAATATTTTATAAACTCTTACTTTGAGTTTGACAAGAATATTTCTGTAAGTTTCATTTCTATATGGGTCATATGACCTTATAAATCAGATATCAGGAGAACATAATGCATATTCTGTCTACCTTGTCCTATTCAAAAGCTTTTACATTTGTAAGACCTTGACAAGATTTTATTTATCACGAGAGCCTTATGCATCAACTTCCATCTTATCCTATTTGATAAGCTTCAATAAATTATTTGTAAGACGTTGTCCTGCAGTTAAAACACAAAACTTCTAAGCTAGAAAAAGAAGGCCTTTCGCTGAATAAATCACTTGATTATATACTATTTACAATGTACTGCTCTCCACATGCGTAATTGTTGCATATCTACATGTTTTCCTTTATTGTCTATACGAGAATATGAATCTGTATGATAATCTTTATTGAATCTTTATCTGTGAGAAGTACTTATTTTCTCACTTAGTGAAAATATTAATCTTTGAGCTGTATTCTCAGAATAATATGGTGCAACTAATTGAGGTTGCGGTCCTTGGTGGGGCCGTAAATGAACCAAATTCATCCCATTCCTGTTCAGTAGATTCTGTTGCTAACCTCTTGCAAACAAGTGCACTTAATCAAGATCACTTTCAGCTGGAGGATTATTCTGTTTGCCTTTCCCACGGTACAGTGATCCTTCCAACTCAAATTTCCTCCGGTCACAGTCTATGGTATTTGTTTTTCTAGTTCATGCCACTAAACTTGTAACTTTTGATGAAGGGGTTTGCTGCTCAAGTGACACTCAGTCAGTTGATAGGCTTCTTATGATGTGGAGTTCTGAATGCTTACCTGATGCACCTACTCCGCATTCTGCAGGACCTGTTCTCAATGAAGACTTGGAGGGATTAGGCTCATTTTGTAGGCATTATGCAACTGTTCATTTGGGATGCAGACCCCGACTTCTTATGTATGGTTCAAGGCTTATTGCACTTTCTGAAACATTTGACGAGGTGAATTCAGGGTCAAGTTTTAGCAGGAGATTATCCCTGTGTTCAAAAGTTTTGACATTACTCAGAAATCTAACAAGAATTGTCCCTTATGTGGAGCTGGATGCTGCATTGCTTCAGAGTATTACCTCTTTTGCAGAGACGATGCCTAAATTATTCAGACCTGTGTTTGAATATGTAAACAGTCAAGTGTCTACGGAGGGTGGCTATGAGGGACACGTTCTAATGGTCCTAGAGGAGTTTTTTAATCTAGTGCATTTGCTTCCTTGTGATACAGGCATAGTGCAAAACATCCGGGCATGTATAATTGCTTCTATACTTCGGAGTCTGGATTCCACTAATATGGAATACAGCAAGTCAGCAGGAAGCTTGAGGGTTTCCTTGGCTTACTTCCCTCGCTGTGTTCTATATATTGTCAAACTCCTTGAGGATTTCAATAAGCACTCATCTTCTATGCAATCTTGGAAACATTGGGGCTCAGTTCATATTTCGAGCAATGTTGAGTTTCATGTTAGTGATGCCTCATTTGGTGAGGCTAAGCCTGGTAGCATGGGCTCCTCAGACTCTTCAACTGTTCTATTGTGTAATGACTACACACCGGAGGAGCTATTGAAGGTTATTTTTCCTTCTTCTATCCAGTGGCTAGACAATCTGATGAATCTCCTTTCTTTCCTTCACTCAGAGGGAATAAAATTACGTCCTAAATTAGAGCGGTTGTGTTCCTCTGGTGCAAAAGCAGCTTATGTTTCTGAGTCTGAAAACACAGTGTCCCATGAAGATGATGCTTTGTTTGGGGATCTTTTCTCCGAGGGTGGCAGGTCTGCTGCTTCTAATGACGGATATGAATCACTTCCAGTGGCAGCCACTTCAGTTTCTACATCCTGTAATGTTCCAATTCAAGCAGCTACTCAATTGCTTAACTTCCTTCGATCATGCATACTATCTCCTGAATGGAGCCCTTCGGTTTATCAGTATGCCTGCAGTAATCTCAATGAGAAACACATAGATCTTCTGTTGTATATACTTAACTACCGTGGTTCCCATTTGGATGATGTGGCAGTTATGCATGAGCAGAAGGTGGAACAGATTCATGAAGTTTGCTTTCAGCTATTGTATAGCCTTGTTATGAGCCATGCATTTTTGGGTGGATTGGAAGACTATCTTGTTCAGCAGATTCTGAAGGTTGAGAATGGAATATTTGTTTATAACGATCAAACACTGGCATTGCTTGCACATGCAATTATTTGTCGGAGGGGTTCAGCTGGCCTCCAACTGAGGGAAAAAGTTTATATTGAGTTTGTGAGGTTCATTGTCGAGAAGGGAAATTCTGTTTCCTTGAGTTGTAACAACATCAAGGAATTTCTTTCATCTCTTCCTTCCATGCTTCATATTGAGATCCTCCTTGTGGCGTTTCATTTGTCTTCTCAGGATGAAAAGGTGGCATTAGCAGGCCTAGTGTTTTCTTCCCTGAATAAATTAGATATGCATTCTGCCACTTTGACGGGCACTCAGTTGTCCTGCTGGGCTTTGTTAGTTTCACGGTTGGTTGTTGTTGTTCGACATATGATGTTCTATTCATATGCTTGTCCACAATCATTGCTGTTGGATTTTAAATCCAAGTTAAGCAGCTTGGAGCTTATTGGGTCCCATTCTCATAGCTATGTTAGCTCTTGTTCGTGGGTATCACTGGCAGCTGAATGTGCCTCTGATCTGTGCAGTAAAGAAGAGACCATCAACAGCTTACTTGATCAGCTTATCGATTTTGCACCCCTACCTGCTTCAACTGGGAGGGTGGATCCAACAAATCATTGTTTGTCTTTGAGCTGGGATGCCATATGCACTACTTTTTCACATATTTTAGGATTGTGGAAAGGGAAGAAGGCTATGAATGTTGAAGATCTTATAATAGAAAGATATATATTTCTGCTTTGTTGGGATATCCCAGGCAGGGGCTTGACGTTGGGGCATATGCTGCCTCTTTTTGCCGATGATCGCCGTCTTGAGACGGCAGACATGGAGTCCTTTGTTCATTTCAGCCACTTGTTTCTCGGCCATATTGGTGTCATAACTCAGCAGGTTGACCTATCTGTAGTTGCCATTGCTTTGCTTCAACGCTTGCTTGACACGCTTTCATATGAGAATTTTGAGCAGCTCGGTTGGGATCTCACGAGGAATGGTCAATGGCTGTCTCTGATTTTGTCCTTGCTTCATGTTGGTTTCTCGAAATACTGTACCAAAAATGGCTTGCTTGGAGTCGACTTGGTTTGGACGGAAAACTCATCTAAGGATGCAGAATTTATTTCCCTGGGAGAAACCATTGCTTGTAAAATACTGGAGACCAATCAAGTCCTTGGAATACTTAAAATATCCGCATCGTTGTTGGTTAAATATACAGAAACATATGAAAAAGCTTTCTTGTATTCTCTTGATGGTAGCCAGTCACATCTTGATGCTTCAGTTCCACTTCAGCTTCTCAAACATACAGGATTTGCCGACTGCTTGAAGGATGAGGTTACTGAGAATGCTGGTAATAAGCATTTGCAGCTGGAGTCTACTTACAATATTACTCCAAAATTGGATGGAATAATTAGCAAGAGAGCTTCTGGCACATTGTCTTCTTCCCTTTTAGAATGCTTGCTTCACGGTTTCCCTTCAAACCTTCAAACTTGCAGTGGAGCTCTGGTATCCTGTATACTTAGTATCAGGGGGATAATTTACCTTATTGATCTTATTCTTAAGATCAGTGGTACAAGAGATGATATTGTTTTGGAGATTGATGTGCTTCATCAGATTCTTAATTCAGTGATGATGATAAAGTATGATAGGGTCTTAGAAAGCCTTGGCAAGAAATGTGAAGATATCTATCATAGCATTAGCACTGCTCTTGAGGGTCCAGATTATAGTACATTGTTCCTACTGAAGCATATGGAAGGATTTCTTCGTGAGACTAGTCCTGGAAAAAGTGGTAGTCTTGGTAAGACAGATCAACTGATTTCTAAAGCTGTTGATATCATGAGCAGTCTGAAAAAAGATCCTTCCAAGGCAGTTATTTTCAAGTTCTACGTTGGTGCTGAAGATGTCCCTCAGCAAGCTGTTGATCTCTATGGACCCCAGCGTGGTGACTTGTTAGTTATGATTAGTTCACTGGATAATTGCCATTCTGAGTCAGTGAATGTGAAGTGTTTTAACTTCTTTACTGATCTATTGCTAGAGGATGCTTGCCCAAACTTGAAGCTGAGCATACAGAAAAAGTTTCTTGATATGAATTTACCTTGCCTGTCCAAATGGTTGGAGACGAGGCTTTTGGGTTCTATAAATGAAGATTCTCATGGACATCCTTCTATAAAAGATTCAAATAGTCTAAGAGAATCGACTATGAACTTTGTTTTGTGTCTAGTATCTGCTTCAGACTCTCCCTCAAAGGAATTACTCAGCCATGTTCTCAGTGCTTTATTGATGTCGCTAGATACTGCATTTGAATCCTATGATGTTCATATATCGAAATCTTATTTCAGTTTCATGGTTCAACTACTGAGGGATGAGAGTTCTATGCAAACTCTGTTGCGAAGTGTTGTGATATTGATGGAGAAACTGGATGGCAAAGAACATCAGCTGCAAGGGTTGAAGTTTCTGTTTAGCTTTCTTGAAACCATCTTGGGTGATTGTGGGTCATTCAGAAAACTACTCACGAAAAGCTCTGGGAAATCATCTTCTGGCAGTAACGTTGGAGTTGGTGGTTCTGCTTCTTTGCCACTTTCCTCGAGGAAAACTTCTGAGCCATTGGTTCTTGCAGCTAATCAAGAGGGAAAAGTTTCTTCCTTTGATTGTGATGCTATGTCCATTGATGAAGATGAAGATGATGGTACTTCTGATGGTGATGTGGGTAGCATAGACAAGGATGAGGAAGAGGAAGCAAATAGTGAGCGGACCCTTGCTTCAAAAGTTTGCACTTTCACCTCTAGTGGCAGCAATTTCATGGAGCAGCACTGGTACTTCTGTTATACTTGTGATCTGACTGTGTCAAAAGGCTGCTGTTCTGTCTGTGCGAAAGTATGTCATCGTAGTCATCGTGTTGTGTACTCGCGCTCTAGCCGTTTTTTCTGTGACTGTGGAGCTGGGGGTGTTAGAGGGAGCACTTGCCAGTGTTTGAAGCCTCGGAAATTTACTGGAAGTAATACTAATACCTCTGCACCTCTTAAAAATACAGGAAATTTTCAGTCACTTCTGCCTTTCGCAGAGGACGGAGATCGGCTTCCAGATAGTGACTCTGATGCAGACGAGGAAATCTTCACTGATTTTGACAGTTCTCTGAGATTATCTGTCCCAAGAGATGTTCAAAATGGCATTCCTCTGCTTTATGATGAGCTTGATATTGAGGGCCGGGTGCTAAAATTGTGCTCCTTGTTGTTGCCTTCTATTGCTGGGAGAAGACATCTTGGTGACTTGTCAAGGGATACAGATCTGATGATTGGGGAGGATAAGATGCTTTCTTATGGTTCCGATCTTCTGCAGCTGAAGAAGGCCTATAAAAGTGGGTCTCTGGATCTAAAGATAAAGGCAGATTATCCGAACGCCAAGGAACTTAAGTCCATTCTTAATAGTGGCTCTTTTGTCAAATCCTTACTTAGTGTCAGTAGCCGAGGAAGACTTGCTGTGGGGGAAGGTGATAAAGTTGCGATTGTTGATGTTGGACAGATGATTGGGCAAGCGAACATTGCTCCTGTGACTGCAGATAAAACCAACGTGAAGCCCCTTTCTAAGAATATTGTTCGCTTTGAAATTGTCCATCTTCTTTTCAACCCATTGGTTGAGAATTATCTTGCTGTTGCCGGTCTGGAGGATTGCCAGGTTTTCACTTTGAGTCCTAGGGGTGAGGTGACTGATCGCCTACCCATCGAGCTTGCTCTGCAAGGTGCTTATATTAGACGTGTTGACTGGCTTCCCGGATCTCAAGTACAGCTTATGGTGGTTACAAACAAGTTTGTCAAAATTTATGATTTGTCTCAGGATAACATCAGTCCACTGCACTACTTTACATTGACTGGCGACGTGATAGTGGATGCAACCATTTCTGTATTATCCCAAAGAAGGATTTTTGTTGCCGTACTTTCTGAACAGGGAACATTGTATAAATTTGAGTTGTCTATGGAAGGGAGTGCGGGGATGAAAGAACTGAATGAAGAAATCCTTATTCATGGTAAACTTACGCTTGCAAAGGGCCTATCTTTGTATTATTCTTCTACATATAAACTATTTTTTGTGTCGTATCAAGATGGGACAACCATGATTGGCCGGTTAAACCATGATCTGACATCTCTAAGTGAGGTGTCTGCATTATATGACGATGATCTAAATGGCAAGTTGCGACCAGCTGCCCTGCACCACTTTAGAGAAATGTTTTCAGGTAGTGGATTATTTGTGTGCTTTTCAAGTCTGAAGCCAAATGCTGCGCTTGCCCTGTCCATGGGCACTCATGAGATACTGGCTCAGAATATCAGGCATGCTGTTGGTTCAAACTCTCCTGTGGTTGGCGTTACAGCTTATAGACCGATCTCCAAAGATAAATTCCATGTTCTTGTACTCCATGATGATGGGAGCCTTCAGATATTTTCACATATACAAGCTGGAGGAGATGCTGTATCAAATGCTGCTTCTGAAAAAGTAAAAAAGCTGGGTTCAAATATTCTTAGCAATAAAGCCTACTCCAGTTTAGATCCTGAATTTCCTCTTGATTTCTTTGAGAAAGCTGTCTGCATAACTTCTGAAGTTAAGCTAAGTGGCGATGCTATCCGAAATGGTGACTCTGAAGCAGCCAAACAAAGCTTGGCATCTGAAGATGGGTATCTTGAAGGAGCCAGCCCTGCTGGATTCAAGGTGTGGTATTTTTAGCTTTTCATTTCAAAAGTATCTACATTTTACTTTTGATTAATCTGTGAAATACCTATTCTATGCATAAATATGATACAATTGAGCTACAAAACTTGCATTCAAGGTGTGCAACTTTTAATTAATGCTGAGTACTTTCGAACAAAGATTATTCAGCTGGTTGATAGTCTATCTAGTAAAGAGACCTTCAGTGATGATAGGTAGATTTTGTATGTTCTGAATCTTCTGACCCCCCCCCCCCCCCCCCCCCCCCCCTCCCCGCGTATTATGCTGATTGAAAATTTGGAATCGCCTCTTGTAGATGTTAAATTCTGATTTGGGTACGGCCATGATGCTGTTATATTAATAACTGAAATATCTATTCATCTTCTGTATGACTGATTTGGTGTAAGTCTGATAAATTCAGCATATATGTAATGCTTGAATCTGGAAAGAATGACATGCTTTTTTATTTTTTTTATGGAAACATTTAAAGACTGTTTGTTCATATTTGTTTGCAGATAACTGTAGCAAATTCTAACCCAGAGATGGTGATGGTTGGTGTACGTATGCATGTTGGCAATACATCTGCCAACCATATACCTTCTGAAATGGGCATTTTCCAGAGAGTGATTAAGTTAGACGAAGGCATGAGGTGCTGGTATGACATTCCATTCACTGTTGCAGAATCACTTCTTGCTGATGAAGAGTTTGTAATCTCAGTTGGTCCTGCTATTGGTGCCTCATCCTTGCCTAGAATTGATTCTCTGGAGGTTTATGGTCGTCCCAAAGATGAATTTGGCTGGAAGGAAAAAATGGATGCTGTGTTGGATTTAGAAGCTCGTGTCCTTGGATCCAATTCTTGGGTTGGGGGATCTAGGAAGATACAAACCCTGCAGTCTGCATCTGTCCAGGAACAAGTAGTTGCTGATGGTCTTAAGCTTCTCTCTGTGCTATATTTAATGCGTAAAACACACATTTATTCAAGGTTTGAGGACTCAAAACCAGATATATCCAAACTCAGGTGCAAGGAGTTGCTTGAAACAATTTTCGAAAGTGACAGAGAACCCTTGTTAAAGGCTTCAGCATGTCGAGTTCTGCAGGCTATATTCCCCAAGAAAGATATATATTACCAGGTATTTTGTTGAATCTTTTTGCTCATCATCTTTTTTATTGTTTTTCTTTTTTTAATGTATCCGTAGACATTCGTAAGACTGTACGAACATGTCTTTTTATCATTCATCAGCTCTAATTTCTTTTGTAGGTAAAAGATGGCATGCGCCTTCTTGGTGTGGTGAACTCCACATCTGTACTGTTATCAAGTTTAGGATCTGGTGGTTCTGCTGCAAGATGGATAATTGCAGAGTTCACTGCACAAATGCATGCTGTCACAAAAATTGCTTTGCATCGTCGGACAAACCTTGCTTCTTTTCTTGATATGAATGGTAGTACTTACTCATGGTTAATTTTTTTTTATGAATTGTTTTATTTCTGGAGTGTATGCTGAGTTTCATAAGATGGTCACTAGCCACTTGGCTGAATGTCAAACATGCTAAAGGTTGTCTGGGATTTGACATGCTATGCTCTACTTCTTTCTTGTTTTAATATCTGTTGTATTTCTCTCTCGAATAATTGATTCTGAAAGTAGTAGTTTGTATTTCCAGGTTCTCAAGTGGTGGATGGACTGATGCAAGTCTTATGGGGAATTTTGGAGATAGAGCCACTGGACACGCAGACGATCAACAGCGTTGTTATGTCTTCTGTGGAACTTATCTATTGCTATGCGGAATGTCTTGCTTCTCTGGGGAGGGATGCTGACGGACACTCAGTTTCATCAGCTGTTAAGTATTTAAAGAAACTAATATTTTTCCCAAATGAAGCTGTCCAGACTGCTAGCAGGTGCTCTTTTTTTTTTTTTTTTCTTCCCACTACATATGCTGGTATCATTTTCTCTCTTCTAAGTATTGACCATCTCTTCGTCCTGCTCAAATCGCAGTCTGGCTATATCTTCAAGGCTGCTCCAGGTTCCATTTCCCAAGCAAACAATGATAGCAAGTGATGATCTACCAGATCATGTGACACCTGCCTCTGCACAAACTGACATTACTAGTGCGGCAAGAGGAAACACCCAGGTCATGATAGAAGAGGATTCTATTACATCTTCAGTTCAATACTGTTGTGATGGTTGCTCAACAGTTCCTATACAACGGAGAAGATGGCATTGTACTGTTTGCCCTGATTTTGATCTTTGTGAGGCATGCTATGAAGTTCTTGGTGCAGACCAGCTGCCTCAACCCCATTCCAGAGAGCATCCTATGACAGCTATCCCAATAGAAATGGAAACACTAGGTGGAGATGGGGGTGAAATTCATTTCCCTCCTGATGACTTGAATGATTCAAACATTTTGCAAGTACCACCAGATGTTAATATGCAGGTGTCTACTCCATCTATTCATCTATTGGAACCAAATGAGTTGGAGGAGTTTTCTACTACAACTGCTGACCCTGTTTCAATTTCTGCATCGAAACGAGCTGTGAATTCTTTGATTCTGTCTGAGCTTCTTGAACAGTTGAAAGGATGGATGAATACAACCTCTGGGGTTCGAGCTATTCCTATCATGCAGCTCTTCTATAGATTGTCATCTGCTGTTGGTGGACCTTTTGTTGACAGTTCAAAACCGGAAAGCCTAGATTTGGAAAAACTGATAAGGTGGTTCCTTGATGAGATCAATCTCAGCAAACCATTTGTAGCTAAAAGTCGTTCTTCTTTTGGTGAAGTCGCCATTCTCGTCTTTATGTTTTTCACTTTAATGTTGAGAAATTGGCACCAACCTGGGCATGATTCATCTGCTCATAAGACAGGTGGTTCTGATGTGCATGATAAAGGCTACGGACACATTTCTTCCCCTGCTGCTGTTAGTGCAACATCCTCTCTCGGTGATCAAGAAAAGAATGACTTTGCATCCCAGCTACTTCGAGCCTGCAATACTCTTAGGCAGCAATCTTTTGTCAACTATCTAATGGATATTTTACAGCAGCTTGTTCAAAATTTTAAATCTGCATCAGAAAATTTTGACAGTTCAAACAGTGCACACCCTGGTTCTGGATGTGGAGCTTTACTCACAGTTCGTAGAGAGCTGCCAGCGGGCAATTTTTCTCCATTCTTTTCAGATTCATATGCCAAAGCCCATCGTTCTGACATATTTGCTGACTACCACAAGCTATTGCTGGAGAACACTTTCCGTTTGGTGTACAGTTTGGTACGTCCTGAAAAACATGATAAGACTGTTGAAAAAGAGAAGGTTTATAAGATATCATCTAGTAAAGATTTGAAGCTAGAAGGGTATCAGGATGTGCTGTGCAGCTATATTAATAACCCTAATACATCATTTGTTCGAAGGTGTGCGAGAAGGCTTTTTCTGCATCTATGTGGAAGCAAGTCCCATTATTACAGCGTTCGAGACGCTTGGCAGTTTTCTACTGAGCTCAAGAGCCTCCATAAGCACGTGGACAAGTCAGGTGGTTTCCAGAATCCTCTTTCATATGAGAGAAGTGTGAAGATCGTTAAGTGCCTGACTACTATGGCTGATGTTGCTGCAGCTCGTCCTAGAAACTGGCAGAAGTATTGCCTGAGGCACGGAGATGTGTTACCGTTTTTGCTGAATTGGATATTTTATCTCGGTGAAGAGTCTGTTGTTCAGACTCTTAAGCTTCTGAATTTGGCCTTCTATACAGGACGGGAAATGAGTCATACATCCCAGAAAACTGAAGCGGGGGATGCTGCAGTTACTTCGAACAAATCTGTTGGAGCTTCCCATGATTCTAAGAAGAAAAAGAAGACTGATGAAGGAACAGATAGTGGCTCAGACAAGTCATGTTTGGATATGGAGACAGCGGTTGATGTCTTTGCTGAAAAGGGTGGTGAAATCCTTGTGCAGTTTGTTGATTACTTCCTCCTTGAGTGGAGTACAAATGCAGTACGCTCTGAAGCCAAGAATGTTCTCTATGGCATTTGGCATCACGGAAAGCAACTGTTTAAGGAAAACATGTTGACATCACTCTTGCAAAAGTTTAAGAGTTTGCCATCATATGGACAGAACATCATAGAGTATACAGAGTTGCTGACTTTGTTGCTAGGTAAAGCCCCTGATGCTAGTGGCAAGCAACAAAGTGCTGACCTTCTAGACCGGTGCTTGACCCCTAATGTGATCCAGTCCATATCTGAGACTCTTCACATGCAGAATGAACTCCTGGCTAATCATCCTAATTCTCGTATATACAACACTCTAAGCAGTCTTGTTGAATTTGATGGATATTATCTTGAGAGCGAGCCCTGTGTTGCCTGTAGCTCCCCTGAGGTTTCTTACAGCAGGATGAAGCTAGAGAGTTTGAAATCAGAAACAAAGTTCACTGATAACCGGATCATTGTTAAATGCACTGGCAGTTATACCATCCAATCAGTGACCATGAATGTTCACGATGTTCGAAAGGCCAAATCCGTGAAAGTACTGAATTTGTATTACAACAACAGGCCTGTTGCTGACTTGTCAGAGCTGAGAAATAATTGGTCTTTGTGGAAGCGTGCAAAAAGTTGTCACCTTGCAGTTAATCAGACTGAGCTTAAAATAGATTTCCCCATCCCAATAACTGCTTGCAATTTTATGATAGAACTTGACTCCTTCTATGAAAATCTTCAAGCCTCATCAATTGAACCTCTACAATGCCCAAGATGCAGCAGGCCTGTGACTGATAGGCATGGAATATGCAGCAATTGCCATGAGAATGCATATCAGTGCAGACAATGCCGTAACATTAATTATGAGAATCTGGACTCCTTTTTGTGTAATGAATGTGGATATAGCAAATATGGGCGATTTGAGTTTAATTTCATGGCCAAACCTAGTTTTGTTTTTGATAGCATGGAGAATGATGATGATATGAAGAGGGGCCTGGCAGCTATTGAAACTGAATCAGAAAATGCTCATAGACGGTATCAACAACTCTTGGGTTTTAAAAAGCCCCTGCTTAAAATTGTCTCCAGCATCGGTGATAATGAAATGGACCCCCAGCAGAAGGATTCAGTTCAACAGATGATGGTCTCCTTACCCGGGCCTTCATGCAAAATAAGTCGTAAGATAGCTCTTCTCGGCGTGCTTTATGGTGAGAAGTGCAAAGCAGCTTTTGACTCTGTGACAAAAAGTGTTCAGACATTACAAGGGCTTCGTCGTGTTCTGATGAATTATACAAGGGGAGGATCCTCAAGATTTATTGCTTCTAGATCACCTAACAGCTGCTATGGTTGTGCTACCACCTTTGTGACTCAATGCCTAGAAATACTACAGGTGTTGTCAAGACATGCTAGCTCTAAGAAACAACTGGTGGCATCTGGCATTTTAACTGAATTATTTGAAAACAACATTCATCAAGGTCCGCGGTCAGCTCATGTTCAGGCAAGGTCTGTGCTTTCAACATTCTCTGAGGGTGATGCCAATGCTGTTTCAGAGTTAAATAATCTGATACAGAGAAAAGTCATGTACTGTCTTGAACATCATCGATCTATGGATGTATCTGTTGCCACTCGTGAAGAAATGCTCTTACTTTCAGAGGCATGCTCTTTGACTGATGAATTTTGGGAATCAAGATTGCGCGTTGTGTTCCAGTTGTTGTTTACGTCCATTAAATTAGGCACTAGTCATCCTGCCATATCCGAGCACATCATCCTTCCTTGCCTAAGGATTGTATCTCAGGCATGTACACCCCCAAAACCTGATACTAGTGACAAAGAAGCAGTTGGAAAAACCACCATAGTACAATCATCAAGGGATGACAATGCTGCAAGTAGTCCTAATACCATTGGCGGCCTTGTAAGTGGGAGTAAGTCTACACCAGAGTCAGAGAGGAACTGGGATGGCTCACAAAAGTCTCATGATATTCAGTTGCTAAGCTATACTGAGTGGGAGAAGGGAGCCTCATATATTGATTTTGTACGCAGGCAGTACAAAGTATCTCAGGCAGTCAAAGGCACTGCACAGAGGTCACACACTCGAGGGCATGATTATCTAGCCTTGAAGTTTGCTCTTAGATGGAAACGACGTGCCTCTAGGACCGCCAAGAGTGACTTGTCATCTTTTGAGCTAGGTTCATGGGTTTCAGGCCTCATACTTAGTGCTTGTTCTCAATCAATAAGGTCAGAGATGTGCATGTTGATCAACTTGCTTTGTGCACAGAGTTCGTCAAGGCGATACCGGTTGTTGAATCTATTGATGACATGGCTACCTGCTACTCTCGGTGCTGCAGAAAGTGCAGTCGAGTACTTTGAGTTATTGTTCAAGATGATAGATTCAGAAGACGCTCGCCTATTTCTCACCGTCAGGGGATGTGTAACCACTATTTGCAAGTTAATTACCCAAGAAGTGAGCAACATTGAATCTCTGGAGAGGAGCCTGCATATCGATATCTCTCAGGGATTTATTCTGCACAAATTGATTGAGCTACTTGGAAAGTTTTTGGAGGTCCCTAATATTAGAGCAAGGTATGGATCCCTGCTATTCTAAGTGAATTATATATGTCTTTGGATTTCTCATATATGTTTCTTGTCAGGTTTATGCGGGACAACCTCCTCTCTGAAGTTCTGGAGGCTATCATTGTCATCCGAGGCTTGGTGGTTCAGAAGACAAAGTTGATTAGTGATTGCTATAAGCTTCTGAAAGACCTCTTTGACAGTCTTTTGCAGGAGAGTGGTGAAAACAAGCGGCAGTTCATACGAGCCTGTATCCATGGGCTGCAAATTCATGCAGATGAGAAGAAGGGCCAAACTTCATTGGTAAGCGTGTGCTGATCATACTGGCATAGGGGCTTATTGCAGCTCTATATCGCATATCAATAAAAAAATTTATGTTGCTTATCGTTTCTTCCACTTCCATTCTTATGTCATGCTCTGCTTCTATGGAATAATCCCACTCAGAACAATAAACACCCAAAAAAGGAGAAACCCTCCATAAAAAAGCAACAATATGATGAAAGATTGAAATTTTTTTTTCTCCTTTTTAGCTTGGTTCACTTGTCCAGTGTTGTTGTTTTACAACCAATGTTTTCTTGTTAAATTGCAGTTTATCTTGGAGCAACTTTGCAATTTGATTTGCCCATCCAAGCCAGAAACCGTTTACCTTCTTGTTCTCAACAAAGCCCATACTCAGGAAGAGTTTATTCGGGGATCTATGACAAAAAATCCTTATTCTAGTGCTGAGATTGGTCCGCTTATGCGGGATGTTAAGAACAAGATTTGCCACCAGCTTGATATGCTAGGCCTTGTTGAAGATGACTACGGAATGGAATTACTGGTTGCTGGAAATATTATCTCACTTGACCTAACTGTAGCTCTGGTCTATGAGCAAGTCTGGAAGAAGTCCAGTCATGCATCAAAATCTGTAGCTAACACAAGTATCTTGTCATCTGTGGCTGCCCCCTCTGTTCGTGATTGCCCTCCTATGATAGTGACATATCGCCTTCAGGTTTGTATTCTTCAAACAGTTCTTGTATTCCTTTACTTCTTAGTGGAGTACTTGGGATGCATAAGTTTATGTGGGTGGATCAATTTTTCTGTATTGCACCTCCATTGATTGTCTCCATAAACACTTTAAAGGAAAACTTGCTTTGATCAATTACGTACAATACCATACAGTGTCGGGAATTTTTTCAGCTATCACCGTTGATGCTGTCACTACGATGACAGTAATGTATGGCCACCTTTCTCATGTCCTGCTGTTAATTATTTTCTTGTTTAGTGCTTCTTGCGTAATATCACTTTAGCAGCTTTCTATGGAGTATTTCAGTCATTTCATTGTTAACCTGTTATAAGATTCTTGGATGTTAGAAATTACGTGTAAATGGTTTAGATGATACATATTTTTGCTCTTTTCTATTTCTTTTTTTATTAATCTTCCATTGTCGGTTATGATTATTAACTACAGGGACTGGATGGTGAAGCTACTGAACCCATGATTAAAGAATTGGAAGAGGATAGAGAGGAGTCACAAGATCCAGAAGTTGAGTTCGCTATAGCCGGTGCTGTCAGAGAGTACGGGGGTCTAGAGATAATCTTGGACATGATCAAGGTATAAAGCATTCTTGATTTCCTATTCCATCCACGCTTTTAGTGTTCATTCTTCCCGAAGTGGAATCACCCCAGGACCTGCAAACCCTAAAATGTGGCCATGTTTTATATGTGAAGCTATTTTATGGTTTTCTTAATTGTTACCAACCTGTTCACGAGCGTCAATATGCCCCAAAATTATTAAGGCTCAGATTTAATGAGGCAACTTGTATGTGCAGTCTTCTAAATCACTAAACCTTAAGTCATAAGTCTATAAATCTTTCTTGCTCGGCTGAAAATTTGAGAGTTTGAGTTTTAATTACGAATGATATCTTTCTTTTCTCCAAGCAACTTCACTGTTGTATATGAAATTCTATTAGGTTCTCACCCTGTACTGTTCAAAGTGATGTTGATTGTTGAAGGGAATCAGGCATTCACTATTTCGGGCTTGTCTTGTCATTATGTTTATTTCATGGATTTTACTTTTTTCTGATTCTGCAGCGTTTGCGCGAGGATTTGAAATCCAATCATGAGCAGTTGATTGCCGTCCTTAATCTTCTTGGGCATTGCTGCAAAATTAGAGAAAACAGACAAGCACTATTAAGGTTGGGAGCTCTAGGCTTGCTTCTTGAAACCGCAAGACGAGCTTTCTCAGTGGATGCCATGGAACCTGCTGAGGGAATCCTTTTGATTGTGGAATCTCTGACTTTGGAAGCTAATACAAGTGACAATATTGGCATTTCCCAGTGTGGCCTTACCGTGTCTAGTGAAGAAACTGGTGCAGGTGAACAGGCGAAGAAAATTGTTCTCATGTTCTTAGATAGACTAAGTCACCCCTCTGGCTTAAAGAAATCAAATAAACAACAGAGGAACACTGAGATGGTTGCAAGAATTTTGCCTTATTTGACCTATGGTGAGCCATCAGCAATGGAGGCTCTAGTCCAACATTTCGATCCATTTTTGCAAAATTGGGGTGAGTTTGATCGGATTGAGAAACAATATGAAGACAATCCCAAAGATGAAGACATCGCCAAACAAGCTGTGAAGCAGAGATTTGCAGTGGAGAACTTTGTCAGGGTATCTGAATCACTGAAAACGAGTTCTTGTGGGGAAAGATTGAAAGATATCATCTTGGAGAAAGGAATTACCAATGTTGCAGTTAAATATCTTAGGGAAACTTTTTCGGTTGCTGGTCAACCTGGTTATAGATCAACCAATGAGTGGGCAATGGGGTTAAAATTGCCATCTGTGCCCCTTATCTTATCTATGTTGAGGGGTTTGTCAATGGGCCACCTTAATACTCAACAATGCATCGATGAAGGAGGGATTTTACCTTTCCTTCATGCACTAGAAGGTGTTGCAGGAGAAAATGAGATTGGAGCAAGGGCTGAGAATTTGCTTGATACACTATCAGACAAGGAAGGGAACGGGGATGGATTTTTGGCAGACAAAGTTTGCAAGTTGCGTGATGCAACAAGAGATGAGATGCGGCGTCTCGCATTGAGGAGAAGAGAGCAGCTTCTCCAGGTACTAAAATGTTGTGTTTTAGTTATTATTTTATGGCTGTCTACTTACAAGTATCCTGCATCTATCTCTTTCACGTTTGTAAATGTGATATTGTGGACTTAGAGTGTAAGATGTTAGTATAAATAGTACTTGTAGTTGGCTCGTAATATTCTTACACTGATGCACTACATAAAATGTATTATAGGGACTTGGAATGAGACAGGAAGTGTCTTCTGATGGAGGTGAGCGTATTGTTGTATCTAGACCAAAACTTGAAGGATTAGAAGATGTTGAGGAAGAAGAAGACGGGTTGGCATGCATGGTATGCAGGGAAGGATACTGTCTAAGGCCAAATGATCTTCTCGGTGTCTATTCTTACAGCAAGCGTGTAAATCTAGGAGTTGGCACATCAGGAAGTGCTCGAGGAGAGTGTGTATACACAACTGTTAGTCACTTTAATATGATTCACTTCCAATGCCACCAGGAAGCTAAAAGAGCAGATGCTGCACTTAAGCACCCAAAGAAAGAATGGGAAGGCGCTACCCTTAGAAACAACGAGACTCTTTGCAATGCCCTGTTTCCTGTGAGAGGTCCTTCCGTTCCCCTGCCCCAGTACGTTCGCTACGTGGAACAGTATTGGAATAATCTTAACGCCCTTGGCCGTGCTGATGGCAGCCACCTTCGACTCCTGATGTACGACATTGTTCTGGTATGCATCTATGTTACATTCTCATAATTATCAATTTTATACATAATCTTTACTTTCCATCTTTTAGTTAGTCTTTTATCTTCTTCTAGATTTCCACTTCCTAGGTGCAATCCTCCATTTTTCTTCCCATGATCTAAAATTTTATATTAGTGAAAAAAACTCTATTTGTAGAGTTTAGAAGATCTGAACCACTGAAATACGTTTTAACGGTTCAGATTTGAAACCTTTTTTTGTAATCTTTATTACCTTTATTTAACACAATGAGGATGCCTTAAATTGGTCAATTATGAGATTCTTGTTTTGAGATTTTTATTTTTCTACATTTTCATTCTTGGTTCTAAGTTTCTAAATCTTTCTCCTATCCAAATCAAGGTTGATGCTTAACTTCTGTCCTTGTATCTGCAGATGCTTGCTCGCTTTGCAACCGGAGCATCATTCAGTGTCGACTGCAAAGGTGGTGGGAAAGAGAGCAACTCAAAGTTTCTGCCTTTCATGGTCCAGATGGCACGACACCTTCTCGATCAAGGAAGCACCTCACAACGACGGACAATGGCAAGGGCAGTGTCTACATACCTCTCATCCGCCACATCAGAATACCGTCCACCCTCATCACCTGGGCTTCAGGCTTCCGGTGGGTCCGAGGAGAGCGTGCAATTCATGATGGTGAACTCACTCTTATCAGAATCCTATGATTCATGGCTCCAACATCGCCGAGCATTCCTCCAACGTGGAATTTACCATGCTTACATGCAACATAGTCATAGCCGGTCCGCACCACCTCGCGGGTCGTCCTCACCACAAATCTCTCTAACAAGATCCGAATCATCAAGCGGGTCTTCAAATGATTTGCTCTCGATTATTCAGCCAATGCTAGTCTACACCGGGCTTATACAGCAACTTCAACAGTTCTTCAAGGTAACAAAAAAACCGACTTCATCGACTGTACCAAAAGAAGAAGCAAGCCCGTCTACTAAGCAACCATCAGAAGGGGAACAAGAAGAAAGCTGGGAAATTGCAATGAAAGAGAAGTTACTTAACGTGAGAGAGATGGTCGGGTTCTCGAAAGAGGTTCTCTCATGGTTAGAAGACATGAACTCAGTCAGTGATTTACAAGAAGCGTTTGACGTTATCGGAGTTTTGGGGGATGTTCTTTCCGGAGGTGTTTCGTCCTGCGAGGAATTTGTGCAGGCTGCCATTAATGCAGGAAAGGGTTGAAGGTGTAACTCTAGTGACATTCATGTTTTGGTTGTGTAGTGATGATGTTGTATTCCCTTGTATTTGATAGTCTCTTGTTTGGGCTTTTTGTAGATGATTTGGGTAATCTACTGATCGTGGCTTTTCATTGCCCATGATTTTTGTTCAGTGAGTTGAATTCTTATCAGTTGGATAACGTACTTGTTAATAGAATCATCTTCTCATTCATTTTCTGATCTCATGTTTCTCGTAAAGGTTCATTTTTCATTTCGGACCCTTTTTCTGGTCTTTGAATAAAAATAGCACAGGTTCAACCCCATAATCATCAACCCAAGTTGGTCCAATATCGAACCCGGGCTGAACTAATTGGTCTATATATCCGTCAAAGTGTGCTGTTTCATTTCAGGTACGGATCGGGACAGTCAACAGTCTTAAATGAATATCATGAGATTAATAAATGAGAACAAGATTCTATTAACAAGTATGACTGTTTATTTATTTTACATGTTAGGTTTGGTGGGTTGTGTTATGGTCAGTGGTCACACAAGAGTTTTTGGATTCTTGTAAGGTTCAAGATTAATTTAAGTTAATTTGAATTTGAAATTTGATAAGTTGGATGATTAAATATTCCTTATAAATTTTTTTAACATTTGTCAGATTAAATTAAGGTTACAAGCCTGAAATTATATTGATGGTGCTGCAAATATGGTGTAAATATTAAGATATCTTAGTTGTAAACTTGTAATCCTTGAACTAGTTTTACTCTTACTAGTATCCTAGCCTAGTAGGGAACTAGGGAGGAGACATTATTTACCAATGATTTTAAGAGAATGAATATTACTTTTTAGTTGGGATGCCATTTTATATAAAAAATAATTATATTTTTATTTTTCAAATCCACTAACAGGATATTCGGATATAGTTTTTCATTGTATTAGAAATTTTTTTCCAATGTTATTTATACAATTTTTTTGGTACTTGGATATTTTTTTACTCATCCAATAAAATTAAATAAAACCCATATTTATGTGTCCTTGTCAATCTTTTTACAAACACACCTAAAAAGAGTTTCAATTATAGGTTCAGGTTGTACATTTCCAAGAATATTGAGAAGAAGAGGCAAAGAAGGGAGAGAAGGGGGTCACCTTTCAAATTCAAAAAGACTGTCATCCCCTCATTCCAATGTTCAGTGCAACAGCACCAGACACTGCTTGTGATTCACCCCATATTTGACCCACCACCCACCTGCCTTCTTCCACAATAATTGTATATACAGAGCTAGGGCTACTTTGTAAATTACTATGCAACTCAAAGTTGGAAATTATCAAGTTTATCACAAAATAAAAATAAAAATTATTATACTTATCTTCAATATCTTTTGAATTTCTCAATTTAAGTGTAATAATAACCTCTCATAATCTTATTATGAAGTACTCCGTATTATATTCATAGTTGTTCGGACATGAATTTGTATATATAATATTTTATATTGAGAAATATAAATAAATTTAGCAATAATTATATATTCCTCATGTGCTCAGTCTTCTGAGCAACAAATATTATTCAAACCACTATTTCATCCCCATCTGAATTTTTTTATACTTATGATTCAGTCCTTGAATTTTTTTATTATTTTCTTTGGATTCTTATCCTTGATTAATTCATTGAATGCAGTAAACATTTATCAAAATTTTCCAGTTCAGATGAAAACCCTATTCAATCAAGCTCCATTTTCACAACATTAAACACTATTACATGCGCCTCCATCTTCTTCACTATCACTCTCTCTTATACTGAAAGGGACTGTACAGAGCTTACAAACACCAGATAGTGGAAGCATCTACTTCCATGGATGCTTACCAGTCTCAGCAATGGCAGCTTTCGTCTTATTGGCCTTAGCTTATAGTTTCACATGAGTTGAGTTACAAACCCAGTTTTTTTTTCCAGTTGAATCTCATTTCGCTAGTTACCTTTTAGGCATTAGGATATGAAAGCAGACAGCTCACTCACCACCACCGCCACCACCACCACAACCACCAGCTCAACCACCAACAGCACAACAGATTCCGATAACGAAACTTTCAGTCTCAATGAAATATCAAAATCCCTTGCCATCAAAACAACCCTAAAGAAACCCATTTCTCAAGAAGAAACAGAGCTACCCAATTCAACATTCCCTTCAAACTACAACTCCCCTGCTCTCTCTTCTGCACCTTCCTCCGCCTTCGCTTCCGCCTTACAATCCCCTTACATTTCCCCTAGAGCAACACAACTCGAATCCCAACCCGTACCCGAAACCCGGTCCGTTTCTCGATCCAGCTCTCACCGGATATCCGATTTCATCCCAAGCAGTTCTTGCACTCCACCACCTGAACGGTCCGATTTCTCAACAACTGATTACGAAGAGAGATTACTTAGGGTTCCTGATCAACCTAGAATCTCATTTTCATTCCCTGTAATCCCTCGAGTTTCGTTCGCTAATGGCAGAGGTTCTTCTGTCTCCGCGAGCTCTGTTAATGGCAATACAAAACTCAGAAGCTGTGATGTGTTCATAGGTTACCATGGCCATAGCAGCTCCAGCATTGCGCGACTGGCGAGATGGCTCAAATCTGAGCTTGAGGTGCAAGGAATCGCGTGTTTCGTGGCCGATCGAGCGAGGTATGCGGATACTCAAAGCCTTGAAATTGCAGATCGGGTTATTTGCTCTGCTTCATACGGGATTGTAATGGTTTCCAGTTGGAGTTTATCAAATAGGTTTAGTGTTGAAGAGATAAATTTCTTTGGTAGGAAAAGGAATCTGGTTCCGGTGTTGGTTGATTCAGTGATGAATCAAATTATAGATAATGTGAGCTCTGTTGATGATAGGGATATTAGAGAAGCCATTGATGAATTAGTTAAGTTTCATGGTGTTTTTAAATTGGAGGCTAATGGTGGTGAGTGGAGAGCCTGTGCTGCAAGGGCTTCGAATGTGATGACGTCGAAGCTCGGTAGGAAGAGCATTGATGATAAGGATGATCTTGTTCAGCATCAAATCAGCGGGTTTGGCGAGGAGTTTCCGTTTCCGAGGAACAAGAATTTTGTTGGAAGGGAGAAGGAGATTTCAGAGATTGAGTCTGCATTGTTTAGTAATTTGGATTCTTCTTCATCTTCACATGATCACTTTGAAATGGATCAACAAGGGGTTAAAGCAAGCACTTCTGGACAATCTGAAGGATTTGCAGATGAGGAGACTGATAATCTGAGTATGTTAAGAGGAGGAAAAAGATTCATAAGCTTGGAGGTTACAAGAAGCTCGAATTCGGAATCATGGAGTGTTGAAACCGGAAGAAGTTCCTTAAAAAGGCAAAAATACAAGAAGTCAAGAAGCGGAAAGGACTCCATTGTTTGCATAAATGGTGCTAATGGTATTGGTAAAACAGAGGTTGCACTAGAATTCGCATACAGACATTCACAGAGATACAAGATGGTCTTATGGGTACGAGGTGAGGTTCGTTACATGAGACAAAACATACTCAAATTAGGATCAAGCCTCGGCTTGGACTTGAGTGCTGATCCAGAAAAGGATAGAGGGAGGATAAGAACCTTTGAAGAGCAAGAAAACGACGCTTTTAAAAGAGTTAAGAAAGAGCTATTCAAGGATGTGCCTTACTTGATCATAATTGATAATCTTGAAGATGAAAGCGAGTTACATGACTTAATTCCAAGGAACACGGGCGAGTCTCATGTGATTGTGACAACGAGGTTGAGTAGAGTGATGAATTCCGAGCCTGCAGTGCAGCTTAACCCGCTGCCTTTAATGGATGCAGTTGCATTGATCAGAAAAAGAAGATGCAAGGATTTTCAGGCTGATGAGATGGAAATTCTCAAGAAGTTTAATGAGAAGTTAGGAGGATCAACATTTGGGTTATGGATTGTTGCTTGTTTGATTTCTGAGCTATTGATCTCGCCTTTTGCTCTGTATGAAGCTGTGGATCAGCTTCTGCTTGAGGATACTTCATTGTGTTCTTGTGAGTATCCATTTTTAATGAAGCTTTTAGGATTTTGTTTCGAGTTCTTGGAAAAGGCGAGCAAGAGAAGAAGTTGTTTGGCTTCTAGAATGCTTTTAGTAGGTACTTGGTTTGCTCCTGCACCAATATCTGCAACTATGTTAGCTGCAGCTGCTAAGAGTCTATCTTCAACGGTTAACCGGTTAACCAACTGGACCCAATGCATAAACCAAACGGTTTTCTGCTCTTCTGGATGCTATTTAACAAGCCCAAGTTGGAAAACCGAAGAGAGCTCAGCACAGATGTTGGTTAAGCTAGGATTAGCGCGGAAATGCACACGTCAACCCGGATCATGGATACAATTCCATCAAACTACATCACAAGTATTCACAAGAAAAAGAGAAGGTTTATCCTTTGCAAGAGCAACAGCAATAGCCATAAGAAAATCAGGTAATCCACTGTTGAACTCAGATCATCTCTGGGCCACAGCTTATTTAGTTTTCGGGTTCAAATCCGAACCTGCGGTTATCCAACTCAAGGCACACGAAATGGCGGTGTTCATAAAAAAGACGGCTTTACCCCTAGCAATATGGACATTCACAACATTCTCAAGGTGTAATTCAGCATTAGAGTTGCTAAAGGTTTGTACCAATGTGCTTGATGAAGTGGAGAAGTCGTTTGTGTCGCAAGTTGAGGATTGGTGGCGTGGTTCGTTGTGTTGGAAGAAACGAGTTGCGGGTTCTGGACAGATGGATGAGTATGTTTGGCAGGATGTTACGTTGTTGAAGGCGACGTTGCTTGAGACTCGAGCGAAGCTGATGTTGAGAGGAGGACAGTTTGATGGTGCTGAAGAGGTTTGTAGGATGTGTATAAGTATTAGGACTGTTATGTTGGGGCATAGTCATGCTCTTACTTTGGCTGCTCAACAGACTTTGGCTAAGTTGGTGAGATCAAGGAGTAAAGTTGTATGAGGATTTGTTTGTTTGCTTGTTTTTAAGTATTGAAAATTCTACATTTGTTTCATATACTCGTATATTGTCAAGTCGTTTCTTCGACTCTTGTATAGTTTCCTTCAAAAGATCATTATGAAACCTCGCTAATTCGTTTAGTGACTTCAAAAAAACAAGAATCCTCGGATATTGTCGAGTCGTTTGACCCAAGTGTAGTCGAATAAGCAGGCATTTGAGACTATGGGTCCGTTTGGCAGAAATTTTAGATTATTTTTGAATATTATAATTTCAATAATCTTCTGATAATCCAAGTGTAATTGTATTGTTTTTTTTGTTTAAATAATCTTAAAAAGCCTACAGTCCAAATGATCTTGTTCATAACCTCATTATTTTGGGATATCAAAAGGATCCTATATTGAGCACATTTGTCGTGGATTTACCTTCTAATCTTGTGACCATCGCCTCCTACTTCTCTCATAAGAAAAAATGTCCTTTGAAACATTTAGACTTGAGATGGGCTTTCAACCATTCAAGTTGGTCGTTGAGAGAGGTGTTGGTGGATGCAAGTGGGTATCTTGCCCCGTCGAGCGTTGAGGAACCCGCAACTGCGAAGTTGTCCCCTCTTGTTCAAATATGGCTTTGTTAAAGTTCAAATCAGAGGTAGAGCTTAACATATAAGCGTTGAGGAACCCGCAACCGCGAAGTTGTCCCCTCTTGTTCAAATATGGCTCTGTTAAAGTTCAAATAAGAGGTAGAGCTTAACATATAAGCTTATTATGGTTTCATCCTAAAATCAATTGGAGGAGTAGCCCATCGAACTCGAAATCTTTCATCTTAGAAGATAAAGCATAACAAATACCTCATCTACTTAGTATTAATTGACGTTTTATACCTCTACACACTTTTAAGAAAATTTTATTTGGACTAAAATAGTCCTAACAGATTGTAAATTTGTTCAGTATACCAATCATTAATATCAGGAGAGGGGTAAAAGGCTGGCTCTTAGTGGTTCAAAGTCCTAGAACATCAATTAAATTACATACAAAGTTATACTCTTAAAACGTCAAATAATAATAAACATAGGGAATAGAAACAAAATACTATAAGATATAGGACAAATTTGCACATATTAGAAATACCGAGATGAAATAGAAACGTACTAGAAAATTTGTTCATAAGAGAAGACCGTTGGAACAACATTTAAAGCTAACACTTTAGCCTTCGTGATGATGCAAAGAAAAGAAGTGTAACACCCTAAATTATGGGAACTTGGGATGCTATGAGTTGGGACCTCACAATGGGTTTTGACCCTAGTTTGACAACAAATTCACCGGATCTTCCAACAAGACACAAATAAAGAAAACCGAATAAATCTTTTTAAATGAAAAATGTCATGAAGAAAAGAATGACAATCAGCCTATAGCCTATAGAAGAGAACGACAATCAAAATGAAACGAGTCTCGTTACTAAAAAAAACCAAAACGACTCGTAAGAAAACTCGTCTGACCACCTCTCTCCGGATCCATCAACATATGCCTACCCGTAAGGTCTATCAATGCCCGTATACACCGTTAGCTAACAATTCTATATATCAGTTAGTATTAAATAGCACAAACACACACAATGTAGAAATTAAACTAACAACATGCTCACACTCAATCATATTATTATCTTCAATTAGGTGATTCAGTTCTATTAGTTCAACTTATCGTGTGGCACGAAGGTCTCTCGACCTTTGCCTCTGTCTCCGTTTACCAAGCGGATTGAGGCCATGCATACCTTGTGTACCGAGTGAACTGGTCGCAAAGAACCATTCCAATCACCTGTTAGTGCTGAGCAATGATGTCACAACCCGTTTTCATACACTTGGGTCACTTATCTCGCAACGTTATCCTACTCAAGTTGTAATTATAAAATATCCAACATACACCACTCAATAATACACTCTCATACATGAATCATTAGCTAAGCAAGTTTGTAAGACTTACCAAAACTGATCCGATATCTGAAACTCGATAAATCCCAATCACACGTATACGATCTCAACCACCTGATCAAGACGGAAAACGTCTTAACAACACATTTCTATCACTTATGAAGCTTCTAGAAGATTTCTAGAATAACTATGAGGTTCTTATAACGAAAGAATAAGAAACCCTAACTTTTGTAAAAATTACCAAAATACTCCAACTTACATTCTAAGTCCAAAACCTTACTAAAGCTTTTCTATCGGTGTGTTTGATTTCATGTTTTTGCAAATATACATTAGATCAAGTTTTGAATTCGTTAATTTTAAAGAAAAAACTTTTAACTCTAATTAATGTTACAAATTTACTATTTTTTTATTTTTAAGAAACTTGATTAATATGACTTTTTATTAATGTAAAAGATTTACTAACTGTTCTATTTTTAAACTTAATTAATATGTCTTTTTATTAACATACAATATTAATTTTTTATAAATTTTTTTTAGACTACGTGATTTCTGATGTTGACACATGACAATAAGAATCTCTCCTCATATATATATATATATAGAAGACATAAGACGAGGATGAGGATGAAAGAAAAGCAAATAGTGTAGAACTCATAAATTGACTAATAAAATTTTGGATGAAAATGGTGTGTGTAGGTTTTTTTTATCAAGGAAACAAAGTGTGTAGGCAAAATTTTATAGAAACACTAACTATGCACTTTCTATTTGTGAAGAGACCCAACGTTATACTCTGTTACCCAACTCTGTTACCCAACCCTATTACCCAACCTTGTTACCCAACGTTCTACATCCAAATTCACTTGTTACCCAACTTTGTTACCCAACGTTCTACATCCAAATTCACTTATGTTACCCAACTTCGTTGTTACCCGATTTTAATACCCAATGTTCTACATCCAAATTCACTTATGTTACCCAACTTCGTTGTTACTCGATTTTAATATCCAACGTTTTACATCCAAATTCACTTATGTTACCCAACCTTGTTACCCAACGTTATGTATGGCATTAGTTTTGGTGAAAGCAGGTTCATTTTTCTTGTAGTCTAAATCTAATGTCTTGATGTAACTCATCAGATGTATGAGTTCTTCCATGATGAATGAAAATTTTGATCTTTATCTCATTCAATTTACTATTTGTATGTGTTTGATTGATTGTTGTGATGCGAGTGAGCAGTTTTTTTGCAAATTAAGCTGCTGTTCCCTTACAGTCCAGACAAATCTTGGTTACATAATTACCATAGTATTCTAATAGAAAACATATTGCTTTGTTTTTCCTTTCTTTGAAAATAAACATAGTTTATTTCAAGTATACAGTCCTACAACGTATGAAGATGGTAAATATGCAGTTTTACATTTTTTTGGCAAAATGTATAATTTCAGACAGAATTCTAATACAAAAGCAGAATGTGGAAGTCAAAAAGGATTATGATGATGTGGGCAAACAAGGCATGATATTCTTGCCAATCCATTGAAGACTTACAAAGGCTAAAGCAATCTAAATTGATCAGAGCAATTCATTTTGTTCTTCACGTTCAATTTCTTTCAATTTGTGCAAAATTCTTTGATGCTTTTCTTTTGAGCTGCTTTTCACTTGCTTATCCAGAATTCACAATGGTAGGTTGAAAGATCACAATATTTTGATGTTGTTTAAATTCTCTTGTAGATGTCAAAATCTTTATGAAATAATCTTTTAGAGATTTCATTTGTTCTCTCCACCCAACTCTAGCCAAGGGTGACCTTAGTTCAACAGCAAATCTGGTCATCTGACAACTTAGGAAGGTTCAGAATGGAATGTGTAAATCAGGCCTTCCAAGTGTTGTTTCAACTGGATGAGTATGTGGTGATGCTCATTTGAGCAATCTGCTTCTGGTGGGTGATCTGTCTAAGATAGGAAGCCCAAGATAAAACTCCATTGCTGAGTTTGGGAGCCTGAGAATGTGCCTTGACCCTTGAGTGAGACACTTGGCTGAAGCATGATCTTTTCTCATTCCTGACCCTGATAAAACATCTCCAAGTTTGTGAAAATGTATCTTCCCAATGATTCAGATGAGAACATTTTCTAATATCCAAGATTAGGGATACTTCCCTGTACCACCCTACCATCAATCAAACACATACATTTCTTTTAAAAATTTATAAAGATCAAAATAAAACATCTCCAAGTTTGTTAAGAGCACTACTTCAAAGAAAATATTCATGATTACCTGATCCAGTAGAAGGTAGTGTTTTATAGATCGCAGCTTCCCCATTAGATCATACTGCACGAAGAGCCTCATCGATCTCTTGGTCAAAGAGATGATCAATACCAAGCCTTTGGATTGTATCAATAATGACCAGTTCTTCACATGAATCCTCACCAAGCTTCCTCAGTCTCTGCCTTATGCTCATCTTCAGCTTCTCTGCAAGCTCAACCTCATTACTTTTGAACTGCAAAAACTGAAATACATGCATATACAGTCATACACATGCACTAATAGATATTAAAATAAAGATGGAGCTGAACTGCATACAGGGTTTTGATGAAGAATCACATGATTTATCTTGTGTGAGCAAATATAGGCACACAGAGGTTGCTTCCGGAGGTGCCAAGGCAAGAGACTCAACAAAGTGCAAGTTCTGATCCCTGAATTGAAATTCAATTACAAAAATCAAAACAAGCAGACATCATTATATTATACGAGCAGGCATCAGCGAGGAGGTGAACGCGCATACCCTGCAAGCTTCCTAGCGAGGTAGAGGAACGGCTTCTCAAAGTTGTAGCTACCGCAATCTGCATCCGAAACGAATTCGGCGACGACTTTTTCACTAGCTTCCTCTCTCATCTCCCTCAGCCTCTAAATTCGCTCCATTTCCTCCCTCTTACCGCCCTAGGTTTTGCTTGTGGTCTCGCTCTTTCCCTCCCTAAGCTCAATTTGCTGAGATAGGATGGGGAGGGGGTCATCAAAAGTTGGAGTATTCTAAGGTTTGTGTGGGGACGGAGGCGGTGAAGAGGAGATGGAGCGAGAGAGGATGAAGAAGCGATGGTCAGGCGCCATGACCTTGCGGGAGAGGGAGAATGAATGGAGAATACGAATCGCCAAATCGCCAGCTAAAGAGAAGTGAGAGAGCGGAAAAATGAAAAAAATAAAAATAAAATCTATTTATACGTACATAGTTAATGTACGTAATTAATTCAGCCTGGAACATAACAATCTTAGAACATAACAATCACATGGCAAAGCAATACCTTTCGTTTTTTCTCATGGTTTCAATAATTTTCCATTGATTATTTGAAGTATATGTTTGCCATATAATGATCCTGAGGAGAACTTATAAACTATTCCATTGATTCGATGCACATTGAAATATGATCCAAGTTGTATATTTGGTAAAATACAGAGCAGAACAATGCAACATCATTGCTGCAGGTTGGCAACTGGGCTAGACATGAATAGCTTTGAGAAAGAACTTGACACCCTTGAGCCCTGACCTTCTAGTATTTTAAGGACTAGTATGTAACTATGAATAGACAGAGGGTGGCAGCAACTAAAGGAAGAGTAAGAATTAGAAGGCATATATCTGTTAGGAAGAAGATAAACGGGCATATCTTCGATCAAGAAGATGAGTTTATTTCAAATTAGGTTCCTTTTGAATATAAAATTTCTATGAAGCAGAAGAGGACGGTCATCTATAGATAGGGTTTTTTTATTCGTCTTGTTTCAGAAATAAAAAGTGAATAAATATCTATTGATGCTCACAATTTTTTTTATACCCAAAATACCAAAGCAGACACCTAAGAAATCTACTAGATTATAGGCAAGCATTCCCCTCATCATGGCCTAACCACACCCCTAACTTAGTTGGATAGGATCTTAGGAGGATTCCTAGTCAAAGAACATAAACTTATAACATGTCTTTGACCGAACCGAAACAAAGGAAACTAGATCTGTAGTTGAATGTTTACTTTAAATCATATTAATCAGATGACTTTCTTTACACTGCAGAGTTGCATGTAATTGATGGTGTTCCGCAGCTGATCTTTGTTCGTTCAAGCTACAACATTGAGGTGGTTCACCTTTCTCTAAATGCATATCTTTGACTTTGTCTGTTACAAAATTAGTTCACAATTGAAATATTTTTCTATGAAGACAGTGGAAGCTGAAAGGATATCAGTTGATCATGTTGCACATCTGAAACCTTCAGATGGAGGGTCTGCAGCTACTCAATGTGGGTTTGCTTACTAATTCTTTTCTTCTTCTTCTTTTTTTTCCAGAAAAGTTAAAATGAACTTTAATCTTAATTGGTTTTATTTCTCTTATACTTCTATGTTAGTTTTTTCGGCTTCTAATCTGAATTTGAAATTTGTGTATAGTGGCTGCTCACTTGACAGGGATACATAGTGCAACAAAGATGTTGAAAAGCAGAATCAAAGTGCTTCATCAGTATCTTCTTTCTATGCAGAGGGGTATGCAGAATATTTCTGTCGAGAAATAAATTTTGGTGACCTTTTGCAAGTACATATTTCCTAATTACTTTGTAATTCATGGATTTCGTCCTACGAAATCTTTATTTTTCTAAAGTTTATAAGGTTGATTTTTATTGGTGTTGCTCTAATTATATAATATGAACTTTTATAAGTCAATAATAGTTTGTAGAATGTTTGTTATTTTGACCTCCCATCATGCTCCCATGTGGATTCCATTGATAACAATACACTTCTGTTTACTTCTGATATTCTTGACTTTTGTACATTAGAAAAGGATCTGCAATTGGTTACATTGAGCGAAAAAAACATTGAAAGAAACAAGGATACAACCTTTTGCATTAATGAAAGCGGAGACTTTATATAAATTCTATACAGACCCAACCTGTTTTATACAAAAAAAGTTATAGTTTAGGCATTCACGACATCTTCTATGCTCTCTGAAGTCTGGACTCCCATGTAACTGGATTGTTACTGCGGTTAAGTATGTAGGTGTAGATGTCCCATTGAACGTATACCCAAGAGGAGGGATAGCTCTTTACCTTGAGTTCATTTAGATGTAAATTTCAATCCCTCTACTTTTTTGCACGTTTTTGGGTACAATCATACAACTACTGCTATGAGGATTGTTGATGGGAGGTCTTTTTATGGAAGATAGTTGTTTTGATATAGTACTATTTTGATTGAATATTTGTTGACACCTCATTGAAAGGAGTAAAATTTATTGGTCAGTCCTTTTTTTTTTATTTAATGTTTTATAATTTGGAGAGATAAGTGATCTAGTTTACAGTCCATCTTATTTTGAGCATTACTCTGAGACTTCAGGACTGTGTTTAGTTGTCCCCTTGGGGAGTATATGGACTAGAGATTTTGTTTTGGAGAATGTATCGGATTCTTAGGGGACCCTGCCGCTGAAAATCAAACTTTATTTGATGAGAGTATCAAAACTACCTTCCGGATGACTCTCGTAAATAATGTGTTATAGTATGAGAATTTCCAATTAAATATTTCATTTAGAGATGATTGGAGTTAGAATCTTTTGAGCATTTTACTGAAATTTTTTGGTGGTTCTATGTTGACAGTTGAATAATGAACCTTTTCTTTTATCATATTTTACAAGATAATAATATTGTCAATTTTATTTATTTTCATGTGTTTTTTGCGTAGCAATTTATAAAATTATTTTATGACAGGTGATATTCCTACTGAATATTCATTGCTGAGACAAGTATCAAGTCTTCTAAGGAGATTACCTGCTATTGAATCAGAGAAGTTCCAAGATGACTTCTTAATGGTTTGGATCTTGTTAATTTTGCAAGTGACATTATTTTCCACTTAATAAAATATGATACGTGGAAAGACTTAAGATGATTCACAGGTCTAGACCGTAAATAATCTACTTTTTGGCAGGAATACAACGACACCTTGTTGATCACATATCTTGCCATGCTTACTAGCTGCACAAGGTATACACTTACTCTTACGCGATCTTTTTTTCCAGCTATGATGCATTTTGACTGTTTATTAATTGGCTTGATCACTAAAACTATATCCTTTTTTAGTGCTCTCCTTCTCATGTCGCGGCAGTTGCGGCACCAATTAATTTATTTTATTTTATTTTTCCTCTCTTCTCATCACACCGTTCTTTAAACCTTGTTTTTGACCTCTAAATTTTCTAATTGTAATGATTTTGTGCAATATGATTGGTCCGCAGACAAGCCTGTCTTTTTGTCAATATAATGAAATTAGGAGAGTTAAAACATTCCACCATGCAAACCATTTGATTGTGATGGGTGAATCGGTTATCTTCTTTGTTTACTCTGTACCTAATGATTAATGTATAGCATATAGCTACCTTGGAATGTAAATACCGTGGCATTTGCTCAAATTTTGTGTTCAATACGCCCTTCCCTTCAAAGTACATGTCGTTTTACCACATTGCACACTGATCAAGATATTGTTAGATAGACTTACTGTGCACATTCGTAGAGGAAAATGTAGGATAAGAAGAGTTGTTTTACCTTTGCCATGGATGAAAGAGTACAAAAATTATATTGAAAATGTAAATTGTGAATATAGATGTGCATTATAAATTGAAATCATCATGATTTATGACTGACTGTAGAATAGATGTTAAATGTCTAAAGCAACATATTTTTTCAGAAATGTTAGCCAAAAACGACATGTAATTTTGAGATGAAGTGAATACTGAACAACACCCGTGATATACTAAATTATGACTTTGTTGTTATGATTTGATTTTTTGGGTATTCATTTGCCATATACATCATGTTGTATTACAATTTTCAAGTCCCAGAATTTTAATTTATTTATAGCATATTATATGAACCCCCCTTGCTTGACAGTTCAATGAACGAGCTAGTGGACAAGATTTATATAGCATATGACCAGCACAACCGAAGAATAGCTGGAACTACTTTTATCTGAAGACAACGATTCTTGTCAGTTAGCGTTCTACCTATTTGTTTGTTTACCATGAAGCTAAGTGACATCCTGGTAACCTGATGGAAAAAATGCCGTAGAAAATAGGTTATGGAAATTGGTACTTTCATTTTGGTCTCATATTTTGATATACTATGGAGTAAATGGGTTATACTTGGGAGTAGAATGTTTTTTATGGTGATATTTGAAATGGTGTAAATGAAACCAACAGCAGTTAGCACAGCTATTTAAAACCTGCTGCACATCTTATTTATTCTCTGACATTGTTGTTACTCAATCAGGATATCTAGTATGCCAGAAAGATTCTTGTTCTTATTATCATTTCTTCATGTCAGTTGGTTGCTGTCGGGTAATTGGAATTCAAGTCGGGTCAAGTTTGGTCATTTTATGTGTCTGGTAAATTTTGAGTTTGATAGGTGATTGCATCACCCTCTTTCATTTCAGTTAGCAGTAAGAATTTGGGGTGTTTTGGGTTACGGATTGAGAAGTACTGAGTCTTCGTTTCTTTACCAATTGGTTCTCGGATTAAAAAATCATACCTAGGACCAGGTTCGTTATACTGTTTTTGGATTCACTCGAATCATAATCATATTTTGTTTACTAACCAGTGCTTGATTCCCTGACCTCACGAATGGTGATGAATGTTCTTGTTGAAACCGTTGATTTCATTTTCTTGTTTTGAATCATTTTCTTCTTTTGTTCAGCCATTGCAAATCAAAATGACACCCATGTTTCCTGTTGTTGTTTTCTTCGACAATTTTGACATCAAAACGGATTGGTATGAAGTACAACTGGGCAAGTGTAGTTTGTGAAGAGAGCAGATATCTGAAAGGGTTAGTGGTGCTTGGTTAGCATGCCTTCACTGACAATCTAAACAACTGTGTGGCTTCTTGGAATTTAGATCTTCATGCAACGGACCATTAAGAGATGATTATTAATTATTTGGCTTGTACGATCGTTGTGGTTAGTCCGTTGAATTTAAGATCTTCGTGCAACGGACCATTAAGAGACGATTATTAATTATATGAGTTGTACGATCG
The DNA here is from genome assembly GCA_002319775.1 of Fagopyrum tataricum. Lineage (NCBI taxonomy): Eukaryota > Viridiplantae > Streptophyta > Magnoliopsida > Caryophyllales > Polygonaceae > Fagopyrum > Fagopyrum tataricum. Next base: position 47,963,032 of record CM008282.1, read on the forward strand.
TTGTGGTTGGTCTGTCGGATGTCATCTTGAGTTCATCTCAAACTACATGCAATCAAACATTCCTGTTCTGATACCAAGTTATTATCCGAAAAGTTACTTTGGGTTATAAGTCCTTAACATACAAACTCATATTCTATTCTGAATAAATTACAATATGACGAATAATTTGTGTATTTATCTCCGAATAGTCGATCAAATCAATCTAGATTGGATATATGTTACGTTCAAATCTCTGTATCAACACGTAAGGAGTCTCGTGTCACTTTTTTTTTTTAGGTAAAGAGTCTCGTGTCACTTACCACTATTTGTGAAATAAAAGACTTATAAAAAGTGACACTAGACTAAATGAGTATTTGCTAGACTAAATGGGTATTTGTGAAATAAAAGACTTATAAAGTGTAGTAGTTGTTATGAGTTATAGTTATATCTTTATAACAATTGATCCTGTATCAACGCGTAAGGAGTTTATGTCACTTTACCACTGGGTCAACCGAGTATTTTTGAAATAAGAAACTTATAAAGTAGAGCAATTGTTATGAGTTATAGCTATAGTTTATAACAATTGATCCGATTTAAAAGTCAACTTTATTAAACTGAACATATGCTCGATCGGGATCCAATATTTCTACCACACATTTCAAATTAGTTTTGATTAAGTTTGAATCCAAATAAATTGATTCGGTGCGACTTGTATTTCTTTCGATTTAAGCTTTAACTCAAACACGTAAAAAAAAGTGAGTCGGCTCGAATATGATACGACCCAACCCACCCAAAATGATATGACACGAACTTCATCCAAGTAATCATTATCTAGAGATGTGCAGATTACCCGGGCCGGAAAACCGCTGGAATAAATTTAATTATATATATATATATATATATATATATATATATATATATATATATTATTTCCGGTTTTTGGTCCAAAGTTTGAAAATTCGGATACAGCCCTTTGACACTATCAGTATCGACATAACTAGAGAGTAGAGACTCCAGAGGAAGAAATCAATAGTAAGCCCCGAAGACCAAAAAATACGAATCATGCCTCCCCAATCTCCATCTCCCAACAAGCTCTACTTTTTCTACGGCCACCGGAAACCATCTCAGAACAGACCCACCGTCTATGGCGGGCTCTTCTCCAATCGCCAGACCCTGGACCCCCAAAACCCCTCTCACTCCTTAAACCCTCGAGACCTCAAAGTTCGAAAATCAAACGCCCCATCAATAAAAGACGCATCTTTCGACCTCAAAAATTGGGACCCAGATTTAATCAACACCACCCACAAGGCCAACGCTAGCGTTAATCACAACCCATCTGGTAATTTCTTTCAAGTTGCAAAGAAATTGTCTCCAATTGCCCGCTACATTTGCGATTCCCTGCGAAGACACGGGCGTTGGAGCCCTCCCGTTGTTTCCGATCTTAATAAACTCAGGCGCGTCACACCTGACATGGTCGCGGAGGTTCTCCGAGTCGAAACGGACCCAGTATTAGCTTCAAGGCTCTTCCACTGGGCTGGTAAGCAGAAGGGTTACAAGCACACTTATATCTCTTACAATGCCTTTGCTTATTGTCTGAATCGGTTGAATAGGTTTCGGGCAGCTGATCAGCTGCCCGAGCTAATGCATATGCAGGGCCGCCCACCCAGTGAAAAACAGTTTGAGATTTTGATTAGAATTCATGCTGATAACAATAGAGGGCTTAGGGTGTACTATATATACGAGAAGATGAAGAGTTTTGGGGTGAAACCTCGAGTTTTCTTGTATAATAGGATCATGGATGCGTTGGTGAAAACGGGTCATTTGAATTTGGCAATGTCTGTTTATGATGACTTTAAGAGAGACGGGCTTGTGGAGGAGAGTATAACTTATATGATTCTGGTCAAGGGTTTGTGTAAGGAGGGGAAGATAGATAAAATGTTTGAGATTTTAGACCGGATGAGGTCTAATTTGTGCAAGCCGGATGTTTTTGCATATACTGCTATGATAAGGGTGTTGGTGATTGAGGGGAATTTGGATGGATGCTTAAAGGTCTGGGATGAGATGAGGAGGGATCATGTTGACCCAGATGCAATGGCTTATAAGACTGTGATCACAGCTCTGTGCAAGGGAAGATTGGTTGGAAAAGCTTATGTTTTATTCAATGAAATGAAGGAGAGGGGTTTGTTGATAGATAGAGCTATATATGGTTCGCTGGTGGAGGCTTTTGTTGCTGATGGGAAGGTTGGTCAAGCTTGTGATTTGTTAAAGGATTTGATGGATTCTGGCTATCGAGCTGATTTGTCAATATACAATTCCTTGATAGAAGGCTTGTGTAGTGTAAAACAGGTTGATAAGGCTTATAAGCTGTTCCAGGTCACTGTTCAAGAGTCTCTTCAACCGGATTATACAACTGTGAAACCTATACTAGTTTCTGTCGCAGATTCAGGGAAAATAGATGTTTTTTGCAGCTTGCTTGTACAAATGCAGAGTTTAGGATTTTCTATCATGGATGATCTGTCCAAACTTTTCTCCTTCATTGTTGAGGACAATTTGGTTCTTGCTCTAAAGCTGTTCTATGAGTTGAAGGCAAGAGAATATTACAGTGTTTCGATTTGTAATATCCTTATTGGTGCTCTTTACAAGAATGGGGAGGCAAGGAAAGCATTATCGGTGTTTGATGAAATGAAGGATTTGGACCTTGAACCTGATTTGTCAACGTACAGCCACGTGGTTTCATGTCTTGTTGAAGTTGAAGATATCAAAGCAGCGTGTTCTTATTATAATAAAATAAAGGAGATGTCTTGGTGTCCTTCAGTTACAGCGTATTGTTCTCTAGTCAAGGGGCTTTGCAAAACTGGAGAGATTGATGCAGGCCTCTTAGTGGTCCGCGATTGCTTAGCCAATGTTAACAGTGGGCCGATGGAGTTTATGTACTCTCTTACCATTCTTCATGAATGCAAGTCTAACAATTCCGCTAAAGTAGTTAAAGTAATTGATGAGATGGTACAACAGGGTTGTCTGCCTGATGAAGTTGTTTGTTGTGCTGTGATATCTGGCATGTGTAAGCACGGGACGGTAGAAGAGGCAAGGAAGGTTTTCCGATATATGGAGGATCACAAGATGCTTACTGAAGCTGATGTGATTGTGTATGATGAAAGACTTATTGATCACTTGGGAAGGAAAACAGCGGACTTGGTCATGTCAGGATTGAAGTTTTTTGGTCTGGAGAGGAAGCTGAAGTCCAAAGGATGCTCATTGCTATCTTCTTGAGAAGGTATTTATTGCATAGCTTGGTCTTGCTTGTATGACATTTGAATAATCTGATACAATTGAATGAGAATTTTTGATGTTAATATCTGTTTTTGAATCGCTAAACATGATGTACTTGTGCAGTGTCTGTGAGAGTAACTTGTTCAATGCCTTCTTTTCGCATATGACAGATTGGAAAGATCCTGGGCTCATGATAAATCGGTTCATTTTACCATAACAAACTTCATTTGTTATCAAGAGGATAAACTAGTTCATGCTGAAAGGGAGTTTCCAAACAAGTTTTGCTTCCATAGTTCCATATCAACAATGTGATATGTACAAAATACATGTACCACAGTTGATCATGTTGCACACTTGAAACCTGCACATGGAGGATCTGCACCTATACGATGACACCATGTTGATCACGTATCTTGCTATGTTAACTAACTGCACAAGGTATACAACGACTCTATTGCGGTCTTTTTTATCCAGCTATGATGCATTTTGACTGTTTTGTTAATTGTCTTCTTTGTTTACTCTGTACCTAATGAATAGCATATAGCTACCCTGGATTATAAATGCAGTTTCATTTGCTCAAATTTTGTGTTCAATACTCCCTCTGACCTCCACTTCTAAGTGCATGTAGTTACCACATTGCACACTGATCGAACAAAGTATTAGACTTATTCTGCACATTCGTAAAGAAAAATGTAGGATGAGAAGAGTTATTACCTCTACCAACAACGAAATAGTACAAAAATTATATTGAAAATGTAAGTTGTGCATTGATAAATTGAAATTATCATGATTATAAGTATGTTTGTAGAATAAGATGTTAAATATGTCAAGAACAACATCTGTATTCAGATAAGTTAGCCAAAACCGACGTGTATTTTGAGATGGAGTGAGCGCCCATGATATACTAATTTTGACTTTGTTATAATACTTTGATTATTTTGGTTTTCATTTTCCATAGACACCATGTTGTATGACAAGCCCCGAAATTTTAATTTATTTGTAACCATATCATATGAATCCCCTTGCTTGACAGTTCCATGAACGAGCTGGTGGACAAGATTAATGTAGCATATGACCGGCACAACCAAAGAATAGGTCAAACTCTTTTTATCTGAAGACGACGATTCTTGTCGGTAAGGATTCTACCTATTTGTTCATTTACTGTGAAGCGAATTAACGTCTGCTAACCAAGCTGGAAAAAAAATGTCATACAAAATAGGTTAGTGAAATCGGTACTTTCATTTTGGTCTCACGTTTTGATAATCTATGGAGTATATGGGTTATACTTGGGAGTAGAATGTTTTCAACAATGTAAATGAAACCTACAACACTTAGTAGTAAGCACAGCTTTCTAAGCCTGCTGCACCTCTTATTTATCCTCAGACATTGTTGTTACTCAATCAGGATATCTAGTATACCAGAAAGATGCTTGTTCTTGTTCTTATTATCATATCTTCATGTCAGTTGGTTGCTGTCGGGTAATTGGAATTCAAGTTTGGTCATTTTATGTGCCGGGTATTTATGAGTTGATAGGCGATTGCATCACCCTAGTTCTTTCAATTCAGTTAGCAGTAAGAATTTGGGGCGTTTTGGGTTATGGATTGAGAAGTACCGAATCATCGTATCTTAACCCAGTTGATTCTCTGATTAAAAGTCATACCTAGGACCAGGTTTCATTATGCTATTTTTGGATTGTAGTATCACTAGAATCATAAAATCGTATTGAGATTTTAACAATAATAATATTTTGTCAACCCATTACACAATACTTGCAAAAATCCCAGGGTAGCCTATACCTATCCAACTTCAACCACTTCCCAACACCCAAACAAGGATCATAGGAAAGAAAAATCAAACATCTCCTTAGTGCACAAACTTATCATTTCTTGAAATTAAAGTGTGCTGAAAAAAATGAACGCCATTAAACAGCTTGAAATTATTTTCATGAAGGCCAAATTCACTGATCTGGATGACTATACTAAGATCAATCACTACCAAGTAGCTTTCACAAACTCATCTTTGTCTGTAAAGATTTACTTGACTGGTTTCATTGATTGGAAGCTCTGGAAACCGGAAGAGCATCTACCACCCAACACGTTTTGGCTTGGCTCCTTCGGAATAGTCAACGGCCTGTTTGACCTGCCATGAAAACAGGAACAAATTATCTCTAAAACCTTAACAGCTAGTTGAAATACAAATTTTGTCTTCCATCAGTTGAACTCGTTACCTCTGAGGGAAAAATGGTCTATCAAAATAAGGCATCAGCTGAGCTTTCGGTACCATTTCTTTCCTCAGCGAACGAATCTCCTCTTCTTCTATGATCTGGATATTCAATAGTAGATCATACACCCTAGCTTAATACAAGAAAACCTTGAGCTCAATATGTATACTCGAGTTTTGCATACCTTTAACACCTTCTTCTCTATTTTCCTATGTTGTTCATCTAAGTAAATCTTTGTAGCAACCTGTAATGTAACGAAAACATTACGTAACACCAGGATATATTTCGAGTTCAGTAACGAACACCAGGATATACTCACAAAGTGGTTGAAGACTGCACGTCGTGCCGCTCTCTGTTGAGTATGAAGTTTGAAATCTTGTGGCTTTGTGTTTTCCTTGGATGAAATAGTTCTTGAAGAGCCCTAAAACACACCAAAAAGAAGCTAAGTTAACAACACTACTACCACATACATGCATACATGCAGGTACACGTGAAAGTACAGTAAAATGAACCTTTTGAGCTACTTTTGCTTGTGGTTTCTCCATGGCTTACTAAAAACTACTATAGGAATTAGGGTTGGTGAAATGCATGTTTATATAAGGCTCTCCATTTTTGTCCTCCTTTTTGTGCAATTTTGGAGAAGTGTATCTTTCTGAATTGTCTGCTATCTTGTTGGATAGTGGCTAAAATGTCATGATTAATTCGTGTAAATTTGTTTACCAAACTTTGATTTAACCAGTGCTTAATTCCTGACCTTATGAATAATGATGATGAACTGTTCTTGTCTAGTTCGAATTCGATTACTTCTTTTGAATCATTTTCTTCTTCTGTTCAGCTATTGCAAATCAAGTGACCCACAGACTTACTGTTGCTCAACACCATTACATGGATGCTTCCCGTTGTTGTTTTCTTTGACATTAAAATAGGTTGGTACCAAGTACATAACTGGGGAAGTATACTTTGTGAACTGCTAACAAAGATTTGATCTTTATATTGGATTATGTAGACAGTTGAATTTGTATGATTAGATTACTAAATAGCGCGATCTATGCCTCCACTAATTGTAGGGTAACCGGAAAAGATATTGAACTCTACCTTAAACGGGATACGGCCCAATACATTGTTAATTGTTGATTCAATGACCAAATGTCCGACTGATTCGACGACCAAATGATTTGATTTGGAAAAATCTCAAGTTAAAAACTTAAAACGATTCAGTAACTGTTGGCCCAACTCTAATTTGATACGTTTTTTCCCCCTCTCGGCTTATCGGATTGAAAAATTGTAATATTTGAGATATATGATCATTCAGATTGATATGTAAAAATTCAGGTATTAAAATTGGATATTCAACGGGGTAAATAACCTATTTTTACAAAACATGAGAATTCAAATTCCTTGTATATCCTCCTCAACCGTCAGATTTGATAAAGTAAATAAAAAAACAAAAGAAACTAACGAATATTAAGATATTTTCAACACGCACACGTTAGATTCGTTGCATTATCATGTACATATGGACCGATCTGGCCATCTTCTTTTTTACGTGTGTAGATATGAATAACGTTTAAGTCTCGGACAAGACCTGACATGCATAGTTTCGGTAGAATTTTAATTTTGACCCAGCCTAAACTCGTTTTTATACAAGTCTAGGCCTTATAATAATTTTAGTTTGCATAATTAACATCAAGTAATATGACATTATAGTTTTTTTTTTTTTGTGAGGATAGTCAAGTGGTCTCCTGCACATATAATGCGCTTTTGATAAAGGGTTTGTTCGACACTTTCTCTAGATTATCCTGGAGGATTATTATTTCTAGTAATCTCCCAAATAATCGATAATTCTAGTGTTGGAGGATGAAAATTTTGGGCCAAATAATCCCCCAAAATAATCTTGACCAGAATAATCCCTCTAATAATCCCCTGAAACGGGCTTGCCGAAGCACCCTAAGTATTCCGGAATGGGGGATAACCTAACCCATTACATTTTAAGCAAAAGATCAATTACACCCTCGGGAGGGTCAACCAATACATTAAAGCCAATAAGCAATTCGAAAGAAAAGCTAGCTAAGAAATTGGCCGCGTTATTCGCATCACGGAAGACATGACGAGTTTGGATAATCCAATCTCTTTTTTAAAAGTCTTGAAACCTGAGTACCATACTAACAAGAAGGTGATGACAAATGAATGTGATTATGCAAGAAAGTGATACCCAACTTGTAAATCTGGTTCCAAAATAACATTTTGGTAACCACTCTCCCACACTAATCTTAGACCAATATTGATCCCATAACCTTACAACCACTTACCATCATGATTTCTGAGTAAACCGCCGACAATAGCAAATCCATCCACTCGCCTTGCCCCATCCGAAATGATTTTGATGTATGAAGGAGGTGGAGGTTCCCATGAAACATAGTCCAATATGACATAATGGTCGAGTGTTAACTTTAAACTCAATAGGTAGGTGAGAGATCAAGCCTCAAATCATTCTTTATTTAATCTCCCGAGATTTTGTAAATTTGCTATAAACACTAGTTTAAAAACCAGGGTATTTTAAAATATTATATAAACACTATTTGCTTCAACAAAATAAACTACTTTATTGTTTTAAATGGATATTTAAACTAGTTTTGTCTGACCAAACGCAATTCATAATATTTTTAAACTATAACCCTAAATTTTATTAGCTTTCTTTTTAAAATCCAATTCTAGTTCATTTGATTAGTCCTTATGAATTAGTTAATCAACATTCTTTACACTTATCAATAAGAAATTATGATATCCCTCTTTTGTTCAAGCATAACGCCGAAACGACAGTTAATTAAGAAATAGCACTTATATATGGTCCAAAATGCAATAGAATATTTGTGAGAAAGTTTCTTTAATAGTTGCCCTTTTATGTAACAACCTGAAAGTAAATCTCACCTGCCACGCTAACATCAAAGGTTGTTAGGCTTAATTAGTTGTTAAGTCTGTTAACTAACCAAATTTCGATAGCTAATTTGCATTCTTAATCGCCATGAAGACTGAATGAAATATAATTAACTTAGCTTAATTACAAATTATCAATATCTTATGATATAAATCCAAGCACATTTCGAGTATTTGTTAGGTGGGGAGGATTTATAATATACCTAACTTTAACTTAATTCTTACATTAGAAGCTATTATCAGCACAAAAGTCCCATCAGGCAATCAAAACAAATATTACTTTATAAATAAAAGTTAATTCACAATTCAAAATTCATAAAATTATAATTTCAAATAACTTACTCACGTAATAACTTCTTACTGTGTTTTTTAAATGAGACAAGTTACCTTTATTTATTGAATTTTTGCATAACATTACCTGGTGTTTGCAAAATAACACAATTACCTGTTATTTGAAAAAACCAACTTTGTTTTTAAATTTTAAAAAATCACTTGTTTTTTCATGTAATTTTGCACAAAATTACCCTTTAGACCTTTCACAATAAAGGGTCGTGAGGCTACTATGCCCAGCCATGACATCAAAATTGGATGACATGAATAAAAGAGGATATAATAGTCCCGGAGGTTGACACTAACTTTGATGCCAACCTCTATTTCTTTTACTATTTTTTTCTCTTTTATTTTTAGATTAAAACGACGTTTTTTTTACTCGTTTGAACCAAAACAATATCGTTTTGGTCTACATTGCAGGGGAGCAGGCTAAAATGGGGCAAATAGTTTTATTAAAACCGGAGATAATATCAAATTGAAGGCTACGCTTGTCGACCCCAAAATTTGCAAGTAGATACATTGCTTTTGGAGAATCCACCGTTAGACGTTCCTTTGTGAAAAAATATATGAGAAGGGTGGTGAAAGCACAATGATTTACAATTAGTGGGTGATTTTATGAAGTTTGTGTAACATAAAAAGTAATGGCAATTTATTGCATAATGGGGCAAATAGTTGGTGCTTGTGTGCTTTTTTTTAAAAAAAAAGAAGGGGTGGTTTGTACAAAATCTAACAAACTACTGTTTTGTATAGGTTTAAAACATAATAATCAGATTAGAGGTGATTTTGTGTAATTTACTAGAAGATTAACATTCTTTTCAATCCCCAGCATAAATATACTAAAGTGAGCCCAAGTGTGTACTGTGATTAGGTGGCTAGGCCCATTATAAGGGAATGGCCCATCCAGTGTTCAGGCCCAATAAGACAAGAAGCTATCGAAATATTGATTACCAAGCGAGATTTGTTAATAATCAATTTTAATCGCCGACTTTCACCAAAATTTATCAAATCAACTTGTTTAAATTTATCAAAATATTGTGATTATCGATAGATCGAAAAAAAAACTATAATAGCATTCACTTATAGCTAGAGCTGTCAAAAGTTGGCCCGATCCGTAAATCCGACCTGGTCCCGAAAATTTTAAAAAAGAGAATCCCCGGAACCGACCCGCTTGAAACCGAATGAATTTATGATCCGAAGTAACCCGACCCAAATGACCCGATAGCCCGAATGACCCGACCCGAACAACCCGATAGCCCGAAGTAACCCGACCCCCCGATAGCCCGAAGTAACCCGACCCGAATAACCCGATAGTCCAAGCATATATGTGGATAATTATCCGATCAGATTAAAGTATATACGTGGATAATTATCCGATAGAGCATATATGTGGATAATTATCCGATCCGACTAAAGTAGTTTTTAGATACCATATTTTAGAATATATATCAAATAGATCGACCGAATTCCACGAATTGTTATCCGATTCGGCAAAGAATGATAGATTTTATTTTACATTTTATAACAAACAAAATAGGAAAAAACATATATGGTCCATATGGATCAAATTGATTGATTAGTCGGTCAGATTAGATATTTTGATCAAATTAATCAGTCGGATATCCATATCTGGTTAAACTCATATGCAATCAAACAGGTCGGGCTAAAAACCATTCCGATCAATTGACTAAACATCTATGTGGATAATTACCCGATCCGACTAAAGTCGTTTTTAGATACCATATTTTTGAATATGGATCAAATAGATCGACCGATTCCACGGATTATTATCCGATTCAGCAAAAGATGATAGATTTTATTTTACATTTTATAACAAACAAAATAAGAAAAGCATATATGGATCAAATGGATTGAATAGTCGGTCAGATTAGATATTTTGATCAAACGGATCAGTCGGATATCCATATCCGGTTAATTTCATATTCAATCAAACAGATCGGGTTAAAATCATTCCGATCAAACATTTATGTGGATAATTATCCGATCCGACTAAAGTCGTTTTTAGATACCATATTTTCGAATATGGATCAAATAGATGACTAAATTCCACGGATTATTATCCGATTCGGCAAATCATTATTGTTATTATTATTTATTATGCATGTCTTTGATTTACTATTACATTTTTAAAAATAAAATGAACACTAATACAACATCAAAAGTCTAAAACAATTAAACAACACAACTTTTATTTCATCTTTTATCAAATTAATATATTCGTATAAATTTTAGAATAAATTACACAAACCCGAACATAAATTGACCTGAATCAAGATGTTAGGCAAACCGATCCGGTTTCGACCGAACCCGAACATAAATTGACCCGAATCAAGATGTTACGCAAACCGATCTAGTTTCGACCCAACCCAAACATAAAAATGACCCGATTCCAACCCGATTGACCCGTATTAACCCGATAATTAATACCCGACCCAAACCGGCCCGACCCGAAACAAACCAATAAAAATGTGAGCTTGTTTTAACCCCACCCGTTTCAACCCGTTCATGTTATAACCGACCCGATTCTGACCCGTCCCGTTATGACCCGGAAACCGAGACTACCCGATGACCCGTTTCAACCCGAACAAATGATACCCGACTCAAACTGACCCGACCCGAAACAATCCGATTAATAACCAAGCCTTTTTTGACCCGACCCGTTTCAACCCGAGCTTGTTAGGACCCGACCCAAACCCGACCCGTTGTTATAGCGAGTTTTAGTTCCTGTAAGCCATTGAAATTGTTTACTTATTAAACACGATAAGTTTTGTCGGGTTTAAATAGATAAGTAATGGAATACTTAAATTTGTTGAAGAGACGTAAATAGAAGTGAACTTGTCTTTTTTTTGGGTTCAGATAGATAAGTAACGGAATACTAATTTATTGAAGAGACAGACAAAATAAATGAGTTTGTGAAACTTTTGAATATAGAATCCCTCGTGTGATCGGGTGTGCTTCACTATTAAGAACATCCAAATTGTCGCTCACCCACCATCTACAACGTTGTCACAACTTTCCTTTGTCATAATTATTAGTCCTTGACTCCTTGTTGCTTATTCTTGGTCACAAGATGCATATAGGCCCTCGGTTTCCGACAAATTACCTGCAAGTGAACACCATATTACTATTTTCCTCTCGCTTGCCTAAGACAAGGAAACCTTCCTCCAAGAGGAACATTTGCCCAAGAGAAAGTATAAGCTCACGCCTTTGCTCGTGCCACCTTCACCCCGTGACAATCTAGCCTAGCTCGTGCCAAATTTATATCGTGTATATCTAGTCTTGTGCATACTTCACATCATGCTAGGTTCCAGCCATGCGCACATCCTTGTTCGTGCTTGGCTCAAGCCGACTGCTTACTTTGTAGCACATTTGTCTATTAAGTTCCTCAATGCCATGGTGCCTCTGTTGTGTCTAATAATGAAAATGTTTTGGTTGATGGGTGAGAGTACCTTTTCTACCGACCACTCAACATACTTAAACTCTCATTTGTCCCGTCCACGACCCACCTAACACTTCACTCATCGTCTATCCACCCATAAAAAATATCGAGAGTATAGTATTTCTTTCGTTTCTTTTTATACTTTAAAAGTATAAATAAATTACATTTAAAATAACTCGAATTCAAATCTACTAATTCATGACATATTATTCAACATTACAAATCAACATCAAAATGCATTCCAATTGATACAACAACAATGCAAACAAACACAATATCTTAAGGTTTTTAGTGAACGAATTAACTTAGTTGGAGGCTCGTTGGATTAAAGTGTCGAGGACTCGAATTTGTGGGGAAAAGATTTCAAAGACACGAGATTAGGAGAAGGGATGCGGTTAATGCTCTTTGACAAAATAAAGATAAATGTTGCTATCGTATGAATTTTGGCTAGGGTTCTAGTGATTTTTATAAAAAAAAGTTATACGGGTGAAATGAACGGTGTGGTGGGTGATTTTTTTTTTGTTTAAAAGTGTGGTGGGTGATTGTATATCCACATATATCCATCAATCACCCATCATCTGAATTTATCGAATTTTTATTAGTGTATTCGGTTCGGTTGACGAAACTTTATGTGAATAAATGAATCAAATGGAGCCATTTACCCGACTTCTTTCCCATTTGACATTAGCAAGTGTGATTTTCAAGGGAAATGCACAATTTGGCTAATGATCGGACGATTAAAACAACCCTCAAATTACCTATTGAAAAAGATGGAACTAGAAGACTCCCAAATGCCCCGAGTTCGAAGCCGCAGTTTCCAGATGTTACTCGAAGCTTCTATTCACCCCCATTTTCACCCCCTCTCTCAATTCCCCGACCCCCAAAGGACGAAACCCTAACTCTACCTCTCTCCAAACCATCCCTGAGAATCTGCCATGTTCGGAGTCATCTTCCCTAACCGGAGCTTCCCCATGGATATGTCTGCCTTCGCTCAAATCGATACCACACACTGGATCCTCGACATGAACAACTTCGTCGGCGACAACTTCTCACAAGTCAAGGAGCTCTGTATCTTCCTCCTCAACAACCTCACTCTCCCTTCCGACAAAGCTCTCGCCGTCTACATCCAATCTCCTGGCTCTCCCTTTCTCTACTGCGGTGCCGTCACCATTGCTCGTCCCTCCGCCGTCCTCTCTCTCCCTTGGCCCGATCCCGCTGCCGATTCCGGAGCTCCGCCTCAGATCATGGCTCCGGGTGCTCCACCTCTTTCCGCTAAGATCGGTGTCTCTGTTGAAGATCTCGCGTCTTTGCCGTCGCTTGATGCTGCTGGAGATCGGAGGATCGAGCGTATGGCGCTTAAGGTTGGCGAGAATTTGTTTAATTTTATGCAGTCATTCTGCGGTGTTGATGGCAGTAGGTTGATTGTTCCAATGGATATTATGGATCGGTGGTTTAAAAAGTTCCAGGAAAAAGCTAAGAAGGATCCTGATTATCTCAAGGGATTTACTTTGTAATAACTTGAGCTTCTGCTACTCTTGTTGCTTGATTTTAGTGTACAAGTTTCGGACAGAAGAACCAATTCATGTTTATTTTGGTTCCCAGAGTTTTGTCTGTGGAGATTTTGAGTTCCAATCCAACTTTAAATCTTCCACTGTCAGCTGAAATTGTTGGCTTCATTGGCTGAATTAAGAATCTGTCATGAGATTTCCGTTGGTTCGATGAGCACACAAATGGTGCTGAATATACTACTATACTGATAACTGATGTCCATCCTGTTAAATCATAGTATCAAACTAAGCAACAAATAACAGGAAGAACATGAATCTGAATATTCGATAAGAGATGAGCCAAACTCGATTGTATACAAATGAACGAACCCATTATCAACCTCGTTACCGAAAAAATCTGAACTCGATTGTACTATAACGAAAATGGGTTATTGTTGATTTGGATTTCATTTGCTTTATTTTATGTACATTCATTTGCTTATTGTTGTGACTTGTGAATAATAGTTTTGGGTGACGTCTATTTGGGATAGGATCCACTTTGGGCTCTGGTCGATTTGGGTTCGAATCGGTGCTTCTTTATTCATCCTTAAATCAGTTAAATGGAAGAAATCTATTGGGCCTATTTAGGCCCAGGCTCACGTAGCCCAAGTGTATTGAAGCAGCCCACTGCCCACCCAGTTTAGTTTTCACTCGCCATTGTTGACAATAACAAATATAAAACTCCTATTAGTAAAAGCATTGTATATAGGCACACAAGAAGAAAACCAACTTACTATTGATGATACTACATTCGCATGAGGATTAAAATTTAAAATTGACTCACCACGTTGTTCCCGATTTTTTTTAAACAAAAATGTCTATCGAGTGGGCGTGTCAATCCTCAGCTCGAGCTATTTGGGCTCGTTTTTAAAAAATGTATGTCGAGTGTGTGTGACAGTCCTCGACTCGGGCTATTTAGGCTTGTTTATAAATGAGGCTTGTTTATAAACGAGTCGAGACACACTTGAGTATGTCAATACTCAACTCGAGCTATTTGGGCTCGTTTTTAAAAAATATATATGTCGAGTGTGCGTGACAGTCCTCGGCTCAAGCTATTCAGGCTTGTTTATAAACGAGTCGAGATCGTTTGAAAATGAGTCGAGACGAACTTGAGTATGTCAAAACTCAGCTCGTATAACAACCACACTTGTAGTGCGGATTTCTTATGTTTATCATGATCCGTGCTCCTAAGCAATAACCTTCTTTGTTTTTTTTTTTATATGATGCAACCTGAATCTTAGGCTCTCAATCACGTAAATACTTTGATATATAGTCTTTTAGGTTTGACGCACAAGATTTTTGGATAATTTAAGCTTTTTTGATAGCTTTAAGTTATTGGATATTTTCTAGAGCTTTATAAATTATGAAAATATAATGAAAAACTAATTGAGTGTTTGGTAAAAAAGGTTTTTAGGGTAAAATAAAAAAAAAATGACGCTTCCCACAAATACAACATAAATACAACAAATATTTCATGATATAAGTAAGGGTAAAATCATCTAAATTTATAGAAAACTAATAAAAAATCTATAGAGAACTATGAATTAGCTTTACAAAAACCTATAAAAATCTCCTCATAAAACACCCGAAAAAACTAAACTATACTTAAAATTAGATAGTCAAACACGTGCTATGCACGGGCCTTTAAGTTTTGTGTCCTCATCTTGTTTAATAGTTGTGTTTGACTATATTACAATTTGCTCTATGCTTGATATATTAAGATTGTATTCAATCGTACTGAATTTACAAAGTTTCATGAAAATGTCTCATTTATTGTTTACTTGTGATGAATATATTTTTAATTATGTCTAATGCATAATTATTGATACATGGTTTATATCACCTTGCTAATTTTTATGAATATAACAACTTGCTAATTTTGAGGATATGAGAATTCTACAAATTAAACTAGAATTTTTTTTGAATGTAGAATTTTTCTTAGAAGAGATTAAAAGGTAATATTGAAGTCACTAACCGTTTAGTTTTATTGAATATATGAATATACGAATACATTTATTATGATGTCTAATGTATGATTAGAATTGTTTGGTCTTTAATAATTAAATTGATTAGCAAAAGGTTTTCTTAAAAGAGTTAAATGTCAATATTTTAACTCATTTAATGTTTAAATTTCTATTTTATTTTTCGATAGAAAAGGTTTAAATCCCTATTTTACATGTAGACATAGAAGCTTTATTATCAAAACACATTGCGGCTATTTAAAAACACAAACCTTACCGAAAGGCGGAAGCTAACCAATACGCCAAACACCCCTTGATTACTTGCTTGCCTTCATAACTCACTAGGGTTCCGGATTTCCTATGTTTACGATAATCCACGATTCTATCGACCGATCACTTTGTTTCATAGTTAAACTCCTTGATACGTTGCAACATACATTCATTTTTCTCAAACCTAATTCGCTTCCTTTATCTTATCAATACCAGCAGCGTACGTAACTACACAGCATGCATGTAAAAAAATTTGATGCATTGATCCCATCAACAATAGAGTTCCATGTGAACCATACATTCCCTTTCTTTCTTCTCGTCAAACTCAATCATTCCCCCTTTTTTTTCAAACATTTCATGTACGTAAATCTCTCTTTTCTACACTACATAAGTGTGAAGCTCATCCCATTGCCATATATCTCAACTTCATGTCTCCCCAAACCTTTTGGACTCCAAACACAAGATCAAATTGTCGTTTTTCTCTCTTCCTTTCTTATATTTGTAGCAGAAAGTAGTAAATCAAGTCGATTGGCAACGCAATTAGCAACCCGAAAATCACCCTATAAATTCCGCATACCAAAAGATAAGAAAACGCGAAAAAAGATCAATAAGTGTTACAAAGTTATACTCACCCGGTGCTAAGAATCGTCGGATGGTTATTGTACTCTTTTGCGAATACAAATGGAACGATTCCTTGCGGAAGTGCAGCCTGCATGAACACATGTCAACGAGTCGTTAAGTGTAATATAACGTTATTTTCACATTGACTATATTTAAGGTATGTACCTGAACAACGGCAATTCGGAAGAGGTCACCCCTAATGCCGACGGCTAAGGTAACCAAAGCCATAATTATAGGACCTATGATGAATCTCACGCCCATGGAAAACAAAGCCACCCAATTCCCACATGCTATTAGCTTCGGTTGCAATGCCATAAATAACCCTAATCCATCATCAATGTTTAATCAACAAATTAGGTTAATACTTCCGCTTCGAAGAAAAAAATAGAAATAAAACGGAAATTACAGAGTGAATTTAATTGCTTGTAACACCATTTTGGTCGAATTCATCAAACCCTTCTTGTGTTCATGTTTGCTAGTTTATGGATTGTATTTACGGGATTCAATTGCTTGTAACACTATTTTGGTCAAATTTGAACCAACTTCAAAAAATTAAAATTTTTTAAAAATTAAAAATTACCTAAGCTAAACATAGCCATTCCAAGCCCAGTATTGGAGAGTATGGAGATCGAATTCGATACAATCGTTGGCAATTGTACGTGAAACCTGCACTTAATCCAAAAATTAAACAAAATCAAATTGGGTTCAATAATAATTTTGAATTTAATTTTGGGAAATGATTTACCGACCTGAATTCAATCAAAGACCAAACAAACCCAAGAATACTGGCGTACGTGTTTGGATTCCGAACAAGCTTTCGCCAAACCATGCTTAAAATGATCATCGTCATTACACTCGCCGGCGGCATTTGTTTGGTGCCGACGTCCGACAATCCTCCGAGATTCCCACTGTTCTGCAGACCACCCACATTCGACAATCTCTCAACATCTTCTACTCCTGATCTTCTACCACTCCTGCCTCTCGCAAAGCTCAATTCTTCAGGAATTTGCGATCCCCAAGGGTCCGACGCCGGCGGTGCACTGGTGCTCCGGCTAAACTTAAGAGCGTCGTCAATGCCTTCTTGTCCTGGCTTATCAGAATTCCCGCTTCGAAAATGTGAGGCACGATCGGACGGAGAAACCGGGGCACGTGGCGATCGGAATAATGCCCCTAGGCCGTAAAGTTCGCCGGAGGGGTCTGATTGTTGCGGAGAGAACGGTGATCTTGGCGTTAGCCCGCCCTGGGAACGAGATGAGATGGATTTTCGGACGGTGACGTGGAGTCTTCCGTCTATGCCCACTTGGGTGTCGGCCTCACCGTCCATTAATGAAATGACGTCTGATTCGACCTTGACTGTCGCTATCGGAGTCCCTACCTCCGGGAACTTCTCCTTGATGAGGTTCATCGCATCACGATATTCAAAGAGGAAGAGCAAGAGAGTGCACCATACGAGCGACTGGAGAAACACTATCTGTAACACATATTCATATTTTTAAGATAAATAATAGTGAAAAATATTTATTTAGACGTGAGAAACAATAATTTTCCGAATTTTCGAATCGGGTATCCTTGCCTGGATCATGAGTGCGCCGGCGCCGGTGCCGTACATTCCATTGAGAAGAGGAATACCCATAATAAGAGTATTAGGCAACGTGGCAGTAGAAAAGAGTGTAATAACCCAATCAACGGTCCCCGGACGGCGAGAGAAGTAAGCCCAAATCAGAAGCCCAGCCATGATGACAATCTTCTGAAGAACATCGGCGATGAGGAACATATAATTCATCTTGTACGGATTGTTCATAGCAAGAAAATGAAACGAAAGCAACGGAACAGCGAAAACCGCAACAAATCGATTAATACCAGCGCACTGTTCTTGTGAAAAGATCTTCCACCATTTCACTGTCGAATAAGCCAAAATCATGGCGACATACAACGGTACCATCGCCGACAACACATTGTACAGAGCTTTCAATCCGATCATTTCTCTGGTTTTGAGATCGACAGAGAGATGTAATAGAAAAAAGGCGAATTCGAATTTGAAGGAAAGAAGAGGGTAGGAGTGAATTGATCAGAGAAGAAGAAAGACCGCTTGAGTGATCTCAAGATTCAATGGCTTCTCTTCTAGCTCTGGAAATGAATGTATCTCCTACCCCAAAATTCTTCTCTGAATGGAAGAAAGAATGAAAATGGGTTGGGGTTCAAACTTTCGATGTGGGAGGAGAGGATAAATAGAGGAATTTTGTTCCAGATTAGATTGCAGAAGTTTCGCCATGCACGTTTGATTTTTAGGTAATTTGTTTTTGACCTTTCACGAGGGCTGTGGTGGTTGTTTTGTTAGCTTTGTTAATTAATAACTATGATAATTTATCATAGTTATTAATTAACAAATATTTGTAATTTTGTGAGTCCATATATGTCCTTTTGTGAGTCCATATACGTAAACATTAGTGTAATACATGGATTTATATTAATCAATATATTATTTATTTATGTTAATGAAAATATTTGTATGCATTAGTATATTATCAATTTCCTATATTTTATTTTTCCCTAAAAAGGATGATCCATTTATGTTAGTTTATTATTTCTTTCTTATCTTCCATATGAAATTAATAGTTTTAATATGTATCTTTTACAAAAAAATAAACCAAAAAACACACAACTAAACACTAAATAATATATAACCTCATTTAGATTAAAAATCTAGATATAACTTATAGCATAAAATAAACTCATTTAGATTAAAAATAAAAAATAAACACATCTACAACAAAACGCATAGTCATTAAGTAGTTTTATTATAAAATACTAGTTTATTTAAATGTACTCTTATCAAAAAAAAATAATATTGAACACATTTATTCAAATAATCCATTTCTTGCCAATTAATGTGTTTTATTTAAACATATATTTCAAAAGGAAAAACAATTCCGAATATTTTTTTTGGTTAAATAGCAATTCCGAATTTTTTTTAAAATAATTTATTACATTAAGAATGATAAAATTATAATCTTTCATGTAGTATAAATAATTACAGTTGATTACGGTAATTAGTATTGACAATTGAACATGTTTGAAAGAAAAACAATTCGATCAGAAACTAGATCTGCACACATGGGAGAAAAGAACCCTATAAGATCGATCGGAGAGATGATGACGAAGAAGCTCTACAAATATGCCATTAAACTCGGATCTCTATTGCTAATTGTTCGATTGAGCATTCATCTATCCAAAGATTCTTCCTTTTTCAACTGTAAATTGATGAAAAATTATGGAGAATCAACGAGGATTTGATCATCCAAAAAAACGACAATCGAATTCGTGAAAATCTTGATTGGTAGAGTTTAATGATTTTTGAATAAGAAAGTGGTGTAATGATATGAATTTCCTCAATTATATATATATACTCTTCTGCAACTTTAATGAACTAATGTAATTTAAAAACAGTTTTAGATTTGAGGCCTTTTTTCCTTTCATAGGGTACTTACTTATTTTTGTCTTTTTTTTTTGCAAATTTACTGAAAAAGAATATAATTTAAAATATAAGAAAGACAAGATCCAAGTTTACAGTGTTTCACCCAATAATATTTACGTTCAAATTTTCAAAGAGATTTTATTGAGAAATTTCAGAATATATAGAGTAACAAAGTTTTCGAATGATTGAAGGCAAAGGAAAAAACTACAATATATAGAGTAACAAAATCCTAGTGTCACGGACCGCTCATCCGTGATGACGCCTAAGTTGGCAAGGCATGACGACTTGCCAAGATACACCACCAAGACACCCTTTGACAAGTATAAGGAGTCATGGTATGAAAAAAGGCCAATGCATATAAGGCTTGTCAAGATGGCACGAATGAGACAAGGAGTCTTCCGGAAAAATCTAGGACGATCACAAAGGATCCAGAATACTCAAGAGGAATTTGAAACGCGACAAAACATTCCGGAAGATGGCATAACATTCTGGAAGGTGGAAGAACATTCCGGAAGGAGACGGAACCTTCCGGAATAAAGTGGAATTCTTTAGACTTGCGTGGAAACTTTCGGAACATTGTGGACTACTCTAGAGAATGTCGGAATTATGTAGGACCGTGTGGAATTACGTAGGCTTGGCTGGAACCCTACGGAATAATCTAAAAGTGTAGAGAAATCCAGGCTTAGTTGTAGAGAGGAAGGCTCCGGAATGACCTAGGATAATTGACTTCCGGAACCTTCTCATAGAGGAGGTGGAAATTACAATAAAAAGGGGTGTCACACCCTCATTATCACCATCCACCAAAATCCACTCCAAAAAGGTCTCTTGTAAATTAAAGCTCTCATTTGTAAAACTCTCTTGAGTAATATAAATGCAAGGTTTGCCGACAAGTCTCCGAGTTTTCCTAGCCATCTAGACAAAGCGCTCATAGTCAAGGAGCATTGAGGAGTAAGACTTATCTTAGCTTGTCGGGGGCGACAATATAGTTAAGATCCGCGCGGTCTGAATTGTAGAATAACCCGGCCCGTGACACTAGGTTATACTTGAACGCCAGGTATATAAGACTGGACCAAACATAAAATGCTCAAATAAAAGATAAGTTCAATTCAAAACATATCAACACATCTCCACCTTGACTTGAATCCTCACAGACATATCTGATGATGCATTAGTCAATGCCCAACCACATCCCCTCTTTATCCAGATGTGCCCATTTGACACTCAACAACTTTTGACATTTAGCAAGTACAAACAATGTTGGAACTTACTGAGAGGTACCGGCTTGGTGAACATATCAGTAGGATTATCAACACTCCCGGCTTTCTTCACCCTGATCCTCTTCTCACTTCTCAAGAAATGATACATGACGTCAATATGCTTAGTCCTCTAATGATGAACCTAATCCTTGGGCAAACATATTGCACTTAAACTGTCACAATATACAATAGCATGATCATGATGTATACCTAGATCACTAACCAATCTCTTCAACCAAATTCCCTTTTTAGCGACTTTTGTCAATGTCATGTACTCTGCCTCTATAGTAGACAAAGTAATAGTAGGTTGTAAGGTTGCCTTCCTATTCACAACCGAACCCCCAAGAATGAAAACTTTATTGGTCATAGATCTTCTAGTATCAGCATATCTTGCATAATTGGAATCAAAGTACCGTGTAAGCAAACATTGTCTATCATTTCAAAAAAAGAGCCTAATGTCAAATGTACCTCTAAGGTACCGAAATATCTTATTCACAACTTGTCAGTGTTATTTCCCTGGTTGCCTCATGAACCTGCTGATGACACTAAAAACTTGTGCCATATCTAGTCTTATGCAGCCCATGACATACATCAAACTCCATACTACACTAGTATAAGGGACTCACGACATATACTCAACTCCTCATCCGAATGAGGTGAAAACAGAGTGGTAAGATGGATGTTAGTAGTACTAGGTGTATCAATAGGTTTTGACCGACGACATTCCAAACCTTGACAACACTTTTTCAATGTAGCCCTTATGTAATAAGAAAAGCTTCTTATGACCCCAATCTCTAAGAATCTCCATTCCTAGAATTTGTGAGCTGCTTTTATATTCTTCATCTCAAATTCAACACTTAAGAGACCCTTCAGCTTTTTAATGTCATACTCGTTATTTGCAGCTATTAGCATATCTTTTTCATACATAGTATTCTTTCCTCGGAGACTACTTATATCATTGCCTCGGAGACTACTTAAGTCCATATAAAGACTTCTTCAACTTATCGACATAGTATTCTTTCCTTGGAACTTGGAAACCATCCGATTGAGTCATGTATTTTTATTATTCTAACTTTCCAAGTAAAAAAGTCGTCTTTACATTTAGTTGTTTGAGCTCTATTTCCTAATGTGCCGATATTGCTAGTAACACTCTGATGGAGGTATGTCTGACTACCGTCGAGAAAATATCATTGTAATCCACTCCCTCTCTATGATGAAAACCTCTTGCAACAACTCGAGTCTAATACTTGACCCTTCAGCAGGCGGTAGGCTGAGTAGTGGTCCAAAACCGCAAAAACCGCAACCGCAAAACTGAAATATTTGAACCGCAAACCGCAACCGCAATATGCGGTTCGAACCGCATTTGAACCGCAACATTCCAGTTCAAACAGCAACTGAGCAACACAAAAATCACTAAATCAAACATTAACACAGGGAAGAGGAAACACAGAAATGACATAATGCTAGTGAATGAACATTTGAACTCAGTACTCACTACTCAACTAGTAAAAGAAGAAGCAGAAGCAAGAGTAGAAGGCCGAGGAAGAAGAATTGGACGACCGAGGCGAGAAAGAAACTGGAAGCAGATGGCCGAGGAAGAAGAAGAAGAAGACGTAGGGCAGTTGGTGTGAGGAGACAAAAATATTGTGTTCGGCGTTCGCAATGGAGATTGGAGAGGGGCAGTCGGTCTGAGGAGCCGAAAAGAGGGCTGACGAGTGCCGACTACGGCCATTCGACTGCCGGCCGAGGAAGAAGATGCGTTCGGCACTTCGGCATTCGTAGTGGAGTTTGGGGTGACTCGGGTCTCGGGCAGACGACTTAGGGTTTCAACCTCATTAGCTTTCAATTTACGGCTGAGTATTGTCTGCTATTCTACTACAAATGAAACGCAGAGTTTCAAGTTAGCGGTTTTGCGGTTCAAAACCGCATTTTGCGGTTGCAGTTTTGAACCGCAAACCCAAATTTTAAAACCACAACCGCAAAGTGTGGTTGTGGTTTGAGCCGCAAATTGCGGTTTGGTTGCGGTTCGGTCAATCAAACCGCAATCTGCTCAGCCCTAGCAAGCAGCATCCCTTCATTATTCTTGAAAACCCATTTTCAACTAATATCCTTTCTCTCTTTAGGCAATATGACTAACTCCCAAATCCAATTCTTATGAAATGACTCCATTTCATCTCCCATTGTTACAAACCACTGTGAAGCTTTAGATCTAGATACAACATCTCTATAGGTGGATGGTTCGTAAGTATCCACCTCTTCCGCAACCTGTAGGACATAACCAACCATATCCTCAAAACATACATTTGTTCTTCTTTTTCCCTTATTTTTCTTATCTCTTCCCCCCACTTATAACTAGACTAAATGTCTGATTGTCCTTACCTACACCACTTTCATTCACCTTGTAGCATAATTATCTTGTATGAAGGGCAAACCTGATGTGTCTTTTAGAGTAAAATAGTATCTTTTCCAATAGAAAATGACTGAAGAAAGTTTTTATATGATGATAGAAAAGATACAAATATAATCAATGCAACATCCTCGTCTGCAATTTTACATCAATGTTACACAAATCTAGAAGAATTGTGTTCAAGTGATCTAAGTGCTCACGAAGTTGCGTACCTTCTTGCTTTCGTAGACTGAACAAACGTTGCTTGAGAAACAACTTGGTGGTGAAAGACTTCGTCATGTATCGTGATCCGAAAACTCTCAAAAGACATCATTTGCGAGATATAACATGATGGTCGAATGCGCCTTAGTCTCTTGAGTGGTCATCTCAGTAACATCCCCCTTTTCTGTATTAGATTTATTCCCCGACTACGGTCCCATAAGCCTTGCTATTTCAGAAATACTCGCATCTTGATCTACCACAAACTGAAATTGTTTCTCTCTCTCCATGAACTTGTTGATCTTCCTATTGAAAGAAGACATCTTTCTCCAATATTACAGAAAACCAAAGAACCCGGATATCTAATACTAGTTTGTTGTGCAAAATTACTTGAGAAAGAACATAATTCAACAAACAAGCAACACACACAAATTTATAGTGGTTCACCCAATAATGACTACTTAAAAGATATCAACAGAATCAACGCAACATCCTCGTTCTCAATCTTTACATCAATATTACACAAATCTAGAAGAATTGTGTTCAAGTGATCGAAGTGCTCACCAAGTTACGTACCTTTTTACATTCGTAGACTGAACATACGTTGCTTTGAAAGCAACTTGTTGGTGAAAGACTTCGTGATGTAGAGGCTCTCCAACATCAACCACAACTTGGTTGCGGTATCGTGATCTGAAACCTCACGTAAGGCATCATATGCGAGACATAGCATGATGGTTGAATGCGCCTTAGTCTCTTGAGTGGTCATCTCAGCAACATCGCTCGTTTCGTTATCAGATTCTTTCCTTGACAACGGTCCCCATAAGCCTTGTTGTTTCAGCAATGCTTGCATCTTGATCTTTCATAGACTGAAATTGTTTCTTCTTGTGAACTTGTCGATCTTCGTGTTGAAAGAAGAAATATTTTTCCCATATTACTAGAAAATCAAAGAACCTGTTCGCTATATTTACACCCTTATAAATCCATATCAATATTGAAAGAACCTGTACGAAGTAGGACAAGTATTTCAGGGTCGAACACAAAGACTGGGTGGTCTAATCTGCAACAATGATTAAGGATATGATAGATCTAGAATGAAGAAGGAGGTTGGAAAAGATAAGGGAAAGAGAAATCAAATGTTTTTGGAAAAGGTTTTTTTGGCGTTCGCAATCGAATGTCACCTTCAATTGAAAACAATTTTATAAAAGCAAATAAAAGAAAAGATAATCAAATTAAAGGAAAAAATGGATTTCAAGGGTTCAAGGTCATTGTTTATGGCATAAGGACTCAGGACGACTCATGGGGATATATGGTAGAAAAGCAACATGGATGAACGTTTCTAGGCTGATGACCTATTACCGGGTAAGTCTCAAGACCATCTAGTTCCAATCCTAACTACCTATTACCGGGTAAGTCTCAAGATACAGAGGAAGGAAATTCACTACAAACTAGTTTATCTAACTAATGATCAAGTAACCCTTTACCGGGTAAGTTTCAAAAACTACCCAACTTAGAAAGCAATAAGGCACATTCAAACCAATAAAGGTTTCACCTTTATTACCTATGGTCAAACACTTACGTATCCAAGAGGAATATCACCAGGTAAGTCTCAATTCCAACTTAGGTTGCTAGTTTAGAAGGTTCTAACCTAGATTCAAATCCAAGTCAACCATTAGGATTTCAAAGCTATTCAAAGCCAATTCTAAGCGTAATATAATCCGTCATATTCCAAGGCATAAACAAATCTTTGTCAACCTTGGAACCACAAAGTTCTAGCCAATAACAATCATATCAAAATCAACAACTTAATTATAAAAGGGAAACAAAGAACTCAACTTCAATGAAATCTTGATTGTCTCCCAACAAATCCAAATGCAAAGTGCGAATCTTTAAATCTAAACTAATCTAAACTGAGAAGAACAATGGTGAAGAAGAAGGGTAGGGTAGGAGACGGCTCCCCCCTCTAAGGCTAACTTTGGGCGAATCCCCGTACAAAACGAACTCCTCTTGGAATGAATCCAAGACTTCCTTTTATAACAAAAGCCTAGCTAAAAGACATTGGGCCAAAAAGGAAACAACCCGTAAATAAAATATAACGCTAAGGAAGCATCTCGGTTGGCATCTCGGCGGAGACGAGTCAACGTCGGGGCCGAGATTTCGACTTCGTACTTCATCGTCATGGGCATCTTGGTCAAGTCGACCGAGATCAAGGCCGAGATGGAGGCCGAGATTTTACAAAATTATCTCCCAGCTCGACCGAAGTGCATGATCTTGGTCTGAAACCTCTTGATCTCGGACGAGATTGGCTCTTCGTCGTTCCTTCACGCCTTTAGCTTGATTCCTAGCCCTTCCCCGTGCACGTATACTTGCTTCAATGCATCCACTTTGAGGCTTGATCCTCAAATACGTCGTTTTAGCTCCATAATGTGCCAAATCACCTACAAAACCACAAATAGTGTGTGTAGACATCTATTCTTGCAAAGTAGAACTAAACAAGCATAAATGACACAAACTAAGGCTAAAACATGAATGCGGAAAGGGAAAATCTATCTAAATGCATGACTAAAACAGGTCGATAAATCATGTTATCAGAACCCAAAGTTCTAATACTAGTTTGTTGTGCGAAATTAATGATAAGTAACATAATTTAACAAACAAGAAAAACAAGACACATATTTGTAGTGGTTCATCCAATAATAACTACGTCCACTTGTCAAAGAGATTTTATTGAGGAGTTTCAAAATACAGATGATCGAATGACTGAAGGCAAATGGAAAAACTACATTATATAGAGGGTTATACTTGTGCCCCAAGTATAAGACTTGGCTAAACGGAAAAAGTACAAACAAAAGATAAGCTCAATTTAAGACATATCAACACCTTTTATTTTCCGATCGCTTGTGGCAAACAAATAAAAAATCTTGTTCTATCTTCAATATTATGATTCATAATGGACCTCTAGAATTTGAACCCTTATGAAATTCTGATCATCTGTCGGTCAAAAGAATAAATAAGTTCTATAGGATTTTCAAGTTGTTCTTCAATTCTTTCGGAAGATGTTGCTTATTTATCCATCTACTTTCTCCTTGCGCAAGTAGTTGAAACATTAGCTTAGTTCTCGTGTCATGCACGGGTTTGGTTTAAACTAATCTATTATACTTATGATCCAATTTATTGCGATAATAAGGTGAAAAAAAATTAATTATAAATAAATTTAAGTTAGTAGAGTGAAATGAGCAATATGATCATCTTTATATATTACAATATTTAATGTTTATAAAAGGTTATGATAAAAATAGTTTATTTTTTTATAAATATTATAAGTGGTAAATATGGTATAATTATGACATCAATATATATTATTCTCCGTAATTTCCATCTTGTGTAGAAATTTTTTGTCTAATATATATTTTAATTTCGTATTTCATAATATAGTCTTTTCAAATATATATAATTCTAAATCTCAAATTAGGATATAGTATATATTAATATCTTCATTAATTTGTATAATTTTTTTAAGAAATAATGAGGTGGCATAACCTCAAGATGACATGTGAAAAAAATGTGAGGTGACTTAATGTAAAAATGACATGTGGCAAATTTAATGTAGTGATGACATGTGGCAATAATCACTTTTGTTTTAGTATTATACTAGTTTTAATACCCGTGCCTTGTACGGGTTAGACGATAATTGCGTGTTATAAAAAAATGTTTGATAATTCATTATGTTGAAAATTGTCTTTAATTGTTATGTGATACTTGTTTTAAGACAGTAATTTTTACATAATGAATGGAAATGAAGCAAGAATCCAAATCTTGCAATAACAATCGGGAAAGAGGATTTCAGAACATTATCCTTTGAGATACTCGAATGCCAAAGTTAGTATCAATCCCATAAAGAATTTGGTTTATTAAATTTCATGTTAGGTACATGATATGGATTAACGAATAGATGACAATGTAAAATTGATGAGGTGACCATACGAAACTGTGTCAAGTATCAGTTCACGGATTGTTTTAGTATATAAGATATATAAGAAGTCATATGTAAAATATATACTAACAAAAAAAAAGGATAAAACAAATCATAAAATTAAAATTAATAATATTAAATAATAATATATTAAAATTTAAATGAAAGAGATTTTCTTAATATAAGTAGTATGTCTAAGTTAAAAATAATAATATCAAATAGTTCAATTTAAATAGTGAATTGTCTAACCGTTAATAAGATTAATAGCATATGTCAAGTTATTAAATTAAAAATATTAATAAAAATATTTTTGAAAAAAGAAAAAGAAAACTTAAAATAATAACAACTATCAATAAGTCAATAATACCAACATTAAAAATTATTGAAAGTGATACATGCTTTCAACGTATTTATAAAAAATAATAAAACTTATTTTTCCGGAAATAAAATCTAACTTTAGTTTTGATTTGACAACTAATTTTTTACATGTCATTAAAAAATTTAGGGTTATGAGTGTAATGTGAATTTGTATTTTTAAAATAAATTAATATGTTAAAAGTTAAAGTAAAATATATTTAATTTTTATAAAAAATCACAACTTTCTTGATTTTTTTCCGGAATTTTTTTGTTATGATTTTTTAAAATAATTTTGTATAAATGACAAAAAAAAATTATTTGCTTTATTATAAAAAATTCGATATTGTTAAAAAAAAATAATTTTTTGGAAAAAAGTTTTCGATTTTTTTTCATTTATTTTTAATATAAAATGTATAATTTTTTATAAAAAATTATTTTAAAAAATCTGAAATTTTTTCCAAAAAAAATATTAAAATCGACTTATTCCAAAAAAAAAGGTTTTTTTAATTCTTGTATTTTTATTTTTTTAAATGAAGAAATATTTTTTTTAATCCTTTAAAACAAACGAATTTTAGAAAAATTTAAAGTTTTTATGTTTCAGAAAAAAATAAAGTTAAAAATATAAATAAACAAAATATTAAGATTTTAAAATTTTAAAATAAAACAATAAAATTTATAAGTTTTAGAAATATAATATTCAATTGAAAATTAAATTATAAGTTAACATTCTAAGTAAACAAAAATATTAAGATCTTTAAAAGTTTAAATAAAAAAATCAACGTTTGAAAAGTTATACGTATATTTACAAAAAAATTTAAAAACTCAATATATAAAATAAAAATTTTGTGAAAAAATTTAAAGACTCGAAAATCAATTTGGTGAAAAAGATTTTGTGAAAAAATTATATTTATATTAAGAAAAAATTTGAAGACTCAATATATAAAATAATTAGTTAAAATTTGTAAATCAAATATTATAAATAATTTGTTTTAACATGGTAGGACATGGGTTAATAAAAAATTGACACGTGTAAGTTTAATGACGTGGATTCACCATATTGTGCCACGTGTAAATTTAATAACGTGGATTTACCAGATTGTGTCACGTGTAAGTTCACGGGCTGCTTTAGTATATAGATAGATATAGTAGATAGTAGAATGAGGGATTATCCAAGATGACATTTTTATAAAATTGGCCCGATGCTTTCTCTATTTCCTCGGTGTAAAGAAACAAAAAAAATATACTTATATTTTTTGAAGTCCTGAAATCAGATTCCTACAATCAAGATTACCACAATTAATTAACCGGTTATGCAAGTAAGAAGTAGAGTTATGACGAAACTAGCTACATAAGGCATAACTGACACCAAGATGTACTATAAATAAGGTTTGATTGACACCAAGACCTGGATACTCAAATGTCAACTCTAATGGTTTCTGCAATTGACAATTTATTTACAAATCAAGACATCAACATTAAAGGTATTAGTTGTTGAATATATTTATGGATGGATCAATCAATAATCCTTAGTTGTTGAATATATTTATGGATGTGTCTATTGGTAATCATATCCGACCCGTATAGTGTTTTGATGTGTTAGACCAAAAGAACCACCGTTGTTTTGGTTTCGAGTACAAGACTGATTTATAACCTATGTTGGATCATTGAATTGCAATGTATATTTTAAAATAATATAATACACGAAAATTTATTCATGTTTTATGTACACAAATTTAACAATACGATGATTCACCTGAACTTAGTTAATGACACATACGATTATGAGCAAAACCTGAATAGCCCAATAGTTGAATGCATTCCATGAGAAAGGGTATACTTTGAAGTTTGAACGTATTAAACTAATTTACTCAAAAATCATGAAAAAGATATAAAAACGAGCTTAAGTTCATACGATTTAATCTTACGGAATATAATTTTGTTTCTCCTTGGAACATTAAAGAGATAATATTGGAGTGTCAAAATTTATATAGTATTTCTTACTATAAATATCAGTTAAAGTCCTTTAGTTTTTGAAATATATAATTTAATATCTACACTTTTAATAAGTTAAAATGTCTGAATTTTTGGAGAAAAGTTATATAGAAGTTCCTAAACAATTTTATAGAATTGAGCGAATATTTTATGAAAATTTATGTATAAACGTAGAGATTTATATTATCTTATCTTATCTTAATGACCATTCTAGACATAATTCAAATAATCGGGACAATGAATTATCATAAAAGTTTTACATACAAGTAGTGACATCAAACAAAAATCTTATTTTCTTTCATATATCTACCTTTACAAACGACAATAGAGGGAGAGAAGGTAGAGGAGTTCTTAGAGTTTTATTATCTTTTTCATATTTAAACTAGTCGTTTATAGATAGTGGATCTGAGAGAAGGAAATGGAGAAGGACTAGGCATCAGGAGGAAACCTATATCATCTAAAAAGACAAGGCTTTAGAGACTAAAGAGGCTTCTCTTTAGGCACGATGTCTTTTGAGAGAGTTTCTTGTGTACACCTCCATGTAACAATTTCGCTTAGGCTTGCTTCAAATGTAACAACCATACCACAACACTAACAATGTAAGGTGTTATTTATGGATATGGTTCAAGTTCAATGATACATGACACCAACCTAAAATGACTCATCCAAAATAGCTTAAACTCGAAAATGACCCAACCGAAATTCGAGTAAATCTTTCCAAACTTTATTTTACATCTGCATAGCACAATAAACTGAAAAACGTACACCATGACAAAGCTATGAAAAGATTTATGTACACAGAACAAACAACCATGATGGCTTACTAGTTAAGTTACGGATCATTATAAGTCAGGTTTATCTTGAGTTGTAGCAAGAGTAACCTATTCTAATCTGAAAATTATTGAGCTTCGGTCAGTTTATTAATATGATAACTTAAAAAAATAAAATAATAATAAACACGCCATAACCCGAACCTACACGGTTATCAGGCAGGCTACACAAAAGCCCATACCCGATAGCCAGATCCAACCCAGCACATCACACAGATTTGGCTTTAGTCAAAGTTTGACTAAATCCTGATTTTAGCAAGTCGTGTATAGTCCTAATTTCAGTTTAGGAGTTTGGATTGCATTTTTCTTGGATTTCGGATATCCAACCCCTTCCATAGAATCGTAGCCGATTCAAAATCCGACCCAATATCCGATTTGAGTACTTGTTACTAGATACGTCATATATAACCAATCCGACTTTTTTTCTCAACCCCTATCAGTATCCAATCCGATGTGCCAAAAATTCTTCCCGGATCGTATCATTATTAAAAAATATTATCGGATTGGTATTTTTTCGGATCGGATGCTCGGATTAGTGGATCAAATTAGTCAGATCGGATAGTTTTGATCCCACAGAGAACTGGTATAAGAAACTGGCAGAAAACAAACAACAAAAAAAAGTGTTTATAACCCCTAAAGTTAAACATTTCAATAGGTCACATACTCAACATCTGTATAAGCACTAATCTTCATATATATATTTATATCCATTAAAAAAAAATTAAAATATATAAATATTGTCACATCTGCTAGCAGTCCCTAACACCTGGTACCACAGGAACTGCCAATGAGATTTTAAGAACAGGAATTAAGAAGACAGCAAATAGATCATGCTCTAACTATAGGTCAGCTGGTGATCAAAGCAAGAGACAAAAAGGTGGGGGCAGAGCAGCAGCCAGCAGCAAACAAACTGGTCCATTGCATTTAAAATTTTAATTATATCACTATCTTCATCAGCAGATTTATAATAATAAACTATTTTATTTCCAGCAATATCAAAAGCAATCTAGAAGATAGTAAAAGTTTCCATAACCAAGTTTACCAGAAAACCGAAAGCATTATCAACTGAATATAGTCAATATACCATATTACCATTTATACAAACACCATTTAGTCATATTGTTTTGGGTTCTTTTTCTTTTTCAAGTACAAAAGTAAAAGTGGCTGTTTAGACAAGGGCAAGCACTATTGCTTGAACTCTTTTAACTATGATGATAGTAAAGCAAAGTAGTAATAGTAACATTAACACTTACTTTCAAACACAAGGGGAAGTGAACTTCCCAGCTTCCTCTAGATCTATCAGTTTGAATTACCCGGAACTGCTTACACCAGCCAATAAATCAAGACCCTCGATTCTGCAGCTCATGATTTTCCTGAATGTTTCCCTAACTTGAAGCTCGAGTGGATCCAGTCCATTCTTGAAAACACTGCAAACAGATGACATTTCTGTGATTAAATGTTCTAGTTCAGTCTTCTGTTCATCCGTCATTGGGACTGCAGCTGAATCTATGAAATCTGTCATGTTGCGAGAGCATTTCTCCATGTCGTTGATCTCCTTCAATAACCCTATTGAGTTACGCCGGTCTCTTTTCTTGGACTCTTCTATAATTTTCTCATGAAGTAATAGAAGAGGAGCGCCCCAACTGAAGTTTTTTGGTATAGAGAAGCTGCATTGAAGGCTACGGTCTTGACAAGGGATCGCGGCTACGAGAACCCACAAGACCAACATCAAAACACAGCTCATTATATACACAGGGACAGCAATTCCATTAGTGGCCAAAATTTCACTTCTGTTTGGTGGAGCCAGATTGTTTGCAATGGACTGAAGCTGCTTAGAAGCAGACCAAGAGTGAGAAACACTCCAAGACAGTGACCTTGAATGCCCGGCTTTTCCAGATTGATGGCGTTCTGTACTCGCGTTATGACGGCCGAATGACCGGTATCTCCTTGACATAACACTACCAGATTCCTTCTCATCAAGCATTACAATGGCTAGTTCTGTTACAGACTTTCTAGCACGTCGAAGTTGGCCTTCACTTGGGTTTGATCGATTACGTGAATCCAAACTCAAGATAGCAATCTCCAAGTGTTTTTCACATTGCCTCACTCTTTCAATGCCATCACGAATTGCATTACAGATGTCAAGAGCTTTCACACTCTTCTCAAAGTACTCAGTAATCAACCGGTCCAAAGGATGTCTGGCTACGAGTCCTTTATTGTTTGATATCAGAGCCCTGAACTCCTCTTGGCAGATAAGAAACACATCTAACAGTTTCTTCATCCAAACAAGGGATAGCAATTCTTCATTACCAACAGAAGACAGATAACTGAACCTACTGGAAACTTCACTTTGAAAGGCTAGAAGCTCAGGATCCTCGGCCGGGGAATCATGAACTGCTTCAACAGAGTGGCCTTGTTCGCGCCCCATCCCTTTCATTAGAAGGGAGCGCCCAAATGAGGCAAGTGACAGGGAAGAGCCTTGATTCTCTGGTAAAGGCATGGTTAACCTTGCAAGAAGATTACTGATTCTTCCCTTCCTTAGCGATGAACTATTCAATACAGTTCTTCGAATTCAACAAACGAACTTCGACTCAATCAAATCCCCATTTTCCTACACCGAAACAAATTCAAAGCAACAAATATAAGAGAAAAGCTCACAAAGCATTCAGACGATTCTGAAATCACGAAAAAACCCTAATTTTGACACAAAACATAGATACGTAAATTGGGGTTTCCCCAAAATTCAAGCAGCATATAAACAGATTTCACAAATGATCAAACATCAAACAAGATTCATTGACCTAACACCCCCAAAATACCAGCAGAAGTACTCTGATTCCTTCGAGAAGATCCGGCAAGCTCGATGAACAGTATAACAGTCGGTAAAAAAGAAATCGAAAATGTTGCAAAAATACCAAACAAAAAAAGGAGTTTGCTTACCTAAGAAGCTGAGATAGCAGAGAAGAAAGACGAGGAAGACACGTTACTTAAGAGAGAGAAACCCTACAAGAAGGAATATAAACGGAGCTTCCATACGACGACCCACATTCCGCTGTGCCTGACTGCTTGAGAAAGCACAGAGAGGATCCGAATTTTTGTCAATCTGTCTCTCCAGTTCTTTTTTCCCTTTTTCTCTTTTTTATTTAAAAAAAGTATATAATATGTTACCATTTTTATGCGATACTTGCACACAATATCCAATTTATTGGGATAATTGCGTAAATTACACTAAATTATATACATTTCAAGATGTCTAGTTATTTAAGGTAACTTGCATATAGTACCCATATAATCACCGCCGACGAACAATTATAAAAATCTAGTATGAGTTATTAATTATATTATACTAAATTATACTAATTAAAATCGAAAGGAAAAAAACAACTCATTTGATGTATTTGATTTACTTAACATCACATGTAAATACAACTTTAGCCAAAATATATAAAATCTAATGCCAATCCACACTATTGTCAAACGTGAGACCTAAGATATTTATTTTTATCTTATCCCAAAGAGTTGGGACTTTTGTGAAAGTTATATAACTAACGTAGTTTCTTTCAATTACTTAAAATTGTGGGATAACTAATATAAATTATGTTTTGTATTTTATCTTAGAAATTTTACAAGATCCGCTTTTGTGTTAATAAATAATAATATTATGGTTTTGTTTACCAAGAATCACGTTAGATTCCCACCCTAATAAATAATAATACGTCTGTAAGAGATCATTTTTAAAATTATTTTAAATAAAATCGTCTTATAAATTATTTTTCTCGAATAAACTACAATTTTTTAATCAAATTTAGTGATTTTTGTATCATGTTGATTAAAAAGATTAATTATTTAATTTATTTTTTTGTAAAAACATTCTAAATAAATAAAGGTTGAATTTAATTAGTATGCAGTTTTTTTTATTTATGTAGTTAACAAAATATGCAGGTTATTTTTTTTATAGGACATCAAGTATCTACCTTCTATTTGTGAAGGAATTCTTAATAGACTACTTCGAAGAGAAATTTCTTGCAATCTTTGTTCACATGTTTTTTTTATGGCCGTGTCTTTTTTTCCAACTGAAGCCGTGTTTCTGCATGTAGATTCTGAATTTTTAATGCATGATTAACTCCTTTACTTTTTTGGTCCTTGATGGCATATGGCAAGAGCTAAAGTGGTGGTGTCTTTGGGTTGACGCCATAGACTACTTCGAAGGGTGTCTTCATTGTGGTCGTATGGACTTATCGATTGTAAGCAAACTCAATGAAGGAGAGACATTCTTCCCACCTACACATATTAGTTTGCAACAAAGATCTAAGCAAAGCACCAAGTGTACGATTTATTACCTCAATTTGCCCATCCGTTTGAGGATGACAAGTAGTTAAAAATAATAGCTTCGTACAAAGCTTAGCCCATAACGTCTTCCAAAAGTAGCCTAGGAACTCCATATAATCTCACAACTTGATCAAAATAAAGGTTAGCAACAAGAGTAGCATCGTCCGTTTTATGACAAGCAATGAAATGAGCCATTTTAGAGAACCTATCTACAACAACAAAGATGGAGTCCCTTACTCTCTTCGACCTAGGTAAGCCTAACACAAAGTCCATGGAAATGTCTTCCCAATGAGCTTTAGGTATAGGCAAAGGCGTGTAAAGGCCATGTGGGTGACTGGGTGAGTTTTAGACTTAGTATGCAAACAAGTAGTACATAAAGCACAAAATTTCTCTATTCCTAAGCATGTGAGACCAATAAAAATGTTCCCTAAGGGTGTGCATAGTCTTAAGTACCCCAAAATGTCCCATTAGCCCTCCTCCATCGGTATCTTGCATAACTTATGACCTTTAAATAAAAAACCCTCATGCACAAAAATCGATCTTTGCTATCATGAGACACGCAATGAGCAAATATATCACAAAAATCAAAATCACATGCATATTCTTCTTTCATAAATGAAAAGCTAAGCAGGTTTGGCATCTAGTAAAGTTAAAAGAGTGTACCTTCGAGAGAGTGCATAAGCCACAACATTGTCCTTACCCTTCTTATGTTTGATCACATAAGGGAAAGACTCAATAAATTCGACCCATTTAGCATGTCTTTTGTTGAGCTTGCTTTGCCCCTTTAAGTACTTCAATGCTTCATGGTCGGTATGTATCACAAACTCTTTTGGAAACAAGTAGTGTTGTCATACCTTAAGGACTTTAACAAGTGCCAATAACTCCTTATCACAGGTAGGGTAATTCAACTCAGCCCCAACTAGTTTCTCACTAAAATAAGCTAAAGGTCTACCCTCTTGCATAAGCACTCCTCCTAGTCCTATTCCCGATGCATCACATTCTATCTCAAATGTTTTATCAAAGTTAGGAAATGTAAGGAGCGGTACGGTTCTTGTGTTAGATGTGACTTAAGGGTGTTAAACGCGTTTTCTTGGAGTGTCTCCCACTTGAACATCACACCTTTCTTGGTGTGCTCTGTAAGGGGTGTATCTAGGGTACTAAAATCCCTCACAAAGCAACGGTAGAAGCCAACCAAGCCTAAGAAGCTACGAATTTGAGTCATGGTAGTAGGTGTACACCATTCATGAATAGCATTTACCTTCTCCTCATCTACCCTCAACCCTTCTTTGCGCACAACATAACCTCACACTTCTTAAAGTTGGCATATAACTTTTCTTTCCTAAGTACCTCAAGGACCTTCCTAAAGTGACAAACATGCTTATATAGTTTACGGCTATATACTAAGATGTCATCGAAATATACCACCACAAACTTTCCTAAAAATTGCCTTAGGACATGGTTCATAAGTCTCATAAAGGTGCTAGGGGCATTAGTTAGACCAAAGGGCATTACCATCCATTTATACAACCCATACTTAGTCTTAAAATTTGTTTTCCTCTCATCTCCCTCTTTCATCCTAATCCGATGGTATCCACTCTTAAGGTCTATTTTTGATAATATACTTTCCCCATGAAGTTCATCTAACATATCATCCAACCTTGGGATGGGGTGACGGTACTTGATGGTGATGTTGTTAATTGCACGACAATCAACACACATCCTCCAAGTACCATCCTTCTTAGGCACTAGGATTACCGGAACCGCACAAGGACTAAGACTTTCCTTAACATATCCTTTGTCATGTAAATCTTGTATTTGTCGTTGTTATTCCTTAGTCTCTTCGGGACTAGCCCTATGGGCAACCCAATTAGGTAGTTTTGCCCCCAAGATGAAATCAATTTGATGCTCAATACCCCTTATAGGAGGCAACCTACTCAGCACATCCTCTTGAAAAAGATCATCAAATTCAAGCAAGAGTTGTGCAATGGGATTAGGGAGTCCTTCAAGGTTAGAAGAAGAGAGCAAAATGTCCTTATAAATGAATAAGAGGCATGTCTCCCCTCTTTTAATAGCTTGGACAACTTCCTTTGGCTTAGATAAGAGCATATGATTAAAAGCACCACCTTTGCTTCCAATAACCAAATTTTGATTCTTACCTTGCTCTATGTTATGAAGACCCTTTCTTTGTTCCCTAGCCACATGATCAACCATGATTTCATGTGGAGTCAAAGAGTGTAGGGTTATTCTTTTTCCATTCATCATGAAAAAATTCTCATTAGACACTCCTTGATGAATGACACCCTATCAAATTGCCAATGTCTTCCTAATAGAAGATGACATGTGGTTATGGGAAGTATATCACACACAACCTCATCCTCATATTCCCCTATGAAAAATTGAATTGTGGCTTGGTTCTTGACCTTAAGCTAGAGACTTGTTGGAATTCAACCAACATAAGGTGTAGGGTTGAGGATGGGGAGTGGTAGATAGATTGAATCCACATACCAATTCTTGGTCAATGATGTTACAACATGACCCTCCATCTACAATAACACTACACACCTTCCCATTAATGGTGCACCTTGTGTGAAATATAGTTTCATGTTGATTAGACATTAGGACTTTCCGAGGCAATCAAGGTCTTTTTAACTACAAAACATTCACCCTCGGCAGCCACCACATGTATATTCTCTACCTCCTCTTCCTAGATCTCTTCTTGACATTCATCCTAAGATTCATAGTCTCCTAGAGTGTTAAGAAGAACTTGCCTTTTAGAGGGGCAATCCTTAGCAAAATGCCCTCTTCCAAGACATTTAACGCACTTTAGATATCTAGCTCGGTTCTCCCCCTCTTGTCTTTGAGGTTGAACCCGAGTTGGAGCATCTTTCTTAGGCTCTACGGGTCTTGGTGTGGCTTGTGAACCACTAAGATTCGAGTTTGACCACGTTTTTTGCCACTTTGGGGCGCCTTTGGGGGAGATTCTTGTATACATGGTTAGTGTGGAGATGGATATGATGCAGGTTGGGTAATTGTTCTTCTTTCGATGGATCTAACACACCAAAGTAGGAAGAGGAAGATTGAAGACTCTCGAGATGCAACACACTAGAGAAGCTCCAAAGCACTTGATACAACGCACAAGCAATGCAATGAAAGAAACAAGCGGATGTTTCATTCAAGAGGAAAGCTGAAAATACAATGGGTTTATGTGAAATTGAGTGTGTTTTTCTAGCTAAAGTTAATTCCTATTTATAGTCTAATTATTCTAGAAAGAAAAATGCTAAAAATACAAGTAGTTGAACATCCACTACTCCTTCTACTTGAATGCCAAGCTTGACAAAAATAAATAAATAAAACATAAATTATTTTAACAACTTCTTCTACTTAGAAGTCAAGGAACTTCTACTTGGATGTCAAGCTTGACTAATTTTTAAATTTATCAAATAAATGACATAAATATATTATCCTAATAATATCATTAAACAACAAACAATGATATTATGCACTTGGATGGGTCTTGAGAAGAGTGACTAGTTCAAAGGAGGTTGAACTAGGAATTCAAAGCCATATAATCCCCTTCTTAAGCTCTAGTTGTAGCTCCTTAGCTCGAATTCTTGTGATTAATTGTTCCAAGTGAAAGTTGATCACCTTGCTCCGCATGCTTAGTTTGGACATCTTTCTTGTCAGGATCTAACTCCGTCGGGACATTGAGTGTCTCTTTGTTCTCTTGATGGGACTTGAGCACATCGGTATATATTTTTTTTAATATTTTCATGAATTTGTTTTCTTCCTTCATAAATTATGAGTTTATATTAAAGTTTTCACGATATTACCCACCGATGAAATAATAATTTGAACTTATACCATAGTTAATTTTGTAAATACTTTTTATTATTATAATTATTTACTACATTGACAATGTGTCCCGATATAGACATAACTTTATTGAAAACTTGATTATTAGTTTATGTTTTTGTATTATTATTGATTGTCCTCAATTTTTATCATAATTGATGAACTTATTAATAAGTAACTATAAATAACGTTTATATTTTCCTATGTTGTATAATTATTTAACAATTTTGAACAATATCACGGACACTTAAATATGTTTCTTATATAACGTTTTTTTTGCATATACTTTTAATTATCATCGTATATATACATATATACATTTACAGTATATTATATTTATATATATATATATATAATTTGCTAAATATTATTCTAATTACATTGTCAATATATTCAAAACATAATATTTATTCAAATATATATATATTTTTTAACAAATATTCGTGTACGACACAAATCCTAAAAATAGTTTTAAAACAAATAAGAAACTCTAGCTACTTATTTGAAAATTTTTGAGGGAAAAACGACGGTTTGTCGTATTGTATGAAATGCTAAGCTTTTTCTTTAAGCAAACTGTAAACTGTTATACTGATCAACATTAAGGGTTTGATTTCTTCGACAAGAAAAGTTATTTGTAGGTTAATTATTTTATTTTTTTTTATCAAATTACATTATCAAATCTACTTTTTTGGAATTTTAAATAAGATCGTTTACCTGTAGTGAAAATACTCATTATTTTATTACAAAACTTTCCATTTATGATCATTGAGTTTCTTTATGCTCTAAAAACCTATTTACATATTTAACGATGACTTTTATATGTATAACTTTCTTTGTTCATGTCAATACTCAAGATGTCGTTTTCTCCATAATGATATATAGTTATAATATTTTACCCTTAATTATTGTTATATCCCATCAATGATGTTATTCGTAGGATATATCACCCACTTTTGTAGTACATAAGTTTGCTATCCGCCCGACGAGACCATGGTCAAAGCAGAACCATGACTAAGACTCCGAGCTAGTTGGTTGTCCGTCAAGCATGTTTTAGGGTTTTTAAGTGTTAAATCACTTATCTGTACTCTAGTCGAGTATACTTCATTATGTATCCAAAACAGCTCAATAAAGCCTCTTTATTAACGGCAATAACAAATTTTGTGAACCGTATAAATCTTATCAACACGATTAAATCTCGTGTTGGCGGAGAATCCGAGTTGTGGTATCGGAGTTGTCTGTGTAGGCGATGTGGACGTTGCGGCGGGATTGATTGGATCGACATCCGACATGGTGGTTGAGGGGCGGCGGAAGCGATGGTAATAGCAGTAGAGGCGAATTCGATCTTAAAAAACATAGGATTTTTAAGAAGCCTTCGATACCATGTGAGATAATTAATATTATCAAAAGATTCTCTCGAAGGGAAAATTCACACACATATCTCGTATATATATCACAAGGATAACCTGAAAGTACAAATGTCATTTAACACAATTTACAATATCCCTAATACCATATATGATCTAGTTATAACCAAATATCTATTTTGGTACACCCGAGTTTTCACACCGATGCAAACATATATCTTCACTTTATCACCCTTATCAAAGATAAATAATGTGTGGGCTTTTATTGCAAACGAGTATTTACGTTATAGTATAATCTTGGTTTCCATTAACATAGTATGTAAACACGATGCGAATCTCAAACACGATTAATATCGTGTTGTGTGTTTGATTGATCTCTAAATAAGCTAAAACTTGACCAAAAAATAAATTAAATAAACAATCTAAGGTTGTGTTTGGCAGAAAAAAACAAAACTTTTAGTGTTTTTCGGCAGTGCTCTGTGTTTTTTAGCGTTTCGGTTATGTGAAACACTTGTACGTGTTTGGCACGGATAGTGTGTTTTTGCAGAGTGTTTTTAGCATGTATAGACGGTTTTGCCCATACTTTTTATCGATTTTACGTTAAGCAGCCAGGTATATAATTAACCCTTCTCTTCTCTATTCACACCTGTGATTCTGTGAACAATACGCATAAGCCGTGCCGCTTCTTTTCTCTTCTTCTTCCGCAACCTTGTTCCCGAAGCTCAAGTTACCGTTCAAGTTGCCGCCGCCGACGAAGTTTCCAATAGAAAACATTCTTTCTCATACACAAACATGATTTCAATAGAAAAACATCAAAGTCTACCAACCAATTGTGTAAAATATCCACTGAGATCCGAAACTCGATAAAACACCCATTCTCCTGTTTGATTTTTTCATAAACCACCAGTTTATGTTCATCTTTCAACTCAAATTCAATCTAGTTCAATTCATCAATGATCCTAGCTAATTAACAAGCTAACCCATGGGATGGAAGTGACTAAACAGCTGAAGGTGCAAATGAGTCAAGGGTACTTTGTTGAAAGCAAAGAGAGTTTCCTAACAGATCACAAATGAGCATAAACTTTCATTACCAACTAATAAGTGATAATTTTGAAATGAAATTTTTGGATATTTGTGACCAAAATTCACCAACTGCATAACTTTGCAGTCTACAAGTCCATATATCAGAACCAAACAAAATTGGAATCTATTCCTAACAGAGCACAAATGAGCACAAACCCCATGGATTTTGGTCTCAATAAGTAGAATTGTAGATGAATCATCGAGCAAGACCCGAAATTTACAAAGAGAGGGAGAATTTAAAGATATAACCCCATGAATTTTGGTTCAAGAAGCATAACTGAAGATCCAAAAACCCTATCTAACATATCAAAGAAAGGAGCCGCGAAATTGCTTTTGTTCCTCCTGTTCGGCCAATCGGCGAGTAGGCGAGCCGCCGCCTCTACGCTTCCTCTTCCTTCTTCTTCGGCGAGCCCTAGCTTCCTCTACCCTGCTGTTCACTCCCATCTTCAACAACGGCGGCCTCTATGCTTTGCGCCTCTACCCTGTTGTTCCTCTACCTTGTTGTTCCACAGTATATGCCCGAAAGTATACCAGCGCAAAGCTCTTCAACAACGGTGGCCTCCATGGAAGAAGATAGCGTCGGAAACGAAGGGGTCGAAGGAGGAGAAGAGTTGGAAGCGGCGTCAAGGAAGAAGGGAGATCCGAATGACAGGTGAGGAAGATCGTTAATATACTTGACAATAGAACGTAAAAATGATGAAAAGTGAGGGCAACAATGTCTTTTTCTTTTAAAAAACACTACCTCTAAAACGGAAACTCTATTTTTTTTACAGTTTCAAAAACCCTCCTCAAAAACTGAAACTCTAGTGTATTTGGGGATGCCAAACAGCAATATTGTTGGAGGACCATCCTCTATAGAGCCTACACAAGAACATATCTATACACAAGGTCTTATACAAGGACATATCCCTATACAAGGTCTAATACAAGCTCCGGATGTACCAAATACGACGGCCATGCAGACGTTGGAATGTCTTAGGAATGAGTTTGAAGATGGAGTTCAAAACCTTAGCGGCAAAGGAGCGGACGGCGGGCAAGC
Source organism: Fagopyrum tataricum (assembly GCA_002319775.1). NCBI lineage: Eukaryota > Viridiplantae > Streptophyta > Magnoliopsida > Caryophyllales > Polygonaceae > Fagopyrum > Fagopyrum tataricum. The sequence continues at coordinate 48,005,774 of CM008282.1, forward strand.
GGAGCGAGGAGCAGACGGCGAACAAACGGAGCGAGGAGCGGACGGACGGAGCAGGGAGCGAAGCGCCAGACGTGACATGATCCGGATCTCGGCCGGGATTGTTAGACGACACCGAGATGGAGGCCGAGATAGCCGAAACCCTATTTTTGTTATAATTTAGGGAAGACTTGTGTTTTTGTTATAATTTAGGGAGCTCTCTTTAATTTCCTAAATTATATTGTTGGTTTTATTTTTACCTTTTTCTTTTATGATAGGAGTGCCTATAAATAACCTCCTTAGTTTCTTTTCTAATAACGTTATTCATTTTTGCAAAGACATTGTTTATTCTACACAAAATCAATCAAGAGAGAGAGCTTTTGGTTGGCATATCGCTGTGAGTTGTTAAGCTTGGTTGCGTTTGCTTGTGTCGATTCCGAGATTGGTGCTTCAAACCTTCACTCGCCTCCTCCTTGTGCTTGTCTTGATTAGAAACCTCACAAGTCTCTTTTGGTTTGATCCTAGGGGTTCTAGGATACCTTAAGTGTCGATTTAAAGGCACAATAGGGGGTAAATCCTCATGTAGAAGTTGTAAAGAACAATCTAAAGATGAATACAATAAATTGGAGGTTATATCACAAGATCAATAGTTAACTCTAACTCAGATTTATTCTTATTCAACTCTAGATCATTCATGTCATGCTTATGCTCATCACACTCAATAATATCATCACACACAGATTTAGTTGCAAATAACTCGATGTCATCTATTTCATGCTCATCACATTCAATGTTATCTACTAAATCAGATTCATGATCATTATCATCTTCACTTTCATAATGCCCTAATTGATTGATAATCAAAGTTTTCTCATTGGGACATTCCCGACTCATGTGACCCCTACCTTGACATTTAAAGCAAACAATGTCCCTAGTTCTAGGTGAAGGGTTAGAAGTACTCCCTCTATGACCATTTAAAGGCTCATTCAAAGGTCTTGTTTGTGTAGCTTGTGTAGCTTGTGTAGGGTTCCTTCGCACATTGTCTTGTGTCGGCGTGCTTGTCCGTCTCTCTTCTCTTTGGCCCGGCGAATCTTGGCCTGAAGCTGTCGGCCGGCTGGGCTGTCTCCAAGCGCCATGTGCCCCATATGGTGGCTTGCCATCTCTACTTCTTTGCTTGGACTTTCTCTCCACCTTGATGGCTATGTGTAGCAATTGCTCCATGGTGCTATAAGGATACATATCAACCTCGTTAGATAAACTCGAATTTAAGATGCGTAAGTACCTTGCCATAGTGTTTTCCTCATCCTCGAGCACGTTAGCTTTCACCATGGCCATTTGCATGGTTGTGTAAGCTTCTTCGGCACTCATGCTTCCTTGCCTCAAGTTTTCTAGCCGTTGGCGTAGCTCCCGGGTATGGTGTGTAACATCCCGAATTCTGAGAACCCGGAATGCTATTGGTTAGGACCTCACAATGGGTCCCGACCTTAACTGAACAACAACGTAACTAGAATCTTACAACAAGGCACAAAAAGAAACCGATAAAACGGAAAGATATTTTATTATGCATGACTCAAAAAAAAGGAGAACATCATCAGCCGTCCAAAAGAAACAAACAACTAAGAAAAGAAGGGAAAGATCCCCAACACATCCCAAATGAAACTCAAAAGAACAAATATGAAAACCCCGGCTGACCACACTCTCCGGCTCCCTCAACAGCGGCTAACCTGCAAGGTCTACAACATCGGTTTTCACCGTTAGCTAACAATCACCATATCAACATATCCATGTAGCACAAACACACATCAAGGATAATAAACACATCACATAAAACACACATAAACCGATTATTATTTTTTCATTAAGTGATTCACTTTTATTAGTTCAACTTCATTTGTGGCACGAGAATCCCATCGACCTCGCCTCTGTCCCCATAAACCAACCGGAATGGTTCCAATGCATATCTACCGTTTACCGTATGGAATGGTCGCAGAGAACCTCCCAGCATCTTACAATGCTGGGCAACGATGCCACGACCCATTATCATACACTTGGGTCTAATTAAATTATATCGTCGTTATAATCAATTTCCTTTAAAACAATAAACACACACCACTACATAGCATACACTCATATAGCATCATTAGCTAAGCAAGTCCATAAGACTTACCTGATTAGTACGTCTACCAGCCATCACCAACTAATGTCCGCTCGTGCAAACACTATCCACTACCTGATCAAGAAAGATCGACTTAGAATCATCTTTCCAAGTCTTACATAATTTATAGAAGGATTCTATACTAATGAGAACGCTCTCAGATTCAAAAGAACGAGAAAACCTAACTTTAGTGGAAATTACCAAAACGCCCCTCACTTTTTGGAAAATCCGAAAAGTACCCAAACTGGTTCCAAGTCTACTCTATATCCCGTCAACACTTACTAAACCTCAAAACTCAAAAGCAAGTTCGAGGGTTTGCTCAAACTTACATTCTAAGTCCAAACCCGCTTTCAAAAATTAAATTGAGTAACCTAATTTGGCCCCTCGGCAGTACCTCGTACTAAACTCCGAAAATTCCAAAGAAAATATTTATACACACTAGGTCATACCTACTCTTGGCTAGAACAAACGAAACCAAAAAAAACGTTCTAACAGTTCTACATAAAATCTCAAAGTCGCCTTCCGACACACTTAGCTTCCAAAACTAGGTTTCTAGTCAACTTTGAAAGCTTCTAACTCCATATCCGACCGTTGGATCTTTCCCAACTTTTAATACGACAAACTAGGTATATTCATCTATAACATATCAAAAATTCAACGGTAAAATATTATTCTAGGTTATCGAAATTCAACTCCAAAGTCGATTACCAAACCCAGATTTCCTAAACTTCCAAGCACAACTAGGTTCAAGGTTCGAATCCCGAAACCTATACTTTCTGAACCAAAAATTCTACACCTGGGCAGCAAAACATTTAACTCTAATCTGCACCTATATTGCACGATCAGACTTCTAGCCTTCCTCTTCCTACTCTATTCCTTCACGTATACACTACACAGATCAATAGAGGCAAGATCAATCTTACCTCAGTTTCTAGCAAGGAGAAGGGGTGGTTCGTCTTGCATCACCAGTGGTTCCCTCTCTGCAGTCCAAAGTGTTCAAGATAAATTCTTGGTTTCAAGAACTCGAGACTTCAGAAATTAAGGAAGGGAGAGAAGGGAACAAACCGGATTGAGATCTCTCTTCTCCCGGTTATAGCCCAACGTCACGCCCTTGATCCAAGAGTTCGACGTTCTTCAACTATAAGACATCCGAGAGACATACATGTTCAAGATTCAACAATTAATGATCGAAAAACGAGTTAAGCAGGACGAAAGAAAGGCCGAAAGGAGGGAGGGCGGTAGAGCAACCCAAAGAAGAAGACAAGAAAGAGAACCAGAGAAGAAAGCTCCTCACCAGTCTGGTTAACTCGATGACAGAGAGGACCCGTACTTGGCACGCTTATGCCGGCAAAATCTGGGCTCAACCGGGTGCTGCTGCCGACGAGGAAGGGAGGTCACCGCTTGTTCTGGTTACAGCGCGATCTCTACTCCGGGAAGACACGTGCACAATCGGTTTCTAGCGATGAAAGAGACGAACAAGAGGGGAGGTTGTTTATAGCCGCTAAGCGAAAGATCGGGGTAGTTGCGCTATAAAGATCACTTGTGATCTGAAGTCGTCGGGCGTGATGTTGCCACGATGGAAAGAAGAGCATGAAAGGGAGATGGTTTCCATCTGTTTGACCAAAGGCTGGATTGGCCCAAGGAAGGAAGAAGAAGCAAGACCACAGATGGGCCAACCCTTTAGCTTGGAAAGGAAAAAGGAAGAGAGCCAAGCCCGACTGAAGTCACAACCCGGCCCAAAATGGCCCCAACCCTATCTAAATTAGTTAAACCCAAATTAATCGATTTTTAAATCGATTAAAATCCGGTAATGCTACCGGTATCGGAAATTAAATTTTCCGGTTATCACATGGTGGGGCGGCACAAACCTAGCTCTCATGAGAGCCTTCATGTGCTCCCAAGTGGCTATTGGTTGATCCAACGTCCTTACACGTTCTTTGACAAGATTGTCCCACCAAACTAGAGCGTATCCCTGAAATTCCAAGGCTTCTAGTTGTACCTTCTTGTCCTCGCCAAAGTTATGGCATGACTAAATTTGCTCGACCTTTGTTTCCCAATCCATGTATACATCCGGGTCCCACTTTCCTTCAAATTTGGGAATCTTGATCTTGACCTTGCCTAGGCCATCTTGCTCTTGTGGTGGCCGGAAATCTCTATCTCGGTCTCGTCGAGGTTGTTGGTAGAATCTCGGATACTCATCCCACACAACTTCTTCATTGTGTACGTCTTGTGTAGGCTGAAAATCATCAACATACGAAGGTACATTAGGCACATTGTGTATGGGATTAGTATGGATATTACCTCGTGCTAAGGGGCTGTGATGGTGGTGCTCTTGTGACGCCTCCCTTTGCACATTTGACGTCCTGCCCAATTCGAATGTCGATCTCAGCGGCGGAGTAGGAGGTTGTGGCGTACGAGCCTCCATGGCCTCCATTCTCTTGGAAAGGCTTTCCATCGAGTCGGAAAGTCTCTTGAGTAGGTTGAACATCTCCGGATGTATTGGCTCACTACTAGCCTTGCTCGGACTCCGTGACCTGGACATGCTTTAAAAACAAACGATGAACACGGAAAGAGTGAAAGATTAGAATAAAACCGTAAAACTTCTCGCTTGTGTATCCCTCTTCTCTCTCGTTGGTGTAGATGCAAACTTCTTGATGTAACCGGTTTTTAAGGATCAATACGACCTTAATTGATACTCTAGGCTTCACAATCAACTCCTTGTCTTAAGAGAGTAAGATTGACGTAAAGAGAAGGTTGAGTTTTGACTAAAACTAACAAGACTTTGTGTTTGAAGCAAAGATTGAATTGAAGAAAAGACTCGATTTTTTTTTTTTTTTGTGTTGACGGAAATGGAGGAGGTGAGATGTGGTGTTGTCGTTGGATGCTTGAATGGTAGGGGAAGATAGAACCGATGTGTTGTGTAGAGGTGAACGATGATGTTTCTCCTTGTAGCTTGATTGATAACTTCTCTCCCCTAGGATTGATAACCATTCTTTTGAGTACTTGAATGATAAATTTGTTTTCTATGATTTCAACTCAAACATTGTTTATATACTTGTATTTGTAGGTGCCTTCCAACCGGACCATATCCAGGTTTCTGAAAGCTATGAGCCGAACCATAAATCTGATTTGGAGCTAGAAAAAGGGAAGATGAGGAAGAAGGGTTCACGGCATTTGGAGGAAAAGAATGGCCAAGTTCTTAGTGTCTAACCATCTAAAGTCCTTTTTGCTTCTAAGAGAGAGCTACTAGATGGGTACCTACCTTTGGACGATTTTCCAAGGCATTTGGATAAGAGACTAGCCATAATAAAGGGAGGTAACTCATATACTTTATTTCGTGAGAAATTAAAAGGAGCATGTCTTAATTATTCTAAATATGATAATGTTTTTCATGCATTGATTAGGGTCTTTAAGATTTGACCACCTCACTTGTGTTTTCTTAAAGCTAGAGTTGTTGTTTCTTCTTTAAGGAAGCATATATTAGTCATCACCTTGAATTTTAATGTGATAAGCATGGTGAATATTAAGGAGTTACATGTTTTTAATGCTGATTTTGGTGATACTCGAGAGAAATGTGTGCTAAAAGGATCTAAGAATGAGTTCTACTTGTTTGAGGAATTCTTTTGTAGAATTGATGGTATTTGCATCTTTAGGTGTTTCTCTAGGCCCTTAGTTGTGGAAGAGAGGGATATACCTTATTATGATTCGCACATTAATGTTTATTGGCCATGTTTACTTGGGAATATAGTGCACATGACTAAGAGATGTTTGGAGAGTCTTATGAGCATGTTTAGGCATATACTACACGAATTCTGCAGCCCTTTGGAGTTTACAACAACCCCTCGGGAATGCATTATTATGGGCTTATTTATGGGTTTAGCTAGAGCTAAGAAGGGGAGAGATCCTATCTTTGAGGTTATAGTTCTAGCACATATCACATTTGCTTGTATTAGAATCTCACATTCATCTATACATTTGTATCCTTATGAGTATATTGGTGTTTTAACTTCCCTAACTTCTACTAACTCTACACCGTTGCCTATGAAGGAGCGAGTGAAATTTTATGTAGAATTTCAGGTTTGGAGCATCAAGAAGAAAAGAAAGCACAAAACTTATGTGTTAGAGCTTCCGGATGATTATGGTGATGTTAGTTCCTACACGCCTAGAGTTGAAGTTCATGATGATTCGAGGTCGAATCCTCTCCAAGTGGAGGAGTATGATGGAGGACCATCCTCTATAGATCCTACACAAGAACATATCCATACACAAGGTCCTACACAAGGACATATCCCTACACAAGGTCCTACACAAGCTCCGGATGTACCAAATATGACGGTCATGCAGACGTTGGAATGTCCTAGGAATGAGTTGGAAGATGGAGTTCAAAACCTTAGCGGCAAAGGAGTGGACGGCGGGCAAGCGGAGCAAGGAGCGGACGGCGAGCAAACGGAGCGAGGAGCGGACGGATAGAGCAGGGAGCGAAGCGCCAGACGTGACATGATCCGGATCTCGGCCGGGATTGTTAGACGACACCGAGATGGAGGCCGAGATAGCCGAAACCCTATTTTTGTTATAATTTAGGGAAGACTTGTGTTTTTGTTATAATTTAGGGAGATCTCTTTAATTTCTTTATATTGTTGGTTTTATTTTTACCTTTTTCTTTTAGGATAGGAGTGCCTATAAATAGTTTCCTAGTTTCTTTTCTAGTAACGTTATTCATTTTGCAAAGACATTGTTTATTCTACACAAAATCAATCAAGAGAGAGAGCTTTTGGTTGGCATATCGTTGTGAGTTGTTAAGCTTGGCTGAGTTTGCTTGTGTTGATCCCGAGATTGGTGCTTCAAACCTTCACTCGCCTCCTCCTTGTGCTTGTCTTGATTAGAAGGCTTGTGTAAGGTTGTAGTGTGGATTGGGTTGAAGATTGACGGAGTTTTGGGTCTTGATCCTTCAGAATCAAGGTTCTTCCTCTTGTTTCTCTCCTTGGTTCTTTTTTCTTTGAGTTTCGTTATTTCCTTGTATCTTTCTTTGTTTTTCGTTCAACGTTTGGTTCTAGTTTGAGTTCAACGGAGTCATTTGCACCTAGGTCGAGTCCTAGCGGGATTATCCCCGTATCAAATATAATTATAAAACACTTCTTAACACTAATCAACACTAGTATTTAGGCCTTGCCAAACACAAGCTAAATGTTTTGCAATATAAATGACACAAGAACCCTTATAATAATAATAATAATAATAATAATAATAATAATAATAATAATAATAATGTCAGCCTCCCTAAAAAACGCTCCCTTTCTATGAAACCCTAAAACGCTCCTTTTCAATACAATGGCTACCGCCGTTCTTCTTCTCTAAAATCACACAAAATATTGAAACCGTATAACCCTTTCTTCCGATTTTCCTCCTTCGTTTTTGGAATAAACTTGGCTTCGCTTTGTCGTTACCCGCATCCCAGATCCAAGACTCTTCTTTAGTCCCTCCCAAAGGAGCTTTTATCCGATGGCAGTCTGGAGCACGAATCTTTCGTGTTCTCTTGTCTCTGTTTGCTTGGTGTCGGCCTGTTTAGCATTTGCGGCTTCTCTCTATGGCTCTGAACTGTGGCTTGTGGCCATCCTTCGAACAAATCCATGTGCTTTTGGCACATCTCAACAGTTATAGAACAATATTTGGATCTCAATTGTTTCGGGTCCTATTGACTTTGAAGAGATGTCTCTCTTCTTAAATCTGTTTATTCCGCTTATTTTGAACAATTTCCTCCAACCAGATTGGAGCTCATAGTATTTTTGTACATTAAACCAAACAATTCATACATTGATGACCTCCATTCTTTTTCTTTCTACCTTCGAACTGTTGAGACCCCAACCTTTATACAACCTGAAATTGCTTGTATTTTCCGTTGAAGTTTTGGGGGCTTCAGTTGATTTGTAAAGACCTTGAGCATCTTATCCAATCTCATGTTGTTAGAGGTCAGTCTCTTGGCTGGGAGTTATTTCATAAAAGTATAACACAAAGCTCAAAATCAAAACCAATCGAACAAAAACTATCGAACATTTTCCAAACAACCTCATTTCAAAGAGATTAATCACAACACCAAAAACTATCCAATCTCATCTTATCCTCGCCCTTCTCGTGTAATTTGTTTGTTCCGACCGATTCTGGCTCTTGTTGTCCTTTCTCGAACCTTTTGTGGTGTTGTGTTTTGTTTTGCGTTTTTTACATTACGGTTAGTCCCTTTGCCGGTTTCGACCTCTTGATATACAAGGATGTTTGGTGTTTATCGAGCTCCTTAACTTTCTTCATAAATATATATATATATATAATAATAATAATAATAATAATAATAATAATAATAATAATTAGAAGATTCTCTTAAACTTTATTATTTAGTTTATTTTAACATTTATCGAATTTTTACCTATATTTTATATTTTATGTTCTTAACATAGTCTATGAATGAATTTTAATATTTAGATTTCCAATTTTTTCTTATTGAAACTTATTTAAGATAAATTTTCAATTTTTAGCTACTTTTGATATTTTCATTTTTGTAAGGAATTTATACATATTAATAAAATAATTTATTTTAGAGTATTTAATTTGATGGGAAAATCATTTCAAAATAGTAGTACTCTACCAATACTCTTAAGATTTAGGTTCAATAAACCAACTTAACGATTGATAAATTTTCTTTTATATACGGAATTACCCTATTAGGGTCGACACAACTTTTATAATCAGGTTGATGTATACATCAAATATACAATGATGATAAATGAAAATAAACGATGCAAAAAGAAATTTAAAATTAGTATGCAATGCTTATCCACATTAAGTAGTTCTATGTCCTAACCACTGTTCTGTTTCTGATATATTTTATATGTATTGAACATAAATTTTATTTTTAAAATTACCATATATATATATATATATATATATATATATATATATATATATATGTTATTATTGTCCAATATATTTTATTTTTATTTTTATTTTTGTGTGACGATAATCTATAGAATTGTCCTTTTCATTAGTTGCAAACAAACGCTTTTCTTTAATGTTACCTTTTAGTATTAGTAAATTCTTCTGTCATTAGAAAAATATATATATTTTGATTAAAAAAGTCAAATTTAACTTTTTTCCTTCTTCTTTCATTTATGTAAGAGCAAATGAATTCGAGCCACGAGAATAGTCTTTGGCTCGATAGGCTGCTAGGAGCAACAGACAATCTGCCCGCCAAGGGGTAGTCCTTTTAACCTCGTTGAGTCCCCTTATTAGCCCCTTTAGGTTCAATAAACCAACAAAATTTAATTACGTAAGTGGTCAAACAACTATGTTATCAAACCACAAAAAAGTGAAATTATGATAAAATGAAACTCAAATTAATCAAGAAACCATTTTTGTTTACACTTTACACAAGGGGCAGGGGAATCGTAAACATTACGTGCCTAAAATTGGAAATTAAACCCTAATTAGGAACCAACAATTAACGAAACCATGAAATCATGATCTCAATCAAAACGCAAAAGTAGAAGGCATAGTATTAGTAGAAACTAAACCTTCATCCTGAGCATCAATGACTTCCACCTTGCTCAAAATCGGGAAATTATCTTGAACAACTATATGATTAATCGTGGGGCCATGATGAGACGGATGAATTACTGGTTCATGTCTTCCTGATGGGTCAATTGCTGGATGATGATCAATCACTAATGCATCCTTGCTGTTATGAGCTGTGGATGATGATACTAGAGTTTGAAATCCAGCTGCGTTGATTGGTGACTCTACGACATCGTTTTCACCTCCAACTTCTCCATCTGTACTTTCTTCCTCAACGATGTCGCTTTTGCTGTTGTGATGTGGTATGGAATTTAGGCGTCGGAGTTCTCCTTCTGGATGTAATGTCTCAACGACGTCGTTTTTTAAAGTCGGAGGTGAATCCCGGGTTTCAATCCCAACGACGTCGTTTTCTCCGGGTATACGTGGTATGGAGTTCTGTCGTTCAAGAGCGCCGGTTGAGTTTTCTGTCTCAACGGCGTCGTTTTCTCCGGTGATTCGTGGTAAGGAGTTTTGGCGTTCGAGGGTTCCAACTGGGCTTTCTGTTGACCCAACGACGTCGTTTTTGGTATAGATTCTCAGTGATGGATTTTGGCGCTCAAAGATATCGTCTGGAGTTTCTATATTGACGACGTCGTTTGTGCTTGTGGATTCTCCACCATCAGTTGGGGACGATCCAGATGATTCGTCGTTTTGATCTTGTGATTCGTCGTTTGATGTTTGACTATCGAACTCCTCTTTGAGTTTTGGTTCCTCTAGGACGTCGTTTTCATCTTCCTCTGTTTCATCCTACCAATAAAACAAACCCAAACAAGTCAATAATATCGTTACAAGTTATATCCAACACAACCAAACTCGTTATAAATCATACTTACCGTGCTCGAGGAATCGAGTTGGACAGCATGATATTCATCATCGTTATCATTAATGTCATTCGAAGGCAACTCGTCGTAATAAATATTATCATTTTTTTCATTGTTTTTGGAATCAACATCATTAGTCAAGTTTATATCTTCTTTGATCGGTATTGTAGAGAATGAGAGCGTCGATTTGTCATCAGGTGCTGCAAAGGACGACATAGATCCTTTGTCATCTCTCAACATAGATCCTTGGTCGTTGTCCCTCAACGACGATTGTTTTCGTGAGGATGTAGACTGAAGGGTGCCATCGTTGGTACTTGAGGAAGAATGCCTACGTGAACGGCGTGGCTTGTCGCCCAATACCTTCGGTTTGCTTGCGCATGCTCCCATATCGAGTTATCTTCTTCCTCTCGCGTAATGTAGATATTCGATTTTAGAAAATTACTGTTGCAGTTTGATCAATTCAATCTCGTGAGTTAGAGGAAAAGATCGTGCATTAATGAACAATCAACTAATTTTTTGTAAGGTTTTTTGAGACTTCTTTTGTCTGTTACTTTGTTTGATTAAACAATTGCAAAGTTGTGTTTCCTGTCAAAAGTATTTTTTTTCATCCAATGGTGCAGATAATTTCAAGGAAAATAATAGCTGTTAATTCTTGTTCAGTGATTTTGTGTTCGTTAATTGATGGTTAAATTTGGGAAGTTCGTTGGATGGTAAAACAGTTGTTACACATAAATATTAACGGTTTTTTTAAAACTTGTTATGTCCTAATTTAAAAAATAAAATAAATATTTCTAACCTATTTTTATACTTTTTAAGTAAATTATCAATGGGAAATAATCATATATGCGGAAGTAAGTCGTTTAAAGTTTTAAATGCAAGGGATGTTATTATTCTTGCGCCTCAAAATATATGACATGGTACCGGTAAATAAATTTGTTCAAATAATAAGGGATATTTTAATTGATGTACATGTACTTTTTACTTTTTTAGTTTTTGGATAATCTCCTTAAATTTTAGATTTTTTTAAATTATACCCTTCTTTCATCCAAAAGGTTTTATTTTTAGGAAAAAATAAATAAATATTATTTGTTAATTATTGTTGAAAGTTATTTTAAAAGTATATATAATTTATAGAGTGAATAACTTATATTTTTATTTTAATAAATGTTAATTTAGGAATGGTACAATCCGAAAAAATCAAAGTAATAGGGACACCTTTTAAAAAATTTTAATAAATATTTATAGTTAATACATGAGTTTTTTATATAATTTTGTAATAACATAAATGTTGAATTGTAATAATAATCGATACATCTAATTTTAATATGGGTGAAAAATGAAGATATTCATCCGTAACAAGGTAAATATTCAAATGTTAAAAAGTAATTTTGTAAATACGATGACGCTACATACAATTATGCGCATCAATACATGTAATATCTATGTTAATAAAAACGAATATTTTGTTCAAACAAAGTGATTTCATCTTAACCACACTTGTATAGTGTGTCGCACCAATACATGTAATATTTATGTTAATAAATATTACGTGTTATATACGATTGTGTATTTTGGTAAAAAATGTAGGACAATGCATTCGGGTCTAGACCCTATATCAGTTTGAAAAATGTAGGACAATCCACTCTTTAATATGTTAGTTCAAGTGTCGTGTTTTAAAAAAATGTAGGATATAGCATATCCTACATATTCCGTTACCTCAAACGGGTCGAATAGTTTTAGATTACGAGTGGGATTGACACTCAGGCCCTGATACAGCTTAACATTATTGCGAGTCACTATCGGCTGTATTATAGATCGGGTGCATATGTTGAGTCTGCAAAAGTCGACATTTGAACTAACAGATAAGACCAATAAATCATGAATAAAATGATTAAATAGCGATGGATGCGTTACATAATAGCTTGGGTACTAACATTTGACTTCATGTGATGAGTTAGACACAAATCTTTGGGTCCATGTGATGAATATGAGGATCAAGGACGCAAATCCCATTATATCACATGCCTACCTTAATCATATTAGTTTATATCCAAATACAGGGGACCAGCTACAGGTTTCTCTCACACAGGAAAATCTGACAAATCCCAATGGAGACTCAGATTATTAATAATAAATTATATCAACTGGTTTTCTTTGTAATATAATAATATTTAGGGAAACTGTTGGACATAATCAGTTTACACATCGAAAGATTGGGACTTCCCAGCGAAACCTTATCGGGTTTATATGCTTCAGGTTATTGCTGTTGTACTTACTTTACATAATCACACGCTTTTCCTTCTCATTTCCAACAAGTTATGGCATAAACAAGAATCCAACAACACAGATAAACAATAGTAGAGTAGCTTTACATAATCATATGCTTTTCCTTGTCATTTCCATAGATTTCGGCATTTACAGCTGATGTTTACAATATCTGGAGAACAAGGAACGCTATGATCTAGAAAGAAACTATACGAGACTAACGTTCATATGCAAGGTAGAATTGGAATTCAAGATCGAAATGTGGTCAGTAGGTTAGATATGAAAGGCTTTTGGCTTGTGATTTGGCCCACATTGTTGTCATTGCTATAGGCTTTTGAATGTTTTGGCCTGAGTGTATTGTTATTGAATTTCCCAGGTTCTAACAACATCCTTACTCCTCTAGTTAGCAACTATGAACTATTTATTACAAGTAAACTTGTTTCTTCCAACTCAGAACAGGGAAAAAGGATTATTAATTAAGTATCCTAACCTGCAAGTTTCATCAAGCTTTTATGGGATCACCAGAAAAGGATAGTTCTTCCTCATTTTACTAACTCACGGTTACATCTTCTTCCAGTGGATTCACAGAGTTTCCTTCTGTATCCTCAAACATCAAAAAGCCAATGTCACTAGACTCGCTAAATCGTCAAATGTTACTTATATTTTTCTGCTAGCTGCATGTTCACAACCTAAGCTTGTCAAATGGCAGAAAACTCTGTATGTTCATCTAAACTCTAGAAAATAGGTCCTAAAAGAAGAGAAAATGTACAAAAAAAATTACCTAAATCCAGAAATTATAGTTCCAGAAACGAATTAGATTACTACCTTCTCATGATGAATCCATGATTCGTGTTCTCACTTCCACCCATCTGCCAAGGCATCTCAACAAATTAATACTAGCCAATAGTAGCATTAGTCAAATGGCACTTCAATTTGTCACATGTATCTCACAATACAGCCTGAGAAATCAAGGGGTTATAAATTAGGTTAGGAATCGGAAAAATAGCCGGAGATTGTCGTCCATGGAATTGGTACCGATAAATTAGGTTAGGAATCGGAAAGCTAATAACATTCGACTGAGAAGATTGAAGAAACGTAATCTTTTTTCTCTGCTTCGGACTCTATCAACATGAATGAGAAGGTTAACATGTATATCAAATAACCAGATTGGAACGTAGAGAAAAACTGACAACACTTACTAACAACATTCTTGCTCACATAGTTACTAAAATCATTGACTATCCTCTTCTTACAATGAACATTCATATCAAACTTTGTTGTGGCCGAGCAATAACCAAATTGACGATGGAAGTGATCCACAATCAAAAAGGACATGAGAAAATTCATAGTATAGTTGTTGGACTGGTTTTATATTTTAAAACAATATGGGCTAATATACACTAATTAATGGATTAAGCCCAAATAAGGTAATATTGGGCAAGTCCATAGTCCAAAACTTTCCTGGCATGGAAAGACCGAGAATGGGCCAGAGAAATCAAGCAACCTGATGTTAAATAAGCAGATTAGTATAGAATAATATGTTGGAACACACAAAACATTAGTGTTGGTGTTTAGTAGTGTTTTACATTTTAATAGTTGTTTGGGTAAGCCCATAGTCTAACTCATGTTGAGATGTTACCCAGTTTTAGAAGAATCAATGTTCGATGGGCTATCGATTATGAAAGACACTAGAAAAGTGTATGACTTCAGGAATAAAAGGCTTTGAAAAACTACCCTCTCTAGTGGAATTTATGCCATGAAAGCAATAATAAAATAACACTTTCATGTATCAAAAAAGGTAGGTATACCGCCCTAATTAATGGATACATCCTTAAAAATTACAAAACACAAATCATTAGCTCCGAATTTAGTAAATGGGGTAACATCTCAATTTTAAAAGTAGAAGCAACGTCTCTCAACACAAACTTCTTAAAACCAAGAAAAGGTATTCAACAAATTAAAGTCGAATGCGATAATCTTACGGTCGTTAACTACATTAACGAAGTTGACAATATATTTGATCTACTAACTGACTTTGACCACGGCGTTCCTGTTATTAGTATTTATGTTTTTTTGTTGTTGAGATTTTCATTCAATCACTAGAACGTTATAGACGAATGTACTTCTTAAAAGTAATCTATCATATAGTCTTTTTCGCTGAACAAAAAAAAAAAACCGTCAATTTTTGTGTGAGAGATGTCACAAATTCTCTCTTTACATATAAGCAATAAACTATCCCTAAACTTATATGTCAGGGTTAGGAGTCATTTCGGTTAGTTGGGAGGCGTTGACTTGCCCGTTATACAACTTTGAATTGTGAATCCGATTGAGCTTGAGTTCTAGTGATTTTGATTGTTGAAATTTCAATTATAAGTCATGTATTGAGTTTCTGACTAAGTAGATTGAACATGATCCGTATATAAGTAAGTACTTTTATAGGCTTAAAATCAAAAAACAAACATCATCTTTTAAAAACAAATGCATGTAATCTAAATCAACTAATACTTGAAATTTCTATAAAGTACATCAAACACAATCCAAACAACACGGTTCAAGATCTTCAACGATCAAACATAAAAATAGCCTAACATTAAACCGAGTTTTGAATAGTCATACATTTCCAAATAGAAACCGTGTTTTTATAATGTTTGGTCTCGACTTTTCAAAGGAGACACACTTAGACAAACTTTAAGGCTTACACGAAGCTACGACGCTTAAAACCGCAACCCCACGTGTACTAAGATGCGCCTCACACCATACAATCACACAAACAAACATCATCACAAAATTCAATCTTTCAAACAAAAATTAATATCTAATCACATGGACATGCTCCCTTGCTCGATCCTCATCACTTTCATCTTAATCATCCTGCTGTTTCTTAATCATCGCATTAAATACATTAACCTAATCCAACGGTCCATAATCCCACATCTTAGCCGTCCATTTCATCAAGGCCCACATTGTTCTTCGTTTGTTCCCCTAACCTAGATACAAAACATTGATGACAGACGATTCTGATTTGTCGGTCAGCATATGGCTCGTAACCCACGTGTGAGAATATCGTGTCAAACCCTAAACCATGCAACTCTTGGATTATTATTCATGATAATTAATTTCTCAACACGATTTGTGCTTTATTCTGTCTCCCTCGTATTCACCTTCTTGTATATAATGCATTTGGGCTCGTTCAAAGCTTCCAAACATCTTTAACAAGCACAACAATTCATCCATTTTCAAGCAAGCTTTGATTAAGATAACAATGGCGAGGTCTGCAACAAGTTATGAAAGTGACTTGAATCTCAAGGCAACTGAACTGAGATTAGCTCTTCCGGGAAGTGATGATCTAGACCAACCGACGACCACAAGTACTTCATCTAGTGTCTCAAGTAGGAAGAGATCATCACATGATTCGGAAAACGATACAGTT
Source organism: Fagopyrum tataricum (assembly GCA_002319775.1). NCBI lineage: Eukaryota > Viridiplantae > Streptophyta > Magnoliopsida > Caryophyllales > Polygonaceae > Fagopyrum > Fagopyrum tataricum. Next base: position 48,022,020 of record CM008282.1, read on the forward strand.
CCTCATTCAAAGTAAGTGTTGTTCATCATAAAATCAATTAACGATAAATAAATAAAAAAGAGTATTGTGACTTACATTTGTGTTGAATTCATTATGACAGGACACAGATTGTTGGGTGGCCGCCCGTTCAGTCGTATAGGAAGAACAGTTTTAAATCCGAGAAGCAAGGAAATGGAGCCGGGTTATATGTTAAAGTGAACATGGATGGAGCTCCATTTTTGAGAAAGATTGATATCGAGGCTTATGAGAGTTATGTTGAGCTTCTAGAAGCTTTGGAAGGTATGTTCAAGGTGGAGATCGGGGAGTACTCGGAGAGGGAAGGCTATGGCGAGTCTGATTATGTGCCGAGTTATGAAGATAAGGATGGAGATTGGATGCTTGTTGGAGATGTGCCATGGGAGATGTTTGTTTCTTCTTGCAAGAGGCTTAGGATTATCAAGTCTGAAGACAAACAATTTCATATATGAATACTGGGTCAACATGATTTTTATTTATATATAAGTTATACATATTACATATAGTGTACTTCATACAAAATATTTGTGTTGAGGCTCCATTTGTACAAAATGTGAAAAGGAAATTCAAAGGAAGAGTTGCAAGATTTCAGATAAAGTTTAAGGATATGAGATCTTCAAAGATTTTATTCTAAACAAAAAAAAGATCATGACCAAAATCAAATTTGAGAATTTGAGAAATATACTTAGATCAACCTGAGAGTATGAAACTATTATTGACCCACCTTGAAAACGGGTCACAGGATCACATTCTTTATAGAAACCACACATTTTCAGTCATATGTATGGGTCTTTCTATTTCATATGCCTTTGGGTTGGGTTTGTTACATACTTAACTATCAAGACGGAATTTAATAAGGGTGTGTTGAAACTTCTTAAATATGTTTGGAATGACAATAAGTAGAATATTATAGAGGAGAAACCCGACACTTAAGCTTGAACTATTGTGATAGAAGATGGATATGATTGAACTTATAATATAAACGAAGTGGATTCATGGGTTAGGCCACATCAAAGTTGGCTCAACGGATGGGTCAAGAATCTGGATCATTGTAAAGGTGATTGGAGTTGAAGGGATTATTGGTGATAGTCAAGGGACTTACGTGAAAGCACTCATGTAAGTCCACTAATTGCAGTGTTAGAACGTACCTAAAAAATATAACGAAAATAACCATACCAAAAACATTAAACACACTTTCAAGTGTTGGTTCAATAAAAATGACTACGCTGACAAAAAAAAGGATACATAATGTGTTGTTTATATATATATATATGACTTGTATCTTATATTGAAAACCCTAAAATCGTCTCAAAATTGATAAACCCTTAAATTTTGCCTCATATTTTAGGATTCTGGAGGTCAATCATGATCGTGAGTTTACGGGCGCACAAGCTCCTCTTTGACCAGTACACGAGCTCTCCTTCTAACGCATATATATGACTCCTCTTATGAACTCCCTATTACTCCATGAACGATACCCGTAAATATTCAAGTCATATTAACGATAAATGACCCTTACATGAGCCTTCATTACTTGTATATATAAAATTACACTCTTAAAATAAAAGAAATATCAATACAAATTAAAAACAATTGCTATATGATCGGTTATATGAGTCAAAATGCGTCGCTTGTATACACCTCTAAGTTTAAACCGATGCCTTACGACTAAATTCATGTATTAATGATAGTGTTATATGTTCTGCAATTGTCCCCTAACCAAAGTACAAAGCAAGAATAGTTAGCTGGCCGTATCGTACGCAACGGTGCCTTCATAAAAGCAATGTGACAGCCGAAGCTGATTGGTCGGTTGTTTATGGCCCGCAACCCACATGTGATCGAAGACATATACCGTGTGAAGAGATAACGAAGTCTAACACATATGCACCATTACTTCCCATTCATAATTAATTCTCAAAAGATTTGTGCTTTATTCTGTCGTCATTCTTATCATCTTGTATAAAATGCATTTGTTCTTCATCACAACTTCAATTCCAAACCTCCTCACAAACTCAACAAAGCCTCTTACGTGTTATTCAAGGTAAAAGTTCAAGAAAACGATCAATAGATCCATCGAACTAGAGAATAGTTTCCGCGAGTTGTTCAAAAGAATCCCCCATCGAAGACTTTTTTCAAGTTGAGCAAGATTTGGTAGAGGAAAATATGACCATGATTGCACCAAGATATGATAGTCATGACTTGAATCTCAAGGCAACTGAATTGAGATTAGCACTTCCCGGTAGCGACGAACAAGAGCATCCGACAAGTTCCACGAGTAGGAAGAGATCCTCATGTGATTTGGAATACGATCAAACTCCTCCTTCAAAGTAAGTCTTTTTATATGAAAATGAACTCACATCAATTATAAAGTGATAATAAGTGCTTGTATTTGTGTTTGGAGCATTGTGACTTATATTTGTTTTCAATTCAATATGACAGGACACAAATCATTGGGTGGCCGCCGGTTCAATCCTATAGGAAGAACAACTTTAAGTCCGAGAAGCAAGCAAATGGATCCGGGCTATATGTCAAAGTGAATATGGATGGAGCTCCGTATTTAAGAAAGATCGATCTCAAGGCTTACAAGAGCTACATCGAGCTCCTAAAGGCATTTGAAAGCATGTTCAACGTCAAAATTGGTGAGTACACGGAAAAGGAAGGATATGGTGAGTCTAGATACGCACCAAGCTACGAAGATAAGGACGGAGATTGGATGCTCGTTGGAGATGTGCCGTGGGAAATGTTCGTATCGTCTTGCAAGAGGCTTCGGATCATCAAATCCGAAGCTAAGCAATTCCTTATATGATGATCTTACAAAACTAGGGTTCGTATGGATCCTGATTTTTTGCGGGTTTTTTCATTTTTTTTGGCATTCATTTTTGGGTCAATATATGTAACTTATGGATAAGCATATGTATACTGCACCTTGATTGTACAAAAGAGAAGCATTAATTCAATGAAATACACGTGATTTGTAAATTTCTTGTGGTAAATTGCTTACAATATCCTAATTTTTGGCCAGCATATTATATTTTAAGATATTTAAATTTTACAAAATAGGCTAACATTTTCGATATATTGAAAATAGTATCCTAAGTTACCAACATAAAATGAAAATATATATAAAAAAAAATTTCTAAATCATAAAAGAGAGAATTTGAACGAGAAGCTTTAGAGTTTAGACAAACTAATTGAATTTAATTAGAACTATTTTATCTTTGTCTTGTCCTGCATTACTTTTTTTTTTTTTGGAGTATATGTGATATATATTTTCATATATTTATTAGAAGAATAAAAATATTATCTATTTATTTTAGTTTATATTATTTTATTTTGTAATCTTTACTATTTCTTTTTCATTCTCTTTTTGTAATCTTGTATAAAGGATTATCATAAATTAATATATTTCGTGGTTCTATTTCTACCATTTGTGTGATCTTCTTCACCAAATTCTATCATGGTATCAGAGGGGGTTCGATTCGGGACTTTAACCTATCAGTCATTTATGCCGCTAACTTACCGGTGATTAAATCTACCTTTGCCACTGATTTATTTGTGGTCCTGTCGATATACTATTGTCACCGATCTATCAGTGTTGTTTGACCTGTTACTCTCGTTGCTGATGATGTTTCATTGCTCATTGTCAATGAGGATGTTACAGTCTTCACCGTCGTTTGTCTATCCTCACTTTGACTGTAAGAGCGTATTGAAGAATATGTGATATCATATTTACTTTAGACTAATTTATATTATTTTATCTTACGATTGTTACTATTCCGTTTTCATTCTCTTGTAAGGATCGTCACAAATCAATACATTTCGTTCTATTTCTACATTTTTGGTCTTCTCAACAAAATTCTATCAGTATTTCGGATTTTAGTAAAATTACAAAATTGAAATAAAAATGAAAGAAAATAGCTATATGAAATAAATTAAAAGAATAGAAAATTTTACACATCTCCACGATGTCGTCATCCCCTTCGTCTCTCCACAACAAGAGACCCCGGACCCAAATAAACTAGAGGAGACCTTCATCAAATCAATACAAGCATGTAGTTCTTTACAATGAATCGCATGTTTCCAAAAAACATATAAAGTCCTCCGACAATTGGACATAAGACAAATCGCATTAAGCAGAAATAAATGAATCATAAGGCGATACTCAAGTATCGTGCAATACTCAATTTGAGACATACACTGTCCAAGTCCCTCAATGAATATGACAAACATGCTTATATTTGAAGATCACGAACCAGGTCATGCATATATTTAAAGATGAAATGACCATATAATATATATATATATATATATATATATATATATATATATATATATATATTAGGAGTGCCGCACGTGCATAGCACGCGCGACCATTACGCCGTCTGTGAAATACAAAGTTACTATTCGCGCGGATGAAAAATTACTAATGCAATTACGGAAGACGATTATGCATCCGCCTCAAGATGGGGCGGAAGCGGATTTTGCATCCGCCCCAATAATGTAAGGCAAGTCTGGGGCGGATGCGGAATGCGCTTCCGGCCCAGTTTTTTTTTTCGAAAAAAAGTGTATAGGTTATAATTATAGGTGGTTAATTTATTATGTTAAAATTATAGGTCGTTAAAATACGTATTTTAAATTTATAGGTCGTTAAATTGTATAGGTTATAATTATAGGTGGTTAATTTACTATGTTAAAATTATCGGTCGTTAAAATACGTATTTTAAATTTATAGGTCGTTAAATGTCTAGGTTATAATTATAGGTGGTTAAATTACAATGTTAAAATTATAGGTCGTTAAAATACATAGTTTAAAATTATAGGTCGTTAATTTGTATAGGTTATAATTATAGGTGGTTAATTTACTATGTTAAAATTATAGGTCGTTAAAATACGTATTTTAAATTTATAGGTTGGTAAAATACCTAGTTTAAAATTATAGGTCGTTAAATTGTATATGTTATAATTATAGGTGGTTAATTTACTATGTTAAAATTATAGGTCGTTAAAATACTTATTTTAAATTTATAGATCGTTAAAATACCTAGTTTAAAATTATAGGTCGTTAAATTGTATAGGTTATAATTATAGGTGGTTAATTTACTATGTTAAAACTATAGGTCGTTAAAATACGTATTTTACATTTATAGGCCGTTAAATGTCCAGGTTATAATTATAGGTGGTTAAATTATAATGTTAAAATTATAGGTCGTTAAATTACCTAGTTTAAAACTATATGTCGTTAAATGTCTAGGTTATAATTATAGGTGGTTAAATTACTATGTCAAAATTATATGTCGTTCAAATACATAGTTTAAAATTATAGGTAGTTAAATGTCTATGTTATAATTATAGGTGATTAAATTACTATGTTGAAATTATAGGTCGTTAAAATACCTAGTTTAAAATTATATGTCGCTAAACGTCTTAGTTATAATTATGGGCAGTTAAATTACTATGTTAAAGTTATTGGTTGTTAAAATACCTAATTTAAAATTATATGTTGTTAAATGTCTAGGTTATAATTATAGGTGATTAAATTATTAAGTCAAAATTATTTGAAGTTAATGATTTTAATTTAATTTGATAACTTTATTTGTCAACTATCAAACTCTATTATAGGAAGTCAATGATCTTAATTAATTTTATTAAAAAATTATTATTTATTTAGGCTAATTAATGATCCTATATATATAGGATGATGTAGGAACTTCACTTAGAATAGGGAGTCTTAATAAGCGTCAGATAAAAGATTGAACGTTTGTGATTGAATGACCACAATAGGCTATAATAGGCGTGTTCCATTGAAATGTGTATTGCTCATTAATTAGCATATAATAGATTGGTGTTTAAGGAAAGAATATATCTTATTTTGGGTCGAATAATCTTTAAATCCGAATAAATTAAATGTCAATCGATTATGTTCACAAGTTTCTCTTATAAATGTTTGTCGTTAAATAATCTACTATATAATACTAAAACAGAAGTGAATATCGCCACATTAAATTCGCCATATGTCATTTTTACATTAAGCCACCTCACTTTTTTTCACATGTCGCCACCTCATTATTTAATTTCTCAAAAAATATTATGCATATTAATGAAGATATTAATATGTACTATATCCTAAATTGAGATTTAAAATATTATATATTTAGAAAGACTATATTATAAAGAATATTAGACAAAAAAGTTTTGTGTAAGATGGAAATTACGGAAAATCATATATATTGATGTCATAACTATACAGTATTTACCACTTAAGATATTTATAAAAAAAAAAACTAATTTTATCATAATTTTGTTTATAAAAATTTAATGTTGTTATATATAAAGATGAACATATTTCACTCTACTAACTTAATATTTTTTTATATATTTATAATTAAGTTTTTCCTTATTATCATAATAGCTTGGATGAACTAAGCTAGTTAGGTTCTAATTGTCGGTCGTTAAATTATTAGGTTTTAATTGCCGTCCTTAACATTTTAGGTTCTATTGTCGTTCGTTAAATTATTCGGTTATAATTGTCGGTCGTTAAATTATTAGGTTCTAATTGCCGGTCGTTAACTTATTAGGTTCTATTTCCGGTCGTTAAACTATTAGTTCTAATTGTCGGTCATTAAATTATTCGGTCCTAAATGCGGTCATTAAATTATTAGGTATCAATTTCCGGTCGTTAAATTATTAGTTTATAATTGCTGGTCATTAATTTATTAGTTTCTAATTGTCGGTCGTTAATATAAGTAATTAAATATTAAGATCTATAAATACAATAACTTTATAATAACAATATCAAAATCACCATATATATATATATTATTTAATATATATATATTATTTAATCTTGAACGTTCATACTCATCAATCATACGTACTTTATAATAATAATATTAAAATCACCATATATATATATATTATTTAATCTTGAACGTTCATACTCATCAATCATACAGTTAAACGTTCATATTCTCTACTATAAATATTCTCTGCTATAAGAGAAGTTGTTATATGATACTAACTCTATCAATATATACACACGTACTCAGAAAGACTTGTACGTTAAATACGTATAATATTTATAATTATTTTTACAGTTATGTAAAAACGTTTCTTATAATCAATGGGGTAAACTGATTAATAAGTCGACCTAAAGTTAATAGGTTATATTAATTTGATAATTTTAAATTTAAGATAAAAAAATATTTACGTCGTATTATGTGTAAGCCACTAATAACAAATTAATGATTGACATTAACACGTTATTCTGATGATTTACTCTTGGTATTACCAACTTGTTTTGTGATAAAATTTCGTAGGTTTATAAGTGGCTCACTGTATCTTTCCGATCGGCTTGATTTGATAATATTAGATTTTGGTTATAATATATATTCTTTTATACTTAAAGTAACCTAATGAACCTAATATCCATAAAGATTAGGAAATAATTTTATTGTTGACATATTTAGAACAATTTATCTTATTGTCCCACACCCCACTTATCTTTTAAATAAATATTCAATTACCTTTCGAGTTAAATGATCTATGATTAACTAAAAACCAAACCTAATAATTACACCAAAAAGAAGCAACGACTATCCATTAATTATACTTGGTAAGTCATTTCGCGTATGACATTAAGGTAGAAATCACACATAAATTAAAATCTCAAGTGTTAATGAATATATTTATTAAAATTATAAATAAAATATAAATTCGTTAATATATAATCTGTTTATGTTAATATATTTTCTTTGTCTTAACTCGAAAATAAGATTACTTATCATGTATATAAACTATTTAAGACTTATAATATATATAAAATATAAAAATATTAAATCATTTTGTCAAACGTCGAAGCAATGAGGTAGTGCTTGTCCTATAAAGCATTGTCGTAATTAAAATACTTTCTTATCATCAAAGAGCTTTTTTTTCTTTTCCACTTAAAACTTTAGTACGTATTTCCACTATCACTCGTAATCAATCTAATTCTGAGAATAATCAACCACGTAAGTAAAGATAAATGTAAAAATTGGATATATCGGTTATTTGATTCAATTTAAATAAAATTATCGAATATTCAAATACTCTTACATTAGATAAGATTGAAAATTGACATTTAAAACGAATTGGATCGATCCAATTACAACCGTCTAGTTATTATACCATTGAGGTTGAGGTGATTTATCGAATAAAAATGGGTATCCGGTTCAGTTCCATGTCATTGAATATTCAAATTTTTGAAATTTAATTTTAAAAAACCAGGCTCCACGGCTCTAGTACTCTACGTAGGACATATTGGCATGGGTCAATCTTGGTGTGCATTATTATGCCCACAAAGTAATGCCTGGACCTGGACCCCCTTACTTGTTTGAACTACAATACCATAAAAAGGGAAATTAAAAAAAAAAAAGTAACTTATATAATTACATACAAGTCACTACAAACATTTTTTTAAAAACAAATATCCCAACTTTTTTTATACTTTTGATTGGAAGGGAAAATTTTTATTTATAGTAAGTTGCGATGTACGATTCAATACAATATGAAACTATATAGAAAGAACCAAATATATCCGGTAAAGATCTCAAGTCAAGTTATCAAATCTACAAATCTAGAAGTAAATCACAAAAAATATTTTACTTTATCCTTCAGCATCTTAATTAATTTGTTTTTTTTAAATATGTTGACTTTTTGGGATAATATTGAAGTTAAAGTCAAAAGTACACTACACAATTAAGATTGTTCATCCGGTTTGTACCAAAAAAAAGTATTATCGGATTAGATTTGAACATAATATTCAAGTTCGGTTCAAATCGGTACGGACCAGTTGGACCAAACATTTTTTCTAATACTTTTTGGGTTCAAAATTATATTCTTAAAACAATTTGACAAATCGATTCGGACCTGAAAATCGATCAAAAACCAGTCCATTAATAAATTTTCGATCCAGGTCTAATCCAAACCGAAATTTAACCGTCCTAGACACAATTCACCAACCTTATCTACCAGACTCATTATCAAAGTATCATCGACAAGGAAAGTTTTTATATAATTGTGTGTAGTTTTGTAAATACCGATAATTTGTAGGTATTTTGTGTAATTTATTAATGAAAAAAGCAGAAGAAAATAATGGAAATTAATGATTTGACACTCGAGTCACAAGATGAACTTTCCCTTAAATACAACGCAACTAGTCAGCATTTGATAATATCTGGTCTATATATATATTTGAAGTGCAGCCATTGATCATACACTTAGAAATGTTGAAAATTCAGAGGATTTTAGTGGTTTTCTCCTCTCTCCCTCTTGTAGGCTGTGTTCTTGGTGTTTTCCGGCCACTTTTTGATGCTAATTCGCCGCCCACACTCGCCGGACTCTCCCTGGGTGATGGCGAGATCTCGAGAAGCACCGATGATGATCGTGGTGATCACGGTGTTGGGCTAGGATGGAATCGTACTGCACAGAAGCACTTCGTTCAGATTCACAAGATACAAGTGGTTTAACTGATTAACTTCAAATTGAGGTAATTTAGTAGGAAGTGTAATGAATAATTAGAGAATAATTATGAGAATGGAAGGATGAAAATCTTGTAAGGAGTAGTTTTGATCTTTTGAGGTTATGTTTGATGTGTATGTTGATTAGACTATCCATATTTATGTACCTACCGTGAGACTAATTATGCTGCGGGTTGTCTTGTAAACTTGATTTGCTTTTTCTTTGGTACTCCTTCGTTCTCTGTTTCTCAATAGATATCGTTAGGGTAAAAAATACACATATTAAAAAAGCTAAAACTAGAAATTATAATATTTAATAATGCATAATAATTTTAAAAAAGAGTATAAAAACGATTGTAGAAAGTAGAGAGTTGTATGAGAAGAGATGAAATATTGCTTTGAAAATAAAATTAATAAATAAAAAAGTAGTTAAAATTATATTTATAGAAAGTTTGAGCATTAATAACAGACCAAATATTATAAAACAAAATTTTAGAGTTCAAATGACAAGTATTGAGAAACAGAGGGAGTATTGCTTTTCATCAATTGTGCGGAAATGAATTATTCACATCGACTATATATTAATAAAAACCTTGTTTATAAAGTTGATGAACTACCTCTACTTCTCTTGTTGCCAACTGATTATATGATGAAAGCCTTAACGAGATTATGTGTTTATAGGACGTGCGAACCCTTACCTTACTTGACACACTCTTATTTATCATGGTGTTAGAAAGGTTTATTCATGGCTTCAAGCTCATTGGGCTTGACGGTTGTAGGATATTTGTTTTGTTTGGTTTTTGGCTCGTCCAGTTCGATCGGTCAATACCGCTCTATGTCTAGACCGGATCATTCCATTCGGGAAGACCCTTTCAATGTCAATATGTTGTTAAGATGATTCAGACTTGAATATCTAGGCAACACTTAAGGAGTTAAGCGCCACTTTATCACTAGACTAATTGAGTATTGGTAGTCGACTATAAGCTATTGATTATGAGCTTGAACAATGATTATTTCTTCCGACTAGACTAATGTCTTTTAAGGCACATGTTCAATTGTCATTTAACTAGTTCGATTGACACTTACCCCTTATAACTCATCGGTCAAGAACCATTTCCTTCTCTTAACAAGGTTTATATTAGAGAATTGACCTAAGTCGTAACAAAAACATTGAACATGCCTTCAAGTCAAGGTGAAATGAGTTACCCACATGTGTGTCGTGATAGTCTAGTTGTGGAGGTGATGAGCGAGGGTTAAAACAAGTGCCTCCAATTACGTAAATAAATATAAGATCCGATCATAGTATGCGGGTCGGGATCAAACACGTGGAGAATGATGTGATGATTTGATTTATTAATCTAAGATCTAAAAAATAAAAATAAAATAGAAACAAAAGATAAAGGATGAAGACAAACAAGCTATGACATCGACTCGATCAAGACAAAAGATGACGGGTCAAGATAAAATTCGAATTAACCAAAAATGAAAACAATAACATTAATGAAACAACCACGACCGAGTCGATCGACGTTGTTAGTTTGCTCATAAAGTAGTAGTATGAGTGAAAGACGGAATTTCTGGTTTCAAGCATGTTAGATTATTGGGTCATATATTGGGTCGTATATTTGGGCTTATCCCTCTATTTGTTAGTTTATCTTTATTTTTGGGCTTATCCTTTATTTGGGTATCAGAGGATACAATCCCTAAACACGCTTCCGCATCACGAAACCCTAAAACAGAAACCCAATCTATGCCGCCATTACCGCCGCCGGTGTGGCGTTTGATCCGCTGACCGACCGGCGCTCTACAACCGACTTCTACCATCGAAGAAAAGAAGAGAGGGAGGTCATCAAGTCCTCACAGTAGCTCTTCGTTCAAACTCATATCTGCGTGTTATCATTGCCAACAAAACAAGGAGCAATGAAGGGAGGAGATCTATCAAGTCCTCATATCATCCTTTTGCTCAAACCTACTCTAGGACGCTAATCAACATGCGTTCTAGAGCCCCAAAACTTACCCCAGGACACTAATCAACTTGCGTTTCGGGGCACAAAACTTACCCTAGGACGATAATCAACCTGCGTCTTAGGGCCCAAAAACCTAGCTTAGGACGCTAATCAACCTACGTCCTAGGAACCCAAAACTTACCCTAAGATGCTAATATACCCTCATACTAGGACAAAAACTTACCTTAGGACGCTAGTCTACCTACGTCCTAGGGCCCAACGTACCGGTGTCATATCGACACCAACATAATGAAGGGAGGAGGTCCATCAAGTCCTCATTTCATCTCTTCGAGTTACTATTGTTTAAGTTTGGAGTTGTTGAATCACACCTCCAGCTTGAGGGAGAGTGTGTAACACCCCGAATTCTGAGAACCCGGAATGCTACTGGTTAGGACCTCACAATGGGTCCCGACCTTAGCCGAACAACAACTTAACTAGAATCTTACAACAAGGCACAAAAAGTAATCGATAAAAATCGAAAAGATGTTTTATTATGCATGACTCAAAAAGGGAGAACAACATCAGCCGTCCAACAGAAACAAATAAATGAGAAAAGAAAAGGAAAGATCCTCAACAAAAACCAAATGAAACCCAAAGAACGGAATATGGAACCTCGGCTGACCACACTCTCCGGCTCCCTCAACAGCGCCTAACCTGCAAGGTCTACAACATCGGTTTTCACCGTTAGCTAACAAACACTATATCAACATATCTATGTAGCACAAACACACATCAAGGATAATAAACACATCACATAAAACACAGATAAACCAATTCTTATCTTTTCATTAAGTGATTCTCCATTATTAGTTCAACTATAGTTGTGGCACGAGGATCCCATCGACCCTCGCCTCTGTCCCCGTTCACCAAGCGGACTGGAGCCATGCATACCCCGTGTACCGTATGGACTGGTCGCAGAGAATCCTCCCATCACCTATAAGCGATGAGTAGTGATGCCACAACCCATTATCATACATTTGGGTCTAATTAAATTATATCGTCGTTCTAATCAATTTCCATTAAAACGATAAACACACACCACCACATAGCAAACGCTCATATAGCATTATCAGCTAAGCAAGTCCATAAGACTTACCTGAACAGATCGTCGTACGGCCATCACTAACTACTGTCCGCTCGTGCAAACACTATCCACTACCTGATCAAGAAAGATCGACTTAGAATCACATTCTAAGGCTTACAAGATTTCTAGAAGGCTGCTATACTAGCGAGTAAGTTCTCAGCTCCGAAAGAACGAGAAAAACTAACTTTAGTGGAAATTACCAAAACGCCCCTCACTTTTGGAAAATTCCGAAAAGCGCCCAAACCGGTTCTAACTCTTCTCTAAAGTCCGTCAATCCTTTATAAACCATAAAACTCCAAAACAAGTTTGAGGGTTTGCTCAAACTAGGTCATACCTACTCTTGGCTAGAACCAACGAAATCCATAAACAACCTTTCCCAAGTTCTACACAAATTCTCAAAGTTGCCTCCTAACACACATAACTTCTAAAACTAGGTTCCGAGTCAACTTTAGAAGTCTATATCTCTAGATCCGACCGTTGTATCTTTTTCAAATTTTAATACCTTACACTAGGTATATCTATCTATGTCATACCAAAAAAAAAAATCAACGGTAGATGATGTTTCTATGTCCACTAAACTTAGTCTTTAAGTTAGCTACTCATTCCAGATTTTCCTAGGCAAACGGCTTCTACAGTAAGTCCGGGTTCGACTCCCACAAGCAACACTTTCAGAGAATTAAGTTAGTCCCACGTCAGGGGATCGATTCCCATAAGCTGCAAAAGTATGAAACGCCTACCTCCTAACTACCACTCCTTATGCTTGTTATTTTATGTGAGGAATTGGCAAAGAACCGTCAAGAAGAAGCATGCTTTACCTCTTGAAGTCTCTGCAGTCCTGAACCAAACTCGCTACAGCCAAGGAATCCAGTCGATCGAGAAAGTTGTCACTACTGCTCAACTGCAGTCACACCAATGAAAAGAACAGATCTATCAAGCCAAGAACCAAGATAACCGAACCCAAGAAAACAAAAGGGAAGTAAGCTCACCGATCGATTAGAGAGGAAAAGAGAAGGGAATAAAAGAGGACCAACTTGCTTACCACACTCAACCTGGTTCATCAAGTCCCCTGCTGTTGCGTCCAGATTTCCAAAGGAGAGGGCTAAGTTGGCTCGAGTTTGCTGTTGCGGAAATCAGGGAAAGGAGAGAGATGAAAAGAAAAACGAGAAGTGACGATGCTGCAGAAAGAATGATGATCGGAAAAAGAGATAACACTCACCACTGCGGCCTGGGTTTTGCTCTTCGATCGTGATCAACCGAGAAGAAGAACAAGAAGAAGGATTACAGTTGTCCAGAACGAGAAGGGAGAACAAGTTACTTCTCTGACTGCTGCAGCATGGCACCGGCAAAACCGATCGGCGTCTAGTGTTTCCCGCTTCCTGCACCCGCACTCCCTGCTCGATTTAAATGTACACAGTGCACATGAGTTCTTGATTTCAAGAACACTAGATTCCCGAAATGGAAGACGAGAAGAAGCAAAAGAAGACCCCGCCCAGCCTACTGCACCCGCTGGTTTGACGGCTCGTGATGTCCTACTGCTCAACAACGCTCGAGGAGGAAGAAAGAGCAGTGGGTAGGAACCAAAACCGATTCTCCCGAGCGGTTCACAGAATGGAGGACGTGGTGACGAAATCTCGGGTTGGTTACGAGAATCTTTGAGCAGCGATATGGAAGAAGATAGAGGGAGCAAGTCGGTCAACATAAGGAGCCAAGCTGGACTTGGTATTAGCGTGATCCAAGAAGAACGAAGAATGGAAGACCGGCCCAAAATGACCCAAATGCTATCTAATTTAGTAACTACTCCCTTAAATCGATTTTAATTCGATTAAAAAAAACTGGTGAACGTTACTGGTTCGGAATCTAAAAATTCCGGTTATCACAGAGTGTTAGCTAGATTATTGGGCCGTATATTTGGATTTATCCTTTTATTTGTTTGTTTATGTTTATTTTTAGAATTATCTTTTATTTGTTAGTTTATTTTTATCTTATTTTATTATTATCTTGTCATTTACCCTTGTTATAATATTTTGTCCGATCAATGAATAAATCAAACTTACAATTCACAAATCTCTACAAAACAAACTAAACATAAATCAACGATTCCAACAACAAGTAAAAGATTCAATGAAGACATTTCGGAATCTAAATCACTGCCACAATACATCTCAATTTATAGTTAAATATATTCACCCCCCGTTTGGTTGCAACTCCGGAAACGGAAACGGAAACGGATTGAAAATGAATCTAGTTCACATTTGTACCTTGTTCATGGAATCATTTCATGTGGTTTCATACAAAATGGACTTGCTTCCTCCCATTTTGTTACCCCATAGGGTATCAAAACTAATCAATTCCTACTACAATTACTTCAAACCACAAGGAATGATTTCCATAAACTTCATAAACATGGATATACGTATGAACTAGATACATTTCCATTTCGTTTCCGGAGTTTAAACCAAACGGGCCCTCAATGTCATATACTCATATAAATAATGCTATGAATAAAGTGGCCTTAAAATATACAAATAGGTTCTAGAGCTATCTACAAATAACTCACGCATTATGTGATGGAGAATCATAAAACTACCGTAATATATGAATTGAAACATATAATATAATGACATAATTAACCATAAATATCATAAACATTATACAAAGTAAGACTCTCCAAATTCTAAAACAGTAAGAATCCTGATAACATGATTTATCGACCTGTTACACTCATGCATTTGGTTAGATTCTTTCCGCATTCATGTTTTAGCCTTAGTTTGTGCCATTTATGCTTGTTTAGTTCTACTTTGCAAGAATAGATGTCTACACACGCTATTTGTGGCTTTGTAGGTGTTTGGCACATTTTGGAGCTAAAACGACGTATTTGAGGATCAAGCCTCGAAGTGGACGCATTGGAGTGAGCTACGTGCACGGGAAAGGCGAGGAATCGAGCTAAAGACGCATGGAATATAGCTAAAGGCGCAAAGGAACGAAGAAGACCGCGTCTCGGACCGAGATGAAACAATCTCGGTCAGACCAGACCGAGATGGTCCAAATCTCGGCCGAGATTTCACATGGCTCGGCCGAGATTCCACTTGGCTCAGCCGAGATTCCACTAGCTCGGCCGAGATTGCCTTGGCTCGGCCGAGATTGCCCTAGCTCGGCCGAGATGGTCCGAGCTCTGCCAATATTTCTTGATCTCGGCCGAGATTCATGATATGCCGCCGCGCTGGACATTCTGTTGCCAAATCTCGGTCCCGACTGGCCCGATCTCGGACGAGATTTCTGCCCGAGATTTCCTGTTCGGCGATTTTATTTTATTTTTGGATCGGTTTTGGCCCAGCCCGTCCTTTGTAAGGTTGTTGCCTGTAAAAGGGAAGCTCTAGGTTATTTCTAAGGGTCCGAATTAGTCCGTTTCTTTTAGGGTTAGGTTACCCCATAGGGAAAGCCGCCTCCCTTCCCTTCTTCTTCTCCATTATTCTTCATAGTTAAGGTTAAAGATTCTGACTTTTACATTCAGTTTTGTTGGAGACCTTGTTGGATTCAAGATTGGAGTTTTCCATTTATTGAAGTTAAGTTTTTTTCATTCCATTTGTTATTTATTTCTTTTAGTTGTCTTGATATGATTGTTATTGGCTAGAACCTTGTGGTTCTAAGGTTGACAGAGATTTGTTTATGCCTTTGTATATGATGGAATGTTGTGCTTTATATTTTGGCTTTGACTTGCTAGAAATCCTAATGGTTGGCTTGGACTTGAATCTAGTTAGAATCCTTCTAGCTAGCAACCTAAGTTGGAATTGAGACTTACCCGGTGATATTCCTTCATAGATACATGAGAGATTGATCATAGGTAATAAATGTTAATCCTTTATTGGTTGAATGTGCTTAGATTCCTTGCTAAGTAGGGTAATACCTGAGACTTACCCGGTAATGATTTACCTTTCCCTTAGTTTGTAGTCTGGTTTGTTCAGAATTTCCTACCTCTCTACCTTGAGACTTATCCGGTAATAGGTAGTTGGTTTGGAACTAGATAATCTTGAGACTTACCCGGTAATAGACTGTCAGCCTAGAAACGTTCATCCCTATGACTTTTCTACCATATATCTTTATGAGTCTTCCTGTATCTATATGTATAAACAATGATCTTGAACCCTTGAAATCCATTTTCTTTCCTTTAACTTGATTATTTTTGTTCTCTCTTTTTATTTCCTTGTTTTGACTTTCAATCAATAGTGACAATTGATTGCGAGTCCTTAAAACCTTTTTGATTTCTTTCCATTATCTTTTCCAACCTCCTGTCTTTAATTGAGATCTATTTTATATTTAATCATTGCTGCATATTAATCCTCTCAGTTCCTGAGATCGACCTTGGAATACTTATCCTTACTGTGATTGACTCATACACTGTGGGTTCGCTACAATTTGGGTGTTTATTTCTTGTTTTACAAATTTAAAGCATACTGTGGTTTTTACTAACCTGTGAGCTTTTATCATTATTGATAAAGGTCTATAAGGGTGTAAAAATAGCGAACAAATCCTAAAACAGTAAGAACTTAGCAATACATACTTACATAATTCTTCTTCTTGAAATGGAAAAACATTAACAGATTGTGTTGATTCCTAGAGAGATCTAGTTGATTGTCTCTAGCATTTTAACGCCCATGCAGGGTTGCCAAAAATACAAACTAAAGGTTGAAAAATGGATTAAAAAAAAAAAGAATTAGATGAAATGTACCTAAATATAACTTTTAGCGAGTAGATATCCTATGTCTATAATTTATTAGGTAAATAGCATAATTAAATCTTAACATTACCTCAACCTATTCAAATTCGGTTACAAGAATAAGCAATTAAATATATTAATTATGATTTGAAAATCTTAAACAAGAAGATAGTTTAAATGCTAATATCCAAAAATCGTTTACAAGAATAAGCAACTAAATGTTTTAATTATGATTTGCAAATCTAAATTAAGAATGCCGTTTAATTTTAAAGAAACTTTCATTATTTATTGAAATTTTCAACCGATAATCACATTGGAAACATCGATCAACTTCAAGGTGTGAGAAAGGTGTATCTTGTGTAATGGTACAAGAACTTTGCAGTTGAAGAAATTAGTCCAAGAAATTAATGGATGATTACGAAAGTCTAATGTTACAAGGACCTATTTGCATATACATGAACAAGATATACGAACGACAATCCACCATGAAACAAAACTCATAGTCGTTCTACAATTAATTTTGATTAACATATATAATATCGTCGAAACCTACCATGTTACATGAAAATGTACATGTACAAGAAAGATACATGATTAGTACAAGAAAATGTACATGTACAAGAGAAAATAATAATCATACAATCATGTAATCGCTTGTATGAGGATAATTTTTCCACAAATTTTCAAAGGATGTCATATACTAATAAATTTAGTTACGTGGGATACATACTAATCAATATTAGTGACATAATACTACATATAAATTTCACCCTTAAAAAAAACCAAATGTACGTTTGGCCTTATTTATAAGCAAGATAATTACTAAAAGCTTATCCAAAAATTCAAATCATATCTTAAAACAAAATTTATCTATCAAGAATAGATAAAGGAGAGCAAATAATATCTCTTCCTTAGCTTACGTAGATTTCTACTAGCTAACTTGAAAATACACAATTAGTAGACTCGATCGGGTGCAAAATGCAACGTCGGAATAGGTGATCATGTGCTCCTCAAGTGGGCATCATTGACTCGTCGATGTGCATGGTTGACCGATCGACTCGATTGCATGTACTGTTTTGAGCACTTATTTATTTCTCCAGCTCTCTTCTTTCAATAGATTTAGTATTGACGTGAACATCCTCTACCTCAAGGAGAAATTTAGCTATTAATAAACGTTCTTTCAAGTATACATCATTTATGCTCCAAAATGGGCTAGAATGTGTATATTTCCATAAAAAACACGAGTAGATATCCAGAATTTCAAAATAAAGGAAATCTACTATACAATCATGCAAAACTACTCGATCTATATGCTCAATATATGGATAATAACGAGGGTGAAAAAATATGTTAAAATGGATGTTATTAGGAGGCAAGTCAAGTGAGCAACATAGTAACTAGTAATTACGGGGTAAATGTATGGAAGCTAACAAATGCTCATGAATGTTGTTCTAAAGTTAGCAAGCAATCCAAGAACAAATGTTCATTAAGCTGCAAGGAGCTAGTTAGCTAGCGAGTTAGTTGGTGAGTTAAGCTAGTTTGAGTTGAGCTCGTAAAGTATACGTGGACCTTGGAGCTTCACCTATCTATAATGAGTTAGGTAAAGATCGTTGGTGAAGAAAAATCCAAGCCATAAACGGAAACGTTAGCTTCATTTTTGGATTTTTGATGGGCTAATTGAGTAGGGTTTGGGGTGAAAAGTGATAAGAAAAAACGTAACTAATCTCAAACACTTTAACCGCTCTCAAGTAATTTTGTGGTCGTTATTCACTCCAGAAACGTGTGCCCTTTTTTTTGTAAAAAGGAGAGTCGTTTGCACTTGAAAAATCATATATTTGTACGACAAAAACAATCCTTTATTTCGCAAGTTTTGACAATGGATTAAACTCCTCTCTTTCACTTTATTTGTGCAACTTGGAAGACTAAAATACTTCTCCCATGAAAGATAAAGTCTTGTCAAGGAGAATTCCTCTCTTTGACTTATTTGTGTGACATGTTGGTCTTATCCCACTAAGGGCTCATTTGTTACGTTCTCATTGAATAAGGAATCAAAATCGAAATGAGTCAATACTCATGTCCATGTTTGATAAGATTTTAAACCAAAATGAAAATAATTCCATGAAATGACTCATTTCAACTCTCTAGAAGAAATTGATTTCATAAATTAATTGTGGATATTAAGATTCCAAAATTTTGAATTCAAATAAAAATTGATTTCATAAAATGTCTCATTTTAACTCTAGAGAACTTCATTCATAAGTTAAAGTCAAAAACTAATTATCTCCGACCATACAAATTAAAGTCAAAAACTAATTATCTCCGACCATACAAATTAAAGTCAAAAACTAATTATCTCCGACGATACAGAAACAAGGCGGTAGTCAATTCAACTTGGAATCTTCAGAAATGCATTTTTCACTAGGCTGTAAGAAAACCATTAATGCTTCCACTTAACGAGAAATATCCATCAAGATTACAAACCATTGCAATGTCAGCAACTTCATTGCTACTAACTACAATCTTTACTTGGATGTGTTCACCAAAAACTTGGATACAAACCAAGTGTCATTGAATCGGGACTCGAGCAGATGACAAACCCAACAACCAATACTTGACATGAATGAGGGTTTATGCTTCCTCGCTTAGTTCACTAACCAAAACATCAGACTCCAAGGCTTCTATCACCAACCACATCAGCTAGCTCGAACGTGCTACAAAAGATACTTATATACACGAGTTCTTATAAGAACATGTAGTTACAATGTGGATCATTCACTGATCAAATAGAGCTTTTGTCCATTCTCAATCATGTCTGCTTCAAAAATTTGACCTCCATCCTCTGTCAGAAGACTCGAAGAAGAAGGGACCTTAAGTTTCTCGGATGCAAGGTGAATGAGCTCGTCGATTGTGGGTGGTACCCATAATACTACACCATGCTTCTTGTGTTCTTTTGAGTCTGATGGATCTGAAGGGAACACCGTGCATTTCCTTGGGTGTGATATGTCTGTTGAAATGAAGTCATCAAGTTATGTTCATACAAGTGATTAAAATTAAGTATGACAACAAAGGAGTAGGCATCAATGCCTTGAGTTACCTTGAGTGATTTCAGAGTTGGCTGAGAGTTGAGCAGTTTTTGAATCTTCTAATAGCTTTATCAAATTCTTATTGCCAGACATCCGGGCTTCATCTAGTGGAGTATTCCCCCATCTGCAACATTGAACACTAAATTAAACTCTATACAAAACACTATTTTTAAAAAAAAATAAATTATGTTGATATTCATATATGATATTAAGATACGGATACCAAACAGGGCCTAGCAAGTTACGGAAAAATTCGTAAAGATTTCTTACCTGTCTTTGGCGAAAACACTAGCACCAGCCTCAACAAGAACCTTAGCCATCAAGAATAAGCCTTGGGAGGCAGCAACATGAAGTGGAGTTCTCTGATCATAGTCTTTACAATTAGGTTCAATGCCATTTGACAAAAATCTCTTGACCAAATTATATTCTCCTCTTGCAACAGCTGAACAAAGGAAATTTCCTGAATCTTTAATGCTTAAACTTGCACCTTCTTTAAACAGCAATTGCGCAACTCGATCATGCCCACTTTTTATGGCTTCCATTAATGGAGTGTTTCCAAAACTATCTGTAGAAATTCAATCAATGATAAAAGTCACATACAAATGCATCCATGTACTGAAGAATGTTACTAGAATGACATTATAACAAAAAAAAACCTGAAACATTGACATCAACTCCCTCTTGAATTAGGAAAAGTACAATGTCCTCATAACCTCTTGATGCCGCGAGATGCTGTGGTATAGAAAACGTAAATTGCTTAGTCTTTAGTCGGAAATTTCTTATAAATGAAGCTAAAGATGTAATACCATACCAATGGAGCTCTTCCATCATAGTCAGTTTTCTTGGGGTCAGCTCCAGCTCTGATCAAACTTTTAAGTTGAAAAATCTCACCGTTATAGGCAGCACTATTTACTTTCAAAGCAAGTTCAGCTTCTTGTTTTCCTATATGATATGTGATATCAGACTCGATTTGCTTCACCTGATAATCCTTTTCCTGACAAAAGAATGAACTGAAAAAGTTAGCTATATATGTGAAGATTTGCTTAAAAGATGGATAATGACTAAGCCAAGTTACCTCAAGAAGATTGTTGAAAATCTTTCTTCCATCAGAAAAGTAAATCTCAATGATATTTGCAAAAGTTTGTTTCTCAATACGCAAAAGCCGGCACAATTCACAAACACGGACCGTATACGGTTGAGGAATGTTGCAAAGTATAGAAATTTCCCCGAAACAGCTGTAGGATTCAAGATATGAAACTGTCCCCTCCAACCCGTCTTTTAATATTCCAACCTTCTCCTGTACAGTAGATGTAGCATTAGGAAATTCAAGCAACAATACAAACAGACATTATAAATTTATAACAGAACACTTCAACCACTGAACTTACCAGCGTACCATCACAGACAAAATAAAGTTGATCAACAACATTTCCTTGTTCAAGGATCACTTCTCCAGGCAGGAAAAATTCTTCATGTAATCTGATTACCTGTAATATGATCAAAATCCATCTGGTAAGAAAGCTGAAAGAAAAAGCAATGAAAGACTATATATTTAAGCTTTAAATCCGCTTACAATCTGATTGATGAACTCTGCAGAGCAGCCTTTAAAAAGTGGAACATTTTCAATGTAAGATGTGTATAAGGATTGAGAGATCTGGAAAAATACAAATAATTATGTCAGTGCAATCAAGATGAACACAGTAGTGATTCTACAACTTCTGATGCAGAAAACAACAGGAGATGAATTTTGCATTTATTTATACTTGACTTTTGTGACATGTATGTAAATTCTTGCTTCATTTTACCTTAGCGCGTAGAGAAATCGGAATATCCTTTAAAACAGCAGCTTCAGTATAGCTGCTTTCATATTGCAAGCGTAAGTGACCTTTGATCTGATTACGAAGATCTCTTCCAAGCCGATTTCTATTCATATATTTCATGACATCAGTCATCTGATCCCTAAATCTCTCTGTCTTAGATCCTTTCACGATCATTGCCGTCATATTACCAATGAGGTAAGCACCCAAGACCATATCAAATGAAACATATATCATTATGAATATCATTTCCCTCAAATTTACAGCATGGATATCTCCATAGCCTACAAAAAAACCATGAATTCTCAGTTTCTTATTGTTAGTACGTAAAGGATAGAAAGATATAAGAGAAATCAATGAACGTACCAACAGTTGCCATGGTAACAATAGCAAAATAAAGAGATGTTGTATATCGTGTCCAAAGATCAATCGCTCTGAAGTTCGCATAACTATAGTCTCCGAGTTTTAAGCTTCCTATCCAAGTGTAACCTTCTTGTTCTTTTGGCAGTGTTGTAGCCAGATAATAGAATATACATGCTGCAGTATGTGTGCAGTAGAGTTCAACAAAAAGAAGCTTGATGATCCGAGAAAATTGGTAATTGATTCTTATATCCTTCTCCAGGTTTTGGAAGAAGGCAATAACTTTGCGCACTCGAATCAATCTTATCCATAACAGACATCTTACTAACTCGCTCCTTCCTGCCACCTAAATAAGAATTATAGCAGTAGGAAGATTAGGTAAATTCTTATCTTCAACATCTAAGTTATCTGCATATTCTCAACTCTCAAGGTTGCAATAAACATATGACATTCAAGAAAGTCACCAGTGGACTCCATTTGGTTCGATATAAATCACTTTTCCTCAAAAACTTCATTTACCTTTTGATAGGATCCAGACCCATTTCAGTACTCTTGTTTGGTAAATAAAAAAAAGGTTTCAAAAACCAAAAATATTAACAATATACACACCTTCTGTGTTTTTTTTTTTTTTTTAAAATAAAAATTCAGCCCAAATCCAACTCCTAAAACACACTAAACAAACATAACAATATATCAAATGCCTTATATTTAGAGTATAACTATGTCATTTTTATTTCAGCTTGATTCTCGATTTCAACCTAGTTTCCTGAACAGAGCAAATGTGCATACCTTACTAAATATTCACATTTTGTTATTTTTTATTTATTTTTTACTTTTTTTAATAAGACCTACTTCATTCAACCAAGACATCAGCATCAATTGCTTTACAGAGATCTTCAGGAAGTATAGACCCATTATTGAAATTTAAAGTTTTAAAATTTATTTTTATATCCATCGGGTCTAAGACGTGGAGGGGATGCACGCCAAAATAAACCTCTACACGTTAACCTTCGGGGTTCCATCCTAAAACCAATTGGCAATAGGAAGAGTAACCTGGTTTATACGTTAGGTTCACATTATTCATTATAATCGACGTGTGACACAAAAATCCACACATCTCAACAAAATTAGCACTAGAACAATAACTAGCCAAGATGTGTGGCGGTTTGGGGGCAATTAACCTTTAAAATGGATGTTTTTAAATTATGTGAAAAACATTAACTAATTAACAAAAGTACCTTGAACAATATGTCCCAGGGCATACAGGCGAGTAAGTCCACCACAAAGCTTGACTTTAAGTACCTACCAGTAAAACAAGGAATTAAATGATAAAAAAAAAAAATTCTATGTATTAAGAAAGTAATGAGAAGTAAAAACATATATATAAAAGCTTGAAATTTACCTTAGAGCAATAAGTGGGCGTTTGTAGACCATTCGATAAGTGACAGTATCGCGGTAGGCGACAAAGAATTGGAGCACAATGTCGACGAGGAAAGCAGCTTGTCCAACTATGTCTAAAATGAAGAGATTCTTCGGCATTCCTCTGAAGAATCCAAACTCCATGGGTGTGAAGAAGGATGAGTAGAGCGCCCATACTACTATCATTTTCACCCATATTCTGTACCATCTGCGTTAGTCTCACGAAAAAATTACTCGTATTATTTTCGTTCCATAAACAGTAAATTTGCATGATTTGGGAGTGTTTAAAATTTAAAAAACACAACTTAAGTACACAAAAATCCAAAACAAATCAATTTGAAATATAATCAAATCAAGCATCTTGAAGTTTATCCTTAGTCAAAGATGTCCATATAATGAGTTGAAGTTTTCCACATTATGATAACATACGTCATACGTGCAATATACGAATAGGCTGTCATATAGCATGTATGAAAATCATCGAAAGCTTTTACCCCTTATATAATACGATAAGATACGTATGTTATCAGTTATCACACATATATTAATTACTGCTTAAATCAGACGTCACAATTCAAGATTAAACAATTGATGATGAGTGACAGCTTAAAAGGACAATGCCGATTTTATTTTGTTTATTCAAGAGGAATATATAATTCATACATCTAATATATTTATTATAAGATCTAGGCCCACATGTGCAATGCAAACGTGGTTCCAGTTCTCCCAGCTTTTGAACGCCATTATAGTATTTGTTATTGATATAAATAGTTATTGTTGGTTCCTAAGTTGATCTCTTTCAGGTTACATATCAGTCGAATACTCGAATCTGAGGTAGGCAATTTCTAGGCGTGCGGCATATAAAAAGTATTTGCCTTTGATTCCAGTTTAAACATAGTACATAAATGAGATGGAACATAGAGAATATTACGACCCTGCTTATGTCTTGATCTTTAAATATATTGTATCACTCACCATCTCACTATTTTAAGTTATGATGTGCCAAATGTTATGCGGGTTATGAAATTGAGGCAGGATACTAACACATGACTCAAATAATGTGAGATTCACAATTCGTATGAATGCATTTATTGCATTATATACCAGAAGTCAAGCACATAAGTTCGATGTTTCAACATCTTCAAATTAATCTATTATTAAATTTATATATCATAATACATGTTAGTTTGTTCTTCACTTCTATTATTAGTTTGTCCTTAAATTGTATCATCTTATCATTTTAGATAGCATTTTTTAGGAAAAATAAAAACATCTTTTTGTAAAACGTATATTTTATCAAACCACCTTTATAATATTTGTTGTAAGTAAAACGGTTTCATATAATAATTCATAATTTATATATTATGAAATTTAATCACTCATTGTTATTTTTTTGTGAAATACTCAATTATTTAAAGATATCCTTAACTAATCAATTAAAATTATACTTGTTATTTTTTTTCAAAATACTTTTGTATGATTATATTCAATTTTAGTGAATAACTTTTTAAAAAAAAGACTATGTGTATTACGTAAGAATTTTCTTTTTTGATATTAGAATAAAAAAAGACACTTTATCATAAAATTATCAAATACATAATGAGTATTTCTAAAATTATATATTATAATAGGGTCTTTTATTAACAATTTAATTCACAAAATAAATTTTTTTTACAAATAACTTCAATTAATAAATTGACACTTTATCATAAAATTATCAAATATATAATGGTGTAGAGTAAGATTAGTTTACACTTTACAAGCATCTCTTACTTTACACCTGAACTAATGATATTGGCAATCAAGGTCATTAATATTTTTCTTCAATTTTAATTAATAAATCCTGGTCTGAGGCCAAAGCTGAAAACAACTGACATAAATGACACGCCAAGTGTATAATTAGGTCACGGTCAATAGCATGTGTCCGCTGTCGTACAGATTAGCCATGTTAGAACAAATAATATGAACCATAAGAAATTACCAAATATAAATCAATTTAGGTGGAAAATCAAAGAAAGTAGACCCCCAGTGATTGCTAACCAAAGGACAAAACTTGAACACACAATCCCGGCCAGATAGCGCCCACATCTTAAAGCGTAGCTATTTCAGAAAGTGACGTTTATGTCTTCTCCATTCATATTTGTAAACTTGAAGAATTTTTTTTAAATGGAAAATTTGCTCAAAAATACGAGGGGTTACATGTTCTTACCTTAATCTATTCGAGTTTTACAAAATATTTAATATTGTCAAAACCAATAGTTGATATTTACTTGATAAAGATAAATGAATGTGTAAACATTTTAATCAATCACATGATTTTTTTAACATATTTTTAGATGACATGATTTTTTTTACAAGAAATTATAAACAAACTCTAAACTCATACGTAGATGTATCTTCTAATAGAATTTCTCAATCTACTGATCAAGATGAAACATAATATTACTACAATCATGAAAATTTGCATCAATAAGTCGTACTCCTTTGATAATATGAATAAACCGTTTTTGTTGCTTATAACAAGTATATTCTATGCAACTATTAATGTTGTGTATACTTAGAGATATGCCTCTCTCGTTACCTTATTTCAACTTCGTGTCTTACTCCTTTGATTCTCACTCTACCATCAAATTAGAAAAATGCACTCCACCATCAAATTATAAAATTTTATATTTAATGGAATTTTATTTATTATTTTTTTTCTTTCTGTATTCTACATTAATAAACAGTCACTTGGAGGAGTAGTCCCGAAGTTGGAACATGATAATGGGACGGAGGGTTTTCCCTAGTATTTTTTTATTTTTATTTTTTTTGAAAGGAGGATTTGCCCTAGTATAAACCACTCATATTTTTGGTTCACATCACTTTAAAATTATAAATTATTTTATTTAATTAAAAAAAAAATTAATTTCATAGTGAGTCAATTAAAAAATAATCAATATGGGACACAAAGGTTGCACATGTATAAACTACTCATATTTTTCAGTTTTCTATTCATGTAACAACTGTCTATAATCACTTTACTCAGACAAAGCCAAACAAAAAAATGACCATATCTATCTTTTGTTTTATATTAGTAACAAATTTATCGTATTATATGTTCTTTTCTCCGTTAAGACATTGAGAGAAAATGAAATGTATTATTCTGATCAATATAAATATAGAGGCTCGTTTGATTACTCATCGAAAATAGAAATATATGAGTTTTACTTTTACAATGATAGGCAAAATAAAATTTTCTTACCTATTACTTTTAGGTGATCAACCAATCAAGCTCGTAGTGAAGGTGATATTCTCATGGAAAGAGTAATAAATCGATTTAAATATAAACAAATTTATTTTGAAGAGATGTTTAATGAGGTTGTGAATATATAAGAAACTATTAAGTGATATATGATTGAATATGTTTTTAGTTTCTAATAGGACAAAGATACTATACGTAGTAACTCAAAAGGCAAATAGTTTAGTAAAAGTATGATAATGGAAAAACTCAATATAAAGAGATATGAGCTGATGAGCATATGACCGAAGTTTTTGAAAAGAATAGATCATGACTTAATCGATCAAAAATGGACAATCATAAGCAATATGCAAGTGTGGTGAAGGAAAACCACAGCTGAATTTAGTTAATAACTGTTATTTGTTAAGAATGGAAGTTACCTGCAATCAGGATGAATAACGGATGTTGTAGAAAGATCTTTGATGCCATTGATGAGACCTTCACGGCTCATAGTGAACTTAATCCGATTTGGTTCTAACCCTAACTCATTTGCGAGCAAATCGAATCTACTCCCTCGCGACGATGTAAGCCGATCTTTCGGCAATTCATCAACAACGAAGTCCTCATGCCCCGAAGACGACATCGATCCTTCTCCTTCTCCTTCGCTCGGCGATATCATCTTCCCTGACAGAAACCTAACCACCGTGTTCTTACTCTTCATCTTCACAAACTCCCTGTTTTAAAACTTGGAAGCATTAACTAATTTCTTAACTGTTTTCTGTTTCATTTCCGCTTTCGGAATCGATTTAAAGACGACAGAACGGATCATAAATAGGAACTTGTATATCGATTTTCGAAAACAATAGAAACTGAAAACGAACTGACCTCAGATGTTGTTGTGGATCGAGAAAGCGACTCCAGTGGCAGTGGATTTGGGGGATTTAAGTCACGAGAAGCTTGCAGAAAGTTGTTATTCGTCTTTAATGCTGATCGATTTCTTCTGTTAAAATGATCAAGTGATTCCGATGAAAAATCGATCAAGCAATCGGAATAGAATTGTTGCCGTCGTTGCAAGTAGAAACGATTGATGAGAGAGTAGCAGAGAGCGGGAAGATAGGAGAAAGTGGGTGGGGAGGAAAGAGGATGTGGCAACTGGCAAGTGAGGAGGCACGGTAACCGTGATATATTTATAAACGGATACGACTCAGTGACTCAGCATTCAAAAATCTAAGGATTATTAGTTTATCGATTAATGTCCAATTTTGTTTTAATCCATTAATCTTGTTGATGATGAGCTGGCAATTGGTGCATTATCAATTAATGTCCAATTTTGTTTTATTGCTTTTTTTAGTAACAGTTTTTTTTTTTTAACACTACATGATATTGTAAGAAATTAGGATAAATCAGTTCATCGAAACTCTCCATCCTACAATATCTTTCTGGATGAATTCATCCACATGAACAAAGGATGAACTAGACACCAATTGGTACGCAAAACCGATCTCAGCCAGCGAATCCGCAACCTCGTTGATTTCTCTAAAAATATGTCTTACTCTAACCTGACAGAAACCTGCCAAAATGGAAGAAATATCTAACAGGATGAGGTCTAACTCCCACGGAGGTTTCCAGATTTTTTTGACTGAGTTAATCAGCACAAGACAATCACCTTCGACTTCAATCTGTTTAAAACTAAGGCCATAGGCTACTACCATTCTTTCTCTTAGCGCACACGCTTCAGCATGTAGGGCCGATATGTTACCACATCGCCCAAAACCAAGAGAAACCTTCCTAGCATTATGATCTCGGAGTATGAATCCATACGCGGATTCCCCGGTTATTTTTTTTGCTTCATCAAAATTCAACTTTATATATCCACACTCGGGTTTATCCCATCTAATGTTTTTAGTTTTTCTTTTCTTACTTCTTTTCATTTTTGTTCGCTTTGTCATAAGCTGCATTCCAGTTCATGATTTGGTTCTTAACTTTAAGATCTATAATTTCTGGATCGGTGTTTCAGACATATTTGACCAAAGCCAAAATATCTTGTTTGTTATTTTATCACACATTTCATTATTGCATCTAATAAAATCTTTAATCGTATGATTAGTTAGTGAATTCTTCAAGAAATGGCATTTAAAAAACAAATGTTCAACCGATTCAAACTGGTGATTAAATAGGCAGCAATTCATTGGAACTGCAATTTTTTGCTTTTCTAAATTTTCCTTTGTTGGTAAACCGTAAATAAATAATTTCAATAGGAAGTTTTTAACTTTTGGCATTATGTTTAATTGCTAGATCCATTCATTCTCAAAATTCTTACTCTCACTCCTTGCATAAATAGCATTCATTGCTGATTTCGTTGTATAGTTTCCCCTCTCATCCGGGTCCCAATAAAGACGATCCATAATGAAAGTTTTAGGGAGTTGGTAAGAGATGATCGAAGTAATTAATCCCAATGGGAGGATAGGGCCCACTACTTCTCCTAATTTCCCCTCATCCCACTTGTTCTCCTTTATAAAATCCTTCACTATAAGCTCTAGATTAATAGATTCATCATTTCTAACATGATCAATCAGAGGTTCACTTAAGAGCCATCTGTCTTTCCACTTGTTTTCCTTTATGGAGTTGGTAATAGATGATCGAAGTAATTAATCCCTGCGGGAGGATAGGGCCCACTACTTCTCCTAATTTCCCCTCATCCCACTTGTTCTCCTTTATAAAATCCTTTACTACAAGCTCTAGATTAATAGATTCATCATTTCTAACATGATCAATCAGAGGTTCACTTAAGAGTCACATGTCTTTCCAAAAATTGATAGAATTACTATCGCCAACATTCCATCTAAACCCAAATTCAAATTCAGGTCTTAGCTTCATTAGTTTTTTTTCCATTGCCAAGATGTGTTATGTTTAATCTTATACTTCCATAACATCGATCCTATAAGATACTTTTCATTTACTATTTTCTCCCAAATATTATCAGGCTCATTCAAAATTTTCCATAGTAATTTCATTTGCAATACTTTGTTCATATCTTCTGCTTTTCTAATTCACGTTCCTCCTAATTTCCTAAGTCTACATATTTTATCCCAACTAATAAGAGGGTGATATCATGGTCCTTTGTTCCAGAAAATAATTTGGTCTAGCTGCTTATGAATACAGGAGGGGAGATAAAACATTGCATAATAAAATTTGATTTGGCATTTAGATTGGCTTTAATTAGTGTAGTTCTCCCTTCTTGGGAAAGGGAAGAAGTTTTCCATTTGTTTAATTGTTGTTTAGATTTAGTGATAACATCTGAGAACACGTTTTTATTAACCCTACCATTAATGATTGGACATCCTAGGTATTTTTTCAGGCAAGATGAGTTTTTGATGCCCAAACAATTCTTAATAAGTCTATTCGTTCTATTATCTACATTCTTTGACGTTTGGAAAGCAGATTTTTGAAGATTAATTTTTTGCCCTGAGATCTTACAATATCCATTCAAAATTTCTAGAACTCTTGAGCCTGCACCCACCGATGCTTTAGCAAACACAATCACATCGTCAACAAAGGCTAGAAACGGAATGATGCTTCCTTGTTTAGATATGGAAAATCCAATAATTTTCTTATTTAAATTACTTCCTCTTTGAATATTTCGTGCAAGAACCTCAACCCCTAAACTAAAGAGCATGGGTGAGATCGGGTCACCTTGTCTCAACCCTCTTTTTGAAAAAATTAGATCCGAAGGATTATCATTTATCAGGATAGAGTATGAGACTGTTGTAATGCATTCCATGATCCATTTAGTAAATTTGTCATTGAAACCGAATTTTTCAAGGACAACCCGGATAAAGTCCTATTCAATTCTATCATAAGCTTTCTTCATATCCAACTTAATAGTCATGTAACCTTCCTTTCCTTTTTTCATTCTAAATCCATGAAAAATCTCATGAGCAATTAAAATATTGTCTTGGATTGTTCTATTCTGAACAAAAGCACTTTGTAGGGGATGAATTTTGGTAGTATAACCTTTAACTTAGACGCAAGGATTTTAGCTATAATTTTGTAAATCGTAGAACACAAACTAATAGGTCTGAAGTCGTTGGTCCATGTTGGATTGTAATTTTTCGGAATTAGCGTAATGAACGTATGGTTAACTTGTTTTAGTAATTTTCTAGAATGGTAAAAGCTTTTAACAGCCCTACAAACATCCTTCCCTACAATATCCCAATGTTTCTGGAAGAAGCTCGCCGACATACCATCAGACCCCGGAGATTTTTCACTACCGATATCAAAAACAACATTTTTTATATCGCCAGGAATTTCCGCCCCTGCGGTTTCCTGCGGCTGCAGCCGACTTTGTTGACTCTTCACCCGTGCTTTACTCTTTTTTTTCCTTAAGCTTCGTCTTTGGCTTTTTTAGCAAGGGTTCTTCATTTCTCCAGCTTTCTCACGTCCTTCTTTCCCTCATTTCCTCTCTTTGATCTTGTGCTTGATTTCCTTTGAGTTTGGAAGAGAAGTGTTGTGTAGTTGATGATGATGAGCATGATGGGTGTGTTGCTGAGCTTGAAAGCCAGTTGAGGTGTTGATTTTGTGATCATTCCTTGGATAGGCCACAACAGTGGTAAGCTTCTTGCTTCTCCTTTCTTCTTCTTTGATTCCATTCTATCTTCCTTAACTTAGGATTAGATGTTCTAGGTGTATATTGATGTTAGAATGTGTATATACATGTATGTGTTTGACTATGGAATGAAGAAGACGTGATTTGATCACGTGAAGAGTGGAAGAAAAGTCGGGAGGCCGGTTACGTTCGGCAGCGTCGCCTCCCCCGCGGGACCTTGTCACCACACCTGCGCCCGGAAGCCACCGCCCCTGCGGCCACGGTCACAGCGGCCGCGCCAGCTTGCCTTCATGCCTGCGCCTGTTGCGTTTCCGCCTCTGCGTCTTTCCGTTCCGCAGGTGCGTCTTGTGCAGGATCTACTTAGAGTAGTATTGATCCTTTTCTTTCCTAGTATGAGCGGGTTAGTAGCATGCTAGGTACGTATATGAGGATAGAATGATGATGATTATGATAGTGATATATGCCGGTTATGGCTTTGAGGTTTAGTTGTTTATCGAGGTTATAAGTTGGATATGATCCTTATGGATCCCTTGGGTCTAGGTGTGACCCCTTGGTTTGATAGGAGATTTGATATCTTTGTATGCCTTGTTTTTAGGCAGTGTTGTCCTCCAGTTTGAAGTGGATCGTGGTTGAGGTTATTCCGAGATTGAGGTAAGTCCATAGGACTTACTTAGCTATCATCCTTATATTGGATGTATGCATGAGTGATGTGTGTTATATGCTTGCTAGCATGTGATGTTATTTATTATCGAGCTATGGTTTAGTGACCGCCCATTGTAGGGCTGTGATAACTTGTCCTGTTATCCCGC
Source organism: Fagopyrum tataricum (assembly GCA_002319775.1). Taxonomy (NCBI): domain Eukaryota; kingdom Viridiplantae; phylum Streptophyta; class Magnoliopsida; order Caryophyllales; family Polygonaceae; genus Fagopyrum; species Fagopyrum tataricum. Next base: position 48,054,647 of record CM008282.1, read on the forward strand.
TGGGAGACAGGGAGGTTCTACGGACAGGCCAGATCTAGAAGTGGGACGGGCACCTACCACTCCCTTCGGGTATACGGGAAAGTGTTACCAGATTACCTCTACATCTGGCAATAGCACCGAGAGGCGAGGATTATATATTCCTCGTGTCACCTATATTCATATACATGTATATACGATTTGAGTGTTGGACTTTATAAAGATAATTAACTGGATAAATGTGTTATAGCATGATGTTGTGTTTATTATTCCTGAAGTGTGTTTGTGCTTTTGCATCTTCTATATATATGTGTATGGTTAGCTAACGGTTTTATATCGTGTTGTAGATCCTTTGCAGGTTAGGAGAGCTGCAGAGTGATCCAGATGAGGTGATCCGCTGAGGGCTCCGTACACTGGGTTATGCGAGGGTTATGGGGTTTGCGTATGTATAGTTTTATGTTGGTTTGTACTCAGCGGTTCTTATGTAAACCTTTTGATATATATATATATATATACAATTTGATGTTTTGGTTTAATCTATCTGTGCCTTGTTGTAAGATCCGGTGAACTTGTTGTCAGGCTAGGGTCAGGATCCATTGTGAGATCCTAGCCTAGTAGCACCTCGAGTCCTACAAATTCGGAGTGTTACAGTACAATCTTGTGTTTACTTTTCTATAATATTTTGTAGATGTTCTGCCAAATTAGTATATGATCCTCAAATTCATTCCAAACGATCACAATATTAACTAGTATAGTATACCATTGTTGCCAAATCTCAAGACCAAGATACACCAAAAGCTTAATCTCAGTACCACAAACCAAGGGCAGTTCAGAGTACAATTCCAAATACTTTAAGCTGCACAAGGAAGCATCAACATATAAACGAAATCTTCATCAAACTAACATAATACATACATCACATTTCAGGATCCATAAGTTACAATACACATTACTACTAAACTTTCTAGATTGATAAGTTCCCATTTAGACCAAGGTAAAGGTAGTAACTGTAATACATCTGTACTTCATCCAAAGCTCAGAAGTACACCCTGAATTGCAGTTTGATCTAGTGCAAAAATAATCCCACCATAGCATTAGAATTCCATTAATAAGAGTGACATGTGAGCAATAAAATAATACATTGTTTGAAATAAAACATAGGTACAATTTGTATATTATTTTTGTTGAGTTAACTCTACCAAGATTCATAAACTTATACCTTAGCATGCACTCCAAAAGTTTGTACTCCATTTCAACCTTTCAGTTCTTCATTGAGGACGTTGTATCATCATCCAACTCCATTGATTTCCTTTTGCTCGAGGTAGAGTTGGTCAACTCATAGTTCTTAACCTCCAAGTTGTTCCACAACATGTTGACTATATTAAAGGACTGGAAAGAGTGTTCAGAAAAGAAATCTTCTTCCTCTTCTTCCACTTCCAATTCATCAATGACCATAAATTCAGCTAAGACCTCCTCCTTGATGAACTCAGGAGTATCATTGTCATTTGGTATCATGAGATCAACAGAAGCAGCATGTGAGATTGCAGCATTCAACAACTCATCACTCTCAAGCAAAGGAGTCAAAGGAGAGGACTCAACAGTATTCACAAATTCCTCTTTGGTCTCATCATCAGGGTCATTATTCTTCACCTGTTCACATCCCAGGATACCAACAGCCACATGAGGAGAATCCTCATCGGGGGGCACCCTAGGATGCACATGTTCAAATTTCTCTTTTAGCTTCTCATTAGAACCATCTTTAGAGTTCTTAAAGCTATTCACTGAGCTATTTGGAGAATGTTCGGACTTGAAGTTGATAGTTATCTCTCCTTTACCTGACAAGTAGGGCCTAAACCCTCCAGTGGCAAGAGGAGGGTCACCACATCCCTTCACATTCTTTCATTTAGTTTTCCAACTTCCATCATTATCTCGTGCTTTCATTTTCCCCCTACCTTTTCTATCACTCATGTTTCTTTTAAAATTAATGCTCACCTTCCTGGAATGGTTTACCCTCAAAAGACACTGATCAAAGGAGTGATTTTCATCACCACAATGGCCACATCGCTTGGAGAAATCTTCAAACCAAACCGGAAATTCACGGAGAACATTAAGCTCATCAGGAATGGGCACTGAGTCATTGGTTATCTTTATCTCATCAACATCAATATTAATGCAAATTCTATTATAACTACCTATCTTGCTATTCATAGAAAATGGATCAAGCTTGAGGAATTTATCAACCATGTTCTCTTCAATAATTGTTTTGATTGCCTCTTTGTTTGCAAACTCTGCTGGAAGCAGAGGAATTCGGACCCAAAGGTCTAGTTCAGTGACATATATTGTCAAGGTGTTAAAATTTCGTTTCCATGGTTTCAAGATCAAGAGATGTCCTAAGACATGATATGGTCTTTGTTCCCATACCATCTTCTTATCAAGAGGGTTTGAAAAGTTAATTTCAAACTAATAATTACCTTTTGGAATCATACTAACTTCACCTTTCACATTTTTCCATTCGGAAATAAGTTTGTTTCTTATCTTAGGGAAGTCAATAGGATCACCAAAAATGTGACCCATCAAGCAAGAATCCTTCAGTTTTTGAAAATCGGTTCTAACCTTAGCAAGCTTGTTTAGGTAGCTTGGGACATCAAGATTGTTCTTGTTGAAAGAGCTAGGGATAGCAGATAGGTACCTCTCCGAGAGCCACCTTCCTTAGCACCAAGTTCTTCATTCTGTTTTTCCACTTTCACATTATCAATTGGACTTGAGCAGACAACTTTTTTAAAAGACCGAGACGAGGAAGCCATTCTCAGCCCAATGAGCAACCCACAAAAAGTGTTAGTCAGAGTAGCAATTTTAGAAAGGAGTTTAGAGAAATAACAAAGATCCAAATAGATAGCAAAGTTCTTGTATAAATAGACGGCACATAGGTTATAGAAGGGGGCATGGCATAAAATAATGCAGCATCTGAATCTAGCTTTCAAGCTTAAGCTATTAGGATACAGTAAGCAATTTTTAAAGAGACGTGAAAGCAATTTAGGGGTGGGCAAAACCAATCCGATCCGTCGATCCGGTCCGAAAAATCCGTTGACCGGATCCGGAAAAACCCGATATTTTAGTATCCGTTTTGATGTCGTTCTAACACATATATGTTTATAATTATGATTATGTCTTTGTTTACATCTTAATAACTTATATATGTACAACTAGGGCTGAGCAAGTTAGGTTCGGTTTACCGAACAGAACCGAAACCGACGATATCGGTCCAGACCGAACCCGAAACCGACAATTTAGGTTCGGTTTTAGGTCCTTGTTTCTGAAAAAATAGGTTTCGGTTCGGTTTCGGTTAAAACCGTAAAACCGACGGTCAAACCGAAAAACCGAATTTTAGTTGAAAAAATAAGATTTAAACTTGATGCTTAAATGAGATTGTTATTTTTCTAGGCTCTAAATCATTATACTAAAATTGTTAAAGATTTAAACTTTATCGTTTTATTGTATTCACAAATTTTATGTTATTGGATTTGGATATTCATATTTTTTTTTATAGTTATCGATATTTTTTTAGGTCCGTTTAGGTCAAAGACCTAAACCGAACCAAAACCGACCCTAATAGGTTCGGTTTTAGGTCCATACCGAAACCGAACCTAATTTTATAGGTTCGGTTTTCAGTCCAAGATTTTGAAAAAATCGGTTTTAGGTTCGGTTCGATTTATTGCGGTTCGGTTCGGTTTTGGACCTATGATCACCCCTATGTACAACTTAGTCTCGACAATGTATTTTATCATAAGTTGATCTCGTTTAAACTTTAAACTAACAAATGTTCATAATAATCTTTTAATACAAGTTGATGTCGTTCTAACATATATATGTTTATAAATATGATTGTGTCTTTGTTTACAACTTAATAAATTATATATGTACAAGTTAATCTCAATAATAATCTTTTATTAGAAATTGGTAAAAGTTAAATATTTAAGCAAAACAATGAATAGATCACGTTAATTTTATTTACAACATACATAAACATATTTTATAAGTATGATCATAATCTGAATTGTTGTTTAATATATATGCTCATATTTTCTCTTAAATATAAGTTTTTCGTTATATAAATAATGATGTTGTGTGTTACAGTATTAAAAATAAGAAAGTATTAAAAATAAGATATGTAATAATATAAGTTTCTTATAATATAGTATAAGTTTGTATAATGATGTTTTAAAAGTCAACTCTTTTAACAATGTTAGACATAAGATATGTGTTAAAGTATTAAAAATAAGTTTTTCAATAATATAAGTAATGATGATTATGATAACTATAACTTTAGTCATTTGTTCTTAGCAAATCAATCTTTTATTACAAGACGTCTCATTTCATGAAACCGTCTATATATGTATGTGTATATAAAATATTTTTGATTTAAAGTATAATTTATTTTCATATTATATTAATTTTGTATTAATATCGTTTTTTCTTGTGCAATTCTTATTCATAATATTTTTAATGAAATTACAATCAACTAGATTTTATTACCTTAAAAATAAGTTAATTGACTTTGATAATATTAATAATAGCATTTTCTATTTATTAATGTTTTCAACACTAAAAAAATTAAATATTTATCAAGATTAAAATTGTTTTTACTTTAGCATGCTCAATCTTTTTTATTTTGTATTTTATGAAGTAGTTATAAAGGGTAAAATTAGATATATCAATTGTTTTAAAAACCTTAATTTTATTTTCTTATCACAATGTGCTTTAATGTTCTTTTTATAATCATATCTATGATTTAGCATTTTTATTTGGATTTTGTTTTGTGTCTTTGAATTGTTTATTTATTTATTTATTACGTTTAGTGTTAAACAAAGTAGGTAATACATGTTCGAATCAAACGGATCTGCTGATCAAACGGATCAGTTGGCTATCCTGATCCGGATAAATTCATTTTCGGATCAAACGGATCAACCGAGTCAAACAAAGTCATTCGGATAAAACGGATTATCCGGATATCCGCGGATAATTATCCGATCCGATCCGGGAAAAAGTGCAGGATATCCGGCCGGATTCAGATCGGGAGTTTTATGAAAATTTCTATTCGGATATCCGGCTATTCGGGTCGGATCGATCCGTTGCCCACCCTAGAAAGCATACCTGTGTAATATGGGTAGGTTAGTAGACATATGATTAAAATGATCTTGAAAAGGATCACATACCATCGATTCACGCCGGCAATAGCCGGCATAGGCAAGGCTTTTGACAAACAAGGAGAGAAGCCCTAAGATTGCTACCAACCATAAGGTCCCTACTCGTACTTGATACGACAGATGAGCGAACATCGTGTACCTCCACCCAAGAGCGAAGTCTGAAATCCAGCTACTCCAGACCTTCCAAACTCTAGCCGCCTCTCGACGAACCCGAGCCCTAACTCCACTATTCCACCACAAAAAGTAAATCCACCAAATATTAGCTATTCCATTATTCCATAGATCCGGCCGAAGCCAAGATTTGTTCTTACACACTCCATGGAACCTGGAAGGAACCAATACGGCGGAAGGATCGACAACTCGATAAATTTTGGGAGCTAGGGTTTTCCTTTCTACATGGTGAAAGAGGGGCACGTGAGAGGATTTAGAAGGCGCGTTCTTTTTCATAGAGACGGTTTATATTTAGTAACAGATGACGCTTCTGTAGCTCTTCTTCCTCTTTTTCTTTTTCTTTTTATTTTAATTTTATTGGACGAAAGTTGTTTAAGTAGCGTTGGGCACAAATTCCGCAAATCCCGGGGTCCGTCCCGGTCCCGTCCCGATCCCGTCCCGATCCCGGTGGTTTTTCATCTAAAAATTTTAAATCCCGTCCCGTCCCACCAAAAATATTGCGGGACGGGATATGGGTCTTACCTTCCTCGTCCCGCAAGGCCCGTCCCGTCCCGCATACATTAAAATTTAAATATAAATTAAATAATTAAATATATAAACCTAAGGTGTAGTGATCATTATGTAAATTTGTAATTATAAATTAACAATTGTCTAAATTCATCTACAAAGGGCAAAGGAAAATTGAACTCAGTTGCGATATTGTTTAAGGAGTAGTGATAATTATGCAATTTTGTTCTTATATGTTTTTTTGGATGTTTAGACTTGTCAAGTTAATTATGTTTTGTAAACCTTGTTGCGACATTATAGTTTGATGTCTTTCGTTTTAATGATATCAATAAATATTTATTTTTTATAAATTGTTAATTTTAAACCGAAAAGCCGAAAATAAATTTTATATAGATCATACGGGATAAGTCCCGTCCCGTAGTATAAAAATATTGTAATTTTTTTGTAAACCTTGTTACGACATTATATTTTGAGTCCTGCCTTCAATTCTAAAATAAACTCTTTAAACCTCAAATTAGACACACTCGTAGTATAAAAATATTGTGATTTTTTTTGAACATAGTAAATGTATTTCATAAATCCAAGCGTTACCAAGGTTCAGATAAAACTCGAAAAAACATAATTAATAACTTCAAAGTTTTTTTTTATTTATCTGGAATTGAATAACGACCCTTGATTTCACACGTACATGAAATAGAAACTCAACTCATTGGTGAAGATTCATCAAAATGATTATGAGATAGAGAGACCAATTCCACAAAATTTTATATTGATGCGGTGGTGAAGTATTTGTGTGGCTGATAACTTATTAAACGCAGTTTTCTTTCACAAATTTTCCACTAGTTTGGATCTAATATACAACATTTAGTCATAATACACATTAATTAGTATGAAAAAGAAATGATTGTGAAAGGAGAAATCTTATAGTAAGAAAAATGAGTAGCAAATTACCAAAGTATTATTTTACAATCAACCATATTCAAATTCTTAATGATATCAGTTGTATTTTTTTTTTTATAAAGCGTCAAAAAATTAAATGCTTTCGAATTCACCTTTTATAATTTTTCGATTTTTCAAATCGAATCGATTAGATTACATAGTTGACCGCAAAGTATTCATAATGTTTTTTTATTGGCAATGCCATAAGAAGGTGTGTGAGTACCAGACGATGATGGAGGTGGGGTATCCTGCAAAGTTTGGAGAGATGCTTAATGCTCGTATTACTACTTTTCATATGCAAGTCTTGTGGTATGATGAAGTGACTCGACAATTTATGCTTGAGAGGAGAATTAGACAAGGGGATCCGCTTTCACTTTATCTTTTTGTCTTGGGTGTTGAACGGCTTATTCATATGATTATGGATATTGTGGATAATGGTGCTTCGAAGCCTATTCATTTGTCTCGTAATGGTCCTTTGTTTTCTCATGTTTTCTTTACTAGATGATACCTCTTTGTTTGTTGAAGCATCAGGTGCTCAATTACATATGATCATGTATTGCCTACGGGAGTTTTTTCAGTTCTCTGGTTTGAAAATTAATTCGTCCAAGTCTGAGATTTATGTATCTCTCAATGTCGGTAGATATATGATTTCTTGACTACAAGCTATTGGTGGGATTGAAGTTACGAAAGATTTGGGTAATTATTTGGGTATGCCGATTCTTCAAGGACGAGTAAAGAAGAACACTTTCTCGCATATTTTGGACAAAATGTATGCTAAGTTGAATGGATGGAAACAAATTGTTTAAGCATGGCAGCTTGGGTTACTTTGACGAAAACGGTCCTCGCTACCATGCCTAATTATTATTTGTCTTCTATGTTACTTCCAAAGGGATTTGTGAGAAAAATGAGAAGTGTTGCCGGAACTTGATTTGGGGCGATACTAGCACGATGCGTACTTTACATACTATCCCTTTAGCAAACCTTTAATTTGTCGTCCGAAAGTGGCTAGTGGGTTAGCTTGAGCTTTACACAAGTGTTGCCGGAATTTTATGTTGGACATAGTTTGTGGGTCAAAGTTTAAAGTGAAAAATACTTAGGACCCGCTGGCCTAATCGACTTAATATAGCCCAGGCCCCTAGCCTAATCGATTTAATAAAGTCCACGATCAATCAAGCCCACTTGATTTACGCAATCTTAGGTCCAATTAAAAATACAAATCTTGTAGTTAGTGAATTTCAAACTCTAGATGACAAGCCTTCTCTCTCACCCTTATACCGGCTGGACTAATTGAACTTGTGTATTCTATTTTTGTTTTTTTGTAATGTTATGCTTAAAAAAAATATTAATACATATTAATACACAATGTTAATACACAATTTCAAATGCACAATGTTAATACACACTTCCGTTGTTTAAACAAGTCTAAGCCCAATCGAGTTACACAATCTCAACCGAGCATGTCCAATCCCGATCGAGTTACACAAGTCCAAGCCCAATCGAATTACACAAGCCAAGTTCCGTCGAGTTACACAAGTTTGGGTCATTTTTCGTAATTATAAACTTAAGCCTTATTTTGTAATTACTCAATTCAGGACACTTTGTAAATTTCCAAAAGATTCGGGTCATTTCTGTAAAAATAAGTCTAGGCCATTTTCTACAATTATTGCATTAAGGGAAAAATATGCAAATTCAGAAATTCGGGACATGCTTGCAATTATAAAGTTTGAGCTATTTTTTGTAATTTATTCAAAGTCGGTCAACATCCCCTTTGACGCGATCTAGGGTTTCGTCTTACCTAAGGAGGCCGGCATGTGTAAGTTTTGGCTTGCGGTTTCCGACGACGAAGACTCTGGCGAGGGTTCTGATCTCCGATTCTAGTCCAGGACGAAGGGAGGCGTCGACACCTCGGTGGCACATGCCCGTTATTCTGTGCATAAGCAGATTTGGTGAGGGTAAAGCGGAAATCGGAGAATCGGGGAATCTGGACGTCGCATATCTAGGGGTTGGGTAGCTCGTGCAAATTAAGACAACAATGGGGTGGATATGGGCGTTCAAGGAGGTAGGTTCCTTTGGTCCTAGCACAGCGAGGGCGGCGGCGTGCTCCTCCTCCGGCGGATACTAGTTCCCGATTCCAATCCGGGAAGAGAGAAGAGGACCAGCGCCGGCGGCCTTGTGCAGGTTTCAGCAGGGCAACAAAAAAGGCAAGAAGGGCGGCCAGTGGCGAGGCGGAAGAGGTGGCGGTTGGACTTGAGCAAGAGAGACCGAGAGAAGTGATTCAAATTCCAAATAGAAGGCTCCAGGTTCGAGGGAGGCGGTGACTCGACATATCGTCTTCCCCGGTGAGTCTCGGGGGTGAAGGCTCGTCGTCTCCAAATCTAGGTCGGGTTTGGCGGATATTGGTGGCGGACCGTCTTCTCCAACGAAGCTCGAGGGTTTCTCCAATCCCCACCGATAACTACTTGAAAATGTCGACGAAAACTGCTTGAAATTGTTGATTGCGGCTATTGTCTTGGGTTTTGTGTAACCAAATCTGAATCTAAATGCATAATTTATAGTCCTTTAATTTTAACTTACTTATCAAATTCCGTTTTTACCCCTTTTATTAATTAATTTTAAAATTAAAAAATACACAGAAAATAGAAGGTCTAGTCTATATTAGCGATACACAAAAAAAACTCCAGTACCCCCAGGAACGGATCCAGGATAAAAATTCCGGGTAGGCTAGATTTGTCTTGGATAATAATTAATATTGAGTAGCGGATGTAAAAAAAATGTATAGATGATTCCTTTTTTTTCCTGTTAGTTGTTGTTTATTTGAAGGTCAAAATTTTCATATTTTAACCTACACATTCTCATAAATATTTTTTAGTTATATATGAATTAAAATACCTAAAATGAATGTACTACCATAATAGCATTATGAACTAAAAAAAAATTCTCAAATATAATAAATATACATCCATAAATCATAATATATAAATAAATCATAATATATAAATGTATATATTCTAAGACAAAAAGATACTATTTAATTTCTATAATTTGTAAAAAAATAAAATTAAACCTCATATAATAAAAATACATTTGTTTCAATCAAATAATATTTTATTAATTAATTCTATGTAATAAATATAAGAATTTTTTATTAAAATTATTATAAATATATAAAGTCCAAAAAGGCAAAAACATCCAACACTATGACTTGAACTCAAGACCCTCTTGGTTATATCCATGAACACATCACCACTAGACCAACACAGCATGAATGTATACTTATCTTTACGTATACTTATTTATTAATATTTTGGGTAGGCTAGAGCAAACCCTAGCCTACCCATCCGTGCGTGAGTACCCCATTCTTTTCCTTCATCTTCTACTTCATTTGTTTGGAAAGGTTTGCTTACATTCTACGAGATGTTATTCCATGTGGGGCTCGGTGGAATCTTGGTGATAGAAAGCATATTCAGTTTTGGGAAGATGTATGGGCGGTGTAAAAGCAGATGTAGAAGATTGCTTTCCATGCAATACCAAATCATCAACGTAACTATGTTGTTGACGACTTTTGGGTCGAAGGTTCTGGTTGGAAATGGAGTTTATTTGTAGATGTTCTCCGTGATTATATCCGATTGAGTTTGGATGGGATGAGGCCTTTAGCAGTGGGTGTAAATTTGGCTATGGATTCAATTCAAACAAACGTTCAGGATACCTACAACTGGTTGTTATCATCTAATGGTGCTTATTCTGTAAAATCATCTTACAATTAACTTAAGGGACGTGAGGAGTATGTTGATATGGATCGACAACTATATAAATGATTTGGAAGTTGCAAACTCAAGAAAGGACCAAGTTTTTATTTGGAAGCTTCTACAGGGTGTATTTTGTCAAATGTTGATCGTATGTATCGTCATCTTACATCTACTTTATGTATGTTGTGTATAATCTCCATAATGAATGTCTTCTGCATTTGTGTTCGGGAGTGTGGAAGGGCCAATACGGTTTGGATGCAGTTGGCTGTTTCTAGGTTTAATTATGTGTTCTTCGGTCAATCATTTCCGTGTTGGCTACGGATTAATATCTTAAACCTACTAATTAAATTCAATGATAATGTGTTAGTGGAAGGATGCTTTGTTAGTAGCAATATTATGGTTGATTTGGAAATGACAGATGACTATGTTCATCAAGCTTTGGATCGGGGAGGTGATCGATCGACATAGGTTCATCATACAACAAGCAAAAGCTCATTACCATGCATGGTCTATGCGACAACAAGGTGGTAGCCAATAAGGAAAAGCCATGTGCCCATTCAGAGAAGCCTCTTCATGGTATATGAAGATTAATACGGATGTACCGATACGTAGTGACGGTTTGGCTATTGCAACAGGTGTCATTATGGATAGTTTAGGGGCATGGCAACATGGTTTTGTGGCTAATCTAGGTCATCGATTGGTTATTTTGAAAACAGATTTTTAATTGGCGATTGATCTCATCCGTAAGGAACTTGCACAATGTCACCTCCTTACTAGTTTGATACTTGAGTGTCAAGACTAAAGAAATTGAACTATCCGGTTACGACATGCCTATCGCAAGACGAATGTTGTTTCGAATTATTTAGATAGTATTGTTTTTTCTTATGACTTGAGCTTAAGTGTATTGTTTGTCACACCAGAGGGTTGTGAATGGTTTTATTTTACATGATGTAAGGGGTCAGACTATCCTAAGAGATAATCACTTAGTCTCTTTTAATATATTTTAAGTGCGGCTATATGCGTGAAGGACATTTTCCCTCGTTCCTACGAAAAAAAAGAGCACTACTTAAGGAACTCTTCTATTTCAAAAATACATAGAATACTTTTATACATTTTTTTAGTTTTTTTTGTTTGATCAAATATTGTGTCAAGACTAGTTTCTTTGTTCATAGAACTTTTTACTAGAATTGATTATTAGTGTGAAACCAAATTAGTACGATAGAAATCAACCCATAATGAATATGTTTTTTCTAGAATTAAATGGTTTGGATTTAGTTCAGTTTCTCTTATCCGTCTGAATTTATGACTAACCTTATTTAGTAATAATTAGTACATATAGAACTGAGAGTGAAAAAAGAGGACCGCGAAAACAAAACTATAATAAGTGAATCAGAGACATCCTACAGAAAATTTAGTCACTTCTAGTCCAAAATGTATCGTATGAGATCAAAATCGTTCATGGTAAACTCTCTATCCATCAAGAGCATGTTCGGTGCTCCAACAAAGCAACGAAAGTATAATCATTTGCTTTTCTAAACAAAGCTTGATATAAAATTTATCCGATCGAATAGTCCCGATCACCATCAAAATGTGTCACATATTAGGATAAATTAGAAACCAAAAACCGTTTAATTTTTAAAAAAATAAATAAAGCGGAACCCAAAAGGCCGTCCGAAGCACAAATCGGGAGGCCTAGCTAAATTCCGGTTTGACCCAAAACGTGATTTTGTCATACCTAAATCCGAATTTACTTCTAATATTAAGTTTTATTTCCCCTTTTATTAAAATATTTTATTAATTTTATGTATGTTGTTAGATCTGCATTGTCCAAGTTATTAGGCCGATATAATTAAAAAAAATTATGCACTTTTTAATTTTTATTTTAAGCAACTAAACTTTTTTTTTGAGATAACTTAACCAATTAAACTTAAATGGTATTTTAAGTTCTTTTGATATTCGAGCAACATATTTAAAAAAAAATATCAAACCGCTCAAAAGGCCCTTTCTTGCACCAAAATCTACCAGTCGAAAGATGAAACAAAAATTAGTGCATTTACAGATTTACTTACCTATGTGATAGCTGTTTTTCATGCTTCTCCAAAACTCGTAGGTTTCTCTTATTAAAATTTGCTGAGAAAATTGGCTAAAGAGGACATTTTTATTTATTATAAAAAGTTTAAAATAACTAAGATACAACTTATCTAATTAATTTTAAGGTGGGTGAGTGTGGGATAACAATATCAATCACAACTTATAGTTATCCTATTAACTGAACAACACGCAAAGTTAAAATATGATAAAATAAGATTGAAGTTTAGGTGATGCTCCTGTTACGAGTTCGGGTGAAGATAGTAAAAATCGTTACCTGACCCACCAACCGACTCGAGATTCACCCGTCACTTAAAAACCAAAATCTACTCTCTTTCTAAACTAAGCCCTAGGTTAGAGTGATACAACCACTCATCACCGATCCATTGTCATTCCTAGGTTAGAATGTACGTAGAATTTAAAACTTCGGCTCGATAATATTGTTCTTAATACAATTGGCCGATTATGACCCATTTAGATATAGTTAAAATCAAACTAAACTCGATTTTTTAGAGTGGAGTTCGGATGAAGTTAGGAAAAGAAAAAAACATTATCACCTAGATTTAAGTGAATTTTTACCATTAAGGTTGTGTTTTATATCAAGTTATATGGGTTAATTTAGATTAATTTGAAAGAGATTATTTATTAAGTGTTTGACATTAGATGAAGATTATAGATTGATTATTAAAATGGATTATATGAGTATAATAATCCTCTCACTCAAGGTCGTGTAGAATTATTCATTATAATCTCTATTTATATTATTCTTCTAAAAAATATTTAAATTTGATATCAAACACAACTCAAGTTATGTAATCGAGTGGTTTGATTAAATTTATTTGTTTTCCAAATCTTTGAACATTTTCAATTATTTATAACTTTAATTGTTTCCAAATATTTTCGTATGATCGTTGAACTTCATCTAGATTAATTTTAGAAAAATAAACCTTTTTCTTACGATAATGAAAATCTTACGTATCTGATATCACTTTCTCTTGTCGTGTAATATTGGGAAATGCGAAAGCCAAATAAATAAAAAAAAGCACACGTGCATCCTTTATCGTTTGTGGCCATACATTTGATACAACTATACAACTAGGAGTGGACAATCAAAGCACTTACAGCCCCCTCTAATTCTTGTTTCGATTTTCTCCTTTTATTTTATATTTGACCCCTATAATATTACCTTCTTGGGATTAATCCTTGTTGATAATTCACCTAGAACCAAGTCGTCGGAATCACTCACCCGAACCAAGATCTATTGAACACGAACCTTTGAGATCCCATACCACCAACAAAGATGTAAACCCATATCCGATCCGATCCGATCCACTACTGACTATCCGTTGGGATATTAAAATGTAGGGGAGACAAGAATAGAGAGAAAGATGCATCCAAATGCGAAGATATATACTTTTTTCATCGAAAAAGCTTATGTAATTGTTTTTTCTATGTAATATTTGATTGTGCTTATATATGTATGCTACTGACTATCGTAATTAATAAATAGTGGTTTAGTGGATAAATGATACATCTACTTCCAGGAAAGTATCCATTTATGTACGTATGATTAATAAAGCAAGTGCCTAAATTGATTAATTAATGTGATACGTTAATGGTCGACTAATTCTCCACTAATTAACTTGCCTCCCATTAGTATAAATGAAATTACTAATTAAAGAATTTCCACGTTCTCAAATCATTCCAAACTGACCTAATTTTTTCCATCCAAAAAAGTCGACCTAATTTGTTAAGGTAAAATGACAGAAAACACTTGTTAAATATGGCAATTTTGACAAATTACATGTTAAAATAGAATTTAAATAAGTATTACAAAAGTGATCGATACGTATGTATATTAGCACGTCTGCACGAGTGTCTGACCACTTTATTGTAACATAGATTTTAAACTAAACCAACTCTTATATTTATTTTAGTTGTCTTCTTGGTGAACGAAATGCCGTAATTAGGTTTAGATTAATAAGCTCTGAAATAAAAATAATCAACTAGTTAATTATGTGTATGAGCTCTATTCTAAAGTGAAAATAATATTTACTCATATTAGCTCAAAATAAATATCGTTCAAGCCGTTAAATGATCAGGTGATTGCGCATTTTAGGATTTGAACAAAGCTATATAGGGATTGCGGAGTAAAATTGTCCCTTCAAATAAAACTTGAAATCTATTATAATTTTTACTTTAAGAGTCACGTGCATAATTGATTTCAACGTTGACACAACAACACCTTCTAGTCTTCTTCTCCACGAAACAACTGACGATTGCGCCTGCTCCTGCTCCCCTGGTCCTAGTGTGTAGCAACAACAAGGTTAGAGGCTGGAAGTTCTCCTTCTCCTAGGCTTGTACCGATCGAGGCTGGTGAGCGTGATCGGGAGCCTGACGACGTGCCCAAAACTGGCTTCCTCTTGTCTTCTGGTATGCAGTACTGGGTCGAGGAAATCGTATCCTCCTCATGAGTTTTGTTAACCATCACAGGAAATCATAGAGTGTGTTGTGTGTTATCCATGGGAATCGGACCTAGGACCAAGTGGTCAAGGACTATAGCAAAATCCGCTACTAGGGAGAGTCGAACTCGGTGTCTTGGGACATGGGCAGGTGTTCCAATTTTGATTTTTGTAACTTGCGAGGATCAAACTAGTGACCTTGTGTATACCTTATAGTTAGAAAAATCAGGGTATAGTAGTCATCTTTGGAGGCATATTGCAATACGTTAAAATTATCTTTTACCGTTAAATATTTGATATGTTGTAGATATAAGTATGTAGTTTATTGTATCAAAATTTGGGAATGATCCAACGTTTAGATTTGAAATTATGATGTTGTGAAGTAGGGTATCTAGTCCAGTTTTGAAACTTGGAGGAATTTTGGCTAAGTATGGAATTAAGTATTCATGTAGGTGACTTTGGATTTTTGTGTAGATCTTTTGGATAAGTTTTTATGGATTTTGATCATCCTAGCTAATAGTAGTCATGGCATAGTACGTTTCTTTAAAAAAAATTCAGAAATTTTAGGATTTAGTAGAAGTGCTTTATCGTATGCCAAAGTAAGGCACTTGATTGATTTCCAATATAAGTGTGATTTAAGGTTTTGGACTTAGAATCTAAGCTTGAGTGAAATCTCGAACTTGATTGATTTCCAATATAAGTGTGAAGTAGGGTATCTAGTGTAGTTTTTGAACTTCGAGGAATTTTGGCTAAGTATGGAATTAAGTTTTCATGTAGGTGACTTTGGATTTTTGTGTAGATCTTTTAGATAAGTTTTTATGGATTTTGATCATCCTAGCTAAGAGTAGTCATGGCATAGTACGTTTCTAAAATTTTCTCAGAATTTTTGGGATTTAGTAGAAGTGTTTATCGTACGCCAAAGTAAGGCACTTGATCGATTTCCAATAGAAGTGTGATTTAAGGTTTTGGACTTAGAATCTAAGTTAGGTGCAATTTGATCATTTTCATAAAAGTTGGGTTTTTTAATTATTTCTTTATTAAAACCTCAAAGGTAGTCTAGAACCCTTCTAGAAGCTTCATATATTATAGAATTATGTTGTTAAGACATCTTCCGTCTTGATCAGGTTGTTGAGATCATTTATGTACGGATCGAGTTTTAGCGAGTTTGGATATCAGACCAGTTCAGGTAAGTCTTATAGACTTGCTTAGCTAACGATATTTATATGAGAGTATATTATAGTAGTGGTGCATGTTGGATGTTTATGAGTATAACTTGAGTAGGACAACGTTACGGTATAAGTAGACCCAAGTGTATGAGAACGGGTCCTGGCATCACTGCCCAGCGCTGTCAAGTTACTAAGAGGCTCTCTGCGACCAATCCATACCGGTAAATGATGAGATATATGCTTTGGATCCACTCCGGTTGGTTGGTTCATTGCCCAACACTCTCTTATTTCTTAAACCAACTAAAAATAAATATTATGGGGCCCTAAAAAATTGAGAGTATGTGCTGTTAGGCCGAATGACTCATCTTGTTTGACGGGCCTGAAAGTACACACTGAGGCCGGAACTTGGACAAGGGTAACACCGGTGGGTTGGGGTCAATCAGACAAGGACCGGAACTTAAAGACATAGAGTGAGGAAGAGCGATTGAGAGAGGAAAACTGAACTTAAGAAATTAAGGCTTGTAACGAAGAGCGAGGAAGATTGTTGGGAGTCGAAAATATCTCGTGTAATCATACAAAAATTGAAAAGGCGGAAAAGATCGAGAATAAGGGACGACGTACGGTACGTAGACCTTCATTTGGAAACTATAGGAGGTGGTTTCGGATAGTTTTCATATCAATTCAAATCCTAACGGATTTTTAAGGAAACCAACCTTAACCCTAACTAAAAATCTTTAGACCTAAAACAGATCATAATGTGCTAGGGTTGGGTCAGACTACCCAAGTGTTTTCAAAATGGTCCAGACCAAAATTGGAATAAGGTTAACCCTACTCAATTACTCATGCAGTTATGGATGATCAAACATTGAATATGTCATGCATATTAGCCACAAATATGTTTGCTAACGAGTCGGTCATTTTCGAGTCGTTCTCAATGTGTCCAAATTGCTTAATGTCAAGGGCAAATTCCAATCCACATACATGCAAGTGATATAACTATTTAAGAACGTTCATAATCAACCCCTGTCAACAATATATTTCAGTTGAGTAATTCATTATTAATAATAAAATCGTTATATAATTTATTCATCTCATAAATTTTAATTTTTTTAATATTTCGTTCACATTTGTAAGTACTTTTATAATAATATATTGTATCATTATTATTCGTAATGATTTGGTAGAGTTAGGGTGTGCTCAGTTAGAGTAGGTTCACCCGTTGAGTTAAAAAAATCAAATGTTTAGGTTAAATGTCATTGGGTCAAATACTATTCATTGTTACTAGGTATAGTCTTCCACCCATTTTTATTTATTAACCAGTTAAGTTCAATGTGATTTTATTTATTTATTATTTTTGTGATATAATTTGAGGTTGTTTCAAAAAAAATCACCTTTTATTTTTTATAAACAAATAAAAAATAAATAAAATATAAAAACTTAAAACTTAAAATGAGGTGCTTGTATGAACAATTTTAAAAATTGTTTACTAAAATAAAATTATAACTATATATTTTAAAAGTAATGATAAAGTACTATTTTTAAATTGATAAAGTATGTATATTTTCTTTAGCTATTTTATAGAATATACATTATTTTAATGAAAATATAATAAATTAGGACCGCACATATTAATATAATATTGTTGTTAACCGGTTAAGAAATGTCACATTAAAAATGTCAAAATTCTAATCATTGAAATTTTCAAAGTCACCAAATGTCAAATAAAAGTCGGTTAGAACGTGTTCTAGGGGCGGAGATCGTTTATCATTGGATGTCGCCATATCAGTTATGTGATAAACGTCTAAAATCAAACGGATGAAGTTGTTCTTATAACCGAAGAGACGCTTGTTAACGAATAGTCGTATTCGAATGAGGTTATTCCTCAACGTGTCCTAATTGCTTCAAGCAAATGGCTAATTCTTGTCCACATACATGCATATATACATTTATTATGATTTATGATGTAGACGATTACGGTTGTTACCGCTATAGTTATGAGATTCGTCTGAAAATCTCGAATTTATCGGAGCACAAGATTAAAATAAAGTTTATTTTTAGCTAAAACTAAAATTTATTGGATAACTTGTATATTTAGTTGATTGATGAGATTTTTTTGGTTTTTAAAGTTTAATGGGTTTTAAAAAGCGAAACTTATTGTAGATGATTTAAGTAAAAAAAATAATTAAAAACTTATTTTTTTTATTACAAAGTATTTTGTATAAAGTTGATGGGTATTTGAATTGAAGATAATTTAAGTGAAAAATTAACCAAAATAAATTATTATTATTATTGTTGATTAAGTATTTTTAAAATTATTTATAGTATATCATTCAATAAAATACTATAATATTTATAAACTTTCTCTCCGTAGCTTATAAAATTATAATAACTCAAGCTCTCATAAGTTAGCATGATTTGGTAAGCCTTGTCTCCTAAACACCCAACCTCTAAGGCTCTAAGATCTAGTTTAGACATTAAGGCATAACTTTCACAAGTTGATAAACTCTCGTAACCTTCTAAGATAGCTTTCCAACGGACCCATGATGATTAAGTTAACATAATGTAGTAGTATGGTAAGTGATTGATTCATAAGCAAAGATTTAAAAATATATTTCGATAGTTGTGTATCAGTATTGTATTCGGTCAAATAAATGGAGGTAGTGCACTCGCATTGCGAGTGCGTACGAGCATATATGCACCGGGAATGCGTCTGAGAGAAGAAGAAAAAAAATTTCATGTGCACTCGTATATCGTCCGTGCTAATTGTTTCGTAAATTTTCACCTAACCAAATCACATCACTCTGGTCTATTTAGCGTTAATTTTAATTATTACATAAAGTTTTTTTTCATGGTTTATTTTCAAATCAAGGTTCTTAATCTAGCTTCCAAGAGTATAGATTAGAAAAAAGCATTAATAATATTAATTGTATTAGCCGAATTTCCGACGCTTCTAGTTTAGGATAGTTGATTCATTTGGGTCGTGATGGTTTATTTTTAGAAAATTTATTTTAGGGCCTGTTTATTAAGGTTTTTTTTATTTGTTTCAATTTAGTTTATAAATTTTGTGGGTGTTTACTTAGAATGTGTTTAATTCTCCACGTGTTTACTTAAGGGCACGTTTGCTTGCAGATTGATTTATTTTCGAGTTTATAAATCAAATGAGTTTATACGAATTTAGAGTTTATTTTTGGGTTTATTTCACAATGGTTATATATATATATATATATAAATAAGGTTGTTTACCTTGTGATTTATTTTTTGGGTTTATTTTTGTTCAAAATTCACATATGCCCCTAAAAAAATCGAAGAATGACTGGAAATACATAGAGATGAACAAAGAACATCGGGTTGGAAAAGCACAAGACTAAAATCGGGTTTTAAACAAAAATAAACTCATCCAAGCAAAATTAACCTTGATTACATAAGTTTATTTTTGAGTGATTTATAAACCCGAATAAACTCATAGAAAATTAAACCAATCTCCAAGTAAACACGCACAAAAATTAAACTCATGGTTTATAAACTAAATGAAACAAATATAAACTACAAGTAAACAAGCCCTAAGTTATAAACCACTCAAAAATAAAATTTTCAAACCAAGATTAATTTTTACTTGGATGAGTTTATTTTTATTTAATACATTTGTATTTTTCCATCCCGATATTTTATTTTCATCCGTATGTATTCAGCATTATTTTTTAAAATTATTCTAAGGACATAAGTATTTTTGAAATAAAATAAACTACAACTAACAACCTGATTTATTTACATAAATTTATTTAGAAATAAACTATAAACTCGTTAATTTATAAATTCAATAAAAAAAACAAAAAGTAACAAAACAGGACTTTAGTTACCTTTGATATATTACTATATTAGAGGTTTTGTGGAGACTTGTTTTGATTAGGCTTGGGTTCTTACTTTTGGACCAAATATCACTAGCCCCATTTGCAATCCAATTGTAACTTGGGCTTGATTATGGTGGGGTAAAATTCCCCACTCCCGACTTCATCAGATGTCTTGGAGCAAATTATGATTTACACATCTGAACTTTAGCCAAGTTACAACACATTTGTGTAAATAGCAAATTATTATTGTTTTTTTCTTTTTTCTTTTTTCTTTTTTTTTGAAGAGTTAAAGTAGATCACACGGTTCAATCGGCTTTACCGATCTACATCCGGATCGGATAATTAGATCGTGGCCTATTGGTGGGGATACCCTTTCAATACCAGCTTCTCCATACATGCTGCTAGGAGGATTCGAACTCGAATCCTCGAATCCTCCTGGCAACCAGCTGTCGGTTCATTCAATTATATATATATATATATATATATATATATATATATATATATATATATATATATATATATATATATATATATATATATATATATATATATATATATATATATATACTTGACATGATCTAACTCAAACTTAATTAGCCAAAAAAAAAAAATTTGTTCAAGTTATGGATGATTTTTATAAGTTTTCTTTTAATAATGAATATAAAGCATGTACTTTTTCTAATAATTAATCAGAATAAAATATCTAGGTTAAATTATGGTTTTCAATAATTATAAGAAAAAGCGGAAAATTATTTTTGTACATACATCTAACTTCACGTACTCAACTTCAGTTACCTAACCTCGATTATTCAATTTTAATTATCAATTTCTTTTACCAAAATCTTAATTATCCAATTCAATTATCCAATTTTAATTACCCGATTCTACTTATCTCATTCCAAATATTCAATTTCAGTTACACAGTTATGATTATCCAATTTTAGTTATTTAATGTTGGTTACCCTAACTCAGAAGTCCGTACAAGGCAGAGATGTATTAAGCTAGTTCAAACCTAACTCAGAAGTCCGAACGTATGGTCCTGAGAGTGGGGCCTTGAATACTTAAGAATATATAAATAAATAAAATAGAGTGGTGTGGCAGAGAGCCAGCAACAACGTCACAACCTTAATCATCTTCTTGTCAGAAGTGGGACTCGGTTGCTTTGCATTCAAATTGTCGACGTAATACGTAGATAATGAACAAATTCGGTCCGGTCCGACCGCACCTCAAAAAATTTAAAACATAGGCATGAGTAAGTAGTTTGATCCGTTCGAGTCAGGCATGGTCCGGCCCTGATGTTTACGGGACGTGATATATAATAATAATAATAATAATATATAATTCAAAATTCCTTGAAAAAACAATAAATTCTTGTTGTAGGAGAGGAATTTTGATACTACTATTAAATTTAAACTCGATCTAAGTCCTAAGTCTAAAAGAGGAATTTTGATACATGTCTTAAGCACGGACTAGTCGGCCCACCAACCTGTCTGTGATTATACGTGGATGGGCACGGGCCGTGCTTGTGACCCGTACAAGACGGCCCGGGATGACCTGACCTAGGCACTTCAGGCAAGAATTTAAATTTACACGGCCCGAGCCCGGAATTGTTCACGTCTAGTCATAAGCTAACCTAACGTACAATTCGAATTCGTAAGAAACGAGCCGTAATTCCTCTCGAAAGTGGGACCATAATTTCATTATTTTCATATATCTTCATTAAAAAAATTTTCTGATCGTTGCATACTTAGTGCGCCGTTTGGTTGTAGTGATGAAATGAAAACGGAATAGAATTGGTTAAGGAGAAGTAAAATAAATGAAAATAAAAATGATTAGATTACAAACATAATTTTTAATTAATCTAAATCATTTCGTTATCGGAAATCATTGTTAACGCTTCCAAACAAGTCCTTAGTATACATTGTAAAATTAGATAGCATACTTTTTATCAACACAAAGTCATCATAACCAATATTATTCGGAAACTAAAGCGATCCGGTCTTAAATAATTAGACAATTCGAGTACAATGATCGGTTGACTAATATCCGACCCGACCAGAAGATTCTCAAATAGTATGGTAGCTTTCCAAAGATTACTTTTATCTTATTACATGAATACTTCAACAATAAATGACCAAATTGTGAATGATACATATGATCATAACAAGTGATAGCTATGACTTTATGTGTGAATGTCTTCATAGAAGTGTTTCTTGAATTTGTCCACATGAGCCACTTGCAAGCACAAAACAACCACAATGGACCCATCCTTTTTCAAGCTAGGTAAAACAAGCGAGGACCCATCAAGATCGCGAGCTATTGGCATAAAGTCGATGTGGTTTCCCCACCCAAAATCCAAATCATGGTAATTAGGCAATGTCAACCAACTTATCACTCTCAAATTAGGGTTTCCATGGTAGGGTTTGTCCTTTTTAGTGGTATTTGATACTCTCCTATCTTGTCCATAAAAGGACAAGTCTTCTTTTCTCTCCAATATATCCATGTTGGACCAAATGTAGTCTTCATCAAGCTTATTAGTTGCTTCTCTTATCTTTCCACATGCAAACCCTAGCGGGTTCGAGATGAGTTCTCCAGCTCGACTCACTGCCCTCATGATAATAACCGTGTTACCTGTGGAGATCGGTAAAATGTGAATATTTCATTGATTGTATATATATATATATATATAATAGATAATATCTACAATATCTAATGTTACCAAAGTAAGTTTGTGGTAAATCAATGGTGTGAATTCGTCGGCGTGCATCAACTGCAATGGATATTGAGGTTTCTTGCTCGTTCTCGAGTTCTCTAGCTTTACACAAACACCTCCAAATGTGAGCTGCAACCACTTCATAACGACTGAAACCCCGAGAAACGCAGTCACCATTTTCGGTTAGGGTGGGAGATGCAGCCTTCTTGAGTTCATCTAGTTGTGTCTTTGTTAATGGCAATGCTATCTTGACGGTCTCCTTCTTCCGTTCTTCTACGCTGTCTTGTTTGCCCAACAACAACGGCGGATCTTTGAACTCGGCGTGATCAGAGAAGCTTAGTTTCCGGTCACTATTATTCCTCTCTTTTTGTTTGAAGATTGTTCGATCAAGGTAGGGAACCTCCTTCATTGGCTCTCCACGAGCAAGTCTAGATTTATTGGATATGTAAAGTGTCACCTTCTTAATTAGGGAAATTAAGTAAAAAGAATTTCTATCACAGGGTTACGCGATTTAAAGAATAACACGATACTAAAGGAAGTGACTAGACTGGTATATAAGATCGGTCAACTCGGTATTTTCAAGATTTATGTAATGTGCTCAAACCTGCATCTGCATGCATGTTCGTTCACACGTACGTACCTAGCCCATTCAGAGAAGAAGTGAAAGGCACTCTGGCCATCAACCACAGCATGAGAGGTAGAAATCCCCAACGTCACCCCACCACACTTAAACCTCGTCACCTGCACGGCCAACAACGGTGTCTCCTCCACCGGACACCGCTCATTATCCACCTCCGGCACCAACCGCCCAAGCTTCACCGAATCGAAGTCCCGAAAATAACTCATATCCCCGTCACACTCGGCTTCCACCACCTCCGCTCCCTTCCCATTACAATCTATCTCCAACCGGTGACCGCCCTCGAGCCACCTCAGCCGCCCGGCAAATGGGCTGAATTGGGCTAAGGCCTGGCCCAGTGAGCCCTTGAGATTTTCAACCTTGGATGACCATTCTTGGGAGTCTGGCTTGTAGAAGTATATGATCCTGGCGTTTAGGACGCCAAAGATCTGATCCCAAGCCGTCATGTACAACGGGCCTTCGTACGCCGGAGCACCATCGGGCTTCACCGTGTGAGTCCCGACGATGGTAATGTTTGTTGCAGCCATTTTATTAGTTGAAGAAATGGAGATAGGAATATGTATATATACAATATGATTGAAGATGACCAATCATACTTATAAAGTTTTGTTAGGCTTTTCACCTAACAAAACCTTATGTATACCGTACTCTTCTTTGTTCTTGTGTGGACAGTTTGGTTTACTCTTTACATTTGTAACGGACTAGTAGTTTGTGGCTTTGAGTAAGTAGGTTTGTTGAGATGTTTCGATTGTTCTACATCGGTAACATATATTATATGATAACGTTAGGTTTTGAAAACCCGCACAAATGGTGGAAGAACCACGTATAAAAGTGATTTTATCATGTTTTTTATTTATTTATTTTTATGGATAACACAAGCATTTATGATGGAATAAGAAGATTAGGCATAATCAAATATTATCCAATAATAGTATCGGTTATAATAGTATATACGTGTAGCATATAAATCTAAAGATCACACTCTTATTCCCAGTTGATTTAGCATGGAAGCTCGTGGGATTTATGGCCGTAGGTTCATCTGACGTGCCGTTGTCCGTGAATCTATAGTTCCACAATAAAAAAATCTTCTATCTCGGAGCAACCTAGCCAGCTGGCGTTACGTTCAGAGCAACCTACCCAGCTGCCTGTAAGTTCATTTACTTGCTTATTTATATTTTTAAAAAAAAAGATATTTGTAATATAGATTGTTCTTATATATTTATAAAGAAAAATATATTTGAGATCGGCCCTACAACCAAGCTAGCCAAAAATTCAAAAATATTCGATAACCGAGACAACTTGACAATGAAAAAAAAAAAGTGTATTCGATCGACCTAATTCAAACAAAATTAGTTAAATATATGTATATAAAAACAAAAATTGAACTAGGAAACAAACATTAGGTCAAAAGAACGAAGGTCTCCCTACCTTCGCCTCTGTCCGAATAAACCAACCAGAGTGGATCCGATGCATCTCACTATATATCGGTATGGACTGCTCGCATAGAGCCTCCCATTAAACTGACAGCGTTGGGCAGTGATGCCACGGCCCGTTCTCATACATTTGGGTCTACTTATACCGTAACGTTGTCTTACTCAAGTTTTAATTGTAAACACACAACATTCACCACTACAATAATACACACCCATATATGTATCATTAACTAAGCAAGTCCATAAGACTTACCTGAACAGATCGACGTCTGGCCATTATTTGTTAGCGTCTACTCGTGCAAACACTATCAACTACCTGATCAAGAAAGAACGTCTTAGAACCATCATTATAAAGCTTACAAAACTTCTAGTAGGTTCCTAGACTAGTGAATAAGTTTTCGGGATAAAAGATTGAGAAACCCTAACTTTTGCGGAAATTACCAAAACACTCCTAATTTTCCTAAAATTCCGAAAAGTGCCCAAAACGGGTTTAAGACCCTCACTATCGTCAAACAACATCTCACAAACCCTAAAAGATCCATAACGGGTTTGAGGTATACTCAAACTTCCACCCTAAGTCAAAAAATCTTAAATTACACTTCTTTGAGAAATCGATCAAGTGCCCTACTTTGGCCTATCATAAAATACTTCTACTAAATTCCTAAAATTTTGAGAAAAATCTTAAACGTACTATATCATGTCTACTCCTAGCTAGGATATCAAAACCAGAAAAACTTATCCAAAAAATCTACACAAAAATATAAAGTTGCCTACATGAACCCTTAATTATATACTTAGCCAAAATCCTACAAGTTCCAAAACTGCACTAGTTACCCTACTTCACAGCATCAGAATTTCAAATCCAACCGTTGGATCATTCCCAAATTTGAACACAACAAACTACATTCTTCCATATACAACTAAAAATTCAACGGTAAACGATAATTCAAAGATATCGAAATATATTTCATAAGTTAGCTACTCCACACAAATTTCCGGACAAAACTAAGGTATAACACCCGATCCTGAGTTCGATCCTTGCTGCACACAAAATTTCCGATTTAACCAATACCTAACATCCTGAGTTCTATTCTCACTGGTGACAAATTTGGGAATATCCTAAGTTAACACACCTTGGGTTCGAAACCCGTGGACTACACTAATCTCGGCTAGCCTATGATCCTACGTGCATAGCTACAGGTTCGAAGAGAAGAAGGAAGAGTGGAAGGAGGCTCAACTCGTCCCACGTACGCTACAGCAAGGAAAGAAGGTTGGTTCGTCTTCTCTGCAGTCCCGAAGGTGACAAGGGTTCGACGGCTCTGAAGCTATTGTTCGACTGGAACCAGTACACAGGAGGTTTCCATGGTCAAAATCCCAGTGATCGAAGAAGCTAAAAGGGACGAGAGGGCGAGACTCGTACCTCTCTATGTTGTGATATTCCAGAAACCGGCGGGTGGTTCGGTCCGGCTTGGGCAGGTTCGGGGATCTACTGTAGTAACACAACACCGATCAACTTCCAGTCCGTGAAGAGAAGAGAAGCGAAGCGAGACGCGAAGAGAGGAAAAGGCCAAGACTCACCAGTTCCGATTGACGAGGGAATGAGCGGAGTTAGACGTTCTTGCAGTCGCTTCCGTTCACGAGGAGGAGCAGAGGAAATTTGTTCGGCAACATACGGGCGAAGAAGTTGGGAGTGCTGGTTTTCCCATCCTAACGGCCAAGGAAAGAAGGAGATAAAGCAAATAGGCAAACGGCCCAAGAGAAAGGAGATAAGGCAGATGGGCTGACAGGCCGGTAAGTAGAAGAATGGCCCAATCTGTAGAATAGAAGGAGTAAGAAGGCAGAGCTGGGCCGGCATTTTAATGGGCTAGTGCAAGGAGGAGCTGGCCCAGGTAGTTGGAATGATAATTTAAACCGATTACACTTAAATCCGGTAACTCGATCGGATTTTTCGGAATAAAAATTCTGGGTATTACAAGATATATAATTTTTTTTAACCGATTCTAGAAAATAAATATTAAAAATAATTTAAATAGGTAATTACAAAATAATTTTATAACATTAAATTTTAAACTTGACACATCACCCCTTAAATTACTCCTAGATTGACACGACATAACTTATTTTATTATTAATATTTATATAGAAAATAGATTATAAAATTCAATCACCCATAATTATTTTCTAGTGAAATATTATATTATTTTACCAATATATTCCTAATCAACCAATTTAAAAAATGAGTACTTTTGTCATTCTTTTTAAAACATCTTTTATATTTTCATATCATTTTAGTAAATAATTTGAATAACTTTATTTTTTTTATAAATACCTCATTTTTAAAAAATAATATAACTATTTTTGTTTGTTTATAAAAAAATAATTGTGTTTTTTTCACCCGCAAAATCATTAAAATTATATAACTTCACATAAATAAATAAATAAATAAATAAATGAAATCACATTGATTTTAACCAATTAAGAACAAAAACGGATGAAACACATGCCCAGTGACAATTATATCTGATCCAATTAACATTTAAACTTACGAGTTTTAACAATTTTTATTTTTAATGGGTGAACTTGTCTTATTGTTAGTGTCGACGGAGGTGGAGGCAGGTTTGCAATGTTGACATATATACTTGCCTTGCTCATTATTTTCGTTGATGCGGGAATAAACCACTAGAAGAACGGGTGGCAAATACCTTTAGGAAGTTGTTGAGTTCTCCCAAGTCGGTCATGACAAACTCAAAGAGTAGGGAAGTCATGATACCGCCGAGTGTGGCAATGGAGGAGGTGGACGGAAAGATGCCATCCGTAGGACAAGGGGTAAGCATCTCACGACGGACGCCATCTAAAAATTGAGTTGTCGGACTCCCTAATATATCTCAACATTGCAAGTGTGAAAAAATTCATCGGAGTAGCATTATGGACAAAAATGATGATACAAATTTTATTTGATCCGCATTTCTTGTTAACAAATTATCTTTGATTACTCAATATACTTTTAGTTTTAATGTTTTTTAAGTTACAAAAACAAGAGACCAACTACAATAATCCCTCTTAGAATATATCATTTAAGCACATACTTTATCTTACTAAAATTGAATTTATAATTTTGTGTAGGTTAAAAAAAAGATTGTTAAATTTCATCTCTTAATTTTATTTTTCATCTTACTATTTTGCCTTCATATCCTCTTTATCAAATACATTCCAAGCCTATAAAAAAAAAAACTTATTTGTTTGTTTATTTAAAATAAAACATAAAAATGATAATTAAAATATGATAAAATTTAGTTTAAATTACTCTTATTTTTATCTTTTTAATATGATAATATATGAATAAATTTACATTTTTATATTATAATTTTCATCGCAAGTAAACAAATAATTGAATTGCATCAAAACTTTGTAAAAGCAAAAGTGAAGGCTTGATGGGATTAAAAAAATGAAGAAATGGTCCATTACACATGCTCATTAATTAGAAGAATACGCGTTTCACCTTTGCCTATATCTGCCGCTAACTCGTATGTCTTTTCTCTCTTTCTTGTCTTCCTTATCACAAAACAAATTATTTCCATTTCCAAATTTATAAATCATATATTAAGTTGCATTTACACACACGTATTATTTAGACGAGAATCTCAGACCATATATATATACACGTAATTCCTAAACCCTCCGACTTCCCACTTGATTCCTCACGCTCTTCTTCTTTCTTCTTCAATGGAACTCTGCAAAACTTCACTTTACATCTTCTTCATCTCCTTCTTCTTCTGTTACTCACTTTCAACTTCAAACGATATAAAAAATGGTTCTTTTTCTGTATCTTTTAAGCTCACTTCTGTTCCGAGCTCATCAAAACCGTCATCTCTATTGGCGTCTCTGAACTCAAATCCTGGCCGTCGATCATCGTCGCCATACAACTACAGATCGAAGTTGAAATATTCAATGGCTCTGATCGTCTCGTTGCCGATAGGGACCCCACCACAAGCCCAACAGATGGTTCTAGACACCGGAAGTCAGCTCTCGTGGATTCAGTGTCATAATCAGAAGAAGAAGCCGGTTACTACTAAAACGACGACGTTTGATCCTGCTTTGTCATCTTCTTTCTCAGTTTTGCCTTGTACACATCCCGTTTGTAAACCTCGAATTCCCGATTTTACCCTTCCAACTACCTGTGACCCCAATCGCCTTTGTCACTATTCTTACTTCTATGCCGACGGTACTTACGCTGAGGGTAATTTGGTCAGAGAAAAGTTTATCTTTTCTAGTTCCCAAAGTACCCCTCCTTTGATCCTTGGTTGCGCCTCGAGGTATTGGTTATTCGTATAATATAATTTTTTAATATTATTTCTTTTGTAAAAAAATATGACATGAAAATTGCATGCAGGTCGGACGTAGGTCAGGCTCAAGGAGAGGGCATTTTGGGAATGAATCTTGGAAGGTTGTCTTTCGCTTCACAAGCTAAAATATCCCGGTTTTCGTATTGTGTACCAACCCGACCAGTTCGTTCTCAAACCGGATCATACCCGACCGGCTCTCTTTACTTGGGCAAAAACCCGAATTCCCACTCGTTTCAATATACTGACCTACTTAGCTACGGACATATGCAGCGGATGCCGAATTTTGACCCGTTTGCGTACACAGTCGGATTAGTAGGCATCAACATCGGGTTAAAAAAGCTAAACATACCCGGATCCGTTTTCCGACCCGATTCAGGCGGATCGGGTCAGACATTTCTAGACTCAGGCACGGAGTTCACGTTCTTAGTAGACGAGGCGTATAATAAGGTAAGAGAGGAGGTTATGAGATTGGCGGGGCCCAGAATCAAGAAAGGTTACGTGTACGAAGGGACGTTGGAGATGTGTTTTAATGGAAATCCAATGATGATCGGACGGTTGATAGGGGACATGACGTTGGTGTTTGATAAGGGGGTGGAGGTAAAAGTAGACAAACGGAGAATATTAGCTGATGTAGGAGACGGGGTCCACTGTGTAGGAATCGGACAGTCAGGAATGCTTGGTGTGGCGAGTAATATAATCGGGAATTTTCATCAGCAAGATTTGTGGGTTGAGTATGATTTGGGCAATCGTAGGGTAGGGTTTGGTAGAGCCGATTGTAGCAGATCATGAATCCACCGCCAACCGTCCATAGGTTGGTTAGTTTCTTGTTTTGACGCGTAGAAGGGTTTGAAAAGGATATGGATTGAATATAATATTTTAATGGTCTATGTTTTGTAAATAGTTTGTATAGAGGGACGAGATGCCACTTGTCGGTCCACTTGACAAGTACGATGTTTGAGTGAAAGAGAAGCTTATATGAGTTTGGTTATCGAATGTTGTTGTACAACACATGTATAGTTGTATATATATGTATGGTAAGAGAGATATATATAAATAATGTGTGACCAGCTGGCTTTCTTGAGTCGCACTCTTATATGATGTTATACCTCTAATTTGTATATGTGATAATCCAAACGAATACTTACGATATTTAGTTATGGATATATATTATGTTAATCAACGACGCATTTTTGGATCATGATCGTGCGATTGGTACGTACAAAATTCTACATAGTTCTGTATTATAATTTGAAGGACACAACATGCATGTTATATAGATGTGTGCAAGTTCAGGACTTGGGTCGAACTTATTTAATTTTTTTGCCTTTTTTCTTTTTTTTTTATATTCGGAATGGGTTGAACCGGGTGAGTTTGAGCCTAAAGTGTTGCCATATACATCCGAGTCAAGATTCGGGTCCGGAAATTTATCTAAAAAAAAAAAGAGTATTCAGGTGATCGTGTATTTTTTTTTTTACTTACAGTGGTAAGAGCCTAATCTTTGATATTTTAGTGAGAGATAAGGTTGTTAATTATCTGAATGGATTATTTTAGTTTAATTGATATTTTTGTCAAAATTTGAGATCGTCAAACTCGGATTGTTTTCGTTTATCTAAACTCGATTTTAACCGAACAAAAAAGATATAATTAATCACATTTTTAAACTCGGTGAAAATTTAGATACCGATCAAACTCGATTTTAAACTAACGACACACTTACGATCAAATTTAGATACCGACCAAATTTAGATACCTTTCATATGCTCATAAGTGACTTACGAGCATATGAAAGGTTGGTTTGTTTAACTCGATTAATTCCTTTAATAATATAAATCAAATGAATTTCGAAAATTTACTTTTAAAACTTCTGATTGATTAAAATACTTAAATTAACAATTTTATCTTTTTGTCATACTAAAATATTCTTAAATGATTTATTTATTTTCTCATAAGTTCTTAGATATTATATTAGCTATATATTCGCCCTTTTCTTAGAGACAATGATAAAAGTTTTTTCACAACTTTTTATATTCACATTCTATGCAAGACATAAAAAAACTAAGTTGTTTAACACAACTTTTGGAGAATTTTATTAGACTTTTTTTTTATACGAGTTAATAATTTTAAAATTTTAAAATATTTTTATGACCTGCACCGATTTTCAGTCTCGAATTTTTCTTCATTATAATTTTTGGAAATACATTTTATACCTTTTCAAAATTAAATAGTTTATTGACGTGTTGGGATGGCAATCTCACGCGCAACCAGTGATTACACGAAAACTCAAATCACTCAAATGGTAGAAAACCCGATAAAATGCGGTTGGAATGCGGGTGATGGTTGATCGGTTGATGGTTCGATTATCGTTTAGAGTGAGAATCTTAAAAAGCATCACCCGGACCACCACCCGAGTCATCACCCGACCTGACATTCACCCGATATTCACCCAAACTTTAATTAAATTAAGATAAGATAAAATGCAACAAAATAAAATAAACCTTTAACTTTTACAAACCCTAATATTCTAACTCCCTAAGTCTTTAGTTCATTCAAGTTACGTAGGAACGATCCCACACCCCAACCTTCCACGCCTCCAGTCCACACATCCATAGAGTCAACCTTAATTCTCAAACTCGCATGTTATGCACCAACGCTTCCACGCCTCCAAACTCTTGAGCCCTTTATGTTGTTGATTCCCGAGTTGTTGCTGCTGAGTTGTTGAGTTGTTACGTTGCAACATTACCGAGTTTCTACGTGCTGTTGAGAGTTGTTGTTTGGTTTGCTGAATGTTGTTTGCTAAATGTTGAATGTTGAATTTTTATTTGACTATATAATTTATTTAATTCATGATTACCATTGTTACAAGGTGTTGAATTGTTATATACGACTCGTTTAACAATCATAGCTGTTGTTTTTTATTCATGACTACCATAACTGCGTTTTTAAAAAGAAATAAAAAATCAGGGATGAGTAATTACATTTTACAAGCTTAATTTGCCGGTTGAATCCGGAAAAAACCCGACCCACCCGATCAACCGCGGTTATGGTTTAGGGTGAAGGGGAGTGAAGGGTAATTTGGGTGGGTGATGGTCCGGGTGAACGGTTGCAGTACGGTTCGGTTGATGGAAGTGATACAACCACCCACCACCCGAACCATTGACATCCCGAGACGTGATAACTTGTCAGGTAAAAAATCAATCACAAATCAATAATCATCAAAGCATTAACTTTTTGGTAAATTATTGATGAGATGACAACCATATTAAAATTGGTTTATTAGACGATAGTTTGTATTATTGTTAATCCTTTTACCAAAAACAAAAGAGCCTTTATTTAAATTTATTTTCAAGTGTACTAATCTTTGGTTCATTTTTCACAAGTGTGTGAGTTTTCGGTGGGTTAGATTTAAAGTAGAGGATTTCGTCGTACGTTTGAATGCATATGTGCGTTGGGCTCAAGTCCAATATATAAGTCCGACGGTATTTTATTCTAAAACCAATAACCGACATGGATTGGTTGCTTGATGACATGCCGAGATGGCGAGATCGAATTGTTCTAATATCCGAGTGTTGGTCCTAAGTTCAACACATAAGTCCGACGGAGTTTTATCATAAAATCAATTGACGGTAAAAAAAAGTAGCCTCATGACCTTATATACCAAACTTGTTATTCTATTATTATTATTATTATTATTATTATTATTATTATTATTATTATTATTATTATTATTATTATTATTATTATTATTATCTAGACTACCAACACAAATACTGGATGCAAAGAGCAAAAACAACCAACCTACAACTTGCTGACAAAAATACGAGCTTCCACCATAGAAAAGCTACTGGCCGTAGAAATAAAAAATAATAACAACTTTCCATTACTAAAAACGATGGATCTATTCTTTCAAAAGAAGAAGATATAAATAAAGAATTTATAGATGACTATGAAAATAGATTCAAGGCATCGGTGATAAACCAGAATAAATTAGAAAAACAACTTGAAGTCATCCAAACGGAGATAACGGAAAATGAGAACATCGAACTAACAAAACCTTTTACTACAAGAGAAATTAAAATGGCAATTTACGACATTGGCAGCGACAAATCACCAGGTCCGGATGGCATGGCAGTCGGTTTCTATAAAAAAAAATATTGGCATATTATTGGACCTGCAGTTGCAAGAGCATTCAAAAGCTTTTATAGAACTGGAAAAATCCTAAAACAAATTAACCATACCTTTATCACCCTCATTCCAAAAGTAGACAATTCGTCAATGACTACTCATTATAGACCCATTAGTCTATGTTCCACCATTTATAAAATCATAGCAAAGATCTTAGCTAAAAGACTAAGCGTAGTTCTCCCAAAACTGATCCACCCGCTACAAGGAGCCTTCACCCAAAATAGATCAATTCAAGATAATGTACTCATTGCTCATGAAATTTTCCATGGATTTAGATCCAAAAAAAGGCAAAGAAGGATTCATGGCAATCAAACTCGATATGGAAAAGGCCTATGACAAAGTGGAATGGCCGTTCCTAAAAGCAGTCTTGACTAAATTTGGATTTGGAGAAAAATTTAGAGGATGGATCGAAGAATGTATCTCGACGGTTTCATACTCCATACTAATAAACGATTCCCCAACAAATATCATCATCCCAAAGAGAGGTCTTCGTCAAGGAGATCCGTTATCTCCTTTGCTTTTCAATCTTGGGGCTGAGATTTTGGCTAGAAATATACAAAGAACTAGCAATGAAAATCGGAAGATAATAGGATTTGCAATCTCGAAAAATGGATCCACTATCCCCTTTCTGGAATTTGCTGATGACATAATAATTTTCACCAAGGCAACAACTATTGCAAGTAATATGATTTTATCCGTCTTAACTGATTATTGCTCGGTCTCTGGACAAGTAATAATTTACCACAAATCAGCATTTCAAACAACAATAAATGTAGACCCAACAACAAAGAGAAGGATACATGCACATATGGGTATTGTAGTAACAAACAACCTAGAAAAATACCTAGGATGTCCGATCATTAACGGGCGAATAAATAAGGACACTTTTAATAGTGCCATCTTAAAAACTAAACAACAACTAACAAAATGGAAGGCCTCATCCCTTTCTCAAGAAGGTCGAATAACCTTAATAAAATCCAACCTAAACGCAAAACCAAGCTACCTAATGCAATCTTTCATGCTTCCCGCAAGCATTCATAAAGAACTTGACCAGATTAATAGATCCTTCTTCTGGAATAAGGGACCAAATTTTCACCCACTCATCAGTTGGGATAAAATATGTAAGCCAAAAACACTTGGGGGAACAGGAATCAGGAAAGCGGAAGATATGAACAAGGCTCTACAAATGAAACTTCTATGGGAAATAATGGCACAGCCAGATAACATTTGGGTTAAAATTGTGGAAGAGAAGTATCTCAAAGGAACATGCTTATGGAACTACAAACTCAGAAAAAACACATCATGGCAATGGAAAAAATTAATAAACCTAAAGGATGACTTTGAAAAAGGCTTCAGGTGGAGTGTTGGAGACGGTAAAACCATTCGATTCTGGAAAGATCGATGGATAACCGACCAACCTCTAGAAAACTTGGTGAATGATAAAGCATTGATCAATACGGATGCTTTAGTAAGCAACTTTATAGCAAATAAACAATGGAACCAACAACAAATTCATCAACTTAGTAGTATGTTACCATCAAACGTGATGGAAAAATTTAACACGTATAACCTACCTCAAAATGACATACAAGATAGATTGTATTGGGCACCAAGCGAAAAAGGATGGTTCTCTACCAAATCAGCAATGGATCTTATCCAAAAACGAAATGTGGGAACACAATGTGACAAAACATGGATATGGGATATCGATATAATGCCATCCCAACAAAAGAAAACCTAGAAAAGCAAAAAGCTCCAGTCTTAATGCACTGTGAACTTTGCCAGCACCCGATAGAGAGTGCTAAACATCTCTTCTTCAAATGTCCGTATACATTACATAATATCAAAAATGAAAAAGTTAAAACGATTTTACACAATTGTGACCCATCATGCCACAAAGTAATGGACATCATCATGAACATACAGGAAAAATGCAACCTAACAGAACTAAGACAAATAGTGGTTACATGGTGGAACATTTGACTAACGAGGAACCAAACAATTTTTAACAAGAAAAAAATACCACATGATTTAAACCAATTGATCCAAAAACAAATAAAAGAATGGGATGATGCTAATTCAAAAACAGCCGTTTCTAACGCATGGGCTCCAAAACAAAGACGAAAAACAAAAAACATTAAATGGAAGAGACCAAGTTTGAACTCCGTCAAAATTAATTTTGATGCTTCTAAAAACTCTAATGATCAATGTGCATTTGACTTTATCATTCGAGACCATAATGCTTTAACACTTGCTACGGGAATGGGTCGTTGTGGAGCAGAAACCATACTTCAAGGGGAAGCTTACGCTCTAAGAGAGGGCCTCCAAAAGGCCATAAGTTTAGGACTTAACACCATTGAAATCGAGGGGGATAATCTTGAACTAATTAACTCAATCAATCAAATCTGGAAACCGCCATGGGAAGCGGGCATGATAATTTCTGACATTTCCATTTTGATTTCAAGGTGTACGCAAGTTAGAGTCCAACATGTCTATAGGGAAATCAACGTTGTCGCAGATAAACTCGCACATCTCGGTCATTGTTCGGATACGGGTGACGGGAGTATTCCGCGGGACGTTGAAGACCTCACCCGAAAGGATGCTATAGGACGGTCAACTTCTATACGTTAACCCTTCTTGTACTCTTATCTTTGTATAAAAAAAAAAACCGGAAGAATATGCGTATCTTTAAGATTTAGGGATGTGAAAGCAACCTCCAATGGGTTCTTCTGCGAGAGGGGCCTCCCTCTTCTGCCTTGAAGAAATTCAATGTCTCAAAAGAAATCTGAAAACTTGCAGCATTTAATGATCATATGAAAGTGGGCATCTTGCTGTAAATCTTGATTTCTCTCTTTTCGTCTTCATTTAGAGTTGTGTTGTAGATTGAAGATAGTGTTTGTAAGCATGCAATTATTGTTGCTTTTTCTTTGATATTTGACTGCACCTACAACTTGTTTAAAGGACCCAAGAATTGTCAATTAGTATGTCATGTTCGATGCAAATTTTCACGAGTTCGTTTACTCATCTAGACTAGATAGAGTGGCATTGAAACACACAGGCTTTTACTAGTAAGTAATACATTATTTAGCAATTGCAAATCCTAAAGATAAAACTTAACGTTCATAAATCTCACCCACTGCCCCCTCGTATCGAAGTATTAATTAAATTAATACAAAAAATAAACTCATATAATAATGACCCAAATAAATAACAGACGATCCAAAATGAGTAGATTTTATAGCGTAGGTTATGCCGGAACAACTCTGCTGCTAATGTTCAATCGATTACTGTATAATGTTTTAATAGTTTATTTTTATTTTTATTTTTTTTAAAAAAAGAAAAAAGACAACACTCTAACCAATCTATACGAAAATTTTTGATAAGATAACAAAAATAATATATCTAATTAGAAAACTAACCCTTCTATTTTAGGGTTTTAAAAATTGATCACTATTTAAACTTTTTTCTTCCTCCGTTCTTTCTTTATTTTTATTAAGTAATTAGAAATCAAAATTGGTGATTAATTTTACAATTTAGCTTAAAAACTCACCCGACTCTGACTCCATCAATAATAAAATATTAAATACTAGTCAAGTAATTAACACACGCCTAAAAAGTAATCCGTCTTTTAGTATCATTGAGAAAAAAAGAAAGAAAGAAAAAAGTTCGGCATATATCCATATGTCAATGTCTATAAAAAGAAAAATATAAAAAATATGTAGTATTTGCTGTGACTGAAGTCACCGGTCAATTGCTTTTTATTTTTTTTAAAGTGTTTGTCTGAAAATTTAAGTTTAAATTATGTGGTGGAAAATGTCGGGAGCGTCTTTGTAAATGCACCACGATCGTATCTAATCTGAACGTAGAACGGCTTTGGCGGATCAAACCATATAAAAATAAAATAAAATTATATTGCGGTTATTATTTATAATCTAATAAATTTTTTTGGTTTAGTCCTAATTTAGACTTGTGTCATTTGTGTGTGGATTCCATTTATCATTTCCAAACAAATCTAAGGTGATTTATGAAATTAAATGTCCCCTTGGATTTATGAATGACCGACTTCCATGAACATAAAGCTATCGTTGCTTAGTGGATTGATTAGTGCAATCCAATGGTTCCATATGTAATGTGTTTTGGCCACACGAACACCTTGGTGGGCCTCCACCGAGACTTGCATGGCTACATATGCTTACCAACCCAAATTTCTATCCTAATTACATGAATTATGGATTATCCATCCCAACAAATTTGAAAGGGATAGATCGAGAATGACTTGCTACAATCAAATTTATCGTTCACAAAATGTACAAAACTCGTGTTCTAATAAGTGTTACTTTTGTTTGTTCGCTTGTAGCGTGTCCGATGTACTTATCTTTAATTACGAAATATAGGTCTATTCTGAGAGTGAGAGTGTGTTTGAGATAATAAATTTTTATTTACGTAATTAGGAGATTACAAGCATAATATATAAGGTTTGGGTTGTGGGTTACTCCTTTTATGACCAATTAGTTTTATGATTGAACTACATCGGCTTTATGTGTTAAGTTTAGATCTAGCTCACAATTATGTTCGTGTGAACACGATTCAGTCAGTTATTCGCTTCGGACTATAAAAATGACATTTAATTAAGTATTTCACCGGATATTATCAAAATTTCTCACGATTGACTATGCATTAGGATGTCTGGGTGTTTTTTGTTCTCTCTCCTCAATTTAGTTCATGATAATATGGTAAAGTTTTTGGTTGAGAACTCATATAGTTTGTTAGAACTGAAGTTGAAATTTAATTATATGTAATAAGAAATTGATTTTTTAAAAGTTTTTATGGAGAATGAAATTCTTAAATTGATTCTCAAAAATTATCAAAAAGTTAGCAAAATTAAAACCGATAAACTAGTATAAACTCTCGTAAATTCGAACTCTCAAACATTTATTGTACAGCTTATGCTATATATATATATATATAATTTTCGTAAATTTGATCCAAAAAGTTAGCAAAATTTACCTCCGAAACGCACTCATAATATTCTACTTTTAAAGCTTATATCCCGTGGTGTAAGTACCTCTTTTGTTCTTAACATCATTTTGCTTTCCACCTTCATAAACTACAACATTCTTTATCAATATTACATCAAGTTGCATCATCGATGTAAGAGTAGGCCCATAAATAAAGAAAACCCAACTCTCAGTCTCAGCAATACGTTAAGTCATGAGTAGATTTGACTCGAATCCAAGAATAACACTCATAAGTGTGAATCACTTGAGCTTGGTTGGTTTGATTGCAATTTAAGATAGGGCTCATCTCGGCTTAAATGGAACATACACTTGAACTCCTCTCAATGGTGTGCATGGATCCTATCCTAACTGTTATATTTTTGGTGGATTAAGGGGAGTTTGGTGTGAGCTCTTTTTGTCTATAAAAACATAAGGTTCTTTTATTTTATAGAAAATAAATCAGGCATTTTGTATTCATAAAAATAAAATTAATTAATTAACTAATTTCGATTTACCATTGATCATATCGATAATTGTTAGATTTTTGGTGGATTAATCGATTGTATGTTCGGAGTTTATTTTATAATATGAGAATTTAAGCTATTGTATAAGGTATCATCTCCTTCTTGTATATCAGTGTTTTTTAATCGACGTGAGATAACATATTTCAAACAATTAGACATTATCGTAACATTTTGTCGAAAAAAAATAGTACATGTGATTTAAAAAAGGCATTTTGCTCTAATCCTTTTTTTTTGGGTTACTTTTCGTGAGCAGTATACCAAACTCGGATACATCATAAGAATAGGATGACAATCTCATCCGCATCCGATTGATGTCCGAAAACCCACCCCGAAAAAACGGGTGAAAATCCGTTAACATGCGGGTGAAACTCGGGTGACGGGTGCAACGGGTGATGGGGCGGGTCGGATACGGGTGAGCATCTCAAGACCCAACAACCGACCCACCACCCTACCCATCAACCGCACCCATCACCTATTATATTATACTTTTATATACATTAATGATATATAAGATTTCATATATGGCTAAAATACTTTTTAATATAAATAATTTTAATAACTAATAATATATTTATACATTAAAATTTCATGAACTCTATAGTTCATAATCTTTTGTTATTTTATTTGCCTTTTTGACCTTGTCGACACCACTAATTTCTATGTTCTATGAATTTTAAGGGTAAAGTTATTTTTGTAACATAAAAAAATATTTTTACTAAAGAAGTCAGACAAATAGAGTCAGTCAACTTTAAGATTATGATGAGACTTATAGACAATTATGTGTAAAACTACTTGTTTTAATAATTTTGATTTTTTTTCAATTTTGGTTCAATTATATGTTTTGTAGGTATATGTAAGTTATTTCAGATTTATATTTTTGTTTAAATCATGTCAGTTTTAAAGGCTTAAACCCGATTAAATCGTATATTTAGATTTAGCTTGCACAATTTTACTTTGTTTAAAATTTTGGTTGAAAACTAGGTTAGAAAAGCGGGTTAAATTTCACTCGAAAAAAACCCGATCAACTCGTTTACCCAGCGAGTAGGGGTAGGGTGACAAAATCTACGGGTCAGGTGATGAGTCGGGTGAGTATTTTAGGTGACGGGTTGGGTGATGAAAGTAGTACATCCACCCATCGCCCAACCCATTATCATCCGTACTTAAGATACTACACAACAAGCTCAACAAAGAGATGAATGTCACGAAACAAGATACTTGCATAGTCTTTGTAGGAAAATAAATTAACTTGACACGTAATTTTGGACCATTATGACTAACTATTAAAGTCCATGTTGGAATTGTATAGATACAACCGGGCTGTTAACGGGGCATTTTGCTCTAATCCTTAATTATTTTTCTTTTGCTGAAGTTTTTTCTTCGGAGCCATTCTTTGCATTTCGAGCTTTCCGGTGAGTAAGTAGGGTTTCGATTTTGGTTTTCAGTTAATAAAAGATCGAAGAGGAGCAGTTTGTTTTAGCCAATTGAATTGGTTTAGTTTTTCATTTATTTCAAAACTCGGTCCGGTTCATTAATTTATTTATTTTAACAAACCGTATTGGTTTAGTAAGGA
Source organism: Fagopyrum tataricum (assembly GCA_002319775.1). Taxonomy (NCBI): domain Eukaryota; kingdom Viridiplantae; phylum Streptophyta; class Magnoliopsida; order Caryophyllales; family Polygonaceae; genus Fagopyrum; species Fagopyrum tataricum. The sequence goes on from CM008282.1 coordinate 48,095,153, forward strand.
TAATAATAAAATAATCACAAGTGGGGTCCGTTGACGGTAAAACTAACGGATCTGGTAGAAGGGTGGCAATCTAGTGTCAATAGAAAATTCGGTTACATCGAGTATTTGATCTTGTTCGTCCATATGACATACTATAGCAAGAGCGTCAACTACACAGTTAGCCGACCTGGGTATAAAAACGGGTCTCGAAAGACAGGAAATACAAGCACGGATTCTTGACATCATCGAGTAGAAGACATCTATGAGTTCTTAGTTCGCGTGCCTTAAGAGCACGAGCTACAATTTGCGAATTTGTTTCCATTATCATGTGCAGGAAACCTCCTCTAAGCATCTCATGAACCCCTAACCTGACAGCAGCAACTTCCGTCCACCATATCGGTCACCTTCCCAAAACTCTTTTAATTTCGTCCACGATAATGACACAACTTAAATCACGTATCACGATCGCCAATCTCATCCTTCCTCCATCGAAGATGGCAACATCCACATTTACCTTCAGCAAATCACCCATTGGAGGTTTCCACCTGGTATGGTGCGTAGTATTCATGGGTATTGGTCTGGATGATCTACCATTGTAGTCTTCTACCATCTTACGGAAGTTGTCTCTAGCCATCGGAATACATGGCGGCAGTTCATCGAAGAGATCCATGTTACAACAAGACCATCTCATCTAGGCACGTACCATGAAGCAAGACAGTGCCTCCATCCAATAATTAGAGAAAATTCCGATGATAAGTTCATCTTGAGTGCATGAGAGCATCTCTAGTGCATGGTTATACGCATCACCCTTCGGGCATGTCCACCAAGTTAACATGTCCATCGACTCATGCAAAGCTAGCGGCACGGCCAAGATCAAAGTTGTATCAGCTTGTGTAAACCATTCCTCTATCCTTGGCATGCTCCATTTCCTCTCGATCATTTGCCTCCAACAGATCACAAGCCTTAAGTTCTGCATTCGAATATTGGGTTTCCGTGGGTTTCCTGATTCTTTTTCCACCCCCTTTGACAAGCGTATTTCCTAAGGTTGTTATAATAAACTTATCTGTGTAGCGATTAAGCAAGGGTTGAACCCAAGGGAGTTTTATCAAGTTTCTATTAAATTCAATTATTGATTTGGTAACAAAAGGGGGGGGGGGATTGTATTGTAATATGTGACAAGACAAACATGCAATTGAAGTAAAGATTGAGGATGAAAATAATAAGACAAACACTACACTAGGTTAGATTTCCGCTTGCATTAAGCCAACCGGCATTAACACAACTTAACAAGTTGCTAATCCGTAAACCTACAAGACCAAACAACAAGTTAACATTCTACCAAAGATAAAGAGATACATAAAAGAGAAACAACCCGTTAATCTTATTATGTAGTTATATTCCTTTTTACACTTAGATACTCACAACCCGTTCATACCTAAGAGTTTGCTACTGGATTAATGACCCAAACCCGGAACCAATTAACCTTAGCCTTTTGCATGCAATTATACAACTTAGGTGATCAAACTAAGTGGAAAATAAACATACAAACTAAGTTAAACACAAGGAATATAACACAAATATATATTGAATAAAACTTCTATTTAAAAGAACTTACAACCAACTTATATGAAGTTTCAATCCACCCAATGTAGCAAAGGGAGCTTAGAAACTCATTACAAAAGACAAGTGGAATATAGAGGTTTTTGTGAGAAAAATGAGATGATTCTAGCCTATGCCAAGGGCTCTATTTATACTACAAAATGCATTAAAAAGGAGTAAAGAGGCTGTGCAAACAGCCACCATAAAGAATGGATTAAAGAGGCTGTCCAAACAGCCACAATTAAGACCATAAAACCGATGAAAACAGCCGGAGTAAAGTCCTCTGACGCTAACCCGCACCCGCGGCCAAGGGTGCCGGAGGGGCGGTTTAGGCCAAAACATTCCATCTTCTTCGTGGCCGCGGGGGCGGCTAGACATTCCTGCGGGGGCGGGTCCTTCAATGCTCTATGAACGTCTGACTCTTCAACTTCGTGGCGTTTCTGGTGAAGATCCGCAGGCGCGGCCCAGAGTCACCGTAGGGGCGGTGACTTTGATCTTCGGCTTCACAGGGCCGCTGGCAAGGGCGCAGGCACGAGCGCTGTCTTCGCTTCTTCAGGATGGGTCACCGCGGGGGCGGCCATAGGCGGCCGCAGGGGCGGTGACATGTCTCTTCTTGGCCGCGGGCGAAGGCGCTGGCAGCGGCACTCGGCGGGGGTCTTCAGGGTTGTCACCGCAGAGCGGCCAGAGGCGGCCGCAGGGGCGGTGACAAGGGAAGGAGAGGACGGAGGTGTGGCGCAGGGGCGTGGTGGCAGGGTGGCGCGAGGACGGCGCGGGGGCGTGGTGAGGGCTGGTGAGTGAGAGTGTTTTTTCGAGGGAGATATGTGAGGAGGAATGAGGTAGGATAGTGGGATAGGTTTTAATCCCGATCCATTTTTTTTTCTTTTCTGGGTGAACCTGCAAGGGCGGGGGCTTGTCACCGCGGGGGCGGTGACAAGGGAAGCGGAGACGCAGGCCCAACGCCGGGTGCGACGCTGAAACGTTCGTCAAGGGAAAAACCGCGGGTGCGGGGGTCTGTCACCGCGGGGGCGGTAACAACTTTGTGCTTGCGCTGACTCAGCGCCGGGGCGGGCTAGGAGCCCAGTGTCACTGCGGTGGCGATGACACGGGCCGCAGGTGCGGTTTTCTTGACAGAACGTCATAACCTCCTCTTCTTATTTTCTCGGGTTGCCTCCCGAGCAGCGCCTTTGTTTTACGTCATTGGCTCGACGTAAGACACCTGATCATGCCTCAATGACCTCTCCCGGATCAATTTCTTGATGTGGAGAGCTTGTTCCTTTGTTTCCGTTCATGACACAAGCTTTTCTCTTCCTTCTTTCTCCTGGATCTTTCTTGCTCGTTTCTGCTGGAGAACTTTGCATTCCGTGCTGAGTATCCTGCAAGATGGGAACAACAAGCTCTTGGCTTGGGTTAAGTAGAATGGGCCCAATGACCAGTTTATCATGTTTATTGGTTTTGATGTGGTCATCTTGCAAATTCTCTTTCAAGGCCAACTTCACATGTTTTTCCATAAAATTAGTGTTGTCATCATAGGAAGTTTTTTCTATAGGCACATCATTATTAATGGAACACAAAGAAGGAGTATTAATGGGTTTCTCAAGAGATTTAAACAAATCTAATTCAACAACCTCATCATTAAACTCCATAGTAAGTTTTCCATCAACATAGTAAATTTTTGTTCTAGCCGTTATTAGAAAAAGTCTACCTCACATGATTGTGTGCATGCTGTTTTTCATATCAATGACAAAGAAATCAACAGGGAAGATTAGCTTATCAATTTTTATAAGAACATCTTCAATTATGCCCTTGGGGTGGATATTAGATCCGTCAACTAATTGTACTATGGTCCGTGTTTCATGCAAAGGTCCTAAGCCTAGAGATTGATAGATGGAATAAGGCATGACATTTATAGAAGCACCTAAATCAAGCATAGCTTTGTCAAAGCAAGTATCGCCTATGACACAAGGAACACTTACCATACCCGGATCGCTACGTTTTTCCGGCATTTGGGTTTGGAAAACAGCGGACACGTGCTCCTTCTCACTTCCCTTCTGTTTTCCCTTCATCTTCTGCTTCCTCTTGATGGTACAAAGTTCCTTCAAGAATCGAGAATACTTAGGCACACTTTTCACGAGTTTAAGGAGAGGAATGTTTACCTCACACTTTGAGAAGGTCTCAAAGAGTTCTTTGTCCTCTATCACTCTTCTCTCCTTGAGTGCCTCGGGGAAGGGTGCTGATGGTTTTTCAGCATAGAGGGGTGGAAAGTTAGGACGGACGTAAAGATCTTCTTCCAGAGCACTTTCTGCATTGCTGGCCGCAGGGGCGGAAGGGCTAGGCCGCGGGGGCGGTTTGATTTGAGCCGCAGGGGCGGCATCCTCCTTACGTAGGGGTGGTTGATCAACAGAAGGTTGGTTAATCGTCCCCGGTTCTTCATTCCCCTTGATGATCCTTCCACTCCTGAGAGAAATGGCACATATGCTCTCCTTGGGGTTGACAACAGTCTGGGAGGGTAGGTTTCCCGAGGATCGAGCTTCGATCCTCGTAATTGCCTCCGCCATTTTCCCCACTTGCTTCTCAAGATTCTTGATGCTTGACTCCGTGGTTTGGACATGAGTAGAAAAATTCTTAGTTAAAACTTGTAGCATATTTTCAGTGGATTGGGACATACCTTGGTGGGGTTGTTGTTGTTGTTGATTCTGTTGATCCCTCCATCGGTAGTTTTGTTGATCACGCCAACCCGACATGTAATTTTGAGCATATGGGTTGTCCCGTTGGCGTTGCTGCTGTTGTCCATATCCCATGGCGTTCACCTCAACAACGGAGTCATCTTGGACTTGTGGACACAAGTCTGTGGGGTGGAAAGGATCAGCACATACTCCACAAGCCTTCAGTTGTTGTGGAGTCCCCATCAAGGTGAGCCTCTTCACCATCTCCTTTAGTTCGGAAATCTCCGTGGATATCTCAGATTGACTGGGGTGTACAACATGTACCCCTCTTTTGGTAGAAGTCCTACTAGAGTTCCTTGTTCCTTCCGCCAATTCCTGAATTTTATCCAAAGCAAGTTCGGGAGTGGAGTTTAGAATGTTGCCTCCACAAGCGGCGTCCACGATCCTTCTTTCGTTGTCTAAGAGCCCGTTGTATAAGTACAACACAAGGTCTTGGGTGGAGTACCCGTGGAAGGGACAACTTGATCTCAACTTAGCAAATCTTTTAAAATACTCATAAAGAGTTTCATCCGCTTCTTGCTCGATGTTGCTTATCGCCTTCTTCAAGCTGTTGGCCTTCTTGGCTGGAAAGTATTTCTCCAATAAGGCTTTGTGGAGATTTTCCCAAGTATCGATACTACCGGATGGAAGGTGGTAGTACCAATCATCCGCCGCATCCTTGAGAGTAAAACCGAAGGCTCTCATCTTGATTTGCTCTTCGGTCACGTTTGCCGGCTTCATGCTCATACAAACGGTATGAAACTTCCCCAAGTGCTTGATGGGATCTTCTCCGCTCAGCCCATGAAAGGAAGGTAGCAAATGGTCAAGCCCGACTTGAGCTCGAAGTTAACCCCTTCTCCAATTGCCGGTATGGTTACCGCAAGAGGGTGTTGAGTCAAATCCGGTTGCGTGAGTTGTCGGAGTGTGCGGTTCGCCATTGCTTCTTCGTTTTGACGTTGTCTTCTTTGCCGATTGTACGTCCTCTCGATTTCTGGATCAAAAGGAGCAAATTCTAAGTTAGTAGCACGGGTTTGAACCATGAAAATGGTCCAAACCAATAATCAATAATCAAAAATAATAAAAACAAAAACTAAACTCCCTGGCAACGGTGCCAAATTTGACAAGCGTATTTCCTAAGGTCGTTATAATAAACTTATCAAGTTAAATCCGAACTTAATACTAACCAATGTATAGCGATTAAGCAAGGGTCGAACCCAAGGGAGTTTTATCAAGTTTCTATTAAATTCAATTATTGATTTAGTAACAAAAAGGGGGGGGGGGATTGGATTGTAATATGTGACAAGACAAACATGCAATTGAAGTAAAGATTGAGGATGAAAATAATAAGACAAACACTACACTAGGTTAGATTTCCGCTTGCATATAACTTGGTTGGTTCTTTTTAGAAGCATTCAATATTTGTTCTCATCTTGATCATATTTATGCATTAAGCCAACCGACATTAACACAACTTAACAAGTTGCTAATCCGTAAACCTACAAGACCAAACAAAAAGTTAGCATTCTACCAAAGATAAAGAGATACATAAAAGAGAAACAACCCGTTAATCTTATTATGTAGTTATATTCCTTTTTACACTTAGATACTCACAACCCGTTCATACCTAAGAGTTTGCTACTGGATTAATGACCCGAACCCGGAACCAATTAACCTTAGCCTTTTGCATGCAATTATACAACTTAGGTGATCAAACTAAGTGGAAAATAAACATATAAACTAAGTTAAACACAAGGAAAATAACACAAATATATATTGAATAAAACTTCTATTTAAAAGAACTTACAACCAACTTATATGAAGCTTCAATCCACCCAATGTAGCAAAGGGAGCTTAGAAACTCATTACAAAAGACAAGTGGAATATAGAGGTTTTTGTGGGAAAAATAAGATGATTCTAGCCTAAAGCCAAGGGCTCCATTTATACTACAAAATGCATTAAAAAGGAGTAAAGAGGTTGCGCAAACAACCACCATAAAGAATGGATTGAAGAGGTTGTGCAAACAGCCACAATTAAGACCATAAAGCCGATGAAAATAGCCGGAGTAAAGTCCCCCGACGCTAACCCGCACCCGCGGCCAAGGGTGCCGTAGGGGCGGTTTAGGCCAAAACGTTCCATCTTCTTCGTGGCCGCGGGCCGGCTAGACATTCCCGCGGGGGCGGGTCCTTCAATGCTCTTTGAACGTCTAACTCTTCAACTTCGTGGCGTTTCTGGTGAAGATCCGCAGGCGCGGCCCACAGTCACCGCAGGGGCGGTGACTTTGGATCTTCGGCTTCACTGGGCCACTGACAAGGGCACAGGCACGAGCGCTGGGGCGCTGTCTTCGCTTCTTCAGGATGGGTAACCGCGGGGGCGGCCATAGGCAGCCGCAGGGGCGGTGACATGTCTCTTCTTGGCCGCGGGCGAAGGCGCTGGCAGCGGCACTCGGCGTGGGTCTTTAGGGTTGTCACCGCAAGGGCGGTCAGAGGCGGCTGCGGGGGTGTAACACCCCAAATCTGCGGGATTCGGGATGCTACGGGCGAGACCTCACAGTGGGTCCCGACCCTTAGCTTGATAACAATTTCACCAGACCTTCCAACAAGACACAAATAAAGGCGAAAACTCAAAACGTTTTTAAATGTATGCGAACACGAAATGTAACAAATACAAAGTGGAAACTCAACCGAGTCCTCAAACCAACACAAACCCGATCCGAAAGTCTAAAACGTATAACAACATCCCCAAACAAACGATATAAAACATAACCCAAAACGTCCCGGTCCTATAATGTACTGAGACCCCGGCTGTCCACTCCTCCACCTCACTCGGCGGCATTCCTAACCTGCGAGTCATCTACACAACGGTTTTAAACCGTTAGCTCATATTCTAGGCATTAGAAAAGCGGTGAAGGCACAAACACATATATAACACAAAACTAAATCACACAAGTCCAGTTTATTATCTTTACATCATTAAGTCATATCCCGTTCTAATTCAACTTCGGTTGTGACACGAGACCACTGTGGTCTCGCCTCGGTCCCTACTTACTGGGAAGGAGTGGCACGGATGCACCCGCCCGTATACCCGCCGGGCTAGTCGCCAAGATCCTCCTAGCCCCAGTCAAGGCTAGGCAGTGATGTCACCGCCCGTTATCATACACTTGTCAACATACATATAAGGTCGGTGGTCCTAATTACCGGTTTAATTGTTATAACATAACATAACACACACCACCAAACACACATCAATGCTAATACATAAAATACGAGCTAAGTAAGTCCGGAGACTTACTTCGTCCCAAACGCAAATTCACACAACGCTCTCGCTTCCCTTGGGAAGAAGTATACAACCTGCTCACAACAAGATATCATAAAAACCCGCTCAACTCAAGAAGTCTAAGACTTCTACACAAATGATCTACGCAAGATCATTTGACTCACATTCTAGGACCGCATCCTAGAATCTATCATAATCACAGTAAAAAACGACGTAAAAGCCTACGAGGTCTAACACGCTCATCACACTCTCCTAAGGTCCCAAAAGCCACTACCTGGCATTCCTTATAAGTTATGCTAGATCCAACCTATCATGATACTACTAAACATAACTAGATCGAGATAAGATTATTAGCTCGAGGGAGAGGGTACTCACGCGACGTCAAAGGATGGAAGACGATCTATGGATGTCGATATGGATTCGTTGGCCTTTATCGGGCTTCGGAACCTAGCATCAAAACTACACAAATTTAGCTCATACGATAAATTTGATCATAAAATATAGTATATCAAAACCTAAGGTAAAACTCGTTTACAAAATCCAAGGTTAAAAACCGCTAACACATTTTCCGGGGCAATTATACATTTTCCAAACATACGGGTCATCATCCGTAATTAAAACCTTGGGGCAATTTCCGACAAAAAACCCAACAGAGGGTATAAATGCAACAATCTAGAAATTTGGGTCAAAACTGTAATAACCAAGACTCTGAGTACAAACTGCAATTAACACAAAGTTGAGGGGGCTGAAATGTAATTATACCAAAAGAGAGGGGGCTCTATTTAAATAGCCAAAAGGTTGTTCCAGGCCCGTGGCGGCGGCAGGGAGGACGCAGGCGCGGCAGGGGCTCCGGCCGGGAGGAAGGCGGCTCCGTGGGCTCCCCTGGCGGTTGCAGACGGGTGGCGGCCGACCTCTAGCTCCGGCGAGGGCAAGGCAGAGCTGAGGAGGCCGATACGTTGTTCGACCGAGGTGCAGAGAAGGCCGAGACGCTGTTCGACCGAGGTGCAGAGAAGGCCGAGACGCAGGGGAGGTGCAGAGCGTCGACGGCTCCGGCTGGGCTCGTGCAGGTAGGGCACGGAGAGGGCGAGGGCCGGGGCTTCTCTGGCTTTGACGGCCGAGTCGAGGAGAGCTCCAGTCCGGTCGGAGAGGGCGAGCTGCTCCTCGTGTTGGCGGGGTGGTGCTGCTCCCGGCGAGGTTGAGGGAGATGAAGAAACAGAGGCCGGGGTAGGGAGGAGTGGTGAGATAGAGAGGTAGTGTGCAGGGTGTGGAGATGAGAGCAGAGGCTAACGTGCAGGGGGACGAGGGGTCGGGAGTAGGCGGACGGCTAAGTGCAGGTTGTGAGGGTGCTCCTGCAGGCTAGTGAGGTAGGCGTGGAGTGAGCGGGAAGAAGCAGCTCCCAAAACCAAATAAAAGAAGAAAGAAAAAGAATAAATAAATAATTAATAATAAATAATTTAAAATAGGAGAAAGTAACCCGAAGAAGGGATACACTCTATTGGAATAAACCGGAACCGGAATTATTTTGACTCAGGAAACTTTTCCGACGTTTTTACGAAAATAATAATACGGATATACGTGAACGTATTCAAAACTGAAAATAAATACTCGGGAAAGATCCACAAAACGCTCTAAGTCCGGAATAAAATTCCCGGACGTTACAGGGGGCGGTGACAAGCTTCCTTCGGCGCAGGTGAAGGCGCTGGCCGCGGCTTTCGGCATGGATGCCACCGCAGGGGTGGTGACACTACTCCGCGGGGACGGTGTGGCACCAGAAACCTGTCTTCGACGCTTTACTTCAATTCCTAAGTGTTTCTATTACCTTCTTTTGCTTCATTTAGACTTTTTTATCTGGATCAAAGTATTAGCAACATAATATGACTCGGAAACATAAAAACGACTCTAAAAGCTACCTAAATTGATAGTGATTCCATCACCTATCACCATTCCACCATCCAAGCCTTAGTCCAGGCCCTGATCATTTCTCCTGATCCTACATGCCAACCAAGGCCCTCTCGAAGGAGCGCCTTAGCCCCCAAAGGCTTCTCAATGAATAACTTGGTGTGTTTCCTAGAGGCGAGGTCAAGAAGTCAGAGTCTCAGAAGTAGCAAGTTTTAAGGATACCGTGAACCATGTTCCCTTGTAGAGTGGCCAATCTCCACTCTGTTTATCAAGCATTGCTTGGTTGAATACCTTAATATCTTTAAATCCCATTTCGCCCACATTTTTGATTTCCAACTTTTGCAGCGAATACGTTTGTTATCTCCAGTAGATCCCCACCAAAAGCGCGCCATCATTGAATGAATCTTATTCGCCACACAGTTTAAAATTCTGAATATCATCATTACGTATGTAGGTATACTGAATAACCGCCTTTGACAATACCTCTCGACCCGCCTGTGATAGAAACCTTTCCTTCTAGCCATGAAGATTTCTAGCAATTTTATTCTTATGCCTTCAAAAATCAGCTTGTTTGACATTCCCACAACAGTGGGCGAACCAAGGTATTTACCCATTTTAGCGACTCTACAAACACCCATTACCCCACCAAATGTGCTCCATTGATTTCAGAAACATTTTTGTTGAAAAGAACTTCGGACTTTGCATAATTAATTTTATTTCCCGATGCTCTCTCATATCTATTAATCACATTATTATTTATAGAGCATTCTTGAAGATTTGCCTTAGAGAAAAACAAATTGTTGTCATTAAAAAACAGATGTGAAACAATAGGCGCACCTCATTTTTCCTAGATTCCCTGAAGCCGTCCCTGAGAGATTTCAGATTGGATCTTTCATGAAAAAAACTCAACACACATGATAAATAAGTGTGGAGAGATTGGGTCACCTTGCTTAAGTCCTTTAGTCGGGATTACATGTCCCCTTCGAGTTCCGTTTATGTTGAAAGTAAATGACGCCAAAGACACACAATCCATCACTCGGTTAACCCATAGTGCAGTAAAGTCAAGCTTCTTCATTACTCTCCTAAGAAAGACCCATTCAATTCGATCGTATACTTTACTCATGTCAAGTTTAAGTGCCATCTCCGGTACCATTTCACCCCTTTTCATCTTCATGTGATGAAACATTTCCAATGCAATAATGGCATTGTCAGATATCATTCTATCTTTTACAAAGACACTTTGCTCCTCCGAGATAATAAGTGGTCGATTTTAGCCTATTTTCCATAAGTTTTGACACAATCTTGTATAAAAATGTACATATATAGGTTAATGGGTCTAAATTCTTCTATCTTTGTGGGGATTTTTACCTTTGGAATCGGTGAGATAGACGTCTTGTTTGCCTTCTATGCCACACCTCTCATTCCACAAATCCTTCACATAGCTCACCATATATCTCACTTCTCACAATGTGCCAAAACTTTTGATAGAAGATAGTGTGTAGTCCGTCAATCCCAGGAGCGTTTCTATGGTGCATATGCAAAACAATATCACAGATTTCTACAACATTCGGTTCTTTTGTTAGCTCCTCATTCATTTCAGCATTCACTTTCTGTTGTACACAGTTCATAATCTCATCCTCCTGGTAACTATCTCTCGAAGTGGTGAACATATGTTGGTAATATTGCACCACCACCTCTTCAATGGTTTGGAAAATATTATTCATCTTTCATTTAGTTTTGTCTCGCTCTAATGTACTAGTATGACTCCTCCTCTCTATGCATTGTATCCAGTTCACTCAATATATCGATACTCCTTAGCCGTTTGTCCCCTACCAGTTGTCCACGTCGAAGCTCTTTCAACTCTTTCTCCAGTGTTTTAATCCTTTCCCTACGTTGTTTCAAAATCATCTTGCCCTATGAAGCCAAGTCTCCCACAGTGGTTTGAGCCTCCTAGTCACTAGCTTTCCTCTCATGGCCCTCGTGCATATATTGGCCACAATATCCCCATATTCCTCCTTTTCAAGCCACCATGTCTCGAACCTATTAATCTTTCCCTTCCTCCCTAGTGATGCTCGTCCTTTGGTATCCAACATGATCGGGCAGTGGTCCAATCTATATCTTGGTAGATGTAGTCCCGTTAGTATTGGAAATAAGTCATGCATGCCAATCTGAGGTTGCAATGGTATCCAACATGATCGGGCAGTGGTTTGATCTATATCTTGATTGGTAGATATAGTATCGTTAGTATTGGAAATAGGTCATGCATGCCAATATGAGGTTGCAAGAAATCTATCAAGTCTTTCTTCGATCACATTGTTCCCATGTGGCCATGTACGCCTCTTACCCAAGTGAACTTTCTCCCTTCCCGGCCTAAATCATTTAGCCCGCAATCATCCACCGTGTGTTTGAAGCCTTCCATGTCTCTCGGATTTCGACGACTCTCTCCCTCCTTTTCGTGTTGGTACATAACTTCATTAAAATTCCCAAAAAAAACATCATGGGCCGGGTCCTCTAAACTCATCTCTCATCCTTCTTATTAGGTTCCATGTCTCAGTCTTATTCACCCTCTATGGCCAACCATATACTTTAGCTAGTCCCCATTCTTGTTGCATGGACTCATCTTTGATTTTCACCATCACATGATGAGATGAGTAAGATTAGACATGTTCATATCCGGATTCGGGTCGGACTTTTTGGAATTTTCGGTCCGTTTAGCCGGACGCGGGCCGGGCTAAGCCCGGCTGGCGGGCCTAATACTTGGCGTACCCGGCCCGGCCGGATTGCTGGGCGGGCCTCCGGGTACCCGTATTATTTATTTTTTAGAAAATAATTTTAAAAACTATATTAAATATTAAATTTATTTAAAAATAAAATAAATATTTAAGATATTATATGTAATATACATTAAATTTATGATAATTATACTAAATATTCTATAATTATACTTAAGATTTTAAATATATACAATATAATATATATATATTTTATTTTTTTATACGGGCTGACGGGCCGGGTCTATAGTGGTGTTCGTACCCGCCCCGACGGACTTGGCGGGCCGGGCTTTCCCTCTATGTTCATACCCGCCCGTTTTTCCGGCCGGGTGGGCTGTCCGAATATGATCAGGTCTAAGTAAGATACAAGGGTTGCATCTATATCCCACCACCAGAATCCTGAACCCCTTGATAAACATCTATTATGCAATTAAGCATTTAAATTTAAGGGGTGGTGAAGTATAATTTGACCCATTTAACGGGTGATTTCCGATAATTAATCCTTTGTTTAAATAGTATATTTAACAAAAAAAAAATATTAACCCAATTTAATAAATACAATCATAAAATTAATAAATATATTTATAACTCATATATATTAAAAACTATAAATCACCATTAACTTATTTATTTTCAGCTTTTTTATGCGAATTTTTGTGGTAATTTTCAACAAGATTGGGGCATGAATTGGGGTGAGGACCTCTAACCTCGTCCGCATCCTCGTGCATAAAAATGAATTTCATATTAACATTAATAGAAAATATGAGTAGCATTATATGATGTCCAAAAAATAATCAATTTTATAATAACGACATGTTTCATGTTGGATAAAATTATCAAATTTACAACATTTTATCAAATGAAAATAAAACTACTCTGGATATTTGAACTCCAAACCAAAGTGTAATATTAAACCCTTCTACCAGCTAGCTTGTTTATTTGCAGGTTGGTTTATTTTCGGGTTTATAAACTAATTGAGTTTATACGGGTTTATAGTTTATTTTCGGGTTTATTTTTTAATGGGTTTATATATATAAACCATATAAGGTGTTTATTTGTAGTTTATTTTTTGGGTTTATTTTTGTTCAAAATACACTTATGCCCCTACAAAAATCGAAGAACGACGGGGAATACATAGAGATGAACAAAGAATATCGGGTTGGAAAAGCACAAAGCCAAAATCGGGTTTTAAACAAAAATAAACCCATCCAAGCAAAAAAAACCTTGCTCGGATAATTTATTTTTTGAGTGGTTTATAAACCCCAATAAACCATACAGAATTAAACCAATCTCCAAGTAAACATGCACAAAAATTAAACTAAGGGTTTATAAACTAAATGAAACATAAATAAACTACAAGTAAACATAAATTGAGTGACTTATTTGAAAATATTTAAAACTCTTAAAATATATTACCAGATATCAAAACACTATCTGAATATCCGAACTTCTCAAATAGTCATTCCGAATCCGATCCGCCGATCCGGTTTACTTTTTCGGATCGTATTTGATTCGGGAAAAAAAAATCCATTGGAATCGGAATTCCTCTGACGTAATAATCGTATATTCGGATCAGATCAACGAATCGGATTATTTTTTTAACACGCTACTAACAAACCGCAACTTATATACATTTGTTTCATTATGTTGGGATATATGCTTTTGAAATTAAGGGTTATTTCATTGTGTTTGGATTTAAAATTTTCAATTCAGGTGTTATCCTTAACAATGAATTATCAAGTTATTGGATATATGCCTTGAAGCTAATGATTATTTCTGGGTGTTTGGATTCACAATTTTCTATTTAGTTGTTACCGTAAACAGTGGCCTAATATGGAGGAGAATACACATATTTGCTAGCATAACTACTACGGAGGAGAATACACATTTGAGGCTCATTTATTAGCTCAAAGATGATAGTGTAACTAAAGTCTCATACAAAAATATTGTCATGGCTAGTAGTCGAAGTTGAAAAGTAGTGTATACACATGACGAAGCCTTTAACCTAAATTACTAGGCTATTTTCCTACTCACAATAGATGTGGGATACACTTCTTGATGTTGATCAATTGTATATACATTTGGTCAAATCTAGCATAATAAATTAAGTGTTCGTTTGGTTGGAGCAGTGGCTTGGAAATTGAATGGAATCGGTTGAGAGGAAGGAAATAAAATAAAAATGATTGGATTATTTTCATGTGCTAAGACCTCTAAACAAACAAAAATTTTTTTATTGATTTGGAATCATTCTATTAACGAAAATGATTCTTAGCGCTTCCAAACGAGCTCTAAATATGCAACTAAAAAAACATAACACGTCATTAAATAGTAAAAATATGTCTCAAAAATTGAATCCTAAGTTCTAACAATCACCAAATACCTACTTAAAATGTCTATTGTAAGACAATTAAAACTAATTTCATATAAGTTAGCCATAGAGGTTAAGCACAAGGTCACATCTTATTGTCAATTAATTTTTAAATAGAATTTCACTATATTAATGTATTAGATTTGTAATACATATATGCTCCTCAACAACCCCTACTTAAACAGATGACCAAAAATTAAATCTTGAGTTATATAATGTTTCATACGACTTAGACTTGTGTAATCGAGTAACCTTAATAATGTAAGGTTTGGTATGTATGAAGATATTCGTTAAGGGTCAAATGAAAGTGAAAGCGATGTAGATGTGTATATCTTGGAATAGTACAAGTAATGAAAATGATGATTTTCTTCCTATGTGCAAGCATCTAACTGTTCATTAAAAGGAGAGATCAATAGACATAATGATACAGCTATGAACATATCACAATTATGCTGTTGTTTTTATCCTCTTTTATCTGTATTTGATTCATTGTTAAGCTGGCAAATAGTGACTTGACTGCCAGATTGTTAACTATAGTGGCACCTCAAGTGAAATGAAAGAGCAAGCCCTTGTCCAAGGTACACAAAAGGTATCGAACAACTCACTTTCACCTAGTCATCCAAACGACTCATTTTATAGCCTAATGGTTATTAATAGTCTTCGGCATATATGAGATCTATTCATTTCAATACTCATCGAAATAAGCCTTGGAATGAGAATCAAAATGATTTTAGCAAAAAGTGATTGGAACTTTTATTAACAATTTTGATTATCATATTAAAAGAAGATTTTGAGGGCTCGTTGGTATGATTTGTATGAAGTTAAAAATTGATTTCCTAATCGTTCAACAGTTTTCCATGTTTTGTAGAATAAAACTAGTTCATAACCCGCATCTTGTGCGGGTATATTTATATATTGGATATTTTGAGTAAGATGTCACGATCTTGTATATGTATTTATACGTTATAATAGTCATTCATAACATTTCATAAATACGATTCATTGAAGACAAAACATTTTACTCTATGATTATACATTATACATGTTTATATACATCATGTCTATATATGAGTTTTTGAGTTTTTAAATTACTTAAATTGATATATTTTTAAAAAATTATTCATAATATCTTTAAACCTTATCATTTATTTTTATCGGTAACCTTTTTATCTGATGAAATGTTTGTAAATATAATTATTAAAAAGTTATTTTGGTAAGAAATGATAATCAATAATATAAAATTAGCCTAAACTAACATTGAGACATACAACTAAAATGATAGCCATTTAACATATTTAATTTGTAGGTCATATACACTCGTAAGAAGAAAAAAAAAGTAAGTATATATTAACAATTTAAAATTGAACAAATAAATTATATATAATATATTGTTAATTAGATATAATGAAATCTTTGTAACATTTTATATTATGATTAATCAAATAAATTTCATAAAAATATACTTTGGTTAAGGTTTTAACTAATTATTTTGTAATTAATCATCTAAATTACATGTATTATAGTGTAAATTACAAAACTTCGTAAACTTGTTTATAATAAATTTTTAACTAATTATCTGATTGTGAGAGCCTTTTCTTTCGGACCGAGAACGGACCATAGCCGACATTGGCTTTGGCCGAGATTGTCCTTTCCGCACCCGCGGGCGTGACCGCCGCCCCTGCCGGTTCCCGCTCCCGCGGCCCTGTGATCCGCACCTGCGGTTTATGGCGGCTGCAGCCGGTTTTGTTGACTGCCTTGACCATGCTTTACCTTTCTCTTCCTTTCTTTTCTTACCTTCTTGAGCAAGGGTTTCATTTTACTCTTAGCCCACTACAGTCCTTCCTATGTCTTCCTTGCTTCTTCATCTCTTCCTTGGGATCTTGCTTGAGAGTTTTGGAGTTTGATAAGGTTTGGGTGTGGTTTTGTGTTGTTGAAGGTTGAGTGCATGTTTGATGAGCTGCAGAGGCCAACTATGAGTTAGTTATGTTCTTCCTTGGTTGACCACAGCTGTGGAGGTGAGCTTCTTGCTTCTCCTCTCTTCCTTTCTTTCTTGTTCTTCCTTCTTAGCTTAGGAGTAGATGAATTGTTCATAGGGTGACGTTTGATGGTGTATGTTGATGCATGTGTGTGACTATAGAAGAGAGTAGACGTGAGTTGATCACGTGAAGAGCCAAAGAGAAGCCGCGAAGTTTCATTCTGCATTATCGCCGCCCCCGCGGACATAAGTCACCGCCCTTGCGGAAGACGTGCCGCAGCGCCAGCGCCGTGCCTGCGTTGCCAGCAATTCTTGTCACCGCCCCCGCAGATGAGCGCCACCGTGCCTGCGGTTGCCTGCATTCCGCCCCTGCGTCCTTTGATCACGCAGGTGCTTTTTGTCCTGGGACTACCTATAGTTAGGTAGTTCCTCTCCTTTCTAGTATGAGGGAACTAAATTCATGCTAGGTATCGGTTTATGATGAGTGTGATATAGATATGCCGGTTACGGCCTTGAGGTTATGAGTTGGATATGATCCCTTATGGATCCCTTGGGTCTAGGTGTGACCCTTTGAGTGATAGGATTGTGATATATATATATATATATATATATATATATGTGTGTCTTGTATAGGCTGTGTGTCCTCCAGTTTGGAGTGGACGTTTTTGAGAGTGGACCGTACTTGAGTTTCTTCTGAGATCGAGGTAAGTCCATAGGACTTACTTAGCTACTATCCTTATATTGGATGTATGCTTGAGTGGTGTGTGTTATGTGCTTTATAGCATGTGTTATTATTTGGTCACCGACCTATGTTATATTGACCGCCCATTGTAGTGGCTGTGATAACCTTTCCCTTTCATCCCGTAGTGGAGTCTGGGAGGTTCTTTGTAGTCAGGCCAGATCTGGTATAAAGGAAGGCCCCTCACCATTCCCACAGGGTACACGGGAGGTGTGCTGATACTACCCCAACTGGTTAGAGTACTCAGAGGGGGGGATTATATTCCTCGTGTCACCTATCTTCACACACACACACACACACACACACACACACACACATATATATATATATATATATATATATATATATATATATATATATATATATATATATATATATATATATTTATACGATTGAATGATTCAACTTATTAAAGATAATAAACCGGGTAAATGTTTGATATCATGCTGAAGTGTTTATCATTTCTCAGGTGTGTTTGTGCTGTAGCATCTTCTTATATATGTGTATAGTTAGATAACGGTTTCATACCGTGTTGTAGATCCCTCGCAGGTTAGGAGAGCTGCGGAGTGATCCGGAGGGGTGATCTGCTGAGGGTTCCGTACACGGGGCATATTCGTGGGGTTTTTGGAGATTATCCATATTGTACGGATTTCTGTTTTGATTGTACTCAGCAGTACTGTATAAACCTTTTGATATTTATATATTAGTTTTTTATGTTTTGTTTTAATCTGTTGGTGCCTTGTTGTAAGATTCAGTGAAGTTGTTGTCAGGCTAGGGCCAGGATCCATTGTGAGATCCTAGCCCAGTAGCACTCCGAGTCCTACGGATTCGGGGTGTTACAAAGTTGGTATCAGAGCCCAGGTTGACAACAATGGCACTAGTAATCTGCAATAAAGATCGAATAGATAAATAAACAGAACCTGAAAGGGGTCTGACTTTTCAAAAGGTTTTGGTTTTAAAATGAGTACAAATGTTTTGGGTTATCTTGTACATGAGCCATCACCCCTCTGAAGATCTCAACAGTACACATATATATAGATATTCTGTTGTGATTGATTTGATACATACATATGGCATATATATAGCCTTCTAAGCTAGGTTTACGTCCTCTGCAGATGGTTCAGACTAGAGCCTTACCTGCAGCTGCGCGAGGTAGAGGAAAAGGTAGAGGTAGACCCCCTCTAGGCCGAGAACGAGGTAGGATACCTGCTGATGGTTCCCACGCAGCAGGAGAGATTCACGAGGAGGTTGCTGAGAGCGCCGTTCCTGAGACTGGGAACGGGGCAGCTGAGGTACAGGGGGCACAAAGAGCCCAGTCTGGTGAGTCTGATCGTGTCTCTATGGGTATATCAGAGTTTCAGGCTTATATCAGACGTGTTGAGGAGGCTGCCAGAGCCGATAGGCGTGCCCCAAACTTACAGGCACAGGAGGGACCATCTGAGAAGTCCCACACCGTTACCCAGGTACCAGCTGTACAGGTACCTGCTGCTGAGATCGTCAGAGCACCAGAGGAGCATAGAGGGCCTAGACCAGATGTAAAGTCCGGAAATTTTCAAAATAAAAATATATCGAGGATCGGGAATTTTAGAAAATAAACTAGCGTTTAAATCTTTTCCGTAAAATTATTCCAAGAAAAATTTTTTGGAATTTAATTCCGACCCGCAACGGAACGAGTTTAACGAGTTCAACTCCTTACCTTGGATCTTATTATTTTCACTTTCTTTTCCACTCAGTTGTGGGGCCCACCTGCCACATGGGCAACTCTTTCTTCTCTTCCTTTTGTTTTCACGTGAGCATTCTCACGCTGCCTTCACGCCTCCTCTGCAGCGGTGCAATCTTGCCGCCCAGCTACGAGGAGCTAGCCGCCCAGGCTTGCAGCGCCTGCAGTGCATCCGACCCTTCGGTTCCGTCCCCCTACAACGGCCTGGTCTCCCTCCATCTCTCACTGAACCGTTCACTCCCTCGCCCTCAGACCTCACCTCCCTCCCTCGTCTTCTCACGCAGCCTCAACCTCGAGCCCTCCTCGTCGGGACAAGCGAAGCCAAGGACCTGCAGCCACCAAGGGAGCTTCGCCGCGCCACCACCGGCCTGGCTGCCCTCGCCACGCTACTAGATCCAGACCCGAGCCGCTGCAGATCTGTGGCTCTCCTCCCTCTGCGCGAGCCTTGCGTGGCCCTCGGTCTGCAGCCGCCAGCGGAGCCCCTGCCGTCGCCAAGCCACGCCCGAGCCACCCTAGAGCCGCCCACGCCGTGTCCTCTTCTTCCCCGCGAGCTGCTGCACTTGCCCGAGATGAGCAGCTCGGCCGAGACCTTGCTCTCCCTGCCGTCCCGCGCCGTGCCTCCCTTCTGCCACCGCCGCCTCGAGCCGGAACAGCCGTGTGGCTGTTGGGAATCGAGCCGGAACTCGAGTTTTCTTCGTGTGTGAATCCCCAACTTCGGACCTCGTTTCGGTACGTTTTAATTGCATTCAACGGTTGATTTTCGGATATATTGTAGATGGCATAACAATTTATAACATGTTAAAATTCTAGGACGATCCAACGGCTGGATCAATAGTTGTGACCTTGGAAAGTTAGAAGAAAATCGGTTTCCTAAAACTCGCATGTTAGGATTGAGACCTTGATGATTTTGTACGGATTTGTTGTTGTGGATTTGGGAAGTACTGATGCTTCCCGTGTGTTGTAGTCATGGCTTAGAATGCATAAGAATTATTTCAGAATTTTTGAGGAATGTTTGACGTGGTTAAATCGATGTCATAGTAGTGAGAATCTAGGTGACGTTTAATACGTTGAGGATTTTCATCTTGAATCGGAAGCTCATAAATCTTAGTAACCTTCTAGAGTCGTTTAATTGATAATAAATGTAGTTAGAAATTTTCCGGAAGTTTAGAGGCCCGTTTGACCATTTTACGATTTTAAGGAAATTCGGGGTCAAAACCGTAATTTTCTTAAAAGATAGATTTTCGGACTTTAGGAAAACGTAATAGATGTGCTAGACCCCGTGGACTTTTATAAGTGTTGGATTATGCGCATGATATATTCTAGGATGTGATTCTAGAATGAAAATCGAATGATCTTGTATAGATCATTTGGGTAGAAGTCCTAGATTCCTCGAGTTGAGCAGGTATTGATAAATATCGTGCTATGAGCAGGTTTTGTGTTCTTCCCGAGGGAAGCAGGAGCGTTTGTGAGTTAGCATTGGGACGAGGTAAGTCTCCGGACTTACTTAGCTCGTATTCTCTGTATTAGTATTGCTTGTTGATTGGTGGTGTGTGTTTACGTATTTGTCATAATCTTTAAACCGGTAAAATAGGACCACCGACTTTTATAAGTAATGTTGGCCCAAGTGTATGATAACGGGCGGTGACATAATTTGCCCAACTCTTGTGAGAGTGGGAGGTTCCCGGCGACTAGCCGTGCGGGTGAGACGGAAGGATACATCCTTACCGTGCCTTGCTGGAAATAGGGACCGGGGCGAGACCATTGGGGTCTCGTGTCACAACCGAAGTTGAATTAGAAAAGGATACGAGTTAAGGTAAATTAAAGATAATAAACCGGACTTGCGTGATTTATGTTTTGTGATTCTTATGTGTGTTTGTGCCTTTCCCATTATTTTAATGCTTAGAATGCTAGCTAACGGTTTTAAACCGGTTATGTAGTTGACTTGCAGGTTAGGGACGCCGCCGAGTAAGGCGGAGGAGTGGACAGCCGGGGTCTCCGTACATCTTAGGACGGGGATGGGTTTTAGTCATGGTTTTTATGTTATCCTTATGGTTTGTGTCATATGTTAGATTTTTGTACCGTATTATGTTGTTTTGAGGACTCGGCTGAGTTTTCCAATTGTACTGTACTTTTCGTCCCGCATACATTAAAACGTATTTCAGTTTTCCGCCTTTATTCTGTGCTATTGTTGAAAGGTCCAATGAAACTGTTGTCAGGCTAAGGGTCGGGACCCATTGTGCGGTCTCGCCCGTAGTGCCCCGAGTCCCGCGGATTTGGGGTGTTACACCAGATACCTGGTTGAAGGCTTTCCATCAGATGGGTGTACCCCCTTTCACCGGGAAGGTGGGGTTGGAGGTTGAGCTCTGGATTGGGCATGTAGACTCAGCTCTGGAGTCTATTCGCTGCCCAACTAATAGGTAGATCGAGTTGGTGCAGACTCTGTTCAAAGAGTTGACACAGCACTGATGGAGGTCAGTACGGGGTCAGGTTACCAGCTATGACCAGATGAGGACCTTGATTAGAGAGTATTTCTGCCCTGCCTCACTGAGGAAGGAGAAACTGCGTGATTTTGTTAAGGCCGGATTTGAGGATGTGCCAGTTTCAGAGGCCATCAAGAGATTTCAGGAGGAGCTGGCTTTACTGGGTCCAGCTGCACCTCCTGTTGATCAGCATGTTTATTTGTTCTCTCGACGATTGAGGGATGGTACCCGAGCCTACATTGCAGGTTTTCACTGTGAGTCCTTGATGGACTATCAGGACAGAGCTGCAGATTACGAGAGAGAGAGAGGGCTGGGCAGAGGAGAGTTTCTCAGGCCGGAAGGTCTGAGAAGAGACAGCGTACGGGGCAGGCTAGTGGTACTGTTGGAGTTGCTAGTGTTGGGGGTAGTCAGAGACGCCAGGATCGTTCTGCATCTGCACCAGCTACAGAGATGGGACGACAGTGTTTTAACTGTGGAGATCCAGGGCATCTGAAGCCCGAGTGTACGAGGCCATTGGTGACGTGTTTTACCTGTGGTCGACAGGGCCATAGAGCCATTTACTGCCGCCAGGGCGGAGCTGCATCTCAGCAGGGTTCTTCTCCTGCCAGTGTAGCAAGAGGTGGACAGAGGCCACCTCAACAGCAGCAGCAGACTCAGGGACAGCAGAGAGTCCCAGATCGCCCTACGACTCAGGGATCTGCTCCTGGGCCGAGTAGAGGTAGAGGCCGTGGTGGAGGCACCACTGATACTAGAGGCCCACAGGGTCGTGTTTTTGAGCTGAGGAGTGCAGAGGAGCCAGCTGCACCTACTGCTACAGGTACTATTCTGATTCATCGTTTACCTGTTAGAGTTTTATTTGATACTGGTGCTACGCACTCTTTTATTTCTGATGCTTGTGTAGAGCGTCTGAGGTTAGATACAGTTAAGGGGATGCCCTTTATTATAGGGTTACCTGATGGTGGTAGGGTCAGAGGTACCCGTGAGATTCACGGTTGTCCCATTTCTGTAGGGACCCGTATGTTACTAGTTGACTTCTTTGTCATGCCACTAGAGCATGAAGAAGTCATTTTAGGTATGGATTGGATGGCTAGACACTCTACAGTTCTAGATGTAGGTAGGAGGATTGTTACCCTCTCTACCGAGTTAGGCCAGACAGAGGTTTTCCGAGGTTGGGACCTTGGAAAGGTAGGCACAGTTATCAGTGCTATACGGGCAGCTAGACTTATTGCACAGGGTTGTGAGGCCTTCTGGTGTTATGCCATGAAGGAGGGGGAGAGTCCAGTTGTAGAGGAAATTCCAGTTGTCTGTGAGTTTACTGATGTTTTTGCTGAGCCGTCCAGTTTGCCGCCTCAGAGGAGTGTGGATTTCAGTATCGAGTTAGAGCCTGGTACGAGACCCATCTCGAAGGCTCCATACCGGATGGCGCCTGTCGAGATGCTGGAGCTGAAGAAGCAACTCGAGGAGTTGGTTGAGAAGGGCTTTATTCGCCCTAGTGTGTCCCCATGGGGAGCACTTGTCCTCTTCGTACGGAAGAAGGACGGATCACTGAGGTTATGCATAGACTACAGAGAGCTGAACAAGGTGACCATCAAGAACAAGTATCCACTGCCGCGCATTGATGATTTGTTAGATCAGCTACAGGGAGCTACTGTGTTCTCCAGGATTGACCTGCGTTCCGGGTATCACCAGCTGAGGGTGAGGGAGCAAGATGTGCATAGGACAACATTCCGGACCAGATATGGCCACTACGAGTTTGTAGTGATGCCATTTGGGCTTACGAATGCCCCAGCCATCTTTATGGAGTTGATGAACAGTATCTTCATCGACTTCCTGGATCAGTTTGTGGTGGTGTTTATTGATGACATTCTGGTATACTCTCGCAGTGGAGAGGAGCATGCAGGACATCTGAGGACTGTATTGCAGGTTTTGAGGGATAAAGAACTTTATGCTAAGTTCTCTAAGTGTGAGTTCTGGATGCCAGAGGTAGCATTCCTGGGTCATGTGGTTTCAGCTGAGGGGATCAAGGTGGATCCAGCGAAGATAGAGGCAATAGCAGCTTGGACTACACCGACGAACGTCAAGGAAGTACGTAGTTTCCTTGGCCTAGCCGGTTATTACAGACGCTTCGTGGAGGGTTTTTCTGTGATTGCCCGTCCACTGACGAGTTTGTTGAGGAAGACTACCCGATTTGTGTGGTCTGATCAGTGCAGGCAGAGTTTTGAGGAGTTGAAGAGGCGTTTGACTTCTGCTCCTATTTTGGCACAGCCAGAGGGTACTGAGGATTTTGTGGTTTACAGTGATGCATCCAAGCTAGGCTTGGGATGTGTTCTGATGCAGAGAGGCAGGGTGATTGCATATGCGTCTCGACAGCTGAAGACGTATGAGGAGAACTACCCGACTCATGATCTGGAGTTGGCAGCGGTAGTTCATGCATTGAAGATCTGGAGACATTACCTGTATGGTGCTGCTTGTCAGATCTTCACAGACCATAAGAGTGTGAAGTATATTTTCACGCAGTGGGAATTGAATAACCGCCAGCGTAGGTGGCTTGAGCTGATCAAGGACTTCGATTTAGAGATTTTGTACCATCCAGGGAAGGCGAACGTTGTCGCCGACGCCCTGGGCAGGAAGACGCCTCGAGAGCAGGCGATTGCGAGGCTGACGGTACAACATCAGTTGCAGAGAGACCTGATCTGGTTAGAGTTGGACATCCAGTTTCCTGATGAGGATGCCCAGTTGCGTACATTAGATGTCCTTCCTGATCTGTTGGATGAGATCCGACAGAAACAGGAGACCTGCCCGACTTTACTGAGGATCAGAGATAGGATGTCTCGGGATGAGGCACCACGGTTCCTGCTTGGAGCATATGGAGTTTTGAGGCGCCATGGCCGCGTCTGTGTACCTGCTGATACAGAGCTGAGGCAGAGGATCTTACAGGAGGCTCATTGCACCCCTTACTCGGTACATCCAGGTACGAGTAAGATGTATCAGGATTTGAGACGTATATATTGGTGGGGAGGGCTGAAGCCCGATGTAGCCAGATTTGTAGCTCAGTGTGCGACCTGCCAGCAGGTCAAGATCGAGCATTTCTGACCTGGAGGTGAGCTCCATCCCTTTCCTGTTCCACAGAGGAAGTGGGAGGACGTCACCATGGACTTTGTGACCGGACTGATGCTGAGCCGGAGCTTTGATGCCATCTGGGTTATAGTAGACAGATTGACGAAGACGGCACGTTTCATTCCTATCAGGGAGACGTGGCCGGTGAGTCGATTAGTTGAGGAGTACACTAGGCAGATAGTGAGACTCCATGGTGTACCGAGGACGATCGTCTCAGACAGAGATGGGAGATTTACCTCGAGATTCTGGCAGCAGATTCAGACTGCCTTGCGGACGAGTTTTCATTTCACGACTGCGTTCCATCCTCAGACAGATGGTCAGTCAGAGAGGATCATTCAGACCTTGGAGGATATGTTGCGAGCTTGTGTGTTGGATTGGGGACAGGTGTGGACGGATCATCTCCCACTTGTTGAGTTCTCCTACAACAACAGCTGGCATGCATCTATTGGGATGACCCCATATGAGGCACTGTATGGACAAAGATGTCGTACCCCGTTATGCTGGGATGAGCAGAGCACTGTCAGTGGTTTAGCACCTGATCAGATTCAGGATGATATAGCTCGAGTAGCATTGATCAGAGAGCGTATGCTGACTGAACAGAGCCGTCATAAGTCTTATGCTGACAGGAGGCGTAGACCTCTAGAGTTCAGGGTTGGAGCCCATGTGTGGCTGAGAGTGTCCCCGACCCGAGGTGTTAGGCGTTTTGGCATTAAGGGGAAGTTGAGTCCCCGATATGTCGGACCGTTCAAGATGCTGGATCGAGTTGGGAGTGTAGCTTACAGATTAGCTTTGCCTCCGAGATTAGAGGGTGTTCACCCTGTATTCCATGTGTCTCAGTTGAGGGAGTACATACCAGATCCGAGACACATCGTGAGTTATGAGGATTTGGTGGTTGAGCCGGACCACACTTTTGTTGAGCATCCGATTGCAGTCCTAGAACGAGGTATGAGACGCCTGCGTTCGAAGGACATACCTATGCTTAGGATACAGTGGCCGAGACAAGGACCTGGGGAGGCTACATGGGAGACTGAGGATAGTATCCAGAGAAACTATCCAGAGTTCTATGCCGAGATAGGTGCACCAGTAGGATCACCGAGTAGATCTTAGTACTAGCTTGGTGAGTCTTATCCGCTTATATGCTTATATGCTATGATGTGTTTATTTTCATGCTAGCTTTGATGTGATTATGATCTTATTAGATCTTGTTATGCCAGTATGATTTCCTATTTATAGCTGGAGATGGTTCTTCCCTCCATGCTATTGTGATACGCTTAGGTTTAGTTGGAGATGGTTCTTACCTCCATGCTATTTTGATGGGCATAGTAGTGCTGGAGATGTTCTCCCTCCATGCCTATCTGTTATGGTTATGTTATGGCTAGAGATGTGATTCCTCTATGCCTTATAATGTGTTTATAGCTGGCTAGAGATGCTTTCTCTAGGTCCTGGATAGTATAGTTACTGCTGGAGTTGATGATTTCCTCCATGCTTATGTTTGAGGTTATAGAGAGTGTTACCTCGGCTTCTGAGTCCGAGTGGTTTTAGGATCTTGCAAGTTTCGGGACGAAACTTGTTTTTAGGGGGGTGAGATGTGAGAGCCTTTTCTTTTGGACCGAGATCGGACCATAGCCGAGATTGACCATTCCGCACCCGCGGGCGTGACCGCCGCCCCTGCGGGTTCCCGCTCTCGCGGCCCTGTGATCCGCACCTGCGGTTTACGGCGGCTGCAGCCGGTTTTGTTGACTGTCTTGACCGTGCTTTACCTTCCTCTTCCTTTCTTTTCTTACCTTGTTGAGCAAGGGTTTCATTTTACTCTTAGCCCACTACAGTCCTTCCTACGTCTTCCTTGCTTCTTCATCTCTTCCTAGGGATCTTGCTTGAGAGTTTTGGAGTTTGATAAGGTTTGGGTGTGGTTTTGTGTTGCTGAAGGTTGAGTGCATGTTTGATGAGCTGCAGAGGCCAGCTAGGAGTTAGTTTTGTTCTTCCTTGGTTGACCACAGCTGTGGAGGTGAGCTTCTTGCTTCTCCTTCCTTCTTTTCTTTCTTGTTCATCCTTCTTAGCTTAGGAGTAGATGAATTGTTCATAGGGTGACGTTTGATGGTGTATGTTGATGCATGTATGTGACTATAGAAGAGAGTAGACGTGAGTTGATCACGTGAAGAGCCAAAGAGAAGCCGCGAAGTTTAATTCTGCACTGTCGCCGCCTCCGCGGACAGAAGTCACCGCCCCTGCGGAAGACGTGCCGCAGCGCCTGCGTTGTGCCAGCGCCGTGCCTGCGTTGCCAGCAATTCTTGTCACCGCCCCCGCGGATGAGTGCCACCGCGCCTGCGGTTGCCTGCATTCCGCCCCTGCGTCCTTAAATCACGCAGGTGCGTTTTATCCCGGGACTACCTATAGTTAGGTAGTTCCTCTCCTTTCTAGTATGAGGGAACTAGTATCATGCTAGGTATTGGTTTATGATGAGTGTGATATAGATATGCCGGTTACGGCCTTGAGGTTATGAGTTGGATATAATCCCTTATGGATCCCTTGGGTCTAGGTGTGACCCTTTGTGTGATAGGATTGTGATATATATATATGTGTGTGTGTGTGTGTGTGTGTGTGTGTGTGTGTGTGTGTGTGTGTGTGTGTGTGTGTGTGTCTTGTATAGGGTGTGTGTCCTCCAGTTTGGAGTGGACGTTTCTGAGAGTGGACCGTACTTGAGTTTCTTCTGAGATCGAGGTAAGTCCATAGGACTTACTTAGCTACTATCCTTATATTGGATGCATGCTTGAGTGGTGTGTGTTATGTGCTTTATAGCATGTGTTATTATTTGGTCACCGACCTATGTTATATTGACCGCCCATTGTAGTGCCTGTGATAACCTTTCCCTTTCATTCCGTAGTGGAGTCTGGGAGGTTCTCTGTAGTCAGGCCAGATTTGGTATAAAGGAAGGGCCCTCACCATTCTCACAGGGTACACGGGAGGTCTGCTGATACTACCCCAGCTGGTTAGAGTACTCAGAGGCGGGGATTATATTCCTCGTGTCACCTATTCTTCATATATATATATATATATTTATACGATTGAATGATTCAACTTATTAAAGATAATAAACCGGGTAAATGTTTGATATCATGTTGAAGTGTTTATCATTTCTGAGGTGTGTTTGTGCTTTTGCATCTTCTTATATATGTGTATAGTTAGTTAACGGTTTCATACCGTGTTGTAGATCCCTCGCAGGTTAGGAGAGCTGCGGAGTGATCCGGAGGGGTGATCTGCTGAGGGTTCCGTAAACGGGGCATATTCGTGGGGTTTTTGGAGATTATCCATATTGTACGGATTTCTGTTTTGATTGTACTCAGTAGTACTGTATAAACCTTTGGATATTTATATATCAGTTTTTTATGTTTTGTTTTAATCTGTTGGTGCCTTGTTGTAAGATTCAGTGAAGTTGTTGTCAAGCTAGGGTCAGGATCCATTGTGAGATCCTAGCCCAGTAGCACTCCGAGTCCTACGGATTCGGAGTGTTACACTGATATTGATATACAAACTTTTAAAGTAAAGTTTATTGCGAAAGCTATGTTAGCAGCGATTGTAGTAGGAGAGTCAAAGTCGAAAAGTGGATTTGTCACTTCTTTCTCTCATTCAAAATCGTGAATGAGACTTTCATCTCACATGACTCCTAAGAGCACATACATCAGTGATTTTTTTTTCATATGCAATTTTTTTTACACCTAAAAATTCTCCCATCAATGAATTTTATGAAAAAAATTCTAGAAACTTTGTACAAAACTTGAGAATCAAAATTTATTCTTACCTTGCTTTTTGTAGGTTTTTTTGTAGGGTTGTCTGTAGATGGAGGTCACCACTTTCTTCACCTAAACAAAACACAACGGTTACTTTCTGGATTTTTTTTCAGATGTGAATTTTAGTTTTATTTTTTTAACTTAATATAACCGTTACACTAAAACGGTTATATTTATTAAAAAAAGATATTTAAAAAAAATTATACCAACGTTCATATTTTTTCCCCTCTATAAATAGACACCCATTTTAACATATTTTGGCACACTTCAAAAATTCTCATTTCCCTTATTTGTCTCTTCAAATTCATAAAAAGTTGTGTTCTTGTGTTCAATTTCTGGAAAAATGGATCCTAATAATCCTCATCACTCGTCCATGAATTTCAACGAATTCGATCCTTCTTTTATCAATCATCCTCATTTTTCTCAATTTCTTGCAAGTTTAGGAAGAAATTTTCCTCCACAACAACCACCTCCACAAGAAATGACTCCACTCACTTACCAAATTTTTTTCCCCAACTCTCAAAATTACGAGAACTCTCCACTAGTTTTTCAAGGAAGCAACACCCAAATGATTAGTGATGAAGAAGATATCGTATTAATTTAATTATTATTATTCCACTAATTTAAAATAACAATAATAATTAAGAGTTTGGTAATATCTTAATGATTATTATTTGATTAGTTATTATTTATTAAGTATTAAATAAAAATTTGGAAAAAAATAGGAGAGAATGTGATAGGATAGGTTAAAAAAGTAGGAGAGAGAATTGTGAGAGAATTTTTATAATTTGTTGTTGGTGGGATGAAAAAAAAAATTTGTGAAAAAAGATGATGTGGAAGAGAGATGATGAAAGAAAGAGAGTAGGGAGGGAAAAAAATTTTCCATTGATGATGTATTAAGACCGAATCCATTCAAATAAAAGATTTTAAAAAGTCGGCTGACTTATTTTGATTTATAATATAAATATTTAATTGAAAAAATAATTAACAGATTTGAAATTATTTTTTATGGCGTTAGTTGTTATTTCGAAATTCTAGCTATCATCCTAAAAAAGGTAATAAAAACGTAAATTTTCTATTTAAATTAGGATCACACGTATACATTCTGGTATAAGGATAGTATTATGTTTATATTTTGTTAGATTATATGGTTTTAAATTTTATTTATAGGAAAAACTTACATATAAACTTTTTTTTATTTATTAAAAAATAGTTTTTTTTATATTACGAAATTAAAAATCGTTACTCCTAAAAATATTTGAAACATACTATAAAAAAAATCTATACTGGATCCACAAAAAAAAAAGAAAAAGGATTTGAGTGGATAAAAAAAGATTTTATTAAAGACAATTACATGAGATCGGAGTTCTTGATCGTGTATTATATATAAGCAACGATCGAATAAAATTGATAAACTAAAAGGGAAATTAACTTGAGATTTTATTCCTCTACTATCACACAACGAATTCCACCGTAGGTGGCCGCGCGTCGAAAATTTCCGCATGCACCGGAGCACAACTCTTGGCAACGACATCTTCACCTTCATCAATAGCAAGTTGGGCATCGAGAATGGTCACAATCTCCGACAACTTCTTATCGGTTGGCAAGGGAAGCTCCTCTTTACCTTGTCTCGCAATCGCACTTGAGTCCTTCTTCGAGTCCTTGTACACGCTATTAGGCAACTTCATACGTATCAAGCATATACGGTAAATACGATGGAAATTATATGTTGTTTGAATAGAATTTAAGGGAGGAAAAATAAAAGTAAAAAATAATTTACCTTAAGCATACCTTTGAAATTGTATATTTTCTTCACCCTGATAGAGAATACCTACTTGTGAATCCAAGCGCCATCCAAAGAGAAAATTAAAAAATAAACACGAATATTAAATATCATCGAAAACCAATTCATTTCATGCCCAACTACGGAGACAAACAAACAAAATGAATGTGTAACACAAGTATCAAGTAAAGTAAGCAGCGTTCTACTAAAAATTGAGCAAAAACGTTGAAGAAATACCTCTGCAACCATGTCGTTTAAGTCCTCAAACTGACTACATACCATCTTTTCTTCCCTTGCTTCTTCATATCTTAATAGAGTGAACAAAATGAGAAATTAAGCAAGAAGAACAATGCCAAACATCAGAAGAAATCAACTCAAACGATTAAATGCAAACATAAAGAGATTTCGAGCCAAAAAACAAAATAAATGTGTAACAAATCAATGATAATCACAATCGAAGCTGAACAATCGATTTGAAAGCTAAAAATTAGGGTTTTTAGACCCGAAGTAAATGGGTCAACAGATATAGACAAATTTGACATCGGGCTTGAGGGGGAAAGATTCGAGAAGACGATCAGGTGAAAACCAACATATGGTTCATGCAGCGATTTTGGGGTGAGTTTCTCCCTCTACCGTGTACCCATTTATATAGAAAAATAAATTGACAATAATTTAAGTAATATTTAATTTAAGAAAACCTAGAAACTAAAATTTATTATGAAAGCTATATATCTTAACCGAAATCTCTTTTAAGATCACCCGGAATCTATTTTAAAATCGTACTTCATACGCTATAAATAAAGCGTAGTTGGACTTTTACTTAAAAATATTTATAATCATTTTAGGTACATATAGAATAATCTCAATGAGTTATTGATAAAATATATATAAAAAAAAAAAGGGAAATTTTTTAAAAAATAAAATAAATTACGTTAAAGAAAAAAAAGAAAGTATTGTTAATAAAAACATAAATAGTTACAAAAAATAAAATAAAATTATGCATACATGAAACAACATTACTCGACTTCATAGTCTATTATACAAGCGGAAGAATATAGTAAATTTACAAATCTAAATGTTTATGAATAATATGGTGGAATGCAAAATCCAATTATGTATCGCTTGTTTGGGAAGATTTAATCGAATGAATCTTGTTAATGTAAACGATCAAATTTTTACGTTAAAATTTTGATTTTACGTTTAAAAATTATCTCACAAATTTTACTATTTTTATATTTTTAAAATAAAGCTTTTTGAGCAAGATTGTTATTAGAACTTTTATTTTTACGTTCAAAGATTAAGTAATAGATAATTAGTTAGATAAAGATTGTAACATAATCTAATTAAAACATAAATTAAAATAACTAAAAAAAAAAGAAGAAAGAGATTGTAACCTGATTAGAATTTAGTTAGATAAAGATTGTAACATAATCTAATTAAAACATAAATTAAAATAACTATAAAAAAAAAAAGAAAGAGATTGTAACCTGATTAGAATTCGAGTAAAATAAATCGTTAGAAGCTAATTAAAAATACTTCTAAATTAATTTTGTACGTGACTTTGCAAAAGTGATAGATCTCATCCAGATTTTTAAAAAAAAAGTGTACATTCGGTTTGAAATCTTGGTATGCCGATCTGATTAGATTTTTTATACTGATTTGATGGAGATGGTGTGTTAGACTAATAAATTTTATTATTTTACGTTCAGATCTGATCTAGTTCATTTAGTAATTTAAAAAGATTTTAACAATCAGTTATTTTAAAATTTAAAGTATTTTACGTTTAGATTTGTTAAACAATTTATATATTTAAAATTTTATATTAGCAACAAAGATTTTGTGACTTAGAAAAAAAAATTTAATCGCCCAAAAAATTCTTGAAGCGCCACGTCAACACAAATGACGCTCTTTTAGTATAGGTATATAGAATAGATTTTTTTGGAATGAAACATTTTGAGAATTCCTTGTCTTCGTTTTCATATGTTTTAATCGTTTTAACTTGACTTTCCAACCGTAATGTTTTCGTCCATCGATTATTTATAGACAAATTAGGACATCCTCCCTATTTTCAACTACAAATTTCAGTTCATAATCCTAACTAAATTTCATATTTAAGGAATCGGATTAGATCATTCAATTCTTAATTTCCGAAACACACCTATTAAGCCTTAGTTCTCAACACAAGTCATGTTTTCCATGATGTAATAGCAATCATTCGCAATATATTATAATTATCTACAAGGACAATCTAGGTTATTCCATGAGTAAGAGAAACCTAACCCTTTCTATTATTCCTTTTAATCTTATTGTTCTAATGTGAGCACAATTGATGACCCAAATAACTGACAGTTTGTTTGGACGTGATTCTTAAATCAAAATTATACGGTTTTAGGCTTTAAAAGAAACTCTGATGTAAAAAAAAGTAAAAGGTATAGTATAACGTTATACATCCGAACACCACTTATTAGTAACTTCACTTGCTTTATAAAGCAACATCGATGTTACATGCCTTTGAATGGCTTTTCACTTAGAATTGACATGATTGTTAGTTTATCTAAATGTGCCACTGCTGGCTTAATCTGCAGTGCCCAAATACCTAACTGGTGGTTAAGATTTCACCATCGAAGTTGACAGCCTCAATACTGAAGTATGGGATTGTTAACAATCTATGCAAGCTCCCTTGCCATTATTACATACACCAAAACTGAGTTTTTAGGTGACAATGAGAACAAGTCAAGACTTGACCTTTCCTAATGGCTAATTCTCAACTTCACAATGAAGAAACATAAAACCAAGAAGATCCATACCCTAAAGACAGATAAGACCTTGCATAAATTGATCAAAGTCAAATAATCTAGTCCATTAAAATATGCTAATAGATTGAGATCTACTTCTGTCAAAAAAATTCCTGAATAATTTATCTTGACATGTAGGCATTAGCAAAATGAAAAATCAAATTTTTGATAGCACGGTGAATGCAAAACCAAGAAGAAATACTGCTTAGAAGTATAAAATTACAATCTTCCTTTGAGAATTTTTAATGAATTGGACTCTGACGATCATGTGTAACGAAGACATCTTAAACAATCAACGACACATACAACAAAACCCTTCTTTCATGCTATAGAAAGAAACTGAAACAAGAAACAGACCCTTCAAAACAGCCAAAAGCAAAACCCCGCCCCCCAAATAGTTATGAAAACAGTGCAACCCGACTTAAACAACTGGAAGAACCCCATGAGTTGATAAAAATCCCTCGTCATAATGCCCAATATGCATGGAGCTAAAAGAGCTGCAACTCACCTCGACCTATCAAGCAGACTGACTGTGTTGTGTCTATAAATCCTCCATATCCATGATAATTTACTCAGTTTTCTTATCAGCTTCTTCCTTAGACTCAGAAGAAGATTCCTTTTCTTCCTTGGCAGGAGCAGGGGCATCATCACCAGCTTTTTCCTCCTCTGTTTTCTCTTCGACTTTTAGATTCCCTAGACGCTCGGCGGCTTCAGATGTTTCTGCTGCAGCACTTTCAGTCTGCTTGGTTTGGGATTCAGCAACCTCTTGAAATGTCTCTATAAAGCTTTTGCAATCTGTAATGAAACGCTTGATATCATTTTACTGTTTATGTAAGAAACAACAAGAACAGGAAAGAAAATTGCAGTGGCAAAGCATTCACTTTGCTTTTTGTCAAACTATAATATAACTACAACCCCACAAGAGGTGACGCAAGCAGTATTGCGAATCCACCTCTCCAAGTAGAAGCAAAACATTGTTCGTGATGAATGCTGCGGGTACATCAGTGCTAATAAGTAAATTGATTCACAGAGTCATTTAGCTCATAACTATCTATGACATAACAAAGGGTTAAACCAGAACTATGAATAAATAGTTAATTTCAATACATCACAAGTGTAACCTTCAAATACTATTCCACCAAAATATAACTTTCCGTTGTCTTTTCTATTCATCTATACAACTATCAACAATTATACAAAAAACTGGCAAAGACAAAATAAAAACCAAAGGCAACATTAACTTTCCATACAAATGCAACTAGTATGCAAACAAAGGTATGTTTGTTACTCCATTCATCATGTCCTCACCCACCTAAAAGTAAATGAGAGAGCAGAGGATTTACCCAATTGAACAAGATAGTGTACATCATCAGCCATTGCAGCAAGGAAACTCGTCAAACATACAAAACTAATTTAATGTAAGCTTGTTAGCAGCCTAAGTCATCATACATACACAACAGAGTAGCTTGTAATGTACTTATGTACTAATGTCCTAAACCCACAAGATAGAAGACTACAAAAACAAAGAGATCTGCAGACTTTTACTTCCTTTAATTTCAGTAGAAAAGAAGAAAGCAACTTATCAAGTTTCTAACAGCATCAAGTTATCAACTCCAGAACCCCCCCAAACACGTTGGTGTTTTAACAGGTTTAAGAGCACCTAGGCTCTAAAGTTCGGTAATTGCCTTCCTAGCAACGCATTCCATTTGGAGACCACAACCTGAACTGAGGCATCTGCAGCGTTTTAGTCACCTAGGCCAAAAAAGCCTGTTTCCTCTCACCTTTCTTATAAAAGACTAGAAATGTACTATATGCCTTTTTACATAAGTAATTAGTATAAATCACTTCATTAGTATTATTATTTAAGAGCTCATTTTTCATACGTTTTCTTGATTTATGAGACCATAAATTTAGTTTTATACAATTATAAGGATATTATGTATTTGTTTATCTCTTTTAAAGTTTTGAAGAATTTCCCTAAGCTTCACTGAGGTGAATGCTTTCAACCTGTTCATTGTGCCTAGACTACAATTGTCAGACTCAGAGCACAAAATATACAACTTCGAATCAGAATAGGTGCTATAGGGATATGGTCAGAATCATAATAAAGATAGATAGCATTTCTGTTAAGGACTAATCGTATTATATTGAAACTTCCAAGTTCCAATTATATTATGAAACAAGAGCATAGGAAAACCTTATAATAATTCCTCATACAGTTAGAACATCTCTGAAGTTCTTTCTGTATAAGCATTACAAACACAAAGGAAAGCAATGACAAGAAAAATGCAACATAACTATACGAAAAGCACTAAAACTACCGGAATTCATCTGTTCATTTAGAATTTCCCCAACTATAATTGCCAAGATTGTGTATAAGCATTACAAACACAAAGGAAAGCAATGACAAGACAAAAGCAACATAACTAACGAAAAGCATTTTAAACTAAACTTACTGGATTCATTTGTTCATTTAAAATTTGCACAAATTAGTCAAGATTTTGCTTCTTATTCAAAACTGAATTAACAAAGAAACAAAAACGCGGCAGAGCCTTGTGCATTAAAAAAAGACCGAACTGCAATCAGTTCAACTAATTAAGAGAATTAAAATCAACAGAATAACACTCACTCTCGACAGAAGCAAATCTGATGCAGAAAAGCTCATTCTTCAACTCTCCATCAGAAAAATCAGATGCGTGCCATATACAAGACTTCTCATTTCCTGCGTGCTCCTGAACTGTCATATTGGAAAGGACTGCAAGGGAAACATAAATCATATACCAAAATCAGAATCCAGATAGAAATCACGATTTTATCATGTAGATAAAGTATAAAAAGAGGAAGTAAAATTGGATAGGGGAGAAGCAACTAACTGAGATGATTAGCGCAGATCTTTAGGGTTTTTGACTGGCGCATGACAAGGCGAACCTTGCCAGTAATCTTATGCTTCAAAAGTT
Source organism: Fagopyrum tataricum (assembly GCA_002319775.1). Classification (NCBI taxonomy): domain Eukaryota; kingdom Viridiplantae; phylum Streptophyta; class Magnoliopsida; order Caryophyllales; family Polygonaceae; genus Fagopyrum; species Fagopyrum tataricum. The sequence continues at coordinate 48,131,095 of CM008282.1, forward strand.
TGACTGATCCAGCACCCCTCTCCTTCCACTGGTTACCATCCCTATCGAATCTGTAAAGCTTCGATTTCCTGTAAACAAGCAGAAATCAGCAAAACGGATAAACGGAAATGATAAAACAAAAACCAGAATCCAGCAAATATTAAAAAAAATGGAACATCGAAAAGGAAAATAGAGATGGGGACATTTACAGATCGAGAATAGCGTCTTCATCCTCTTCTCCAGTGGAAACAGCGACTTCTTCTAGCTTGACAATAGGAGCGATCTGAGCGCCGGTGTCTTCGTCCTCGGCGGTGGTGCTCTCATCCTCTTCTCTGTGCTCCGGATCTGCCATTGCTGATTGAAGAAGAGATAAAAGGTGGAAGTAGGGAAAGTGGTGGAAGAGAGGCAGGAACAAGAAATGGAAAGACGAAAACGAGACGACAAAGGGTTTATCGGCGCGGTGTAAAAAATACATTGGATAATATAAACCGACGTAAACGGTAAAACTAGATTATTCTCTATTTTTCTCACCGATAGCCCATAGGTCATATCTCCCTTCTATCTCGATTATTCTCTAACAATTTTGGAATTGAATTTTAATGTTAAATTTTGTTCAAATTTAACAGTTGATGACTCTAAATATATCTATTTCGAACAATTTACGGATTTGAAGTATAGTATTTTTTATATGATCACGGAGTTTTTCGGAGCGTTATCATGTGCTATATGACTTATATCTCAACATGTATAAACAACATTTACGTTCACATCACTCGTGATAAATTGCTACTTACATTGGACAAAAACATGACAAAGCAAATTTTGACGTTGAGTTGTGGTATTCTAGTTGAGTTGTGGTATTCTAGCAATGGAAATGCACTACCTCATCTCGCCTGACAGATTAGTGATCCCGATATAGGGTTATAATAATATCATTACATTTGTCGTCTAGTTCTCCACCAAATCTATCATGACCTTGAGATTAGTTTTTTTAGATAATCAATTAATTAATTTGAATTAACATGGATATGTAGGGAGAAATTGATATTATTTTGAAATAGATTATTAAGTATCTAATTTGTGTTGAGTGTGCAAATGTGTCCCACATCGACAATATGAAACTCTTGAACTTAACAAGTACTAGGATTACTTCTCTTATTGTCAATTGGTTTTAGGATCGAACTCAAATATTTGTGTGTAGGTTCACTTTGACGTGCATATGACACGGACCGAGTTCCGGAAGCTTCAAGAGGCACGGAGAACACCCCGGCATTGTCTTGACAAGGCCGGAATATTCTAGATCTCTCGGAAATTCTCTAAGCTTGCCAAGGCTCGTAGAGAATGTTCCGATTTGTATAGAAGGCTAGAGCCTTATCCAACAAGAAGGATCCGGATCCCTCTAGGATTGTGTAATTTCGGATCCTTCCTAGCTAAGGAGGTGGCCAAGGCTATAAATAGGGAGGTCACCCCTCATTTGCAAACCATCCAAGCAAAGTTATCTCTTGTAAAGCTCTCAAAGCTATACAAAGCTCTCTTTGTCCACAAAATCTCTAAGTCCCTTAATCATCGCTAACAAGCGTTTCCGCAATAAGTTCCTCGAGTTAAGGCTTGACTTAGTCATTTGACAACGCCAACGACTAAGAGTCGTACGGTTGTGAGTTCGAGAATACTCAGTGTCAAGTGGTATCAGAGCCAATAACGTTCCAAGGAGAAGCAATGGTTGAAGTAGGTGTGTCCGGAATTGTCGACCCTAACGCCCAAGAAAAAAAGGGCAAGAAAGCTCCCAGGGACCCGTCAAGGGAACCATCGAAGGACATGATGGGAAGTTTCGAGGCCCGTTTGGAGAAGATGGAGCTTAAGTATGGAGAGATGGTAGACGCCGTCGAAGACGTCAAGGATGACATGGTCGCCCTCAAGGACGAGTTACATGGTGCCGTCAATGAAGCTCAAGGAGTTTTGTCTAAGCGGGAAGACATGTTGGAGGCAATGGTGGCGCAAATGCGCGAGGAGATGAAGGTGCTCAAGAAAGAGCTCGTGGCATGCAAGGCGGCCTTAGGGGCAGGCATGTTGGCGACCGCTCCTGTAACACCACAAATCCAAAGGACTCGGGATGCTATTGGGCTAGGATCTCACAATGGATCCTGACCCTAGCCTGACAGCAAGTTCACTAGATCTTACAACAAGACACAGATAGATTAAAACAAAATATCAAACTGTAATATATACATATCAAAAGGTATACAAGGTACCGCAGAGTACAATCTGTACATACAAAATATCTCATAACCCTCGCATAAACCTAGTGTACGGAGCCCTCAACGGATCACCCCATCTGAATCACTCTGCATCTCTCCTAACCTGCAAAGGATCTACAACACGGTATAAAACCGTTAGCTAACCATACACATATATATAGAAGATGCAAGAGCACAAACGCACTTCAGGAAAAACATAAACATATAATCATGTTGTCACACAATTTACCCGGTTAATTATATTTATAAAGTCCAACACTCAAATCGTATATATATACATATATATATATATATATATATATATATATATATATATATATATATATATATATATATATATATGAATATATGTGACATGAGGAATATATAATCCTCGCCTCTCGGTGTTGTTGCCAGCTGGAGTTGTAATCTGGTAACACTTTCCCGTATACCCTATGAAAGTGGTAGGTGCCCGTCCCACTTCCAGATCTGGCATGTCCGCAGATAACCTCCCAGTCTCCCAGCGGGATGACAGGGCAAGTTGTCACAACCCTACAATGGGTGGTCACTAAACCATAAGTTAGTAATAATCAATCATCACATGCTATCAAGCATATATCAAACACCACTCATGCATACATCTAATATAGAGATGGTAGCTAAGTAAGTCCTATGGACTTACCTCAACCTCGAAGTACTCTCAATCCGATCAACTCCAATTTGGAGGACAGCACTACCTAATAACAAGGCATAAAGAGATATTACATCTCTTATCAATCAAAGGGGTCACACCTAGACCCAAGGGATCCATAAGGATCATATCCAACTTATAAACCTCGATAATCTACTAAACCTCAAAGCCATAACCGACACATATCAACATCATACTCATCATCATTCTATCCTCATACACATACCTCGCATGCTACTAACCCGCTCATACTAGGAAAGGAAAGGATCTACACTAATCTAGGTAGATCCTGTACAAGACGCACCTGCGTGACAAGAAGGACGCAGGGGCAAAGTGACCAAAATCGTAGGCGCGGCGGCGCTCCTACGTAGGGGCGGTGACCGTGGCCGCAGGGGCGGTGACCGTGGCCGCAAGGGCGGCGACGCTGAGGCGCAGGGGCGGCGACTGTGCAGAACGTGATCCCCCGACTTCTCTTCGACTCTTCACGTGATGAATTCACGTCTTCACCATTCCACAACCCAATTCATACACATACATATATACATACAACATCAATACGGGCCTAGCACATCTAATCCTAAGCTAAGGAAGAGGAAAAGGAATCAAAGGAAGAAAGGAGCTTACCTACTACAGTGGCCTAAGCAAGGAAATGATCCAAAACCAATACCTCAGCTGGCTCCCAAGCTCAGCAACAACACACAACACCAACATCAACAAAGTCACACAACCAAACTCTTCCAAACCAAAGGGAATTCAAGCACAAGATCAAGGAGAAGAAAGGAGGCAAGAAGGACGTGAGAAAGCTGGAATGAAGTGAAGAAATCCTTGATTAGAAGCCAAGGACGAAGCTTAAGGGAAAAGAAAAAGAGTAAAGCATTGGTCAAGAGTCAACAATGCCGGCTTCAGCCGCAGGAAACCGCAGGGGCGGGCTCCTTGGCCGCAGTGGCGGATCATAGACTCAGCCGCAGGGGCGGCTCCATGAACCCGCAGGGGCGGCTATGTCCTAGTTCAGCTCCAAAAGACTAAGGCTCTTACATCTCCCGTGTAGAAGATGGACGCACCAAAGCCTAAGGAGTTCAAGGGGAGCCGGTCGGCCAAGGACGTCGAGAACTTTCTTTGGGGCATGGATCAATACTTCCGTGTGGTGGGACTCACGGATGAAGACCGCAAGGTAAGTACCGCCTCCCTATACCTTAGTGATGCTGCCTTGCTATGGTGGAGGCGTAGGACATGTGAAAGGACCGAAGGTGCCCAAATAAATACTTAGGCCGAGTTTGAGGCAGAACTTAAGAAACAGTTCTACCCGACCTACGCCACTGACGAAGCGCAGGTCAGGCTTCGTCGACTCACGCAACGTGGCACCGTTCGTGAGTACGTTAAGGAGTTTTCGGAGGTCATGTTGCAGATCTCCAACATGGGTGAAGAAGAATCCCTCTTTACCTTCCTAGATGGGCTAAAGCCTTGGGCCAAACTAGAATTGCAACGCCGGAGCGTACAAACTTTGACCGAGGCAATGACGGTGGCCGACTCTTTGATTGAGTTCAAGACCCATGACCGATCGGACTCCTCCCGGGACAAGGGAAAAAGTGGGGGAGACAAAGGTAGGGGCCGGCCACAATAAAGGAAGAGTGACAACGAGTCGTCTAAGGACTCGTCCAAGCCCAAGGAACGGTACACAAAGGCGGAGAAAGGCAAACAACCCATGGAAAGGAAGCCGATGCGATGCTACCTTTGTGACGGTGAGCATCGAATGAGAGATTGTCCCACCAGGAGAAAACTCAATGCCATGATGACACATGAGGACCCGCCCGAGGAGGAGAGGTTGAAACTCGGGGCCATGATGCTTAGTTCGGTAAAGACTAAGCGGTTCACCAACAAGAAGGGACTGATGTTCGTAGACGCCGTGGTGAGCGGAAGGAAGCTAATTGCGTTGGTGGACACCGGGGCATCTGACGTCTTCATGTCTGAGGGGACGACTTAGAAGTTGGGGATTGAGGTCACCAAAATCGAGGTAATGCTGCTTGCCGACTATGACTTAGTTATTGGCTTAGCCTTCCTCGATCGTATAAATGCTCTACTCGTGCTGTTCGCCAATTGCATATGTATCTTGGACCCCCAACAACGTTGCGTAGTACCGGTCTATAGAGAGAAGGGGCCAACCATGGGGGTGGCATGGGAGTAGACATGACACTGAAAGAGTGGTCCGGCAAGACCACAATCGAGGTAATCCCGCTTGACGACAATGACTTAGTTATTGGCTTAGCCTTCCTTGATCGTATAAATGCTCTACTCGTGCTGTTCGCCAATTGCATATGTATCTTGGACCCCCAACAACGTTGCGTAGTACCGGTCTATAGAGAGAAGGGGTCAAGCGCCAAGGTTGTCTCGGCGATCCAGCTCTCTAAGGGTTTGAAAAGGGAGGAACCGACGTTCTTGGCGGCGCTTAAGCTGGACGAACAACCCAAGGGAGTAGATCCAACACCCCCAGAAATAAGCCAAGTGTTGGATGAGTTTAAGGATGTCATGCCGCCCGAGTTGCCAAAGAAGTTGCCACCAAAGAGGGAAGTCGATCATAAGATCGAGCTCATGTCTGAAGCTCGGCCGCTCGCCCGAGCACCTTACCGCATGTCTCCGCCAGAGCTAGAGGAGTTGGGAAGACAACTCAATGAGTTGCTAGAAGCCGGCTACATCCGGCCCTCGAAGGCACCATATGGGGCGCCCGTGCTATTCCAGAGGAAGCATGATGGGAGCCTTATAATGTGTATCGATTATCGGGCGCTCAACAAGCTCACCATCAAGAACAAGTACCCGATCCCGCTCATAGCCGACTTGTTCGATAGGCTTGGGGAGGCAAGGTGGTTTACCAAGCTGGACTTAAGATCGGGCTACTACCAAGTGAGGATCGCGGAAGGGGACGAGGAGAAGACCACGTGCGTCACGAGATACGGGTCATATGAGTTTTTAGTCATGCCATTTGGACTGACATAATCACCGGCCACGTTTTGCATGCTCATGAACAAGGTACTTTATCCCTTCCTTGATCATTTCGCGGTAGCATGAGCTTTATGTGAAAAAGGAGAAGTGTGCCTTCGCTCAAAGGGAAGTGCCGTTCCTAGGACACATTGTCGGCAAAGGACAAATTCGCATGGACCCGGCCAAGATCAAGGCGATTGCCGATTGGGAGCCGCCGACAAAGGTAACCGAGCTTCGTTCATTCCTGGGACTAGCCAACTATTACCGCCGCTTCATCCATGGCTACTCCCATATCACAACGCCTCTTACTAATATGCTCAAGAAGGGATCATCTTGGGTGTGGAGTACGGAGTGCCAAGAGGCATTTGAAAAGCTAAAGAAGGCCATGACCGAGGAGCCGGTGCTCGCCCTGCCCGACTATGGAAAGCCGTTCGAAGTTCACACCGATGCCTCCGACTTTGCCATTGGGGGAGTATTGATGCAAGAGGGGCATCCAATCGCTTATGAGAGCCGGAAGCTAAACGACACCGAGCGGCGTTACACGGTGCAAGAGAAGGAGATGACCGCCATTGTCCACTACCTAAGGACGTGGAGTCACTATCTCTTAGGGTCAAGATTCGTGGTCAAGACGGATAACGTGGTGACAAGTTACTTCCTCACCCAGAAGAAGTTAACGCCCAAACAAGCGAGATGGTAGGACTTCCTCGATTAGTTTGACTACGAGTTGGAGTACAAACCGGGCAAAGCTAACGTGGTGGCTGATGTGCTAAGTCGAAAAGCCGAGCTAGCCGCCATAAGTCGACCACAAGAGGCCATGGAAGACAAGATCAAGATTGGACTTGACCACGACCCGACAACCCAGAACCTAAAAGAGTTCATCATGGCGGGAAAGACAAGAAGGTTCTGGGTCGAAGACGACTTGATCTACACCAAAGGGCAACAATTATATGTGCCCCACTACGGAGGACTAAGGAGGGAAGTCATGCATAAATGCCATGACTCCAAATGGGCGGGCCACCCGGGAGTACACCGCACATTACCCTCATCGAGGAGCGCTACTACTGGCCGCAAATGCGGGTCGACGTGGAGACATATGTCCGGACTTGTCTTGTGTGCCAACAAGACAAGGTCGAGCAGAGGCAACCCGCATGACTACTTGAGCCTTTGCCAATACCGGAACACCTTTGGCAAAGCGTCATCATTGACTTTATCGTCGGGTTCCCAAAGGTTGAAGGCTACGGAAGCATCATGGTTGTCGTGGACAAATTTTCAAAGTATGTTACCTTCATACCCGCGACAAAGGAGTGCCCGGCAGAAGAGGCGGCCAAGTTATTCATGAGGAATGTGGTCAAGTATTTGGGGCTTGCCACAATCAATCATCAGTGACAGGGACGGACGATTCATGGGCAAGTTTTGGACGGAGTTATTCAAGATCCTCGGGTCCGACCTTAAGTTCACCACCGCCTTCCACCCCCAGACGGACGGACATATCGAGAGGGCCAACTGTTTGCTCGAGGTATAGTTGCGGCACTATGTGAGCGCCTCCCAGAAGGATTGGCCCAAGCTCCTTGACGTCGCCCAGTTTTCCTACAACCTGCAGCGGAGCGAGTCAACGGGCAAGAGTCCGTTTGAGATTGTCATGGGCTTCCAATCGAGTATGCCGAGTACAATCGTTTCAGGCTACAAGGGACTGACACCAGCGGCGTACAAATTTGCCAAAGGTTGGCAAGAGGAGTTGGACTTGACGCAGGCATGTCTTGTCAAGGCCAACAAGCGGACGAAGAAGTGGGCGGACCAGCACCGAAGGACGTGCAATATCATGTTGGAGACTTGGTCATGGTCAAGCTTCACTTCATCATGTGCCAAACGGGACTACATAAGGCATTGATCCGGCGATACGAGGGACCTTTCAAAGTTCTTAAGAGAATCGGCCGGACCGCTTATAAGTTAGAGTTGCCGCCCAAGTTCAAGATACATCCGGTCTTCCACGTGAGCATGCTCAAGCCCTACCATGAGGACAAGGAAAACCAAGCAAGGGGACAAGCCCAACAGGCACCAATGGGGGTCAAGACCTCATTTGACAAACAAGTAGAAGAAATCGTGTCCGACCGCGTGCAACGGGAACGATATCGACGGCCCATATTGGAGTACTTGGTCCGGTGAAGAGGATTACCCGACACCGAGATGTCGTGGGAACCAGCTGAATCTCTATGGCAATTCAGGGACAAAATTGAAGCATACGAGGCAACCGCAACGAGGACGTCGCGAGATTCAGTGGGGGAGAATGACACGGACCAAGTTCCGGAAGCTTCAAGAGGCACGGAGAACACCCCGGCATTGTCTTGACAAGGCCGGAATATTCTAGATCTCTCGGAAATTCTCTAAGCTTGCCAAGGCTCGTAGAGAATGTTCCGGATTTGTATAGAAGGCTAGAGCCTTATCCAACAAGAAAGATCCGGATCCCGCTAGGATTGTGTAATTCCGGATCCTTCCTAGCTAAGAGGTGGCCAAGGCTATAAATAGGGAGGCCACCCCTCATTTGCAAACCATCCAAGCAAAGTTCTCTCTTGTAAAGCTCTCAAAGCAATACAAAGCTCTCTTTGTCCACAAAATCTCTAAGTCCTTTAGCCATCGCTAACAAGCGTTTCCGCAATAAGTTCCTCGAGTTAAGGCTTGACTTAGTCATTTGACAACGCCAACGACTAAGAGCCATACGGTTGTGAGTTTGAGAATACTCAGCCCGTGTCACATACACATAGACCATGCATTCAAACTAGACCTGTTCATATCCGGGCTCGGGCCGGGTTTTTTTTGAATTTTCGGCCCGTTTAGCCGGTCCCGGGCCGGGCTCAGCTGGGCTGCCGGGCGGGCCTCCGGGTACCCGTCTTATTTTTTATTTTTTTAAAATAATTTAAAAAACTATTTTAAATATAAATTTTATTTAAAAATAAAATATATTTAAAATATTATATGTAATATACATTAAATTTATGATAATTATGCTTAATATTCTATAATTATATTTAATATTTTAAATATATACAATATAATGTATATATATATATTTTTCATACGGGCTGACGGGCTGGGCTAAAAAGCCCGGCCGGGCCTGTAGTGGTGTTCGTACCCGGCCCGGCGGGCTTGACGGGCCGGACTTTTCGGCCCGGTCGGGCTTCCCTCTGTGTTCATACCCGTCCGTTTTTCCAGACGGGCGGGCCGGGCGGGCTGCCCGGATATATCAGGTCTAATTCAAACGCAAACCGATAAGATCGTGATAAAATCAAGATCTTCTTTATCAGATCATCTCTTTGTTATTATTTAATTTTTAATTACTTATTATTTACTTTCCTAATTATTTTTTCATTTTTTGTAATTATAAAGCATTAATTAATCATCGAATTAAGCTTATCAAATCTTTACGTGTTATCCCTATGTTAAATAATACAATACCAAATAATTTATTGATTATCAAGTTCGAAGTAGCAACCAAAATCTAAAATGCAAGTGGAGTACCCAAAAAACTAAACTAAGCATATAGCGAGACCAATAAAAATTGAAATCTTCCATACTGCAAAAGAGGCAAAATGTTATTTGACAATAAGATTGGGAAAACATAAAAGGTAAATTGTAAAAGACAATAGCCCTGCCTCAATATCTAAGAGTACAAATACAATCACAAACATGCACAACAAAAGCATAGAGAGAAGACACCAAATGTGGATGTAAAGCTCATAGTTTCTACAGGAGAGTAGTCTCAGCAATCATGGAAGTGACAAGGTATGGATCCATGTTCGATGCCGGCCTCCTGTCCTCGAAGTATCCCTTTCCGTTCTTCTCGGTATCACGTCCAACACGAATAGATGCACCGCGATTTGCAACTCCCTGCATTAAGATTAAACCATGTCATAAATCTTACATTCTTGACAAATTACGTTGTTTGTAGCCACATGTACGTTAGGTCTGAGTTCAATACATAAGTTTAGTGAGTTCTATCTTGAAATCAATTGACAATAGAAAGAGGAGTACACGGATTGTCAATGGTTACTACGGTGCCAAATGCTTACCCATAAGAATGTATCAATGTTGGCGGTCTCGTGTCGACCAGTCAAACGACGTTCGTTTCCTTCACCATACGCAGCAATGTGCTCCTTGTGCTTGAGTCCAAGCTTATCAATAGCAACCTTGATCACCTCGTAACCACCATCTTCCCTCATCGACTTTGTACTGAAAATAACAAGATCAAATTTACAACACACACTAACTACCAAGAGCTTATACTGATTGAATGTTGAAATCTACCTGTAATTGGTGTGAGCACCAGCACCATTCCAGTCACCCTATGATCACAAAAAGCAAAAATGGATCAGAATCATATCAATCAAGAATGCGTTTTGCGGAAAAACAAAAGAATTTTACCGGAATGGGCTTCGGGTCAAAAGAAAGAACAACTCCAGCAACCTCGGTTATCCTCTGCAACATATGTACATGTTAATTCTGAATCCAACACATAATTCCAATGAACTTATCACATTTCACGGGATGAATACTATGAAGAAGAGGAAATACCTCTAAAATGTAACGAGCAACCCAAAGCTCATCTCCAGCGGAGATTCCAACGGCGGGGCCAACTTGAAATTCCCACTACAACGACGTTATTGACATAGGTTCACACATTATACATAGGAATGATAGGATCAACATTAATGGTATATTAGATCAACATTAATGGTATATTACCTGACCAGGCATCACTTCACCATTGATCCCACTAATGTTGATTCCTGCATATAAGCATGCTTTGTAGTGAGCGTCGACGATGTCCCTTCCAAAAGCTTTATCAGCACCAATAGCACAGTAGTATGGTCCCTATTTTACAAATAGAGAAACAGTTCAGGAATACAATCATCTTCGAACACTATAACATTTGGGATTGACTCGGATTTGGCTCGAGAAAAATCCCCATTAAATTTCTAAATTAAATTAGGCGAATATGAATATATTTTAAAGCTCGGTTAACAATTAAGCTCGACTCGAACTCATTTCACTTACAATTGAGTTATACATGAGCATGAAACCTCGACTCGCGCGGCTAAGATAACATTTCATTTACAATTTAGTCAAGTCACTCGGGCTTGACTCAAACTCGTTCACTTTTAAACGTGTTAATATGAATACATACATATTAAAACACCGTTAAAATTTAGTTTCAGATCATTCGACTCAAATAACAATCCTACATAAAATAATCGTTTTTTGTGGAGTACATCAAAAAAAAAATTGGTGGGCCAATACTATATGGATCCACATGGCCTGTTCAACACATAAATTTAGTGAAATTTCATCCAAAAACTAATCGCCGGTAAAAAAAAACTAACTCATCAACGTTATACAATACTCTTTATGATCAACGTGACACACTTAAATTGAAACATCTATTTTATATAGCATTTTACTATTTAGAGTTTAGACTAGAGTTGTTAGTCAAAGGAAAATTGCCTGTGGCCCGGGGAAACCTCCAATAGGCCAGCCAAGAGGCCAGTTAACATCCCTTTGAAGCAAGGTGTACTCTTGCTCAATGCCAAACCTGTTGAGTGAGCATTCAAACTCAATAAGATATCCAAACATTTATGAACATAATACCAACTTCAAGGCTTAAACTTGTGTGTGGATTTACCATGTTTCTTCACAAGCAACTTCGGGATGACTGAAAATCTCAGCAGCTTTTGCCCTCTTGTTTGTCGGGATGGGTTCGCCTTGAGGCGTGTAAGCATCACACATAACCTACACAATTTTAAAATAAAAACTCACAAATCAACCTTACAAAAATCGAAAATTTAAGATCATTACTTGTAATTTTATATGATGAAACTCACAAGGATGTGATTGCCCCTCCTAAATGGATCCCTGAATATTGCTTGGGGGCTGTTTACATAACAAAAACAAACATAAAAAATCCTTAGATCCGGATATACGTCAGTCACATACATGCAACATGTTACATTCTAAAATCAATTGTGAGAACAGAAGCAACCTAATAGTAGCACAATTTAAAAAAACACTAATGTATCAAGCGGTCCACCTAATTCATATAATAACGATTCTAACAAGACTTTGTTTTATGAGAGATTTTTTAAAACGAATGACAACTGAGGAAGTTAATGGCAAACATACTAGAGGATAACTTCACTGTCTTCACCGGGAGCTTGACCGGTGCTAGACCCGTCGTAGTTCCACTTGGGAAGCTCTTTGGGGTCGGATACAGGGCCGTCCAATGTCTAGGCGTAGAAATAATTATTAGTGGACAAACTAATCGGTTCCGAAATTTTTTTATTTTAATATATAGTAATAAATGTAATTCAAAATGACAAGATTTGGAAGAAGCATTCACCCTGGCTTTGCTCCTTAGATCCATGCCTGATCCTCCAATCCTGTTTCATATTTTAGTCAAACATTAATTTGCACGTCCAATTATTTAAAAACCTTAACAAGGAGACATAATTGTACAAGGAGATCATAGATCAGCTGAAAATAAGCCTAAGTTGACCAAAACTCTACCAATAATTGACAAGACCATTAATAAACTAAGACGTGGGACATTATTGTCCATTATTAAATATATTCGATCCGAAGTTTGCCCTCAGCCGTTTCGAATAGCAACATTAAAGATAACTAGATGAATAAATTTTTAGTAGAGTTATTCGTTCACTTAACTAAACAAGCCAAATACGAACAAATTTAAAATTTTGGTTAAAATTAGACTTGTCACGATTCTAACGATTTTAGACGAGTTAACTGTTTCAAAGCCGCAAAATACTTATTGAAAGATTGACGAGCAGCTGAAAGAGGCAGAATGACAATTCTATCGAATGAAAACTATGGGGTGCTGTAGGATGAACAAAGGAAAGATCTTTTAAAGACGAAGAATCAATAAGAAGAAGACTGACCATATGTATTCGGCGATCACCTTCTCGGTGGTGTCAGAGAGGTCGAGGTTTAGGAGATCAGTGAGAAGAGACATGGTTGAGGAGCAGATCGAAGAAGAAGAAGATAACACAAAATGTAATCTATGGTTCTTCTTTCAGCAGTAGGAATGAATAGACTTCAAACGTAAGTGAGACTTTTGTTGGTTTATATACACACTTTTGTAAGATGCAAACGAGAGAAGAGTCAAACACTTTGTAATGACGACTTTGCCCCCCTTATTATTTATGATTTTATCTTGCTTCCTTTTTATTATTTTCTGAAATTTTAAAAGACTGTCCATATTATTTCAAAATAATTAAAAATGTTTCTTTTTGTTATGTGTAATTTTACACAAAAGCCTTGATTTTCCCCCCCAATTCTGTGATATCCCAAATTTTTTTTAAATGTGATATTAAAACTCATACTTTATATACTTTTATATAACTATGGGTTACAATTTTTTTCTTCAGATTTATAAATAAATAAACCGTGACAAAAGAATAAAAACAATCCCTTTAGACTTGTCTCCAACCAAATATAGTAATTATTACTCTAATTTTCATTATTTTGTAAATGTTCAGGTTTTTACATATCTGGAAAACACATAAACATAATAATACTAATATTATATTTCCCCTTTGGTCAAATATAGGTTAAGCAAGATTAATATAATTGCATAATTGAGACACATCTTTGCCATTATGCAGTACGTTATCCTTAAAAAAAACAAGGATCTTCAATAAAAATGAGTTCTTTAAATGGTCTTCATTATTTAGTTTAGCTGTACTGACATAAGATACCTTCACCGAAGAGAACATTTTAAGTTATCCATACAAACTCTAATTATTTATTATTAATTTTTGAATTCGTGAGCATATGAGGCAAGCATGATATCTGCAATCACGCTCCAACTATACATTTTATATAACAAAAATTGAATTATTAAACAATTATCAGAGAAATTACAACGAATATTAATATATACAAATAAGAAGTATAAGTATACTTCTTCTTCGGATGCCTAGTGAGAGATCATAACACTAATGCATTATAAACTGCGGTTCATATAGAATATTATATTTTGACAACAAAATATAGAAAATAATATGCAATAAATTTTGTGTGTTTAATCAAACAGTAAGGCACCGGAAAGGTAAATGGTAGTATGCCTTCAATATCACACATTGCGGTGTTCCCTGAAACGATCTTATTAATAGAATCTTTTTAAGTGGACGTTATCAATTTTATCATATACGAACCACTATGAACTCGTATGTTGTTTGTAAAACTCGGAAATTTTCGTTTCCGGAAATGCGACTCGAGTTGATCGAGTAATCGGATTCTTTGAGTGATCCGGAGTCGGTGGTCAATCAGGTTCCCGCACGAGGTAGTCAGAGCATTGGGTTGTTTCTTTGTTTTCCATAAGACTATAACTCGTATTTTCTTTGAATTCTAATTCTTGTAGTGGCGGCTGACTTTCTCTTCCGCACGTTTATGTTATCATTCATGTTTTATGACTTTATTTGTTTTCGCCTTATTTGTGCATCAATAAAGATTATGTAATATTGTCATCAATCTAGGGTCAGGACCCACGGTTAGATCATAGCTCGTAACGTCTGAGTTTCTAGAATTTGGGTGATATAATGTTTCTCTTTTTGTTTGTTACAAGTATATTATTTATCATATTCCGCATAAACAATCAATTAAATGGGTTTACTTTCATTAAAACTTAAAAGTAGAGAAAATATAACCGTCTTTATGGACGTAATTTATTTTTGACATGAATAAAAATGTATGTTCAACTGTTTCTTCTAAATGTAATCGGTAAACTAAAAAGCAAGGCCGATATTTAACCTATCTATCATCAATATAATCAAAGTTATATTAAATGGTGGTATGATTTTCCTTTTAAAAAAATCTACCAATATATAAACATGCCATTTCTTCTCGTGGGTTGCATTAATAACATAAAAATAGATCAAATGATTTTTTTTTTTTCATTTATTAAGGATATGTTAATAGCAACAAAACAAAATGATCTTACTTGAAGACAATCCTGTTGAAATCAGTACATGTGCATTATTTATATGCATTGCGTATGCTGTGGGTTTACGCAATGTGAATCCCATCCAAAAAAAGGAAGAATATTTTAATCTAGAAGGCCGTAGGAATAGTTAATCGAAGAAAATAAATCTTCTTCTTATTTAGAAATTCATGATTCACGGGCTAGACTTATCAAAGAAAATAAGTCTTTTCTTTTTAGTTTTTAAAATTGTTGAGTTAATTTCTCCAATTTTGTGTTTGTTATTTTTTTCCGAGTATTTGGAGAACCTATATATTTTCATATAAAATTTTGGCATATTATATATATATATATAATTTTATTTTAACCCCTACCGGCTACAGTTTTACAACTCTCTTACATCCAATAAAAACCCTGAAACAAACTAGCTATCGACAATTGAAGCCAAAACAACATTTTACTTTTTGAGAGCTGGAGAGAAAAAAAACCTATCCTCCATGGAAACACCAAAGCAAAGCATCAACAAGGACAGGGCCTATCCGCCGCCACCACTCTCGGCCTACCGCCACCACTTACGGCCTAACGGCTTTCTGGATCTTGCCAGATCCTCCCGCCCACCTCTTATTTCGGCCTACCGGCAACCACTCCCGGTTTCTTGAATAGGTACTTGTGAAGGATAACCTCCCATCTTCAGACTTCATTTAAGTTTTATGGCTTCCATGGCTAAATCGACACAACTCCGCTTCCGTCGACTTCAATCCTTACCTCCGACCACCAGATCTGTTTTAATTTGTTTTTTCAACACCAGATTCGCCCATCTCGAATCTAGATCTGTCAAGATACGTCTTTGCTACCCCCGCTTTCTTGTGATGGTGTTGATGCAGTGCTTGCGAGATCTGTTTCCGTAACCATGGGTTTTGCTTTGTGAATCATTCTAGATCTGAAAATGTAAGCTTTTGAGTACTAAAATCCAGTTGATCTTCTTGATTACTTCTCACACAACTGAATTTTGACCTCATTGGTCTTCGCTTTCTTGATATTGATTTCATTGAAAGGCAATTTTGGCCTCCTTAATCTTTGGTTTTCTGATGGTTGAGGTCTTGCACACCAGCAACAAAAATTGAAAAATAAAATAAAAAAGAATTCAAAACCCTCACCCACGTTCTTTTGCCCAAAAAGGAATAAAAACCCTCCTCTCTAGCTTTGAAAAATTAAAAAAAAAAAAACAAAACTGTGAAAATTTTTAATAGAATTAGGAACAATCTGTTGTTGGTTTCCAATAGGAATGAATTTCCTATGTTTACTTTTAAAAATGAAAAATCAAATTTTCATTTTGATTCAACAACGGAAAGGAAATTGTAAGAGCTTTAGTCTTTGGGAGCCAGATTTCGCCTTAGTCGCCCCCGCGGGTTCGTGGAGCCGCCACTGCGGCCAATGTAGTGATACGCCCCTACGGTCGGAAAATCCGCCCCTGCGGTTTCCTGCGGCTGCAACCGGCTTTGTTGACCTTTGACCCGTGCTTTACTCTTTCACTTCCTTAACCTAATTCCTTTGCTTTGGGTTGCTGAGCATCTTCATTTCCTTTCCCAGCTGCCTTCACGTTCTTCTTCTCTCTTCTCCTTCTCCTTGATCTTGCTTGAGTTCCTTGGTTTGGATGAGTTAGTGTTGTGAGGCTTTGTTGATGTTGATGATGGTAGAGGTTGTTGCTGAGCTTGAGAGCTAGCTGATGAAGTTGTTGATTCTCTTTGCAGCCTAAGGCCACAAGTGTGGTATGTCTTCTTCCTCTCTCTTCTTTCTTCTTTTTATTCTTCTTCCTAGCTTAGATATAGATGTATGTTGAGGTACATTGATGTTGGTATGTGTATGTATATGGTTGTGTGTGACTTTGGAATGAAGAAGACGTGAGTTGATCACGTGAAGAGCCGAAGTGGAACCGCGGGATCACCTTCTGCACTGTCGCTGCCCCGCGGTTCAGCAAAGCCGCCCCTGCGGGTACCTTGTCGCCGCACCCGCGCCTGGAAGCCGCCGCCCCTGCGGGAGACATGTCACAGCGCCTGCGCCCGTGCCTGCGCTTGCCCGCGGCCGCTGTCACCGCGCCTGCGGCCGAGCATTACCGCGCCTGCGGGTTGCCTGTTCCGCCCTTGCGTCTTTCCGTCACACAGGTGCGTCTTGTCCCGGGTCTACCTAGAGTTGGGTAGATCCTTTCCTTTCCTAGTATGAGCGGTTTAGTGGCATGATAGGTACGTATATGAGGATAGAATGAGGTTGATCATGTTATCGTTTATGCCGGTTATGGCTTTGAGGTTTACGAGTTGGGATACGATCCTTATGGATCTCTTGGGTCTAGGTGTGACCCTGTGATGGATATGAGTTTGATATTTGTTGTTATGTCTTGTTTAGGCAGTGTTGATCTCCAGAGTTGGAGCTGATTGGGTTTGAGACTTCCGAGGTTGAGGTGCCATCACTATATTGGATGTGTGCATGAGTGGTGTTTGATATGTGTTGATAGCATGTGAGGATTGATTATTACCGACCTATGGTTTAGTGACTGCCCATTGTAGGGCCGTGACAACGTTGCCCACTCATCCCTATGGGAGACTGGGAGGTTCTCTGCGGAACATCCAAACCTGGTACACGGAACAGGCACAGTCTCCATTCCCTCAGGGTACACGGAGGAGTCGTCCCGGTTGACCACTCTAGCTGGCATTACCACCGAGAGGCGAGGGTTATATTCCTCGTGTCACATATATTCATATATATATATATATATATATATATATATAGAGAGAGAGAGAGAGAGAGAGAGTTAGGATCATGTAGGAACAATTCTTAGAGTATGGAATAGGAACTCATAAGATCCGTTAGATTAAAGTTCATGAACGTACATGATTGAAAGTTTTATATGTTAGTAAATTAAATAGGTACATCTATTTCCCTTAATAGAATTTTAGTTTTTTTTAATTTCTGACAAAAATATTCAACAATCAGTGTTCATTCCTTAATAGAAATATATACATTCATCAACTTTTTGACTAAAATATACGGAATCAATGTTCATAAAATTTTAACGACCAATTGTAGCCAACATTCTTTCAATATTACATATTTTAACGACCAAAATAAAATATAACGACCAAAATTTAACGACCAAAAACAATAAATTAACGACCACACCTAACAAATTTAACCAGCATAAAATTTAACGACCAATTTTAACGGCCAAAATTTAGCCGCCAAATTTAACGACCAAATTTAACGACCAAAAACAATAAATTAACGACCATACCTAACAAATTTAACTAGCATAAAACTTAACGAGCAATTTTAACGACCAAAATTTAGCCACCAAATTTAACGACCAATTTTAACGACGAAAAAAAATAAATTAACGACCAAACAAAATTTAACGACTTATATACTATATTTTAACGACCAAAATAATATTTAACAAATGTTATATTATATTTTTAACGACCAAACAAAATTTAACGATTGATATACTATATTTTAACGACCAAAATAAAATTTAACGACTGTTATATTATATTTTTAACGATTGACATACTATATTTTTACGTTATTTTAATGATCGTTAATTTTTGTAACGTTCGTTAATATATAATTATACCGATTTGAAGAATTGTTCAGCCAAAAATAAGATATCGACTTTCCTTTTCTAAAGATATATTAATGGCTAGTGAATTAAATTGGAACAATCATATGAAACTCTCCTATTTAACCTTATTATGTACCTTCCATCATGAACGTTCATTATTTAATCTAACGGATCTTAGAGGTTCCTATTCCCTACCCTAAGGGAGGTTCCTACCGGATCCTGACCCTATATATATATATATATATATATATGTGTGTGTGTGTGTGTGTGTGTGTGTGTGTGTGTGTGTGTGTGTGTGTGTGTGTATGGTTCGCTAACGGTTTTATACCGTGTAGTAGATTCCTTGCAGATTAGAAGAACTGCAGAGTGATCCAGAGTGGGTGATCTACTGAGGGCTCCGTACACTGGGTCGTTCTCGTGGGATATGGGGTCTTTTGACCATGTATATATTTATGTTTTGTTTGTACTCAGCAGCACGTTGTATAAACCTTTTGATACTTTTATATCAGTTTGATGTTTTGTATTTAATCTATCGGTGCCTTATTGTAAGATTCAGTGAACTTGTTATCAGGCTAGGGTCAGGACCCATTGTGAGATCCTAGCCTAGTAGCACCTCGAGTCGTCCTACGGATTCGGGGTGTTAGAAAGTTGGTATCAGAGCCCAGGTTACTAGTAATCTGCGATAAGGGTCGAATAGATAAATAAACAAAACCCGAAAGGGGTCTGACTTTTCAAAAGATTTTGGTTTTGAAATGAGTACAAATGTTTTAGGATATTGTGTACGTGAGCCATCGTCCTTCTGAAGATCTCGACAGTATAGATATATATAGATATTCTGTTGTGATTGATTTGATATATATCTATACATAAGGCATATATATAGCCTTCTGAGTTAGGATTGCGTCCTCTGCAGATGGTTCAGACTAGAGTCTTACCTGCAGCTGGACGGGGTAGTGGTAGACCTCCTCTAGGTAGAGGACGGGGTAGGATTCCTGTTGTTGATTCACGTGCAACAGAGGAGGTTCATGTTGATGTTGCTGAGAGCGTCGTCCTTGAGACTGGGGACGACATAGCTGGGAGACAAGGTCCACAACGAGTCCAGTAAGATGACTCGGATTATGTCTCCATGGAAGGACCAGAGTTCCGCGAGTATATCCGGCGAGTGGAGGAGGCTGCCAGAGCGGGTAGACCTATCCCAGATCTGCCAACATATGAGGGGTCATCTGAGACATCCCACGGGGTTAGTCAAGTGCCAACTGCACCGGCACCTGTTACTGAGATTGCTCGAGCTACAGAGGAGCATAGAGGGCCTAGACTAGACACTTGGTTGAAGGTATTTTACCATATGGGTGTACCCCTTTTCTCTGGGAAGGTGGGGCTCGAGGTGGAGCTTTGAATTGGACATGTGGACTCAGCTCTGGAGTCTATTAGGTGTCCTGCTGACAAACAGATCGAGTTGGTGCAGACTCTGTTCAGATATTTAGCACAACACTGGTGGAGGTCTGTACGAGTACAGGTTACCAGTTATGAGCAGATGAAGACCATGATCAGAGAGCGTTTCTGCCCTGCCTCACTGAGGAGGGAGAAACTGCGAGACTTTGTTGAGGCTGGGTTCGAGGATGTACCAGTCTCTGACGCTATTAGGAGATTTCAGGAGGAGCTGGCATTACTGGAACCAGCTGTACCTTTTGCAGATCAGCATGTCTATCTTTTTCCCCGACGACTGAGGGATACTACCCGGACCTATATGGCGGGTTTCCACTGTGAGTCTCTGATGAATTATCAGGACCGAGCTTCCGACTACGAGAGGGAGCGGGATAGTCAAAGGAGAACTTCTCATATCGGAGGGTCTGAGAAGAGACAACGTACTGGGAAGACCAGTGGTGCTGGTGGGGCTGCTAGTGCAGGGCGAGGTCAGAGTCTCCAGAGTCATCCCTTCTCTACACCAGTTACAGATAAGGGACGACAGTGCCACAACTGTGGTAAGTATGGACATATGCGACTAGAGTGTCCGAGGCAGACAGTGATGTGTTACACTTGTGGCCGACCAGGTCATAGAGCTGTATTCTGCCGACAGGGCGGAGCATCATAACAGCAGGGTTCTTCTCCTGCTAGTATAGCTGGGGGTGGACAGAGACCACCTCAGCAATAGCAGATGCAGGGACAGCAGAGAGTCCCAGATCGCCCTACGACTCAGGGATATGCTCTTGGGCCGAGTAGAAGCAGAGGTCTTGGTGGGAGCACCACTGATACGCACCACTGATACCAGAGGACCATAGGATCGAGTATTCGAGCTGAGGAGTGCAGAGGAGCCAGCTGCACCGACTGCTACAAGTACCATTCTGATTCATGGTTTACCTGTTAAAGTCTTGTTTGATACGGGTGCCACGCACTCTTTTATATCTGATGCTTGTGTAGAGCGTTTGAGTTTAGATACGATTGAGGGGATACCCTTTAGTATAGGGTTACCCGATGGTAGTAGGGTCAGAGGTACCCATGAGATCCGTGACTGTACCATTTCTGTAGGGACCCGTGTGTTACTTTTTGACTTCTTTGTCATGCCATTAGAGCATGAAGAAGTCATTCTAGGTATGGATTGGATGGATAAACATGAGGTTGTATTAGATGTAGGTAGGAGGATTGTCACTCTCTCTACCGAACTAGGTCAATAGAGGTTTTCCGAGGTTGGGACCTTGGAAAGTCAGGCATGGTTATCAGTGTAATACGGGCAGCTCGATTGATTGCACAAAATTGTGAGACCTTCTGGTGTTCTGCCATGAAGGAAGGGGAGAGTTCAGCGTTAGATGATATCCTAGTTGTTTGTGAGTTTACAGATGTGTTTGCTGAGCCATCCAGTTTGCCGCCTCAAAGGAGTATGGATTTCGGTATTGAGTTAGAGTCGAGTACGAGACCGATCTCGAAGGCCCCATACCGGATGGTGCCTGTTGAGATGTTAGAGCTGAAGAAGCAACTCGAGGAGTTGGCTGAGAAGGGTTTTATCCGCCCTAGCGTATCCCCATGGGGAGCACCTGTCCTCTTCGTGCGGAAGAAGGACGGATCATTGAGATTGTGTAGAGATTACAGGGAGCTGAACAAGGTGACCATCAAGAACAAGTATCCACTGCCTCGTATTGATGATTTGTTAGATCAACTTCAGGGAGCGACAGTATTCTCCACGATTGACTTGCGCTCATGATATCACCAGATGAGGGTGAGAGAGCAGGATGTGCACAAGATGGAATTTCGGACCCGATATGGACACTATGAGTTTGTAGTGATGCCATTTGGGCTTACGAATGCCCCAGTCGTTTTTATGGAGTTGATGAACAACATCTTCATTGACTTCTTGGATCAGTTTGTGGTGGTATTCATAGATGAGATTTTGGTGTACTCTCGCAGCAGAGAGAAGCATGCAGGGCAGTTAAGGATTGTATTACAGGTTCTATGAGATAGAGAACTTTATGCTCAGTTCTCTAAGTGCGAGTTATGGATGCTAGAGGGTACAAAGGATTTTGTGGGATACAATGATGCATCCAAGCTAGGCTTGGGGGTGTGTATTGATGCAGCGGGAATTGAATAACTGTCAGCATAGGTGGCTTGAGCTGATCAAGGATTTTGATCTGGAGATTTTGTATCATCCAGGGAAGGCGAACGTTGTCGCCGACGCCCTGAGCAGGAAGACGCCTCGAGAGCAGGCGATTGCAAGGTTGACAGTTCAACATCAATTGCAAAGAGACCTGATTTAGTTAGAGTTGGACATCCAGTTCCCTGATGAGGATGCTCAGCTGCGTACTTTAGAGGTTCTTCCAGATCTGTTGGGTGAGATCCAACAGAAGCAGGAGACTTGCCCGACACTGACGAGGATACGAGAGATGATGTCTCGGGATGAGACACCACAGTTCCTTCTGGGAGGAGATGGAGTGTTGAGGCGCCGCGGTCGCGTCTGTGTACCTGCTGATGCAGGTCTACGTCAGAGGATATTACAGGAGGCTCACTGTACACCTTACTTTGTACACCCAGGTACGAGTAAGATGTATCAGGATCTGAGACATTCATATTGGTGGGAAGGGCTGAAGCTCGATGTGACCAGATTTGTGGCACAGTGTGCGACCTGTCAGCAGGTCAAGATAGAGCATTGTAGACCTGGAGGTGAACTCCATCCACATTCTGTTCCACAGAGGAAGTGAGAGGACGTCACCATGGACTTTGTGACTGGGCTGAGACTGAGCCGGAGTTTTGATGCTATCTGGGTTATAGTGGACAGATTGACGAAGACGGCACGTTTCATTCCTATTAGGGAAACGTGGCCGGTGAGCAGATTAGCTGAGGAGTACACTAGGCAGATAGTGAGACTCCATGGTGTACCGAGGACGATCGTCTCAGATAGAGATGGACGATTTACCTCGAGATTCTGGCAGCATATTAAGACTGCCCTGGGGACGAGTTTGCACTTCACTACTGCGTTCCATCCTCAGACAGATGGTCAGTCAGAGAGGACCATTCAGACCCTGGAGGATATGCTGCGAGCTTGTGTGTTGGATTGGGGCCAAGTGTGGACGGATCATCTCCCACTTGTTGAATTCTCATACAACAACAGCTGGCATGCATCTATTGGGATGGCCCCATATGAGGCATTGTATGGACAAAGATGTCGTACCCCGTTATGTTGGGATGAGCAGAGCAGTGTTAGTGGTTTGACACCTGATCAGATTCAGGATGATGTTGCTCGAGTAGCACTAATTAGAGAGCGGATGCTGACTACGCAGAGCCGTCAGAAGTCATATGCTGATAGGAGGCGTAGACCTCTAGAGTTCAGAGTTGGAGCCCATGTGTGGCTAAGAGTGTCCCCGACACGAGGTGTTAGGCATTTTGGCATTAAGGGGAAGTTAAGCCCCCATATATCGGACCGTTCGAGATTTTGGATCGGGTTGGGAGCGCAACATACAGATTGGCTTTGCCTCCGAGATTAGAGGGTGTTCACCTTGTGTTTCACGTGTCTCATCTGAGGGAGTACATACCAGATCCGAGACACATCGTGAGTTATGATGATTTGGTGGTTGAGTCGGACCACACTTTTGTTGAGCATCCGATTGCAATCCTAGAACGAGGTATGAGACGCCTGCGTTCGAAGGACATTCCTATGCTGAGGATACAGTGGTCGAGATGAGGACCTGATGAGGCTACATGGGAGACTGAGGATAGTATCCAGAGAACTATCCAGATTTTTATGCTGAGATAGATGTACCAGTAGGATCGACGAGTAGATCTTAGTTCTATCTTGGTGATGTTATGCTTATGTGCTTATGTGCTATGATGTGTTTATTTTCGTACTAGTTATGATGTGATATATGATCTTAGTAGATCTTGTTGTGCTAGTACGACTGATATTTATAGCTGGAGATGGCTCTTTCCTCCATGCTATTGTGATATGATTAGGATTTAGCTGGAGATGGTTATTCCTCCAAGCTATTTTGATGGACATAGTATTGCTGGAGATGTTTTTCCTCCATGCCTTTCTATTATGTGATGTGGATACGGCTAGAGATGTTATTCCTCTATGCCCTTGTGATGTGATGATGGTTTGGCTAGAGATGTTTTTCCTCTATGCCCTGGATAGTATAGTGATCTTACAGCTGGAGATGATGAGTTCCTCCATGCCCGTGCTTGAGGTTATAGAGTGATATAGATCGATACCATATGAGCGGAGATGTGATTCCTCCGGTTGAGAGAGTTATACCTCGGTTTTTGAGTCCGAGTGGTTTTAGGACTTTACAAGTTTCGGGACGAAACTTGTTTTTAGGGGTGTGAGGTGTAAGAGTCTTAGTCTTTGGGAGCCAGATTTCGCCTTAGCCACCCCCGCGGGTTCGTGGAGCCGCCACTGCGGCCAGTGTAGTGATCCGCCCCTACGGTCGGAAAATCCGCCCCTGCGGTTTCCTGCGGCTGCAACCGGCTTTGTTGACCTTTGACCCGTGCTTTACTCTTTCACTTCCTTAACCTAATTCCTTTGCTTTGGGTTGTTGAGCATCTTCATTTCCTTTCCCAGCTGCCTTCACGTTCTTCTTCTCTCTTCTCCTTCTCCTTGATCTTGCTTGAGTTCCTTGGTTTGGATGAGTTAGTGTTGTGAGGCTTTGTTGATGTTGATGATGGTAGAGGTTGTTGCTGAGCTTGAGAGCTAGCTGATGAGGTTGTTGATCCTCTTTGCAGCCTAAGGCCACAAGTGTGGTATGTCTTCTTCCTCTTCTCTTCTTTCTTCTTTTTATTCCTCTTCCTAGCTTAGATATAGATGTATGTTGAGGTACATTGATGTTGGTATGTGTATGTATATGGTTGTGTGTGACTTTGGAATGAAGAAGACGTGAGTTGATCACGTGAAGAGCCGAAGTGGAACCGCGGGATCACCTTCTGCACTGTCGCCGCCCCCGCAGTCCAGCAAAGCCGCCCCTGCGGGTACCTTGTTGCCGCACCCGCGCCTGGAAGCCGCCGCCCCTGCGGGAGCCATGTCACAGCGCCTGCGCCCGTGCATGCGCTTGCCCGCGGCCGCTATCACCGCGCCTGCGGCCGAGCATTACCGCGCCTGCGGGTTGCCTGTTCCGCCCCTGCGTCTTTCCGTCACGCAGGTGCGTCTTGTCCCGGGTCTACCTAGAGTTGGGTAGATCCTTTCCTTTCCTAGTATGAGCGGTTTAGTGGCATGCTAGGTACGTATATGAGGATAGAATGAGGTTGATCATGTTATCGTTTATGCCGGTTATGGCTTTGAGGTTTACGAGTTAAGATACGATCCTTATGGATCCCTTGGGTCTAGGTGTGACCTTGTGATGGATATGAGTTTGATATATGTTGTTATGCCTTGTTTAGGCAGTGTTGATCTCCAGAGTTGGAGCTGATTGGGTTTGAGACTTCCGAGGTTGAGGTAAGTCCATAGGACTTACTTAGCTGCAATCCCTATATTGGATGTGTGCATGAGTGGTGTTTGATATGTGTTGATAGCATGTGAGGATTGATTATTACCGACCTATGGTTTAGTGACGGCCCATTGTAGGGCCGTGACAGCCTTGCCCACTCATCCCTATGGGAGACTAGGAGGTTCTCTGCGGAACATCCAAACCTGGTACACAGAACGGGCATTGTCTCCATTCCCTCAGGGTACACGGAGGAGTCGTCCCGGTTGACCACTCCAGCTGGCATTACCATCGAGAGGCGAGGGTTATATTCCTCTGTCACATATATTCATATTGATATATATATACGATTTGAGTGTTGGACTATATTTATAAAGATAATAAACTGGGTAAATGTGTGATATCATGATGAGGTATTTAGTATTTATGACGTGTGCTTGTGCTTATGCTCATCTCATATATGTGTATGGTTAGCTAACGGTTTTATACCGTGTTGTAGATTCCTTGCAGGTTAGGAGAACTACAAAGTGATCCAGAGTGGGTGATCTGTTGAGGGCTCCGTACACTGGGTCGTTCTCGTGGGATATGTGGTCTTTTGACCATGTATATATTTATGTTTTGTTTGTACTCAGCATCACGTTGTATAAACCTTTTGATACTTTTATATCAGTTTGATGTTTTGTATTTAATCTATCGGTGTCTTGTTGTAAGATTCAGTGAACTTGTTGTCAGGCTAGGGTCAGGATCCATTGTGAGATCCTAGCCTAGTAGCACCTCGAGTCCTACGGATTCGGGGTGTTACAGAAATATCCGAGGAAAAACTCCCATGAGCCACCACCATGGCACTGTTACCATCACGACAACTCTAGTAAAAAATAAATAAATAAATAAAATAAGCCACTACCATGGCACCGTTACCATCACGACAACTCTAGTAAAAAAAAAATAATAGTAAAATAAAAAAATAAAAAAAGTGAAGTGATTCAATAATCAACAACATTCCAGTTTACCTATTTCTATAATCAACAACTTTATGAATAATTTCATCCTCGTAAATCTCAATTCTTTTAACAATCAAAGTTTCACACTTTTATATGTCAAAATCCCGTGTTTGGCTTTGTTGTCTCCTTAGGTTTGATGATGTTTTAGGTGGCGTCTTGAGTCGTTTGTCTAAGAGGGAGCGTGGATTTGTGATCGACTCCTGATGGCTCTGTTGCAAGCCCAAATCTGAGGTGTCCACAGTTGTTCCCCAAACTTCATTCTTGTGTACTCTCTTCGAAGACGAACCTTTGTCTAGACCTTGTTTGTTTTATAATTTTTTTTTTTGGGATATTTTGTCTTTTTATTACTTTTGTTTTTTTAGAAAGAAGTCATATTTTATATATATACGGTCAATATTTGGTAGAAACCTCTCTTAGAGTAGGGAGTGATACAAATAACATCCGTTGGATTAGACCATGAACGGTCATGATGGAGTTAATTGACACAATAAGTTTTTATAGGGTAGTTGAATTGGATTGTTCATAACATATTCCCAACATTTAATAAATAAGTATACTAGGTAAGTGTATATAATATTTTTGGACGAAATAATTGTTAGGATTGATAGTTAAATTTTGTTTTGGTCATTAAATTCTATTAGAGGTAATACTAGTCGTTAAAATATTGTATCATTTTCGTTAAAATTAGTATACTAGTCGTTAACTTTGTAATATGAAAATAACGCTCGTTCAATTTGTTAGGATTAGTCGTTAAATTTTGTGTTGGTCGTTAAATTCTATTAGGGACAATACCGGTCGTTAAAATATAATATCATTTTCATTATCAATTAGTATACTTGATGGAGGACCATTACGTGAACCATTGCATGACTCACAAGAACCATCACATAGGATCCAAGGACCCATTACAAGGCAAGAGCCAAAGAGATCCAAGAGGCTACATCAAGGGAGTTGTTAATGCATGGCAACATGCATGAGTTATTTATTGTTCATAAAACACTCATTAATCTATTGGTGATTTCAGGAACCAAGGAACAAGAAGTGGCGGCCATGCAAACGTTGGATCATTGTGAGAAGGAGATGGAAGTTGAATCAAATAAGGAGCAAGCAAGCGTGAGAAGGGAGCTAGGCGGCAACAAGCAGCAAGCTTGCCACGGAGCGGAACCAGACGAAGTCATGAAGACGGACGGACAAGCAAGCATGAGAAGCAAGCAACGTGCATGCCATGGAGCGGAACCAAACATAAGCATGAAGACGGACGGTGCATCCCGTGACGCGGCGCCCTCGACACGGCCTCTGGCTCATCGCGCTCGGCAACAGGGGTCGCAAACCCTAATTTCCTCCCGGCGCTACCGTACCGAAGCCAATGACGCCAAGCTTTTCGTCCCGCTCGGCGCCCTCGGAGTCCCAGGCGCCCTCGGCCATAAACCCTAACTTCCGCCCGGCACCAATGACTGTGAATCCTAAACTCCGCCCGACGCCGTCCGCCTCGAACCCTAAATCCCGCCCGGCCTCTCCGACGCCATCCGTCTCGAACCTTAATTCCCGCCCGGCCTCCCCGACACCTTCAGCCGTGACCCCTAATTCCCGCCCGGCCTCTCCGACGCCATCCGCCTTGAACCCTAATTCCCGCCCGGCCTTCCCGACGCCTTCAGCCATGAACCCTAATTCCCGCCCGACGCCTTTAGCCTCGAACCCTAATCTCCGCCCGGCGCTTTCGGCCTCCTCGACGCCAACAACACGGAGCCTTAGCCTCCGTCCGGGATGGTTGACGATCTCGGTGTCTTCAACGCCTAGCCCGACCGAGACCGTGAACTCTAATTTCCACCCGGCCCGTCCATTGAACCCTAAAACCCGCCCGGCCACCCGATGGGTTCCTTGGAGAAAGTAGCCTATTTTTGTGGTGTTTTTTTGGACCAACAGTTTCTTTATTGTTAGTTGTTAGCTACATTTGTGGGAGCTCTCTTGTTCTTTTCTTCCACAAATGTATTGTTTTCTTTCTTTATTTTTTTTTTAGGAAAAGGGAGCCTATTTATAGTCTCCTTAGTTGTCTTAGTTAGGTACGTTATTTTCATTGTTAAACATTGATCTTATTTTCACAAAATCAATAAGAGAATAGAGAGCTTTGGTTGGCATTGTTGTGTTGTAATTGTTTGGTTGGATTTGCTTGTGTCATTCAATTTGGATTGGTGCTTCGAACCTTCGCGAGTCCCTCCTTGTGCTAGTTCTGTCTCGAGAGCTTGTGTAAGGTTGTATTGGGGTTGGGTTAAAGTCCTACGTGAGAAAGGGGTCTTGGCTATCTCGCCAAGGTTCTTCCACCGTCGTTCTTTGGTTCATCTCTTCCCACGTTTCCATCTTGTCTATAACCACAAGTTCTTTCTTGATCATCTTTGGAGTCAATTGTACCTAGATCGGCTAACCACGGGCATATCCCTGCATCAATACTAGTCGTTAAGTTTTGTTTGGTCGTTAAGTTTTATTAGGTGCAATACCAGTTGTTACAATATAGTATTATTTTCGTTAACAATTAGTATACTAGTCGTTAAATTTTGTTTGGTCGTTAAATTTTATTAGGATTGGTCGTTAAATTTTGTACTATGGAAATAATGCTTGTTAAATTTGTTATTATTGGTCGTTAAATTCTATAGGGGCAATACACGTCGTTAAAAATATAGTATTGTTTTCGTTAACAATTATATCTATTGTTGAACATTGATCTACCATATAAATTTTATTAAACACTTCGCATTATCAATATTCTATTAAGGACAATATAGTATTCTTAATTATTAGCATAAACAATGTTAAATCTTAGACGTTCATCTATATTATTACAATGATTATAATAAGTCCCTACTCCATACTCTAATATATGTTTCTACATGATCCTATCTCTCTCTATATATATAAGGTCAGGTTCGGTTGAGAATTTATTCTTGTATATGGAGTAGAAATCTCTAAGATGCGTCCGATTAAAAAATGAACGTTCAAGATATTGGCACACTATAAGGTTTCATAGGCGTGAAACACCGGATAAAGATTAATAAAAAAAAACTCTTTCAGCTTATAGAAATTTAATTATGAAAAGAGAATAAAATTATTTGAATGCACTTTTATATATTATTACGTAATCTTTAACAACCGTTTCATTCAATGCTTTTCTATTGAGAAAATTACTCGAAGGTGACAATTGTCCAGATATATGTGTCGTGTATTTTTACAACAATATGTTGTGGAAGAGGATTCTAAAGATTAGTACTTCAAAATTGTTGTTGTTCACCATGATTTATGTTTGTATTCTCTGCAATGGTTATGCTCTAATAGTCATTACGGTTTCTTGATATCATTGAACAAGATATGTATTGTCTTAGAAATTTCGAACGGTATTGTATTCACAGATAACTTTGATTGTTGTATGTAGTTTCGAACATACAATAACGTCATTTAGTTCCTAGGGCTTTTTAATTAGTAGGAATCAATTGGTTGCTAGGTTTTGGTCTAGAAATATCATTCGTAATGTTAATAATAGTGTTTTGTACTACTGAAACCTACATATTTCGAGCACAACCATAAAAAACCGACGGTAATTGTAATGTTGAACACAATGGAGATTGTATTTAACCACTGTAAATCGATCGAAATGTATTCAACTCGATCGAAATATATTTGGTATATTAGAAGTAGTTTCTTGTTATTTATTTCGACCGAAATTTTATAATTTTGGTTGTGTTGTTATAGATTTACGTAGTTTTGAATATGAGCTATTCTGAACAATATGTTAGTATTTCGACCATAATAAGAATCGTTAAAGGATTTCAACCGATTGTATTTTTAATTCGATCTTATTTAGATAGATCTAATTTCCATCTTGTAAATTCCATGTATTTTGATTGTTCCAATCGAATTGTTAATATTCCGATCGAAATGAGGTAAGTTAGAAGATGTTGATTTCTTTATATTATAAGTCGATTGTAAGTATTCGATCGATACGGAGTTATACAATAAATTAATATTTAATTTTCTTTTCGTTTTACTTATATTCTGAGCGTAATACGTTGTAATATTAGAGGTAGTTTCTTATTCTTTATTTCAATCGAAATTTAATAATTCTGGTTATGTTGTTATAGAGTTACGTTGTTTCGAATATAGCCTATTGCGAACGAAAAGTTAGTATTTCGACCATAATACGAGTCGTTAAAGGAATGTGACCGAGTGTATTTTTTATTCGATCGTAATTAGCTAAGGTAGATCTAATTTCGATCTTGTAAGTTCCATGTATTTTAATTGTTCCGATCAAATTGTTAATATTCCGATCGAAATGAGGTAAGTTAGAGGATGTCAATTGCTTTATATTATAAATCGAGCGTAATTAAATTCGATCGATATGGAGTTGGACAATATATTAATTTTTATAATTTTGGTCGATGTACTTATATTACGAGCGTAATACATGTATATGTATATTTTTCGGTGCAACGAGTATCTCTATTTCGATCGAAATACATACAATTTGATCAAATTATTAGCTAATTCATCGAGTAAAATGTTGCAAATGCCTAAGATATTGAAGCAAATGTGTCTTTATCAAGGTTGCTTGTTTAAAAGATAAGAAGTTTGAGAAGCAACAATACAATTAAGAGAACAACGAATTAGAAAATTGAAGGAAAAAAAAAACTAGATTGAACCTAATTGCTTGATTTTGTTATTTAAGTACTCCTTATTTTGGTGAACAAATTACGAATTCAATTCATGGTTTACTTGTTTTGTACATTGCTAGTGTTTGTTCATTTTCGTGTGGTTATGTTCATGATTTACTAATTTCTGATCGATATATTAAGTCGAATTATGTGAACAATGTTCTTTTTGTGGTTACATGTAAGACTCGAAATGTGAATAATTATTATTGAAATGTGTAATAGAATTGGATTTTTGCATTAACAACTTAGGTAAGATTTCGAGCAAAACTAACACATTTATATCAATATATACATATTACTGTTATTATACAATGTTGAATGCATTATAAGTGAATTCGATCAAATTGAGTTCATTTCGAGCAGAATGAACCCATTTCTATTTATATACATATTATTGTTATTGTTTGATGTTGAATGCATAATAAGTGAATTTGATCGAAATGAGTCCATTTCGAGCAGAATGAACCCATTTCGGACAAAATTAACCCATTTTTATCGATATATACATATTATTGTTATTATACAATGCCGATTGCATTATAAGTGAATTCGATCGAAAACATTCCATTTCGAGCAAAATGAACCCATTTCGGGCAAAATTAACCCATTTCTATCGATATATACATATTATTGTTATTGTACAATGTTGATTCCATTATAATTGAATTCGATCGAAATGAGTCCATTTCGAGCATAATGATCTCGTTTGGGCAGAATTAACCCATTTATATCGATATATACATAATAATGTTACTGTACAATGTCGAATGCATTATAAGTGAATATTCTTGAATACTTACGTCAACTTGCTTTAATGTATAGTCTTAAAAGGTATTTTGCCAACATAATTAAAATGATTCTAATGATAAATATGGTAGTTGTTATGGTCTTTTATTAAACTATTTCATATTTAGTTTGATATTTGAGTTGTTCAATTAATTAGATCGTACAGCTATGATAACTAATGTGTGAGTTTGTGAACTCACACGAACCACTCTTTAATTAATGTTATCTGAATCTATAATGTCAATAGGAGGACGATTGAGATCCAAATCTTTCTTCCTGACTTCATGAATTTGATGATAATGATCGATACGGTTAGCGTAATGTCTCTTCCATTCTTGAACCGTTTCATCGTGATTTTTAACCCAACATGGAAATATATTGGGCATAGGTGCACCATCCGCCATAGTCAACTGCATGTATATATAAAGAGAGGTATCAATTAAACTAAATCAAGAGAAAAATATTCAAAATAATGCAATCAATTCAATGGAGTAACAATACATACCGCCATGTAATGTACATGTTTTTGCAAGAATGCTATATACACCTCTTTGTATGGAGCAGATATGGTATGGTCGTATGTTAGTGGGAGATATGTGTATGATCCCCATAAATTTCCTTCTTCACTCAAAACAACCAAAGCTACCTTATACGTTGTGGCAAACACAAGTCCGGTTTCAATCGCATTCATCCAATGCTTATATGAAGCCGCTCCCTTAAAGTGATTCAAAGTACTTAGTACTTTATCAACATTTATAAAACGTTCATAAATGTTTCTTCTATTATTCATATCATCCCGCATGACAAGCCTAATAGACGCCCACTCATCTTGAGTACCATATAGTCCTACTGAAAGTGCTCGAAACCCACAATTTCCGTCTCCTTCTACGTTAACATAGGATTGAATATACGGTAACATGCATCTAGGAACACAATCATCGTATGGAAATGGCAAAGCGGGATTTTGTACTTTTTTTGGAGGACGATCCCTCGATCTAGGTGAGCTACATCCTAGTCCTCTTGATCTTTTTGTGATGGATTTCTCTACTCTCTCATACCATGAAGGCTCTCTTGTAGTTTGGTTCTTTTTTGGTCTTCCCTTGGTCACCACAACACGCGGCTCTTTCAAACTCGTTTTTGATGGTTCCTTGATATCATTAATAGCCGATACATACTTTCTCTTCTCCTCAATAGGCATATTTTTATAGTTGCAAATGAATTCCTCTACCACTGCATCTAAATATGCAACCTCTTCATACTTGGTATTATTATTCGGAGACTCTACATCATCAAGTTCAAGTTGTCTCCAAAATAGATGAATGGAATTTAAAGGAATCGACTTACCCATTTTCATGAATTGAGATATCTCATGAGCACAAGGAAGTTGATACATAGATCTTACCCAACAACCGCACTTAGTGGGATCAAAATTTGTTGCTTCTGCATGGTCACGCTCATTTATAATCAACCTAAATGCTTTGTGGGACACTCGATATTGTAATTCCTGGAATAAGTGATGACGTGTCGCATGAAGCAAGTTCATTCTTGATGCAGCCAATGTCTTTTTAATTTCATTCACTTGGATACCTATGAGAGAATGAATGTTTTCCCAAAAGGTGTCAAAAGCATTCGACGAAAAATCAAGAAAACGCTTCAACATAGAATGCGAGCTTTCAACTCTACAATAAAAAAATATATATTAAATAATTAATTAATGTAAATAAGTTATAATATGAAATCACTAAAACAAAAAAAAAATATACGAACCTATTTGTAGTATGATGTCCAAAATGATTGACTCGATCACACCAAGCAGATACAATACGTTCTTTATATGGAGTCAACCATATTCTCCTCAAATACGACGCCATACCATAAGATTTCCAATCATTATCAATGAAAACTAATTGTTCATTGTAAGATTGCTCGGTAGTTGACTCTAACAACTTTTTGCACATATGTTTAAATGCATACCCAGTAGTGACTTTACCGGAACGCTTGGCTGCATAGGCTTGACAATTTTGCTCAATGTGACAACGACACAACAAACTATGACTCGTTGAAAACACTTCTCTTAATGCATTGAGAAGAGCGACCTCCTATCCGTAATGAATGCAATAGGCATAGCCCCACCACAATGGTTTGACAACAACTCCTTTAATTGTTTGAGTACCCAACTATAGTTATCTTCACACTCTGAACTCATGAAAGCAAATGCTGCACAAAAGTTTTTCCATGTACAAGTGAATCCAACTATTTCAAAAAGTGGCATCTTGTATTGATTGGTCTTATATGTACTATCCATGACCAGCACATATGAAAAAGCACGAAGTAGTTGAATAGATTCTGGATGGGCAAAGACGATGTCACTAACAATATTTTTTCCTGTAACATTGCATGTATATAATGTATATATATCAAATTTCATAATTATACTTTAAAAGGAAAAACAATAATCATTGATGTGTTTACCTGGTACACTTTGGTGTCTTTCAAAATAGTTGAAAGACTGGATTGAATGCAAGAGTTGTTGCATTACATTTCGTTTTTCCATTGACATTTTTCTAATCTTATATCTTGCATTGCATGCTTAGCATTTATCTTCTGTCATCTCCTTCACGGTCTCAAACTGCTCAGTGTTCAATGTTCCTGCATGTGCATGATAACATAAATAAAGAACAACATCATAAACCTAAATTTGTAAATAGTACGCATTTTCAATTCATTAAAGAGTTTACCTGAGAAACAATGTCCATGAATATCATTTCCAACATCGTGGTTATGTAAACCATTCAGTACCTCTACCTTCCACCCCACTCCTTCGCACAAGTAAATTTTCAAAGAGAATGGACATCCACATTTTTTAGAAGATTGCATCGTGTCTAAGTCTTTGGCTTTACATTTCCAATATCTAGCCCTCTCGCAAGCCAAATATCTAAGTACTATTTTTGCAGTAAGAGCATCCTTTCTAAATCTAATCTTTTTTAATTGGATATGACATCTTCTCCCAATTGCTCTAAGATACTCAACAACCTCTTCATCATTATCAAACAATCGATCAGTAGCAAATTGAGGGGTATAATCAATGAATTGGGTTAAAGGTGGAATACCTTTAGCTTTGTTAAGATCGATAAGTACATCATTGTCATCCTACAAAAGAATCACAAATTTTGAGAAACAATTAGAGAAAAAATATTGTAACTAGTAACAAATTTTAGAAATTTTCCTCTTGGTGCACTTTAAAATTGGACTTTCCTCTTGATATCCACAAGTTTTCAAAATTTCTCCTGGCCCTCGTGGTTTAATTTTTTTTTCTTATAACCTTTTCTAATATATTTCATTAAAAATTTAATTATAAAATAAAATTTAGAAAAATAAATTTAAAATAATTATGACCACAATAAATTTTAAATTAATAATTTTATAATAGAAGTATTTTTGTATATATATTTTCGTAATTAAAACAATCTAGAAAAGTAAATTTAAATCTATTTTTATATTTTTACTTCATATAAAAATGTAAATTTATTTATTTTCGAATTAAAATAAAATATAGAAAAATATAGAAAAATAATAAAACTAATTCAAAAATAAATAAACTTTACTGTATTATGTAACCTTATTTAAAATACATATATAAAAAAAATTTATTTTATTTTCATATTATATTTAAATTTAAATTCGATTTTTTAAAAATTCGCAAAGAATAAAATATTTAAAATATTTTTTTATATTGTAATTCAAAAGATAAAATAGTTATAAACTTACGTTTTATGGGTTTTAAAATAAAAATATGTAAAAAAAACTTGTTTACATTATACTTAGTATTTTATAAAATTAATGTTTATTGTGGTCATAATTAGTACTCAATTTTAATGAAATATATTAAAAAAACTACATGGAACACAAATTAAACCATAAAAATACTAGGAAGATTTTTAAAAATTTTGGATATCAAGAATACACGTCCAAATTTGAAGGGAATCAAGAGAAAAATTACTAAATTTTAAATATAAATCGTATCGCGATTGATATTAAAAGTTTCACTCACCGCAAAGTCGTTCTCAATACCATATTTAAACTTGTCATCTGAAATCTTTCACTTGGGAAAAAATATGTATTGAATACAAAATAAAATACTGTAAAAAAAGAAAAGAAAGAATAATGTGTAAGACTGTAGCTTAAGGGTTGATGGGTGTAACATACTACTCGTATAAACCATCGTAATTGACACGTAAAAGATATCACTAAAGCACTAGAAAGTTTTAATTCACGTATTGACGTACCTCTTTTTTCCCCTTGTCTTCACGTTATTTGCTTCGTCCCAAAACCGTACTTCTCAAATTGAGTACCCTTCGTGAAGTCATTATGCT
The DNA here is from genome assembly GCA_002319775.1 of Fagopyrum tataricum. NCBI lineage: Eukaryota > Viridiplantae > Streptophyta > Magnoliopsida > Caryophyllales > Polygonaceae > Fagopyrum > Fagopyrum tataricum. The sequence goes on from CM008282.1 coordinate 48,167,330, forward strand.
TAAATATGAATGCTAATTGATAGATAAAATTTCAGTTTTTATTTTAAACTTTAAATCCTATCTAAACTAGTAGATAGAATTTATTTTAAGATCTAAACTCAACTACTAGATAAAATTTATCCTAGTAAGGAAATTAGATAGAATTAACCTGAGTTCTATCATTCCATATAATTTCAATTTTGTCAATCTAATTAGTATAACGTGTATGTACTTTATCATTGAAACTAGATAGAATTTCAATCTTTATTATAATATATATATATATATATATATATATATATATATATATATATATATATATTCTAATAAATTCTATTTGAAAGGATTCAATTAATTTGTAATAATAAAATAATTTTAATACATATATATATATATATTACTAATATTCCAACTTCTAAAATTAATTGAAAAAAGATAAAGAAATAATTACAACTAAGCAAGGACCACATAGTTTTAACTGTAAAGATATGAAAAAATATAAGACAAAAGTAGATTGAGGGCAATGTTGTCATCTAAGGGTGTGTTTGTTGGTAGATTATGATTATTTTGAAGATTATTTTAGATGGAAATTAAAAGAGATTAAAATTTTACATAGGATTTATTAGGGATTAATTAATTTAAGATAGTTTAGTTGGGCGGTTTGGTAAGAACTTTTTTAATGCGCTTAATTAATAGAAATTTATAAATTTACCCTCAAGATCTTCGCACATATGAAATCGAGATCAAGCCAATGATCAGCGATTAATGGAACAAACTGATGACTTGATAAACCAGTGAGGCGATCAGAGAAGACCCTTGGGGTAGACGGCTACGATTGACAGACAGTGGAGATTGTTGAAGAATTGTGTCGGGTTTTATTTATGTGAGGTACATGTGAAATCTATAATAATTGAAAGAAATTAATCCCCTTTAACCTTGCTAGAGGGAGGTTATTTTTAAGCCATTTTTAATCCCTAATAATCTCCCTTATAATCCCTCTTAAAATTCCATCTTCAATCAAACATGTCAATAAAATTAATCCTCAAATTATAATCTAAAATAACCTTCACTAATCTACTAACAAACACACCCTAAGTTATCAATCAGAAATGTTTAAGAAATAGTACGGAGATGTGTAGAACTCAGGAATTTTATTTGTGTTTTCGGTTTGAACGAGTTTTATTTATAAAAAAATTCTTGTACAAAAACTGTGTGGTGGTGTTACCAACAAGTGAGGTGATTCATTAATTTGGGATATATGCTTTTATTATTGGTTGAGCCCAAAAGGCCGTTGCGAGAGGTCTAGAGCCCACAATGGCACAGTCTAAATCACAACCTTACACATCCATCAATGCCATTTTTTTTAATAGTAGGTGAGTTTCAAATAAAAAGCGTACACAAAGGAACATCCAACGGACAAATTTATATAAATACTTATGATTTATATAAATGGTATATCATCAAATCGCATCGGGTACTCAATGGTTTAAACCATTGATTTTGAACCAAAAATCATGTGCAACGGAACCCTAGCTTAAAAAAAAAACCCATTGACCGGTTAAAAGATAGAGTTGGTTATGAGGGATCTTAACGACTATACATACAGTTGTTACCTTCTTTTTTTTTTTTTTATCCGGCTCTAAACACAAAAAAAAAAAAAAGTTTCTCTTTAAGCTTTTTCATAACCTCACAAAAAAAAAAAAAAAAGTAATAGGGGGAGGTCTAAGTTAAGTAACGTGATGTGCTGTACATCTCAAGTCTCAACTAACTAACTAGCCCTATAAATTCTCTAAATTAAATTATTTTCCTTTTAATTGTCCTTGATTTTAGCCCCTAAATTGGCTAAATTAAAACACAGATTATCCTACTCATCCTTAGGATTAAAAGGTCAAAAAGACATGGAAGACAACCTATAGAGCCATAATGAAAGGCGAACGATTTGGAAACTATGGATTAAGTGTGGGCTAATTACATGCGTAATTTGGATTCTTCCATATGCACTGTATATGCTAAACTGCTTAACCATAACTTATTAATCCTATGTAATCATGTAAATAAAAGAAATGGCAATTTTAACATTAAAGCAAAACTTTAAAAAAAAAAAAGGAGGAAGAAGAGTTACGTGAGTGTGAGTGGCTATTCAATTACTAGAGTAATGAGCATTCATTATTTTCTTTTAATTAGGTTACAAACAAACGTTTTCATCCTTGCTGCCCACGTATCACGTATCACGTTTTGAAACGGTTGAAATAATTACCCTCATTTACAGCCTGGTAAATTGCTTTCCAAGGAAAAGTAAAGGCCATAAAATATCAGCTTTTAAGTGCGGCCATAATAGAGATGAACGTTTTCAACGCTCAGTCTACAAATCAAAATTTGCAACTGCTGTCATTATTACCAATACTAAATGCTAAACAAACTACTATATAAGGAGCATAAAATTGGTGATTTTGAGAAGGGCATTATACAAAAAAATTCACAAGAATTACAGGAGAACAGACAGAAGTTGAGAAGGGAAGACAAAAAAAAAAAACCAAAAAAACCAGAAAAACCAGACGAAGAAGACAAGGAAAGAGGCTGCAAAGAACCGTAGAAAATCACACTTAAAAAGAAGACGTTGAAGAATCAAATTCCCGCAACAAGCAATCTAGTCTTCAACCTCTAAGATTTAGTTAAGGTATAATCTTCGTATAGAAGTCTTGTTGTTGTTTTTTTTTTCTTTCCCTTTTCAGATTAAAGTCGGAATGATTCTTGAGTGCGTAAAGGCTCTACATCAAAAGTATAAGATCTGAAGTAGAGCTATGGGGCACGAAAAGAAACGGTTGCGGAGTTCGTTTCAAGGATACACGGATATTCGGCTCACAACGCACGTATAGTTTCTTTGAGTTTGGGTTAAATCAGACTCTGCACGGCTGATGCAGGTCATACTCGGTGTCAAACTCCATGGGTTCTCGATCGAAGGAAGCAAAGAATGTATAAGTGAGCTCTATTTTTTTTTTCTTTGTTGACTCAAACGTGGAGAAGACACATCAAGCTGTGTGATGCAAAAGAGCGGTAGCGGAACTATGGCCGAAGGATTCTAATATATGCAAAAGTGTCAACAATTCCGGGTGTAGCCCATGATGCACAATTTAATCTTGTCATTTATCTACAAAAGAGAGTTATTTGCTGGTTATAACTATGAGATTTGGTCGGCACCGTGTTGAGGCTCGCAAGAGAAAGTACGGAAATATACACCATCGAAAGTTGAGGAAGTAAAAAAGAAAAAGAAGAAATGAAGTATACACTGATCTTGTGTTCTTCAAAGGTTCGTGCATAGTTAGATCGAGGTTGTGGGAGTTGGCTTTGTACTTTACTATTTTTTGCATGAGGAAGACTTTCAAGTGTTTATATACTCATGTCAATCGGTCTGTGGGTTTTTCGATCGAGAGCAACTTTGGAGTTAACGGTGAAGAGCAAAAAAAAAAAAAACACACACACAAAAGCGAGATAATTGAAAGAGCACGAGGAGGGAGGACAAAGACAACAAGTAAGAAGGAAATTAAGTTATTGAAAAATTAAGTTTCTATAACTCCATCCAACCAACCCAATCTTCAACCCGTTTGATTTTGTTAAGAGCCGAGATCGAAATTACGGACACTTCATATCCAAATGATGCAAGAGATTCCCAAGCAAAACTATAACCGGATGATCCAAAGTTATGTAAAAGTACCTATAGAGTTAGGTGAAATTAAGAATGACCGATTCAACCTCACCAACTTTTCAACGGCCGTAGTGAAAGCTCAAGTTGCTTAGTGATGATCGCACGAGAAAAGACGGCGGAACAAACCATCAAAAGTCAAGAAGGGATAATTCTTGAATTTTTCAAGTTAAAAAAAAAAAGGCTACGGGAGGTGGAAAAGAGAGAGTCAATAACATAATGGAAGAGCAAGAAAAGTAAAAGAGAAAGAAAAAAAGAAGTGTAATGTGATTTTTTGTGTTCTTTTTCAAGCATGGTTCTTGATCGAATTGATATGTTCTTGTTGTTAGAGTGGAAAATAACTCAAGGGAGAAGCAAACTTGTCGGATGCAAGGTAGAGAGGAATATATGGCACGAAACAAAGCATACAAATCGATCTAGATAAACTCGAGTTTTGTTGATTCAAACACAAAGGAGAAAGAAGAATGTGCATAGTAATAAGTAATTATGTGGGCACATGTTTGCTTATAAAAAGTAGAAATGAAAGCTATCATAAAAATAAAAAAAATGTTCGAAACAAAAAGTCAAAAGCAATCTACAAAAGTAGAGTTTGAGTACCTTGTTTTAAATATTCAAGGGAATTGCTCGGCTGAAAGAAGAGGAAGTAATGAAGTGGACATGTGTTTGATTAAGCAAACTAGGCGAAATCATGTAACTTCTGTGTTGGTTATGGTAAACAATTGTGGAGGAAAATTCAAATTGATGTGGGAAATATGCAACAAACAAAAATACAAAGTGCTCGTTTCTTGCATATACGGAACCATCATATTCATCCCATGTACTCTAATATTTCATAAAACATGGACCAAAGAAGTTGAGCATGGCTATTCCACCTTAGTAAAGTGAATTGAAAAGGGAAGCCAATACTAAAGCCTACATCAAACTCATGATGTTAAAGTTATATATTCAAGATTGAGATAGAACTACGTCCGATTTGATCCCTACAAAAGGGTACGTAGAAAACTTGACTAAAGAAATTGTCAAGTTCAATCGCAAATACCAAGTTAATGATTTTCTAAGGTGAAGGAACTACGGTGACTTGATTCCGTCTCAAACGGATACGTAGGAAGCTCGATATAAAGCAACACTCATCGAGTTCGGTCGCACCCCTAAACCAAAAGATTGTAAAGGTTCCAGAACTACGTATGATTTGATCCCTATGAAAGGGTACGTAGGAAACTCAATCTCATGGTCGTTGAGTTCAATCGCAAATTTCGAGTTGATACCAAAGAAAGGTTTGAGAACTACGTTTGACTTGATTCCGTCGAAGCGGATACGTAGGAAACTCGTCGAGTTCAGTCATATCCCCCTACCCAAATAAAAAGAAGACAAGACTTAACTTAGAGTTTCTCATACGCAAATGATAGGCGGGTAATTTGGAAAACCCTTCATAGAAGGTGGGTCCGAGTGATTCCGGTGATGTAAAAAAAAAAGTTGAGAAATACAAGTCATAGTTGGTGCGGATTATGGACGACATGTCCTAAAAGTTTCGGTTTCGTTCTATGATGCATGGAAATCGGAGTTTGGAAAAATATTCAATTGAACTACGTAAGGCTTGATCCTTCCTAGGGAAAGTACGTAGGCAACCCGTTGGGTGCAGCCCAAATTCAAAGAAAAAAAATTCAAGAGGTCATCCGAAATGTAATCGGTATTGTTTTAGAATCGTGAAGATACGACGAATAAGGTCATTTAACTCGAATAATAATTTTTTTGAAAAAATGAGCATGACCATATCAAGATACGATCATTTAACTCGAATAATAATCCTAAAGATGATCAGATAATCAAATGAATTAATATTTCACGGTTTATTATAAGAGCCGAACTACTCATTCGAGCTTAATTTGTAACTAAAAGAACTAAACATGAGCATATCAAAGATCCACTTGTTCAACTTGAATAACAAACAAAAATACACGAATACACAAAAACCCTTCCTCCATCCGAAGAATACGCCTGTTCACGCGCCGAAAAGGACAAGAAAGAAGAAGGCTTACAAATGGCTAACCTACTGACGGCGAGGAAGAAGGGGACTCTTCTATGTGACGTGGTGGAGGTCCACCATTTTCTGATCGGACTCCATGAAACAACGCCTGACTATAACAGACAATCTCTCTAACCTTTACCCCCAAAATCCCATGAACATATAATTTTTCACGAAACATATACCGTATATATCTACTGTGGATTGTTACACTAGATCCAAGATAAATTTTCATCATAAAACTAATTTAGACTCAAATGAGTCGATCATTATCATTCTAAAATGAGTTGGGCTTAATTGTGGCAACTAGATGCATAGTTTTTTTGGATTCATGGGAATATGTTGACTTTGAATTCTGGATGAAATTGAATTGTTATGAGTTTTTGCGTTAAGTAGGTTATTCTAAAGTTGGGGTTTTTGTTGCTTTAGAGGGAAAGTTGTAATTATGATAAAAGTAGTGCGATGGGCAGCGTTGGTGTTTCTTGTCTTCTTCACACCAAATATGTTGGTTTCGCTGTAAGCAAACTACTAATGCAAAAGCAGATTAAAAGGCAATGCTTTACTTAGTTTACTACAATTAGCAAAACAAGTTAAGAAGAAGCCCAATAATCAGTCTAAGTAGAAAACAACACTAAGTTGTAGTTCTGTACAAAATCGGGCTTGGGTCAGGTCACATATATAATCTTTCGTATGGACTAAGTTCGTTTTTATTCTGTTTCCGTTTCCGTTTCCGGAGTTTAAACCAAACGGGTCCTTAATACACTCTTTCTATCCATATCAAAAAAAAAAAAACTTTAAGGAAATAAAGCGGTATTATTCGCGAAAGTAATTCTAACGACTCAACATTATTTGTTATGCGACTAAATCATGTATTTAAGTTAGAAAAATGATATTTTAGTTTATATAATATTATATATTCGGATCAGGCTAATCACGAGCTAATATAATAACCCAAACACATCCCATTAAAAAAACAAATCGGTATTAGATTTAAATCATTGTCCATCCCCATATTTTCTTTTGGACAAATTAACTGACCTGATTTTGCACTGATCTACTCTGCTGAACCCAAACATGTCCCATTACTGCGAATTCTAGATAAGAATGTTTTTACTTTGTGCTTAAGTTTATAAAAAATTATCTCCAAACAGTAACAAACAAAGAGTGAGAATATATGCTTGGAAAGTTACAAAAAGAGGTAAAAAAAGAAGAAAAGTATGAATAAATAGGAAGTGGGCAATTGACCCCATATAGTGCAAATCCTCCCTACTAAAAGCATTTTGCATTACCAATAAGTTTATTCCTTTGCTTCTTCCTATCAGCTTCTTTCCCTTTCCATTTCAATACACCTTTACATATACATTCCCCATACTAACGCTCACAAATAGTACACATCGCTCTCAAACCAAACCACCACACACAATCACTTCACAACTAAAATGGGCAATTCATATGACCTCTCATTCTTCATTCTCATCACCATCCTCACCGGAATCGCGGATTCCCATAGCATTCCGCCACTCGAATCGTTCATCTACGGCGGTTGCTCACCAACACCTTACCCGCCCAACTCACCCTTCTCCATAAACCTCAACTCACTCCTAACTTCCCTAGTCAACTCGGCCACATACTCTCCTTACAACCACTACACAATAGTCTCCCCTTCCCAAAGCGACGTCGTCCACGGTGTCTACCAATGCCGTGGCGACCTTTCCATGCCCGAATGCGCCTCGTGTGTGGCCCGCTCCGTCGCCCAACTATCCGCCATGTGCCCCTCCTCCTCTGGCGCCGTCATCCAACTCCAAGGCTGTTACGCCAAATACGACAACGCATCATTCATCGGCGTTGAGGACAAAACCGTGGTGTACAAGAAGTTCGGGGCATCAGTCGGGTACAGCGGGCAGGAAGTGGCGGCCCGGGATGCAGTACTAGGCGGGCTTTTGAATGTTGCGAGTAACGGGCCGTATTATCGGGCATCGGGCTCGAAAGATGTGAGAGGGGTGGCGCAGTGTGTAGCGGACATTAGCGTTAGTCAATGCCAAGATTGTGTCGGAGAAGCAGTCAACTTGATAAAAAGTCAATGTGGGACAGCTGGATATGGAGATATGTTCTTGGGCAAGTGTTATGCTCGGTTTAGCGTCGGTGGTTCCTCCGGTGGTTATTCCAAGTCCGGCAGTGGAGGTCAATTTTTTAAATTAATTTATTTTTGTTTTTTCATCTGGTTATTTACTTAAATTACCAAAAAAATGGATTTTTTTTCTTTGAAAGTTCTTAAAGACTACGTTGGTACAATTTTCATAGATTGAATCCCCCACACCAATTTTTGTGTCTGATAGTAAAAAAAATATCGGAATGAGTCATTCTCAAATAAAAGTCGTTCCAGTTTTTAATTCATTTATTAATAAAAAGTTCCACTTAAATTAAGCTAGATGTATTTAATACAATGGTAATTCTTCTTAAAAAGTGATGATTTTGGTAAAAATAACTCATAATAATTTTATATAAATCAAATCTGAAATGGGTGATTTTGAATGTAATAAAAAAGCCAAGTTTTCAACCAAAAAGATGTAAGCAATTTGTCATATATCTGAAGATTAATGTAAATTACGAAAAAAAAAGCAGAAATAGCTAGGGGGAGTTTTTTGTAAACTTTCTTACCTTAATGTATTCGTTTATATAGCCATTTTTGACTTTATGATTATAAATAACATATCTTTTGACATACACTTATATATCTTTGAAATATATGCAGGCTTTGCTAAAAGCTTGGGTGTGAAAACTTTTGCACTTGTTGTTGGGTTACTGGCCGGAGTCGTAATTCTCGTCATTTTCTTCACTTTCGTTTGCAGAACATTTGCCGGAAGTGGTAAGTAACTGTGGGAAAAAAACACAAATTCTATAATGTGTTAATTAAATTCCATAAAAAAAGGATTGTAATTAGATATTTAAATAAATATGTCGATCATATGATATCATAATCTGCTTAATCTAATCACAATATATTACATTTTAATTTTTCAATATATCATATCATAGTAATTAGGACTTCGTACAAGGAATATTTGAGTATTAAGAAAAATAATTCGATGTAACCAGACTCAAACGTAGTAATAATAATAATAATAATAATAATAATAATAATAATAATAATAATAATAATAATAATAATAATAATAATAATAATAAATAAATTAATAAATAAAAACTAAAAGAAAAATGAGTTCTAAATCTTATATATTAATGGTTCTTTTTGCAATTTAGTCGTGACAATATTATTTGAAGGAAATAATGAAAAAATGAACTAATAAAAATGAATATCATATGAAAATGAGTTGAATTTAGCATTATGATCGAAGACCAAAGCTGTAAGTTAAAAAAAGAAAAGAAAAAGAAGAAGCTGTAATAGAATGATATTGATAAGCTTGGTTTGCTTTGATTTTACAGGTAAATGATCTCAATTATTTGGCATGCAAAGCACATAATATATATATGCTTTTGTGACGATGATTTTTCCTTGTTTCGTATAAAGTATTTGATTTTGTAATCTTTTTAAATATTTAATTAATTTCTTCCACCCTAAGTAATAATAATTATGGGGTGGTCACTGGATACTACTTTTGTATTAGTGTATATACGTCCCTTTATGTTCACTTTGATAAAGATCAAAGTTGCATGTTGTTTGATCGAGACTTGCTTTTTCTTCTAAAGATATGTCGCACTTTCTGTTTACGTGTCATGCATATGTATGCAATTTTAGGTCGATCACTATTTGAAACTGTTAAAGAATTTGAATCACAAGATTTAGAACATAACAATATAATTATAAAAGTAAAAAAGGTAATTAGATATGTTGTTCAATGTTCACGGTGTTTACTAATTTTGTTGAACCAAACCCACAAAATCTTATATTAACATAATAAATGGATTAAATAAAACCAATATATACCTAATTCGACCTGGTCTTTACAAACTAGATCGGACAATAATGTTCCGGTCTAACGTTCTTAGAAGTTTAAACCGAACCATATAACGTTATTGAGAAGTATAATTAGTGATTAAGTTACGCGTAGTTCGGTTTGTAAAAGTAGTTAGACTTTAGTGAAGCAATGTTGACTATTTACTGATATTTTATTCATTAAGAGTCATTTTGAGACAAGGTCAGAGGCTATGATTCTTAGCTTTTAAAATTTTTAAATATGAAAAGTTTCATTGGATAACTTTTGAATAATGTTTCATATTTTTAAGTTGACGTGATTGTTTAGGTGATTGATTTGTTATTTCAAGATTTGGACTTATCAAATAATTAATTGTAACCCAAAAGAAACTTGTCTAGAATTACTTTGCTAACTATGGTTATATCTTATAAACCTTGAGTAATTCACGGATACATGTGATAGTTGATTGTGTCACCATCATGTTTGAAAAATGTTGTGATTGTTTAGTCGATTATTTAGGGATATTGAAGGTTGAAGGACCCTATGAAGAGTATAAGGTGTACCAAACCTGAAACTAACTCATTGTTTCGAGAATGAACTTTTGAGTCTAAGTTTTTAGTCCGACCAAACTTTGAACAAATCTGAGCTTAAAGTGTTGTAAGGATATGCTCTCCGACCTTTGAACAACATGCGGTAGTTGATTGTGTCACCATAATTTTTCGTCATTTGTTGAGGCCGAGTATTCTCTATGGCAGCAACCGCATGTGGTCTCAAAGTGCTCAGAGATGTGTTCTTTGACATTTGGATCATCTTGTGTTAATTTAACTTTTATATCCGCCGGGTCAGAGACGTGGAGGGTTTTGCACGTCAAAGTGAACCTACGCACACAAGTACTCGGGGTTCCATCCTAAAACCAATTGGCAATAGAAGGAGTAGCCCTTGTACTTATATGTTAGGTTCACGGATTTCATATTGTCGATGTGGGACACATGCCCACACTCAACATCTTGTCCTACCAACAATCATATTTTGTATGAATGAAGTAAATGCATCGAGATGGATTATCATCGCGTTTGAGACACAAAGGACATCCTATGTCCACACTCCACAGTCCACACTATTTCCTTGCAAACGTTTATAGTAACGGCATATTTACAATAGCAACGGTAAACTTCCTTGCGAGCGAGTGTAATCAATTATTCAATAAATAAAATATAGTAGTTTTATTGGTTAAGAAAAATAGTAATTTATAATGAAAGAAATCGACCGTTCAACTTTAATAGATATGAATTGTAATAAAATATATATAACTCAATTTTTTATACGAATTGTATTTTCTTAGAAATAAAACTCTTGTGGATCCCATTACTAGAGTGAATTTATATGTGATGGGTTTGTTCGATCCTTTTTGTCGTTTTGATAATTATGTGATATTTTTAGTTTATTATTCAAATAATATACGATTGTACGTTGAATTACTATCCGGTTGATACATATTACTATTAGTATAATGACCATCTTTATTAATATAAAAATGGTCTAATTTTTCGATCAAAATTCATTACATCATTTTGTATAAAAATGTGATATTTTGGAGTTATATAAGTAATTTATAACGCAATTGATCTTACGAAACACATTCAAATTGTTATGTTTTATCAAATATTACACATGATCTCGAACGATGTTGGGATACTAAACTAATATCACGTATAATAAGTAGAGACGAGCATCACTCCAAGGTTGAGGAAGATTTAGAAGAAGGCTCATTATATATCACATAAACTTTCAATAAGCCTTACATTTGAACTTCTTAATTTATGTTATCTTTTATATGGAATAGGTCGACCAAACAAAGACTTTTAGACAAAGATTGAAAATGTAGCATGAACCTCGTCATGCCGGCCACGCTAATTTATTACAATATTTCCTAATTATATTGCAAAGTTTACTTCTTTCTTAGAAGAGAAGAAAAAGTGTTATGAATAAGTCTCGTTAGTTAGTTGTTCCTCTTTCTCATCCAACTTATAAAACACCAAAGTCTGAAAACCAAAGTACCAACTCAAGAAGAAGAAGAAGAATGACGCCTTCAAACTCCTCCGCCACGACCACCACCACCACCACACCCATGTTGAAGGTGAAAGCCCCATCAACAAAACTAGCCATGAGGTTGAAGCTCTCCGGCTCTTCAATGTTCTCTCCCGCACCTCTAGCGCCTACCTCCATTATGCCGTTTACATCGCCAACTACTATACACCAACCTAATGAAAGAGTATGTATATTCCACTCTCATAGTATTATCCATATCTTAATAGTAAATATGATTATGAATATAAAATATTTCATATATGCTATTTGATTTGAATTTGGATATCAAACTCTCATATATTGTTGAGATGATAAAAGTTCCGTACCTATGGTTGGTGTTATATCCTTGGATGTCAAACTTTGTAGAGTCAATTAAGGGTGGAGGGGTTGACATCTTCTCACCTAGGAGATGTCAAACTATAATTGTTGAGATGATAAAAGTTTCGTACCTATAGTTGGTGTTATATCCTTGGATGTCAAACTTTCTAGATTCAATTGTGCTTAACATTTGTTGCTTTCTATATTAGCATTTTCTCTGTCTTCAAACTATATGTTTCATTTGTAATCTAAAAATTTTCAACAAAATCCTTGTAAGAACATAATTAATATTGGACCCCTGTGAATTTGTGTGCTGTATTTCTTTTTGTGTATGTGAATCTATGGAATATAAGGTTGTTGAACCGCTATTTCTTTTATCAAACTTTTAAATAAATATCATCGGATATGTGCTTATATGTAAGGGATAAAATGTCTCACATCGATAACACAATAAGTTGTGAGCTTAATATATAAGTCCATGTATTATTCCTCCTATTGACAATAAGCAGGTCTGATCCGGGTCCATCTTCATGACTTCGGATTAGCTAAAAGAGAATGAAATGTAAGACATAAAATACCCACATCGATAACACAACTTATGAGACTATAAGTTTATAGGGGTCACTCCTCATTTAGGATGTAACCTCCTCCACATAAGTAACAGGACGGATAAAAAAAGATAAAATTAACAATATGTGAAGGATATAACTCATACTCATATTTTCATAATAGCTCATGTCTTCGTATCGTTAATGATGTGGTATTAATTTTGTTTCTATTGTATGAATAGATCCGGATCTTCATCAAAACCCTAACTGGGAAACAAATTATGATCGAGTTGGAGAGATTAAACACAATTGAACAAGTGAAGGAGAAGATACAAGATAAGGAAGGCACACCACCAGACTGGCAAAGACTCATTTATTGCGGCAAGCAGTTGGAAGACGGGCTTACCTTAGCCGACTACAACGTTATCAATGATTCTACTCTTCACCTTGTCCTTCGCGTCCATGGTGCCTAGCTTGCACATCGATCGTCAAACTTAGATCTATCTGTAGTCGTGATTGCAGTTTCGATCTCGATCTGTATCTGCTTGTTCTTGATCATGCATGTTTGATTACGTACCGCAAGTGTTGATCCCTTACAAGTTGATCAAGATTTGTGTAAAGCTAATGAATATATGTTACAGTGAGTACATATTGTACATTTGACTAATTTTGGCAATGGATGGGCTGCAGAAAACCTATGAAAAATGATCAAACACTTTATGGATTTCATAAAATATTAATTTACATAAATCAATCCAATTTAATTTAGAAGAAATATTGAAAAAATAGGTTGTGTATGAACAAATCCGATGGATCTATTTCTCTGGTGGTGGTCACCCTGTATGCGTACTCATTTTCAGCCAACGATCTCGAGACCGTAATCAATTTCTTTGTTTTCCAGGATATAGGATACTCGCCGCGAGCATGATAAAAATAAAAAATAATTAAAAAAAAAACACTGTTAGAGAACATCTGCGTACGTGTGATTTCAATGCCGGGAAAATCAAATATGACCTAAGTCTTTCGTATGAAAGCAGTAGTTTAGGTATAACATGAGTTTCAAAATTGAAGTGGAGTCATTACCTACGTACGATTATTAGATCGCCAATGATGACAAGTACGTGAAGGGCGATAGAAGTTTTGGCAAAGGAGAACAAGTAGTTGTCGAAGGATTGTTGGAAGCCTAACAAAGTAAGAATGTAGGCTAATTTTGTGAGCCAATTCCGCGGAGCCTGTCGGAGCCCACTCGAATACACGAAGTCAACGTTTCCATTTTCAAATTAATCATGTTCGGAACTCACCAGAAAAGTGTTTGAAAGTACACCAAGGACACTAGTTTAAACGAGTTCCAACATAACTATGTGTTTTGGGGAGCTTAACTGAAGTTGAGTTTGAACTAATTTTGTGAGCCAATTTCGGTTTCGATCTACTTAGTAGGATTATGGTTTGAACTCAGCTACGTGCTTCGAAATCGATCGGTGTCAGTTAAGGTGGCAGACTGACAGTAAATACAAATATGCTCCCATACGTGCCCTTCATATTTCCACCATTCATATTAGGGGGAGTGGATATTTATGTGTATTTATATGGGTATGTGGGTGGAAGGATGTGACTTTTGGGGGATGTGATTGATTGATTTTTGTTTAATGGGTGAAAGTAATAAAGGGGTCATATGTGTAGGATGATTGACTTCTACTTTGGAGTTATATGCGTAGCTAATTTATATTTCGGAGACTAAACACATGCGTAGTTATGACCCAAATAAATAAAAAATAAAATTACGGCGCGACTTGTGTAATTTTGGCATTAAATAAAGAAAAATCACTGGGACTTTAACAACCTTAATTATTATGTGAAATATGAGAAAGAGTGAGATATATAGTTAACGATACAATATATAGAGTACCAAAATCCCAAAAATAATACTTGAAGACCAAGTATAAACTGAACCAAACTGTAAAGGTTCAAATAGATGACAACGACGATCCCGTTTCGGACCCGATGACGATTTCACTCCTCGGACCCTTGGCGAGGGAGATTTCGTTTTCCTCGTCCTCTAACCGAATGCGTGAAATGTGAGATTCAAGTGAGATCAACAATCCCTTTGAACACATTTCTTTCAAAATTAAAAAACTCTATCAAAACAAGACCTTGACAAAGATTAGTTACGGAAGCATGAACCATTCCGGCCAATTAGCTAGTTTACTATAATAAATAAATATTAAAAAAAAAAAAAAAAACTAGAAGAAATGTATACATGAAACAGTCTCATTGATCATTTCTCCTTCCCCCATCCGACTCCTTATAAAATATAAAAGCCATTCAATCAAAGAGACCATAACAAACAAAACAGACAACGGCTTTTTGCACACCGGTACGTACGATCAACAATGGCGTCTCTAAGCTCATCCACCACGATCACCACCACCACACTAAAGCGGAAATCCCTATCCGAAACTCTAAGCTTCGGTTTACAGTTTCCTCGCCTCTCGCCGCCTCCTCCCACGCTTCCCTCAGATATGCTCCCCATATCATCATACCAATTAGCTCACAAACGAGTACGAATACTTCATTTCTATTTATATTATATATTTCTACTTACCAACAAAAATATTTATATTATATATATCTAAGTTGATAATCGATGTTCTATTGATCGGATTTGTGTTGTATGAGCAGATCTTGATCTTCGTCAAAACCCTTTCCGGGAAACTCTTCATCATTGAGGTGGAGAGGCTAAACACGATCGAACAAGTCAAGGCTACGATAAAAGATAAGGAGGGCACATACCCTATTTGGCAAAAACTCATTTATTTCGGCAAACAGTTGGAAGATGGATTTATGTTGGCCGATTATAACGTTGTCAATAATTCTATTATTCACCTTGTACTCCGTGTCCATGGCGCCTAACTTGCACATCATCATCATTGTCAACTTAAACTTATGAGTTGGCCTACTACAACGTTGTCAATAAGTTTATATCGATTTTCTTATGCTTATACTTGTTGTTTAACATGCAAGTGTGTTGATCCCTTACGAGTTGAATTGGTCAAGAATTGTGATAAATATATGTGTAAATGTTGCGTGCATAGATATGACTCATTTCGGCAAAGGATTGGCCGCGTGAGTAAGTTCACCGGTGCGAGAGAACGTTGATATGACTTCAATATCACACCTCGCATAGTCAATTGGTTAAGGGGTTCAGTTCTTCCCATTTGAATTACTTAGAATTTTGAGTACTATAAGTTGTATCATTATACCTAATTCCTCTCAATAAAATATTTTCAAATGAATGTATTTCGTATTGGATGAAGCACTCATTTTTATGTATCGTTTCATTTCTATTTGTTAAATTGTTGTTGTTTGTCGTCTTTTCACACAACAATAAACATATTGCTATGACTATTTCGGAGGAACAATTTACTTCACATATATTTTTCTATGTATTTTTATTAGAGGTTGCAATCTCATAGGCATATTGGATAGGTACTTTGTTATTGGATCTAAAAATACCGGTAAAATCTAATAAAATACGCGTGAAGTGCAGTGACTTCATATCACTGCATTCGGGTGATCTTAACAACCATCCCCAACACAAGATACATGATACGATTTTATGATTTAGTTTTATATGTCACTACAAGAAAATCATTATTTTGTAACACCAATGTATGTAACAGTTAGTCACAATAAATGAGAACATATGGGCTATTTCAACACTAAAAACTATTAAAGTATGTGTTACTAAAAGGGATCTGATAAATTTTTACCCACAAGATTAATTGTTAATGTATCCGACAAAAAATGACGTGAGCTTCACCCACTATTTATTGTGTTGGAAACAATATCCCTATTATCAACGGCGTGTGGTGTGAAACTTTGGAAAAAAAAGAAGGTATGACACTTATTAACGATATTTAGTGCGAGAAAAAATGTATTGATTATCAAACATGCGAAAATTATTAATTTGTTATTATTTATTAATAATTTTATATATAAACAATTAAATATAACATGAAAGTCACTTGCTAAACAAAGAAAAAAAAACTAACAAAAATAGACATAGAATGACTGAAGCAACACAATAAAAAAACAAAAAACAAAAAACAAAAAACAAAACAGAAGCAATAAATAGTAAATTAACAAAAATTATATTTTTTTATATTTGTCATGTTGACGTCAAGATAAACATAAATCATCCGCCTATGATTACAAAACAAAATTATTAACTTGATATCCAACTTAGGATAAAGCTATACAAATAATGCCACTTATACATAAAGCCACAAAGATGATTCGTATCATTGAAACTTGTCGAATTCAAATCCTAATTGATTGACAAACCCAACTCCACAATCCTTACCGCAGCTAGGCGCCTAGGCACAGTAACCGGTGTATCTTTGACGGTTTCAGGCCTGTGCGCCATCCTTGTCGACAATCTTGATCACAAAGTTTGGAGGTGCGATAACCAGCCTTGAAATAGCTCAGTAAAAGAGTGTGACGTTCTTTTCAACGTATTTTTGGTGTATTTGATGGCAGTGGCGGTGGTAAGGGGGATTACGTTCCAGAACTGGTAGAGTGCGACGTTCTTGTGAAGGATTAACCACATCGACAATATTGGGATTACAAGTCAAGTATATAAGTTTGGTGGGCTACTCCTCTTATTGTCAATTGGTTTTAGGTTGTGTGCTGGACTTGGGCCCAATGCGCATATGCGCTCAGACGTGCGATGAACCCCACGTCATATCTGACCCAACGAAATCTATCATGGTATTAGAGCATGTTCTGGCTTATTGGGCTGCATTTCGTCAAGTGTCAACCGAGCTAGACGGTTGCACTTGAGGGGGCGTGTGGAGGATTAACCACATCGACAATATTGGGATGACAAGCCTAGTATATAAGTTTGGTGGACTACCTCAGGCGTGCGATGAACCCCACGTCATATCTGACCCAACGAAATCTATAAGTTCTTTTCAACGTATTCCGTGAACAGATATCTGAATTCAACCAATAACCAACGAAATCTATAAGTTCTTTTCAACGTATTCCGTGAACAGATATCTGAATTCAACCAATAAAAAAACAAAATTGAATGAATAAAATCCAAGATCGATTGATGAAAGATGTAGAAACAAATCCACGAAATCTAACAAAGAGAAGAGACAATATTATAATATACCGGTCGTCTGATTCGCTACTGGCACCCATGAGCTTGCATAGCAGTTATGGGCAAGTAATGCAATCAAAACACCCAAATAAAACAACTATTCAAGCAAAACGCCCGATTGAAACAACCAATTCAAGAAAAACGTTCAGTTAAAGCAACTAATTCAATCAAAACACCCAATTGAACCAATTAACTTACGGAAAACACCCAATTTTCGAATACAAAAAAATTGACTGGTTTGGGAATAGGGTTGAGTAACACAAATTGGTGATTACCTTACTGGTGCTGGGAGGCGAGAGTGTGAGCGGATGGTTAGAGGAGTTCGGCGCAATCAGCTGTAACATTATGAGTGCGTCACGGTATCGATGGAGATGGTCAAACTGGCGGTTGAAGGCCCCTCGGGATGTATGTTGAGGCATCAACTCTCACAACGAACTCGACGGCATTTCTTCATAAAGAGGAGAGTGAGAGAATCAACTGTTTAGGTTTTAAGTTTGGGACTTGCGAGAGGGAAGACTAGTAGTGACTTACTTCAACGTTGAGACGAAGATGGGTAGATTTTTATTTATTTATTTATTATACAATAAGTAATTAAGCATAGTCACCATCTAATGGTGAACCATCCTATTGCATCATTGCGGATGAGAGCTTCAACTTTTTCTGGAATCCTTCTAATACAAGCTAGCGAGTTTGTCTGCAACGCCGTTGACCTCCCTGAAAACGTGTTTTATAGTAACTTGCGATAATTGAGCAAGAATTAGTGAAATATCATATATGATGATATCAAGTTCCCATGGTGGTTTCCAGACCATATTAATTGAGTTGGTTATGGTGAGATTGTCACCCTCAATCTCAATTGTTGATAGGTTCATATCTATGGCTTTTTAGGATTCCATTTCGCAATGCATGAGCTTCCACTAGCAGAGCAGATGAGATATCATACTGCCAATAATCATATGCAATAGTAGATCCATTGTGATCTCTTATGATATAACCAAAAGTGCTATTATTGTTATTTATTTTTGATCCATCGAAATTGAGTTTGAGGTTTCCGATCCTAGATTTCTCCCAATGTATATTTTTAGTTTTCATGTGTTGTATAGTGCTAGTTTTGACCTTATTTCTTGATGTAAATGTTTTCCATTCATTTATTTGTATATCAACTAAATATTTGATACTCTTTGGTTGAAGATCTTGAAAGATACATTGGTTCCTCATGTGTCATATGTTCCACCATATGACTGCGCGTGTTTCTATTGTTGTGTTATAAGTTTTGGCTAGAGTATTCGTTATAACTTGTGTCATTCTTTTCCCATTAGTTTCTATACTTGCTAGGAGGTCTTTGATTTTTGCATCTTCAATATTATTTAAAGTGTATGGGCGTTTTATGAAGATGTGTTTGGTGTTTTCATAAGGGTGTTGACATAGTATGCATTGCATGGGTACTGATACTTTTTGCTTTTCAAGATTTTCCTTTGTCGGTAGTCCATCTAGAGATAATTTCCACATGAAATTCTTAATTTTTGGCATGACATTTAGTTTCCATATACCTGCATTATCATGCGGAATATAGCCTTTTTGTTGGTGTAATAGTTGCATTGCTGATTTAGTTGATAACCATCCTTTTTCGCACGGTTCCCAATATAACCTTTCACGAATAATATTAATTGGTAGTTGGTAAGAGCGGATTTCTTCTATTATTTATCTAGGTAGAAGTTTGCTTAGTTTATTATCTATTGTAACGTGATTCCATTTGTTGCTAGTGATAAGATGGTTTACGGTCTCATCATAGTTTAGTGAGTCTGTATTTGTTGCATAATGTCTCAGTGGTTGTTCACCGATCCATCTATCTTTTCATATTTTGATGGTATTACCGTCTCCTACACTCCATCGAAGGCCTTTTTGGAAATCAGGCCATATACTTATTAGTCTTTTTCATTGCCATGAGGTATTCTACTTTGGTTGTAGTGCCATATCATGTTGCCTTTTAGATATATTTTTTTGATCACTTTGACCCAAATGTTATCTGGTTTTGAGATGATTTTTCATAGAAGTTTCATTTGAAGTGCTTTGTTTATGTCTTCTGATTTTCTGATTCTAGCACCCCCTAATTCTTTTGGTTTGCATATTTTATCCCAACTAATGAAAGGGTGATAGTTAGCTCCTTTATTCCAGAAGAATTGCCTATTTATTTGGTCTAATTCCTTATGGGTTGATGTCGGTAGTAGAAAGTTTTGCATGATATAGTTTGGTTTTGCGTTTAGGTTTGCTTTGATTAGAATTGTAACACCCCGAATCCGCGGGACTCGAGGTGCTACCGGGCTAGGATCTCACAATGGATCCTGACCCTAGCCTGACAACAATTTCACCGATCTTACAACAAGGCACAAACAGATTAAAACCAAAACCTAAAACTGATATATAAACATGTCAAAAGG
The DNA here is from genome assembly GCA_002319775.1 of Fagopyrum tataricum. Taxonomy (NCBI): domain Eukaryota; kingdom Viridiplantae; phylum Streptophyta; class Magnoliopsida; order Caryophyllales; family Polygonaceae; genus Fagopyrum; species Fagopyrum tataricum. Next base: position 48,187,526 of record CM008282.1, read on the forward strand.
TTTATACAACTGCTGAGTACAACAAAACATATCATATATATATACATATCCAAAATACCCATCCACGAGTATAACCCCAGTGTACGGAGCCCTCAGCAGATCGCCCCGTCTGGATCACTCTGCAGTGTCCTAACCTGCAAAGTCTACAACACGGCATTACACCGTTAGCTAACCAAACACATACAAAGGAAGATGCTAGAGCACATGCACACGTCAGAACTTAAACATATAAACATGTTGTCACACATTTACCCATTTTATTATTTTATAATAATAGTCTGGCGCATACAACGTATAAATAATAACTCAATAGGAACGTATGTGACACGAGGAATATAACCCTCGCCTCTCGGGAATGGTGCCAGCTGGAATGGGATCCGGTCCCACCTCCCTTGTACCCTATGGGAGTGGTGCAGGTGGCCGGCCCACTGAGCCATACGGGCCTGCCCGAAGAGAACCTCCAGACTCCCAGCAGGATGAATGGACAAGTTGTCACGGCCCTACAATGGGCAGTCAATAGACCATAGGTTGGTAATACAATATATCATACGGGCTATAAAGCATAACATCCACCACTCAGGCACACATCCAATATATGGAGGGCAGCTAAGTAAGTCCTATGGACTTACCTCAACCTCGGGAGTCACAGACTCAGAATACTCGGCTCCGCTCTGGAGATCAACTCAACCTAAACAAGGTATAACGCATACATCATATACATATCCATACAAGGGGTCACACCTAGACCCAAGGGATCCATACGGATCATATTCCAACTCGTAATCCTCAAGGCCATAACCGGCATAACAGTTCCGTAATCAACTCATTCTAACCTCAACTCGCACCTAGCATGCTACTAACACTCCTACTAGGGAGGAAAAGGATCTACCTAGCCTTAGGTAGATCCGGGACAAAACGCACCTGCGGGTCACAAGGGACGCAGGGGCGAAAGCAGGTGGCCGCGGGGGCGGCGGGATGTGGCCGCGGGGGCGGTGACACGGAACGTGGGCGGCCGCTGGCACGCCGCTGGCGCCTGGACAATGTCGCCGCGGGGGCGGTGACTCACGGCCGCGGGGGCGGCGACTGCGTAGAGCGTGATTATGCGTTTCTCCTCGGTCCTTCACGTGATCAACTCCCGTCTTCTCTCATCCAAAGCCAATCCCAAACACATATATACACATACCAGCATCAAAACGTGCCTAGGCAGTCATCTAATCCTAAGCTATGAAGGAAGGCAAGAAAGAAAGAAGAGAGGAGAAGAAACCTTACCACACTTGTGGTCTAAGGCTGCAGGAGAGCTCAACTGCTACCAAGGCTGGCTTCCAAGCCCAGCATATCCAAAGCCACAGTTTACACAAGCACTACACACTTCCAACTCTCACAAACTCTTCCAAGCTAGAACAAGATCAAAGGGGAGCAAAGGGAAGCAAGGATGCGTGGAGAGAAACTGGAGCAAGAGGATGAAGAAACCCTTGATCAACCAAAGGTAAGAATGGGTGAAGTAAAGGGTAAAGCAAGGTCAACAAAGGTCAACAAAAACGGCTGCAGCCGCCGGAAACCGTGGGGGCGGTCCAAGCAGCCGCAGGGGCGGCGCCACTCACCGCGGGGGCGGCAAGACCAACCTCGGCCAAGGTCCGGTCTCGGCCCGAAAGACTACGGCTCTTACAAGAATTGTGCACCCTTCTTGTGAAATAGAGTTTGCTTTTTCATTTTGTGAGTTGTTGTGTGGATTTAGTAATAACGTCTTCAAAAATAGTTTTACTTGTCTTACCTTTGATGATTGGACAACCAATGTATTTTTCAAAGTTGGAATTTGTAGAGATTCCTAGGTTAAGCTGAAGTGCTCTCCTTTTATTGTTGTCAATATTATGAGAAGTTTGGAATGAAGATTTTTCATAGTTAACCTTTTGCCCTGAGATGCTATAGTATTTAGAAAGGATGTTAAAAATTTGTAGGCAGGAATTGCTGAATGCTTTTGTGAAAATTAAAATATCATCGGTAAATGCAAGGAAATGAATAACTGTTCCTCCTCTTGTGATTAACAAACCAATATTATTATGTGGATCAATAATAGCTTTTTGAATATTCCTAGCTAGGACTTCAACTCCTAGGTTGGAAAAAAATGGTGATAGTGAGTCTCTTTGGCGTAGCCCTCGGTTTGGGCTAAATGGTTTTGTGGATCATCATTGATTATGATGGAGTAAGAGAATGTCGATATACATTCATTAATTCAACTCGTAAATTTGTCTGAAAATCCAAACTTTCTTAGAACCGTCATGATGAATGGTCATTCAACTCTGTCAAATGCCTTTTTCATGTCCAATTTGAGGGCTATATAACATTCTTTTCCTTTTTTTTTCCTTTTAAATCCATGAAAAATTTCATGTGCTATGAGAATATTGTCATGTATAGATTTGTCTTTGGTGAAGGCTCCTTGCAAAGGATGGATTAATTTCGGACGTAAGTAAATTAAGTAAGAATGATGTAAATACTGATGAGGATATAATAGAAAATAAATGGAATTTCCTGAAATTAGAGTCTAAGCTAGGGTCTTTCCTTTCTTTGAAAATTATATCTCCTATTAAGTTTTATTATAAATTTCCGAAGTCATTTATTCAAGATCACTTTTATTTGGCTTCTTTTGATAAAGGTTTTTTTGTGCGAAATATGTCATGGAACTTATTCACTGTAATAGACGGTTAGCGCTAAACCATAATGCTTGGATTTGGGATTTGAACGTTATGCCTAAAGTTAAAATTATATGCATTGTATCCATTGATAATTGAAATCACCCTTATGAATCAGAACATGTATTTTTTAGATGTCAATTTTTAATTAACAACGTTACAATTGAGAAAATAAAGGAAACCTATTCTCGTTAGTGTTGCAAATCAAAGCATTTTCAATATGTTAGGTATGCTTAGGGACAAACTACATGACAATGATCTTATTTATATGGTTACTAGTTAGTGGAATGTGTTGTTTTCCGAAAATCACTGTATTTTTAATAATAAAAAAACTCAAAACATTGACTTAGTAGTTCGTACCCAAATAAAAGATTGACTTGTTTCGAGCAAAAAGAAAAACCAAAATAAAGCCAACCTAACTAAGAACAAGAGGAAAACCTGTATATCCAAGGGACTAATCCCGAGAAGGATTTTGTCGAATTAAATTTTGGTGTCTCTAAACATGGATTTGGTGACTCTACCTTTGGCTTTATGCTTAGAAATCATGCATGATGCTTCGACTATAACCATGAGATATGGACAATGTGGAAACATGTCGGTCCTCCATGCTGAAGCATGTGCGCTAAGGAAAGGACTGGTTAAAACATATGATTTGGGCATTAACAGAATTGAAATTGAAGGGGATAATGTAACAATTATCAATTTAATTAAACAAGTCTAATAAGCCCACTTGGGATCTCGACCTTATTATGTTACATATCACTAATATTTTAGATAATTTATGTCAGGTCAAGATTTGTCATGTCTTCAGGGAAGTCAATTGTGTTGTAGAAAAGCTTGATGATCTAGGACATGATTTTCTACTGGTTTCAGCTTCATCCATCCCCAAAGTGGATGACCTCATTCGGAAGGATACCCTACGACGGTCTCCAAATAATAATTCAGCCTAATTTATCACTCAAGGCTGGAATGTATATCTATATCCTATGGTGCAGTGATATCATATCAACTAATTATTTTCCTAAAAAGATTTACCCAACAATTAATTATCCTTAATTATTTTAAAAAATTATTATAAAAGGTCATTTACTTTATTTTACTCAAAAAATCTTAATTTATTCATATAGTATACTTAGTATTCATTTCATAATTTAAATAAAATCAAATAATAAATATAAATTTCATTCCGATGTCATACCAATAAGCAAGTATCATTGTAAATTATGTAATTCCAATTCCTTAACTATAAATGGGCCTTCAAAACTGAACCATAATATATTGCATTCCGTGCCCAAATAGTATCAACGGCTACAAGCCCACTAATATTCATTTTCCATAATAACTAGTAGTGATCAAGTCTCTAATTCATTCGTTATGGTTTCAAAATTAATAAAATTAGTGTAATATCCGCATCTTGTGCGGGATTTATTTTTAAAAAATATCTAAATGCTTTGAAACTAAAAAAAAAAGAAGTTAGATCTTAGTTATGATTTTTTAATAGTCATTTTTTAAAAAAATATATTGATAAACATCTTGGTTGGTCAAAGTATTTGCATAATGAACCACTTTTTTTAATTTGAAATTAATGGTGGTATTGAGGCTTATAAATTTTAAAGACCTTCATCGTCATTTTTGTTCTGTATTTTTCTTATCATTTATTGTTATATCAAATGTCATATGTTATTTAGGTCTATCTTCTTATTCTAACTTTTCATACAATTAATGTAACATCTCTATATGTATTAACAAATTTATAAATTGTCACATCAAATGCTTTGCTTTATCGAAGAAGGATTTTACTTTTGTTAATATCTATGATTTGTATTTTTTTTTATATTTTGTACGTAATATATAACCAAGTTTTATTTACATAGAGAAATCTAATCGTATCAATTTCATTATATATAAATGTAGTTATTGCGGTAATAAACGATAATTTTTATTTTATGATCTACCAAAATGATTCTAATTTTATTATAAAAAAATTGTAAAGGATTTAAACGTGAAATAAAAATAAATATACTTATTAAATAATTTGGTATTCCATGTAGAGCAATAAATATCCTTATTAAATAATTTGGTGTTCCATGTAGAGAAAACTGTCTCCTTGTTGTTAGATTTAACCCACAATTTTATTTTATTTTACAAATATGAATTTCATCTCTTCTAAACCAAATCAAATATTTATGTGTTTCTACGATGAAGTGATCCAAAAAGCTTGTGATCTAATATATATATTATATATATATAATATATTAGATCACAAGCTTACTTGTTAAATAAGCGTTTTGGATATATATTCATGCTTACTTGTTAAAAAAATAAAAATAAAAAGAGATATTATGATTAACAAAAAATATCCATAAATGAGAGATCTTAGAAAGAAGAGATAATCAATACAAAATTTTAGTCTAGATAGAAATGAAAGTGTAACACCCCAAATCAGCGGGACTCGGGGTGCTACGGGCGAGACCTCACAATGGGTCCCGACCCTTAGCCTGACAACAATTTCACCGGACCTTCCAACAAGGCACAAATAAAGGCAAACTTGAAAACGTTTATAATGTATGCGGAAACCGAAAAGTAGGAAACTACAACTTGGAAACTCAGCCGAGTCCTCAAAACAACACCACTCAAATACGGAATCTAAACGTACGACAACATCCATAAACAAGAACATGAAACATAACCCAAAACATCCCCGTCCTATAATGTACGGAGACCCCGGCTGCCCACTCCTCCACCTCACTCGGCGGCATCCCTAACCTACAAGTCATCTACACAACGGTTTTAAACCGTTAGCTCAAATTCTAGGTATTAGAAAAGCGGTGAAGGCACAAACACATCCATACACAAAACATAAATCACACAAGTCCGGTTTATTATCTTTCATTATTAAGTCGTATTCCATTCTAGTTCAACTTCTGTTATGACACGAGACCTCAATGGTCTCGCCTCGGTCCCTACTTACCGGCAAGGAATGACACGGATGCACCCGTCCGTATACCCGCCGGGCTAGTCGCCAAGATCCTCCTAGCCCTAGTCAAGGCTAGGCAGTGATGTCACCGCCCCTTCTCATACAAATGGGCCAACATATACATATAGGGTCGGTGGTCCTAATTACCGGTTTAATCGTTATAACATAATATAAACACACACCACCAAACACACAGCAATGCCAATACATAAAATACGAGCTAAGTAAGTCCGGAGACTTACCTCGTCACCAAACCCAAGTCACCACACTCTTGCTTCCCTTAAGGAGGAAGCCCACAACCTACTCACAAGAGATATGCATATCAATACATACTCACACTCAAGAAGTCTTAGACTACACTCTAGTGATCTATGCAAGATCACCTATCCCTCAAACTAGGAATGCATCCTAGGTACCAAGTATTCATCACACTCTCAACACATGCAACATCCCACAACAGTCCATAATTCCACAAGAGTAATCCTCAACCAAAGAGGCACAAGTTAGCCTAGAAGGTCCATCATGCTCGCATGCTCATATCCATCACTTACGAGCATTAAGTAAAACTCAGGATAGTTCCTCCGGATACTATCCTCCATCTCCCATGTAGCCTCATCGGCTCCTCGCCTCAACTACTGAATCCTCAACATCGGTATCTCCTTCGATCGAAGACGTCTCGTACTCCGCTCTAAAACTTCTATCGAGTGCTTCTGCAAAGGTATGGTCCGGCTCGACCACTTGGTCCTCATGACTGATGGTGTGTCTCGGGTCGTGTATGTACTCTCTCAGCTGAGAGACGTGAAATACCGGATGTATACCTTCTAACCGAGGTGGCAATGCTAACCGGTATGCCACCTCACCGACTTTCTCCAAGATCTTGAATGGACCGACATATCGGGGCTTAACTTCCCCTTAATGTCGAATCGCCTGACGCCCTGCGTCGGTGATACCCTGAATCACACCTGAGCTCCTACCCTGAACTCGAGAGGTCTACACCTCTTGTCCACATACGACCTTTGACGGCTCTGTGCGGTCAACATCCTCTCTCGGATCAAAGCAACTCTAGCCACGTCGTCGTGTACTTGATCTGGAGCTAAAACTCCCCCGCTCATCCCAACATAAGGGAGTACAACATCTCCGTCCATACAATGCCTCACACAGTTGTCATCCCCATCGACGCGTGCCAAAACCTTGAGGTAAAACGCCTGTCCCTGTCCGAGATGATGGTCTTCGGTATTACATGTAATCTCACAATCTAACAGTTGTGGATATGTCCTCCCACTTCCACCGTGGCATGGGCGGGGGGTGAAGTTCTCCTCCGTCTCTTGTGCTCGATCTTAACCTGCTGGCAGGTCGCGCATCGGGCCACATATCTAGCTACATCGGGCTTGAGCCCTCCCCACCAATAAATCTTCTAAGATCCAGTACATCTTACTCGTGCTTGGGTGCACCGAGTAAGGTGTGGAATGTGCCCTATGCAAAATCCGCTCTCTCAGCTCCTGATCCGACGGTACACAAATACGTCCCTGACGTCTCAATAGCCCGTCTCCTCCCGTGATAAACTGCGGTGCCTCTCCTCGGGACACCCCGTCCCGGATCCTCCTCAAAATGGGAGATCCCTCCCACTTCTGTAGGATCTCACCGGATAGGTCAGGTACTACCCCTACCTCGGACAACAACCGTCCGTATCCGGGAACCGGATATCCAACTCCAAACCCACCAAATCCCTCTGCAGCTGAGACTGAACCGTAAGCCGAGCTATCGCCTCCTCTCGAGGTGTCCTCCTGCTCAAAGCATTGGTGACTACGTTCTCCTTCCCCGGATGGTACAAAATCTCCAAGTCAAAGTCCTTAATCAGCTCCAATCATCTCCTCTGGCGGTTATTCAACTCCCGCTGAGTGAATATATACTTCAGACTCTTATGGTCTGTGAAGATCTGGCACGTAGCCCCGTACAAGTAGTGTTGCCAGATCTTCAGGGCATGAATCACTGCCGCTAGCTCAAGATCGTGGGTAGGGTAATTCTCCTCGTACGGCTTCAACTGCCGAGAAGCGTACGCAATAACCCTACCTCTTTGCATCAAAACGCACTCCAATCCTAGCTTGGAGGCGTCACTATACACTACAAAAACCTCCACGCCCTCAGGCTGGGCTAAAACAGGAGCGGAGGTCAACCTCCTCTTCAGCTCCACAAAACTGTGCTGACAAGGCTCGGACCAAATGAACCTGGTAGACTTCCTCAACAAGGAAGTGAGCGGTCGTGCAATCACGGAGAAACTCTCAACAAAACGGATGTAGTATCCCGCTAAGCCTAAGAAACTGCGCACTTCCTTGACCGTCCTAGGAGGCGGTCATGAGGAAACAAACTCTATCTTTGCCGGGTCAACCATGACACCCTCGGCGGAAACTATATGACCCAAAAATGCCACCTCGGACATCTAAAACTCGCACTTAGAGAGCTTAGCGTAAAGCTCTCTATCCTGGAGCACTCGAGGCACCGTCCTCAGGTGTTCCTCATGCTCCTCTCTACTCCGGCAGTAGACTAAGATGTCGTCTATAAACACTACCACGAACTGGTCCAAGAAGTCGATGAAGATGTCGTTCATCAACTTCATGAAGATGGCGGGTGCATTCGTGAGCCCAAATGGCATCACGACAAACTCATTAAGGCCGTATCTCGTCCTGAATGCCGTCTTCGGCACATCCTCCTCTCTCGATTGATACACTTGAAACGCCGGGTGATCACCCTTTACTCTCGGCGGCCATGCCAGTCGGTAAAACACTTTTCCTACTTGCGCTAAGATCTCAAAAAGGTCCCATGTATCGGAAACTCAACTTCTTTCTCGGGTCTTCCTCACTACAACATTTCCATTATGTTTCTTCTTTGCTTGTCTCTAACAAAGAAGACCGAACTTCCAATTTACACCGTTGGCTTTGGTTCTTGTCAAACCAAACTTCGATGTTATTTTTCCTCAATTCTTGCTGCAAGTTCTAAGCAATGAAGGAAGTACTTTGCTTCACACTACTTCTACTAACGAGACATGTATGCTATAACTTTTACATTGTCTCTCGATACTCAGTCAAGACCATGTCTTGATGAATCGCTTGTACACTTCAAACCGATCGTACCTCGAGGCAATTTCAGAACAGTTGCACCAATGAATATCCTCTTAACTCCCGACGACTTCATTGTCCATTTTTGTCCCACTCAATACTTCATCGTCATCCGGAGTAGGTTAGCCATAGATGGTGTTACTTGGAGAATCTTCCCACAATCCGGTAATGATCAGCCCATCCAAGAAACTTGCAACTTCTTTCACATCCTTCGGGGTTGTCATCCCGAGACAACTGGTCATACAACTTCTCTCTTCTTCGAGAGTAGGCCAGAGTGTCCTATTCGGGCATTAGTAAGCCCATATGGAATCACTACAACTCGTAGTGACCATGGTTTGTCCAGTATGCGATGTTTGTACTACCCCAATCTCGACTTCCCAAATGGTGACAATCAACCTTAACTCGATTTTAGAAGAGACCACCGACCCTTGCAACCGGTCGAGTAGATCATCTACACGTGGTAAGAGGGTACTTGTTCTTCATTGTAATCTTGTTCGGCTCATTGTAGATGTACAAATGGAGATAACCGTCTCTCTTCCCGTAAACTGGTGTTCTCCATAACAACTTCAAAACAAGAGTTTAAGATATAATCTAAGCTCTTGTTACCGTTCCTTTAGGATTCCACAGCCTGGTTACTCTCCCCCACACTCATCCATAGACCACCCGCACATGCGCGTTCTCGGTTGTCACCAATTAGTTGGTAAATGACCTTCTCCTACGTCAATGACTTACCATTCTCCTATGCTTCCATGTTACCATTCTCATGAAGGCTACCCTCTCGGGGTACCTTAAACTCCTTTAGCCCATTCTTCATTCCACGCTTCCTTTTCCTTATGCGAGATAAATATACCCTTCTCGGCGTTGTTGAGTCACATGACTCGCCTTCATAGGCTTAACCGCGCTTCATGATGTCTTGTAAGCGCGTCTTCTCAGAATCTCTAACATTAGTTAGCATCACGTGTTGCTCTCATCTTCTTGGGATCATCAATTATACCTACTCCATCATTTTTGGCGTTTCTTCGCCTTATCGTCATAGCAGAAACCGGTCAACTCCGCGTAAATCCCCACCTTGCCATTCTTCTCATAACTCTCGTAAAGTTAACTCTTCGCTTAATGGTACCTCGTAAGCTTAACTTACGGTATCCTACTTCTTTCACACTTGGTTCGATCGCGTTCTCATCTTGACTTCAAAGCTTAGGAGTGTCTAAGGACAGCTTCACTTCTCGTGATGGAACACCGCCTTTTTAATCTTGTTAGAATGCACCCATCTCCTCCTAGATTCGCACCTTTAGTTGCCCACGCGTCTTCTTGAAGAACTTAAATATGCTATATCCATTGCTCTTGTCGTACGTAGTCCTCAAACACGGTAGCTCCAATGGATGCTCCCCTGGTCCTGGAAGATGGAGAACTTTGCGCCCGGACCTCCCAACGGTCCTATCCCTAGCCTCGGGAACGATGCCCTCGGAGACGTCCTCTACGGGAACCTTATCTACTGGTGGATCCACAACTGGCGGGTCCGCAACGGGGATACGCCCCCGACCTCTCGCGCCTTGAGGTCTTCCTACTTCTCCCCGTCTCGGGACGGTAGGAGAAAGAGGGGGTCTACTCCTGGCAAGTCCTACGTAAGCGGTAGCTCTCGTACGTGTTATTTAATAGCGTATGGAGTTTACTTATGTAAAAATATGTTCGCTGTTTTTACACCCCTATAAACCTTTATCAATAATGATAAAGACCTATAAGTTAGTAAAACAAGGAAGGGATAGTTTTAAATTTATAACCTGAAAATAATTCCCTAAATAGCAACGAACCCACAGTGTATGGGTCAATCACAGTAAAGGTAAGTATTCTAGGGTCGATCTCAGGGACTGAGGGGATTAATATGCAATAATGATTATAAATAGAATAGATCTCAATTAAAGACAGGAGGTTGGAAAAGATAAGGGAAAGAAGTCAAAAGGGTTTTGCAAAGGGTTTTGGGTTGCTCTCAATTGAATGTCACCTTCAATCAAGAGCAGTTTTATAAAAGGAAATAAAACAAAAGATAATCAAGTTAAAGGAAAGAAAATGGATTCTAAGGGTTCAAGATCATTGTTTATACATATACATTCAGGAAGACTCAAAAAGATATATGGTAGAAAAGCCACATGGATGAACGTTTCTAGGCTGACAGTCTATTACCGGGTAAGTCTCAAGACTATCTAGTTCCAAACAAACTACCTATTACCGGGTAAGTCTCAAGGTAGAGAGGTAGGAAATTCTAAACAAACCAGACTACAAACTAAGGGAAAGGTAAACCATTACCGGGTAAGTCTCAGGTATTACCCTACTTAGCAAGGAATCTAAGCACATTCAACCAATAAAGGATAAACCTTTATTACCTATGATCAGTCTCTCATGTATCTATGAAGGAATATCACCAGGTAACTCTCAATTCCAACTTAGGTTTCTAGCTAGAAGGATTCAGTCTAGATTAAAGTCTAAGCCAACCATTAGGATTTCTAGCAAGTCAAAGTCAAAACATAAAGCACAACATTCCATCATAATCAAATGCATACACAAATCCCTGTCAACCTTGGAACCTCAAGGTTCTAGCCAATAACAATCATTTCAAAGAAAGACAAAATAAAGAAATAACAAAGGGGAATAATAAAGAACTTAACTCGAATAAATGGAAACCTTCAATCTTGAATCCAACAAGGTCTTCCAAACAAAACTGAATGTAAAAGTATGAATCTTGAATCTAAACTATGAAGAACAATGGAGAAGAAGAAGGGAAAGGAAGGGAGGCGGCTTCCCCTATGGGGTAACCTAACCCTAAAAAAAAACGGACTAAATCTGACCCTTAGAAATAACCTAGAGCTTCCCTTTTATAGCCAACAACTTTCCAAAGGACGGGCTGGGCCAAAACTGATCCAAAAATAAAATAAAATCGCCAAACAGAAAATCTCGGTCAAAAAAATCTCGGTCAAAAATCTCGGCCGAGATCGGGACCGAGATTTCACAACAGAAACTTTCCAGATCGACCGAAATTATGGATCTCGGCCCGAGATCAATGGATCTCGGCCGAGATTAGGCCATCTCGGGCCGAGATCAGGCCATCTCGGTCTGGTCAGACCGAGATCAAGGCCGAGATGCCATCCCTTCGTTCCTTCGTGTCTTTAGCTCGATTCCTAGCCCTTTTCCTTGCAAGTACGCTCGCTCCAATGCGTCCACTTCGAGGCTTGATCCTCAAATACGTCGTTTTAGCTCCAAAATGTGTCAAATCACCTACAAAGCCACAAATAGCATGTGTAGACATCTATTCTTGCAAAGTAGAACTAAACAAGCATAAATGGCACAAACTAAGGCTAAAACATGAATGCGAAAAGGGGAAATCTAACTAAATGCATGAGTGTAACAAGTTGATAAATCATGTTATCAAAATACATAGGTAGTACTTACTATCTCGGTATGATAACACTTCTAAAAACATAAAGGTAAAAATTGTCATCAAGCACATCAAAACATACAAGTCCAAAACATCCTAAGGCCATATATGTAGCTAGGTAAATACAAATCCACAAACATCCTAAGGTCATATATATAACTATATATATACCTATTTCTAATTCGGAGATCTACGTCGCCGAGGTTTGCGGAAGGAGTGGTGGTCCCGTACATTCTAACCCAAACCCGACTCATGCATATGATTTTGAAAACGAAAAGTCAGAACCCGTGGGGGTTCTGTTTTATACCTCATTCAGCCTTTAAAAAGATTGCGAGTGCCATTGTTGTCAACCTAGGGCTCTGATACCACTTTTGTAACACCCCAAAATCCGCAGGACTCGGGGTGCTACGGGCGAGACCTCACAATGGGTCCCGACCCTTAGCCTGACAATAATTTCACCGGACCTTCCAACAAGGCACAAATAAAGGAAAACTCGAAAACGTTTATAATGTATGCGGAAACCGAAAAGTAGGAAGCTACAACTTGGAAACTCAGCCGAGTCCTCAAAACAACACCACTCAAATACGGAATCTAAATGTACGACAACATCCATAAACAAGAACATGAAACATAACCCAAAACATCCCCGTCCTATAATGTAAGGAGACCCCGGCTGCCCACTCCTCCACCTCACTCGGCGGCATCCCTAACCTGCAAGTCATCTACACAACGGTTTTAAACCGTTAGCTCAAACTCTAGGTATTAGAAAAGCGGTGAAGGCACAAACACATCCATACACAAAACATAAATCACACAAGTCCGGTTTATTATCTTTCATTATTAAGTCGTATTCCATTCTAGTTCAACTTCTTTTGTGACACGAGACCCCAATGGTCTCGCCTCGGTCCCTACTTACCGGCAAGGAATAGCACGGATGCACCCGCCCGTATACCCGCCGGGCTAGTCGCCAAGATCCTCCTAGCCCCAGTCAAGGCTAGGCAGTGATGTCACCGCCCGTTCTCATACACTTGGGCCAACATATACATATAGGGTCGGTGGTCCTAATTACCGGTTTAATCGTTATAACATAACATAAACACACACCACCAAACACACAACAATGCCAATACATAAAATATGAGCTAAGTAAGTCCGGAGACTTACCTCGTCACCAAACCCAAGTCACCACACTCTTGCTTCCCTTAAGGAGGAAGCCCACAACCTGCTCACAAGAGATATGCATATCAATACATACTCACACTCAAGAAGTCTTAGACTTCACTCTAGTGATCTATGCAAGATCACCTAACCCTCAAACTAGGAATGCATCCTAGGTACCAAGTATTCATCACACTCTCAACAGATGCAACATCCCACAATAGTCCATAATTCCACAAGAGTAATCCTCAACCAAAGAGGCACAAGTTACCCTAGAAGGTCCATCATGCTCACATGCTCATATGCATCACTTACATCGAGCCTTAAGGGCTCCTAGGTTCACAACCACTAAGTGGCATTCTCGAACTGCTCTAGATCCATCCTAGGAATGCTACTAACAAGATCCAACACCAATACTAAGGAAGGAACGAAGAGGAAAGGAGAGGAGGGACCTACTGATGCCGAAACCGCAGCCGCGGAGTCAAGCCGGCGCCACCTGCGGACATAGGAGCCGCCCCCGCCGAACAAGGAGCCGCACCCGCGGAGGACTGCGTCACCTGCCAGGAGTCGCCCCCGCGGTTTTTCCGAGCCGCGCCCGCGCCGGAGCCCAGCCACACCCGCGGCCGTCCGCCGCCGCACCCGCGGCCTTGTGCTGCCGCACCCGCGGAAGTCCTCCGCCGCACCCGCGGCTTGTCACGCTGTGAGTCTGCCGCCGCCCCCGCGACCATGCCGAGCCACACCCTTCGCGTGCTGGGCCGTGAGTCTTCCGCCGCTCCCGCGGCCATGCCGAGCCGCACCCGTGGCGGTGTTGTGCTGCTCCCGCGGCCGTGCTGAGCCGCCCCTACGGCCGTCCGCGCCCGCGGCCGTGATGATCCGCCCCCGCGGTTACGCTGCAGAAGCTCGTCTTCTTCGTCTCGATCGTGGATCCTTGGCTCTAAAGTCCTTCTTTCCTTGCTGGGTCTTCTCCAAACACTGTCTACTGATCTTAAGCTCCTCTCCACGACCTAATCGAGCTAAGAACGCATCCATGCAAAGAGTTGAGTAAAAAGCTCTCAAAAGCTTCATCCATGGCTACGGATGAAGGAGGGAAGAAGAAAGGGGAAAAACAGCAAGAAGAGAGGGGAGGGAGAGGAAGGAGCTTACCAAACTTGATCTGGAATCCTTCCATTGTAGTCCACACATGCAAGAGTTGCAATCCAAGTGGAAGAAGAGAAGAGAGCAAAAGGGAGCAAAGAGAGGAAGAGTGGAGAGTGAATCAAACGTGAAAGAGAAAGAGAAAGAGAGGAGAGAGAGGGAGGGGACAAGGCTGCTTAGATGGGACAACAGCCATCTTGTCCCTTTTGCCCGGAACGAGGGGTCGGAAATGACCCCTTGTCAATTCGATTCGGAACGAAAGGTCGGAAAGCGGGGGAAAAAAAGAAGAAGGGAAGAACGACGAGTCGGCTCGGGATTTTCTTAGGAATAAATCCCGGCTCTCGGCATCTCGGGATTACGGAATAACTATAAAGTGCTCTTAGTCCGGAATAAAAATAATAAAAATTCCGGGCGTTACAAAAAGTGTATCATCTCCTCCACGTATATTTAAAGCTAATATAATTAGATAGTTAACAAAATTAGTTTAGTAAGATTTTCGGAATTGAATTACATGATTTGAAGATATTTTATTTATAAAAATTTGGTAACAAAAATTTGATTTAGGAAAGATATTCCGTTAAAATCATATGTTTTTATAGTTTATATTTGATTCTAAATTTATTTTCGGGAAGCACATATTTGGAATTACTATCTATGACACACAATTTACTTATTTATTTATATAACGCAATAAGGCCATTTTTTTGTGGTAAGTATCATCCGAACTTTCTTATTTGGAAACTGTATTGGGTAGTATCCTTGGATCTTTCTTATTTGGAAATAAGGCAAATTTATATCCCACCCAAAAAAATAAAAATAAGGAAACTGTATGGGGTAATATCCTTCGTTTTTTTTTTTTGGCAATATGGCAATTGTATTTCCCACCTAAAAAATAAAAATAAGGCAATTGTATTGGTAGTATCCTTCGTTCTTTTTTATTTGGTTATTTATCCGTCAAAAGATTTAAAATTTACAAAATAATTATTCACTAAATTATAAATGTGTACATTGTTTTATCATCCGATTCTTATTACATGTCTACCAAATACTATTAATTTAAAACTTTATTTAAAATTTTTAGAAAGATATTAATTAATTATTATCTATTAAATTTATAGTTTATATTTGATTCTAAATTTATTTTTGGGGAGCACATATTTGGAATTACTATCTATGACACATAATTTACTTATTTATTTAGATTAACGCAATAAGACAATTTTTTTGTGGTAAGTATCATCCGAACTTTCTTATTTGGAAATTGTATTGGGTAGTATCCTTGGATCTTTCTTATTTGGAAATAAGGCAATTTTATTTCCCACAAAAAAAAGGCAATTGTATTGAGTAATATCCTTCGTTATTTCTTTTTTGGCAATAAGGCAACTGTTATAGTATTAAGTTATTATGATTTGGGATAAACTCAAAAAAAATAAAAATAAGGCAACTGCATTGGGTAATATCTTTCGTTATTTCTTTTTTGGCAATAAGGCAATTGTATTTTCCACCTAAAAAATAAAAATAAGGCAATTGTATTGGGTAGTATCCTTCGTTCTTTTTTATTTGGTTTTTTTTATTTACTAATTTATCCGTCAAAAGATTTAAAATTTACAAATTAATTATTCACTAAATTATAAATGTGTACATTGTTTTATCATTAGATCCTTATTACATGTCTACCAAATATTATTGATTTGAAAATTTTTTCAATACATTTTTTATTTGGGTATTGTTCATCTGAGTATATATATACCAAAATATTCCATTTGTTTAAACTATATACCCTAAAATATTACAAACTTGGTTTGTTAGGCTTAAAATATTTTTGTTATAGTATTACATTATTAAAATTTAGGATAAACTCAAACAAAATTAATCATAAAAATAAAAGTTGAACTAAAACACTTTTAAACTTGGTTTGTTAGCCTTAAAATATTTTTGTTATAGTATTATATTATTAAAATTTATGATAAACTCAAACAAAATTAATCATAAAAATAAAAGTTGAACTAAAACACTTTTAAAATATGCATTGAAGGATTTCATTTTCAAACCCATAAAAATGATATTTTCTGCAAAACCACCAATTTATTAGTAATTTGTTATAGTATTAAGTTATTAAGATTTGGGATAAACTCAAACAAAATTAATCATAAAAATTATATATAGTGTAATATAGATATTTTAAAAGTAAGAATGGTAAGTAGTTATTTATTATCTATTATAGAAAAGTTTTTTAAATTTAAATATTAAGCATTGTAGAAGAGTTATTATATTATTCTAATATGACAACAAAAAAACTCAAAATTCTAATAAATTGACACGTGGCAATAAAATCTTTGAGGAAGCACCACAAGAGAGAAAATGCTTTGGCTTTAATAGTAATATATAGATTTATAAACATTTGGATAGTTTTTATGTAATTTGGACTTTTTTTTTGAAATTATTTTCATAGTCTTTTTAATTTTTGAATAATTCCTTTATTTTTTTATTATTTTCGAATTATATCATTTTATTGTATAAGTTAGCATTTTGACAGAAACAGAAATAATCATTCATCCAAAAGAGAAAAGATCTGGAGAGTTTCCTCAGGATACGCACTCTCGAGACTTTATCGTGTATAAGTTATTAACTTAAAAGCTATAATTTCACTCTACTCCGGTGCCTTCTCCAATTCCCTCAAGACTTCCCTGATGACATGAACTCACGAGTAGTCCTCAAGACTTCACACTGTCAATGTAACATCCTCTTGGATATTATGTTCCTGGTTGATGTGGAGGATTAATGTCCTCATGTGAATAATAAAAGTGATATGTGTCTAGTGTTTATGGTCAGTGGGTTAATCCCTTATTGTCAATTGATTTTAAGATGGAACCTGCTCACTGGGTTTATGTGTTAGACTTGACAACACACTTATGCGTTCGGACGTGCGATGAAGCCATCCACGTTAATCTGACCGTCGGAATTCATCGTGGTATATATCAAAGTAGTATGATCTTTCGGGTTCAAGTTTATTGGGTTTGTCGGCCTTAAGACTCTTATTGCGGACATGGACAATGAGAATGTTAAACGAACCAGATGGTTGCACTTTAGGGGGCGTGGTGTAAGAGCCTTAGTTTTGGGAGCTAGTTTTGGCCTTAGCCGCCTCCGCGGGTCTGTGAGGCCGCCCTTGCGGCTCCCCTGTTGTTCCGCCCCTGCGGCCAGGAAACCCGCCCCTGCGATTTCCTGCGGCTGCAGCCGGCTTTGTTGACCGTTGGACCATGCTTTACTCTCTTTCCTTCTTAACCTTTCCTTACCTTAGGATGAAGGGTTTCTTCATTCTTCATCTTTCCCAGCTATCCTTACGTTCTTCTTGCTTCTCCCTTGTTCCCTCTTGATCTTGTTTTTGGTTTGGAAGAGTTTGGATTGAGTTTGGATGTGTTGTGGCTTTTGTGGTTGATGACTGTGAGTGCTGCTGTGCCTAGAAGCCAGTGAGTTGTTGGTGATCAGTACCTTAGCTAACCACAACTGTGGTAATCTTCTTCCTCCTTGCTTCTTCATTCTTTCTTCTTCCTTTCTTGTTCTTCTTATTCCTTAGCTTAAGATTAGATGATTGAATGTAGGATTGATGTTTGTATGTGTATGTTGTGGCATGCGTATGAATCTAGAAGAGAGTAGACGTGATTAATCACGTGAAGAGCTAAAGAGAAGCCGCGAGGTTTCATTCTGCACTATCGCCGCCCCCGCAGCTGAGAGTCACCGCCCCCGCGGTTACCGTGTCACAACGCATGTGTCGTGCCTGCGTTTGTCAACGTTCCTTGTCACCGCCCCTGCGGATTTTACCTGCCGCGCCTGCGGGTGATCTCCTCCGCCCCTGCGTCCTTAGTTCACGCGGGTGCGTCTTGTCCCAAGACTACCTATAGTTAGGTAGTTCCTTTCCTTTCTAGTATGAGGAACTTAGTACCGTGCTAGGATTCGGATGTTGACGAGTATGATATGGAATTGCCGGTTAGGGCTTTGAGGTTTATGAGTTGGATATGATCCCTTAAGGATCCCTTGGGTCTAGGTGTAACCCTTTGTGTTATAGGAGTTCTATATGTATGTATGCCTTGTATAGGCCGTGTTATCCTCTAGTTTGGAGTGGACTGAGTTGAGGTTGATCCAGTGAGACGACTACGAGGTTGAGGTAAGTCCGTGGGACTTACTTAGTTGCCATTCCTTTATAGGATGTTGTGCATGAGTGGTGTGTGTTATATGTTTATAGCATGTGTTATGATGGTCACCGACCTATGATGTATTGATTGCCCATTGTAGGGTTGTGACAAGTTTTCCATTCATCCCGCTGGGAGTTGGGGGTTCTCTGTGGTCAGGCCAGACCTGGTAAACGGTTCGGGCACTCTCCATTCCCTTAAGGTACACGGGGAGGTGTTCCAGGCACCATTCCAGCTGGTTATAGTACCCAGAGGCGAGGGTTATATTCCTTGTGTCACTTATGTTTATATGGATATTTATATATGAGTTGATTGCTAGATTTTATAAAGATAATGAACCGGGTAAATGTGTGAAAGCATGATGATGTGTTAAGATTTCTGATGTGTGTTTGTGCTCTAGCATCTTCCTATATTTGTGTATGGTTAGCTCACGGTTTCATACCGTGTTGTAGACACTTTGCGGGATAGGAGAGCTGCAGAGTGATTCAGAGTGGGTGATCCGCTGAGGGCTCCGTACACTGAGGCGGTATCGGGGATATGGGTTATTTTGTTGTACAGTTTAGTTTGTTTGTACTCTGCGGTACATTGTATTACCTTTTGATATATATATATCAGTTTCATGTTTTGTTTTAATCTATCGGTGTCTTGTTGTAAGATCAGTGAAATTGTTGTCAGGCTAGGGTCAGGATCCATTGTGAGATCCTAGCCCAGTAGCACTCCGAGTCCTACGGGTTTGGGGTGTTACAAAGTTGGTATCAGAACCCAGGTTGACAACAATGACACTAGTAATCTGCAATAAAGGTCGAATAGATAACTAAACAAAACCCGAAAAGGGGTCTGACTTTTAAAAAAGGTTTTGGTTTTGAAATGAGTATAAATGTTTTGGGATACCGTGTACGGGAGCCATTACCCCTCTGAAGACCTCGACAATATAGATATATATAGATATTCTACTGTGATTGATCTGTGATATATCTATACATATGGCATATATATATAGCCTTTTAAGATAGGTTTACGTCTTCTACAGATGGTTCAAACTAGAGCCTTACCTGCAGCAAGGCGAGGTAGAGGTAGACCCCCTCTAGGTAGAGGACGGGGTAGGACTCTTGCGGGTGGTTCACAGGCAGCAGGAGAGGTCCATGAGGAGGTTGCTGAGGAGTGCCGTTCATGAGACTGGGAACGGGGCAGCTGAGGGACAGGGGGCACAGAGAGCCCAGTCTGGTGAGTCTGATCGTGTCTCTATGGGTAGATCAGAGTTTCATGCTTATATCAGACGTGTTGAGGAGGCTGCCAGAGCCGGTAGACGTGCCCCAGACTTACAGGCACAAGAGGGACCATCTGAGAGGTCCCACACTTGGTTGAAGGCTTTTCATCAGATGGGAGTACCCCCTTTCACTGGGAAAGTGAGGCTAGAGGTGGAGCTTTGGATAGGACATGTAGACTCAGCTCTGGAGTCTATTAGATGTCCAGCTGACAGGCAGATTGAGTTGGTGCAGACCTTGTTCAGGGATTTAGCACATCATTGGTGGAGGTCTGTACGAGTACAGGTTACTAGTTATGAGCAGATGAGGACTCTGATCCGAGAGCGTTTCTCCCCTGCCTCGTTGAGGAGGGAGAAACTGCGAGACTTTGTTGAGGCTGGGTTCGAGGATGTACCGGTCTCAGAGGCTATTAGGAGATTTCAGGAGGAGCTGGCATTGCTGGGTCCAGTTGCACCTGTTGCAGATCAGCATGTGTACTTGTTTTCCCGACGTCTGAGGGATACCACCCGTACCTATATGGCGGGTTTTCACTGTGAGACCTTGGTCGATTATCAGGACCGGGCTTCTGACTACGAGAGGGAGAGGGCTAGGTAGAGGAGAGCTTCTCAGACCGGAGGGTCTGAGAAGAGACAGAGGACTGGTCAGACCAGTGGTACTGGTTGAGCTACTGGTTCAGGGCGAGGCCAGAGTCGCCAGAGTCGTCCTCCATCTGCACCGGGTGCAGATAAGGGAGTGTAGTGCTTCAACTGCAGCGAGTATGGGCATATGAGGTTAGAGTGTACTAGGCAGCCGGTGACCTATTTCACTTGTGGCCGACCTGGTCATAGAGCTACCTTCTGTAGACGAGGGAGAGCTTCATCACAACAGGATTCTTCTCCTGCTAGTGCAGTAGGAGGTGGACAGAGACCACCTCAGCAGCAGCAGCAGAGTCAGAGACAACAGAGGGTCCCAGATCGCCCTACGACTCAGGGATCTGTTCCTGGGCCGAGTAGAAGCAGAGGCCGTGGTGGGGGCACCACTGATACCAGAGGCCCACAGGGCCGAGATTTTGAGCTGAGGAGTGCAGAGGAGCCAGCTGCACCTACTGCTACAGGTACCATTCTGATTCATGGTATACCTTTTAGAGTTTTATATGATATTGGTGCTGCGCACTCTTTTATTTCTGATGCCTGTGTAGAGCGTCTGAGTTTAGATACAATTGAGGGGATGCCCTTTATTATAGGGTTACCCGATGGTGGTAGGGTCAGAGGTACCCGTGAGATTCACGGTTGTCCCATTTCTGTAGGGACTCGTGTGTTACTAGTTGACTTCTTTGTCATGCCGTTAGAGCATGAGGAAGTTATACTAGGTATAGATTGGATGGCTAGACATTCTGCAGTCTTAGATGTCGGTAGGAGGATTGTTACCCTCTCTACCGAGTTAGGCCAAATAGAGGTTTTCCGAGGTTGGGACCTTGGAAAGGTAGGCACAATTATCAGCGCTATACGGGCAGCTAGACTTATTGCACAGGATTGCGAGGGCTTCTGGTGTTATGCCACGGAGGAGGGGGAGAGTCCAGCATTAGAGGACATTCCAGTTGTCTGTGAGTTCACTGATGTTTTTGCTGAGCCGTCCAGTTTGCCGCCTCAAAGGAGTGTGGATTTCAGTATCGAGTTAGAGCCTGGTACGAGACCCATCTCGAAGGCCCCATACCGGATGGCGCCTGTCGAGATGTTAGAGCTGAAGAAGCAATTCGAGGAGTTGGCTGAGAAGGGCTTCATTCGCCCTAGTGTGTCCCCATGGGGAGCACCTGCCCTCTTCGTATGGAAGAAGGATGGATCGTTGAGATTGTGTATTGATTACAGAGAGCTGAACAAGGTGACCATCAAGAACAAGTATCCACTGCCGTGCATTGATGATTTGTTAGATCAGCTACAAGGAGCGACTGTGTTCTCCAGGATTGACCTGCGTTCCGGGTATCACCAACTGAGGGTGAGGGAGCAGGATGTGCACAGGACAACATTCAGGACCAGATATGGACACTACGAGTTTGTAGTGATGCCATTTGGACTTACGAATGCCCCAACAGTCTTTATGGAGTTGATGAACAGTATCTTCATCGACTTCCTGGATCAGTTTGTAGTGGTTTTTATTGATGACATTCTGGTATACTCTCGCAGTGGAGAGGAGCATGCATGACATCAGAGGACCGTATTGCAGGTTTTGCGGGATAGAGAACTTTATGCAAAGTTCTCTAAGTGCGAGTTCTGGATGCCAGAGGTAGCATTCCTAGGTCACATTGTATCCGCCGAGGGGGTTTAAGGTTGATCCGGCGAAGATAGAGGCAATAGCTGCATGGCCTATACCGACGAACGTCAAGGAAGTACGTAGCTTCCTTGGCCTAGCCGGTTATTACAGACGATTTGTGGAGGGATTTTCTGTGATTGCCCGTCCACTGACGAGTTTGCTGATGAAGACTACCAGATTTGTGTGGTCTGATCAGTGTATGCAGAGTATTGAGGAGCTGAAGAGACGTCTGACTTCTGCTCCTGTTTTGGTACAGCCAAAGGGTACTAAGGATTTTGTAGTATACAGTGATGCATCCAAGCTAGGGTTGGGGTGTGTGTTGATGCAGAGAGGCAGGGTGATTGCATATGCGTCTCGATAGTTGAAGACATATGAGGAGAACTACCCGACTCATGATCTGGAGTTGGCTGCGGTAGTTCATGCACTGAAGATCTGGAGACATTACCTGTATGGTGTTACATGTCGGATCTTCACAGACCATCAGAGTCTGAAGTACATTTTCATGCAGCGGGAATTGAATAACCGCCAGCGTAGGTGGCTTGAGCTGATCAAGGATTTTGATCTGGAGATTCTGTATCATCCGGGGAAGGCGAACGTAGTCGCCGACGCCCTGAGCAAGAAGACGCCTCGAGAGCAGGCGATTGCGAGGCTGACAGTTCAGCATCAGTTACAGAGAGACCTGATCTGGTTAGATCTGGACATCCAGTTTCCTGATGAGGATGCCCAGCTGCGTACATTAGAGGTCCTTCCTGATCTGTTGGATGAGATCCGACAGAAACAGGAGACCTTCCCGACTTTACAAAGGATCAGAGATAGGATGTCTCGAGATGAGGCACACCAGTTTCTGCTTGGAGCAGATGGAGTTTTGAGGCGCCGCGGTCGCGTCTGTGTACCTGTTGATACAGAGCTGAGACAAAGGATATTACAGGAGGCTCACTGTACATGGGTTATGATGGTCACCGACCTATGATGTATTGATTGCCCATTGTAGGGTTGTGACAACTTTTCCATTCATCCCGCTGGGAGTTGGGGGTTCTCTGTGGTCAGGCCAGACCTGGTAAACGGTTCGGGCACTCTCCATTCCCTTAGGGTACACGGGGAGGTGTTCCAGGCACCATTCCAACTGGTTATAGTACCCAGAGGCGAGGGTTATATTCCTCGTGTCACTTATGTTTATATGGATATTTATATATGAGTTGATTGCTGGACTTTATAAAGATAATGAACCGGGTAAATGTGTGAAAGCATGATGATGTGTTAAGATTTCTGATGTGTGTTTGTGCTCTAGCATCTTCCTATATTTGTGTATGGTTAGCTAACGGTTTCATACCGTGTTGTAGACACTTTGCAGGATAGGAGAGCTGCAGAGTGATTCAGAGTGGGTAATACGATGAGGGCTCCATACACTGGGGCGGTATCGGGGATATGGGTTATTTTGTTGTACAGTTTAGTTTGTTTGTACTCAACGGTACATTGTATTACCTTTTGATATCTATATATATATATATATATATCAGTTTCATGTTTTGTTTTAATCTATCGGTGTCTTGTTGTAAGATCAGTGAAATTGTTGTCAGGCTAGGGTCAGGATCCATTGTGAGATCCTAGCCCAATAGCACTCCGAGTCCTACGGATTTGGGGTGTTACACGTGTAGTGGATTAATGTTCCGACATCGATAATAAAATGGATAATGGGTCTAGTATATAAGGTATAAGAGTTACTTTTCCTATTGTCAATGGGTGTTAGGAAGAAACCTCATAGCACAACGCACATAAGTGCACTCGAACTTGTTCGGACCTGCGACGAAACCCTACACATTAAATATGACCCGTCATATCCTTACGTTGGTACCATCTAAATCTCCATGTCCAAATTCTATAAGATATTAGTTTGTGTCTATTTATTGTGGACCATGTTTGTTATTTATCCATCAACCCAACTTTAGAACTTACAGTAAATTCGAGTTTATAAACCACGTAAATATGTATATTTGTTTATTACGCTCGGTCTAACTTTAAAATTATAGAAAATGTCATCCGATGTATCATGTATATACATGTCACAAGCCCTCAAGTTTATGTGGCCAATGGACACAATATTGATGCAATTCAAAGCAAAGTACTTGATTCATTTTGTGCCCTTTGAAAGTCTGTAATTTGATAGAGACTTGATCCCACATAAGAGTTCATCCAATTTTAATTTTGCCATATTTTTTAAGACAAAAAAATGATTTGAAGGTAACTTCATTGTCTGTCACGTTATTATTTTATGTTTCTTTTTTTTTTTGGTAGGAATTAATTTATGTTTCTTTGAAGGTCTACAATCCTTCTTACATAACCAATAAACTTTAGTTTGACGCATGGTATATACATAGTTATATGTTATTTGTACTTTCTATCTATTTTTATTTGGCATTTTTAGACGAACTGGTAATCCATTTATTATTATAAAAAAAATTGAAACAAACAAAGTTTCTAGATCGACTAACATTGTGCCAGTATATGTAGAAGTCATAGGGTCCTAAATCCTCTAAGTTTCCTCGTACAAATCAATTGAACTCATATTTTCCGGGACATCTTACTCATTTTCCTAAAAAAAATAAGAACAAAAGGTCCTTGATATACGATTCATCTCACCAATATATTTAGAAGGGGTCTTTATATTTCCACCACAATATTAAGTGGTGGAAGTGGGTATTTATGGGTATTTATATGGGTATGTGGGTGGAAGGATGTGACTTTCAAGGAGGGATGTAATTTGAATGTGACTTTTAAATGGATGGAAGTAAGATGGGTGTTTAAAAGTCATAGGATTTCTCGATTACCTAGTATTGGACGCGTTGATGATCGCAAGAGAATACAATCAGTTACTATGTAAAAGATTAGCCGACTGCTCGTGCTCTCACTTGTTTATATTATGTTTCTATTCTTTTTTCTTTTTTTTATATATATTCTACTTTGTATAAATTTTATTTTTAAATTCGTAATGAAATTCTTTTTTTATTTAATTAATAAATTGAATGTAATACGGAATATACTCGGTTAATTTTATTTATTTTTATATTTAATTGTTTATATGTTATGGTCGACTAAAATTATTATTATTATTTTCAAAAGAAAGGAATTTGAAATACAATTCAACAAGAATTCATGACTCTTCTATTTAATTGTAAAATATTGAAATTTCGAGTCGACTTGAAGACGTGAAGATTCGATCAAACATTCATGACTCTTCTATTTCGTCAACGGGACTCCCTCACCATGAGTGAAAAGAAAAGAAAAGAAAAGAAAAAAAAGAAACGGGCTATACTACACGGTTTTCATAAAAACAAGATAGTTCTAAATTAAATAGTGAATATATGTATGCAACCATTGTTTACTGTTTTTGCTTGGAACAAACCAATTTGTGTCCACTTAACATTGCAATGCTCGATCTATTGTAGATATTGAATAGAGAATGATTTAAATTTATAAGAGCATAACAACATTTTGAGAAATTATAGTGGGATTTAAACATGTAGAAAATAAAGTATTGTATAACGTAATTAGTGTAGCACTTAAACTAGAAAATGTTATTTAGCTATGAAATGAATAATAGACATATTGAGTAAACTAATAAAAAAAAAAGTACGATATTAAGATGAATAATCAACTAACAATATTGTATGCTATAGATTTTCCAAAAAATTGACGGATGATGAAGATTTGGACGGCGCTAACGATCCCCAACAGAATGTACTCGGTTATCGTGTAAACGATGAGCCGACTCCTCGTACTCTCACCCGCTATAACATAAGATTAAGGTTAGAAATGAATAATGATGTTTTTAACCCAATGAAGTCATTTAATTAACTTACTTCGTCGATGTCCGACTTCTTGTGCCTTGAGGTATTTCTGTTCGGCGGTGACGTACTCTAACGCTTGTTTGAGCTTTGCAAGCCTCACGTTCAAGGGATTGAAGTTCTCTACATCCAAACACGACGAGATTGGATTGTGAAGAATTTTGTTGCATTAGATATGACATGGGGTCCATTGCACATACGATCGCATGTGAGCATTGGGACAAGTCCAACACATAAGTCCAATGAGATTCAATCTAAAAACCAATTAATAATATGAGGAGTAGTTCACCCACCTTATATACTCGACCCATTAATCCTTTATTATTGATGTGGGAACTTTCATCCTCCACAAATCGTTTAAATTGTTTGGAGAATGGATTGGAATCAATTAAATCGTTTACCGTTTGTTGCCTTGTCAATTGCATTGGGGATATGGCCGGTCTGAATATGAAATGACACGCTTTCTGGGGTGGGGTTGAGGTTCTTGAAGCAGAACTTGTAAGTCCCTTGTTTGGGAGCTCTAAACTCGAACTTGTCCCCCAAGGAGCTCTTGAGCGCAAATACAATGGTTCCTGGTGGAGATTTGACCTTCATAAATAGTAGATTATTACATCGAAAGAGAAATGATTAAGTGCATGTTCGGTATTTATTTCTAGATATCAAATATGAGTACCGGCATTTAAAAAACTCATACCTAGTATTTGGTGTATAAGTATATGGATATTAATTTGATATACTAATATGCTTCTATTACACTTTTACTCCAGAAATTAGTGTATAACATATTCCTTCTTTTTTTTTGTAAGAACATATATATTATATTCCTCATCCCATATATTCCTCCTTTGTAACTCTTTCTCTAGTAAATATCAATCTCATATTCATATCTTGATACCAATATCGATACCGATATCTGATATATTGATATCTAGATATGAATATCAAACATGTCCTAAGAGATCTGAGATAGGAACGGTACCGCGAATTCGATGCCGGGGTGCCTTTTTTTGCTCCACATGATTCCGTGGGCAATGACGACGAAATTGCCGTAGACAACGTCGCCAGGGAAGGATACGTCTTCCGACACACATTCCATCTTGTTCACTGTGATAGAGAGTGAAAAAGCACTTTGGATTAACAAGGTTAACACCAATACGAGTACTGCCAATATCTTCAATGTGACCATCTTGTGGGATGTTCAAATTTAAATGTTTCAATCAAATCAAAGGAAAAAAATAACAAATCAAAGCGGATGCATCAATCCAAGCCAATGTTTTTAGGCATAAATCTAGGTTTGCTCTGTTTAATAGGTCATTGCCGTTGGTTTACATCAATAATAAATACATAAACTTCAAAATATAATTAGAATAAATTAAGTAGTTACTTAAAATACCCTATCACATTTTATTTTTAGAATAAGTGGTTAGGATCTAAATTATATATTATATATATACAATACAAGGCCAAAATATTTTTTAAAACATATACATGTCATCAACTAAAATATTTTTTTAAAAAAAAGAAAATAAATTTGAAACACTTTATATGCGACAAATTGTCTAATAAGTAAAACAAAAGATGAGTTAATTCACTTAATAAGCAAATTGTTATCAACATGAGAGATCACAGTTCAATAGTTCATAGAAGACTACAAACGATGACAACATAATCACTAGATAAATAAATAATGGATGCACAAAGAAAAACAGGTAACATCATCCAAAACAACGGTGAGAAGAATTGTCCAGAAAAATAACACATAAATTTACCTAGTGAGTAATTGCGGAATCTTAAGATTTGGACTCGACATAAAGACATCAAGATTCGAGCACGCATCCACGATACCTCCATTCAAACAATCTTGGACTGTCATCCACGGGACTCACACCATAAGTGGGGAAAAAAGAAAGAAAGAAAAAATGAATAACATGGTTATCGTAAAAACATGAGAGTTCTAAATTGGATATATGAATGCAATTATTATTTCCTTATTTTGTTTGGAACAAACCTATTGTGTCTGGTTAATATTACAATTCTTGATTTGTTGTAAATTTTTAATAAAGATGATTTTATTAAAAGTGTATAATGAAAATTTGAGAAATTATAGTATTAAACTAGAGAGAAAATAAGGAATTTTATAACACTGTGACTATAAAACCTAAATTAGAGAAAGTTATTTAGCTATGTTACTTGACTCCTAGAATCTCACTTCAAGACTCTTTCTTGTAACACCCCGAATCCGTAGGACTCGAGGCGCTACTGGGCTAGGATCTCACAATGGATCCTGACCCTAGCCTGACAACAACTTCACTGAACCTTACAACAAGGCACTAACAGATTAAAACAAAACATGAAACTGATATAAATATGTACATGTCAAAAGAGTATACATGGTACTGCTGAGTACAAAAGTTAAACCAAAAGCCGTACAACCGATAACAACCCAAAATCCCACAAATAAGCCCAGTGTACGGAACCCTCAGCAGATCACCCCACTGGATCACTCCTCAATCCTCCTAACCTGCGAAGGAACTACAACACGGTATGAAACCGTTAGCTAACTATACACATATATAAGAGAAGCAAGAGCACAATCACACATCATATAAACGATAACAACTCATCATGGTATCACACATTCACCCGGTTTATTATCTTTAATAAGTGAATCAATCAATCGTATAAAATATGTATATATATGAAGATAGGTGACACGAAGAATATGATCCCCGCCTCTGAGTACTCTAACCAGCTGGGGTAGTATCAGCACACCTCCCGTGTACCCTGTGGGAATGGTGAGGGGCCTTCCTTTATACCAGTACTGGCCTGACTACAGAGAACCTCCCAGACTCCACGGCGGGATGAAAGGGAAAGGTTATCACAGCCACTACGATGGGCAGTCAGTATAATAAAGATAGGTCTGTGACCATCATAAACATAATCATACTCGTAATCCTATTCCTAATCATGCTATAAAGCATATAGCAAACACCACTCAAGCATACATCCAATATAAGGATAGTAGCTACGTAATTCCTATGGACTTACCTCGATATCAGAAGAACTGTCGAAGATAAACCTCAGGAACGTCTACTCCAACTGGAGGACAACTCAGCCTATACAAGGCACACATACACGTATCACAATCCTATCACATCAAGGGGTCACACCTAGACCCAAGGGATCCATATGAGATCAATTCCAACTCGTAAACCTCAAAGCCGTAACCGGCATAACTATATCGTACTCAACTCATACCTAGCATGCTACTACCACTCATACTAGGAAAGGAAAGGGAACTACCCATCCATAGGTAGCCCCGGAACAAGACGCACCTGCGTAAACAAAGGATGCAGGGCGGAAGCAGGAACCGCGGGCGCGGCGGGATCTAGACGCGGGCGCGGCAGGGTCGGGACGCGGGCGCGTCAGTGTTCGGGCGCGGGCGCGTCAGTGCTCAGCGCGGCCGCGGCGACTACACAGAACTCGGTTCTGCAGTCTTTCTTCGTTTCTTCAGTTGATCACTACACTTCTTTCTCATCCCCAGCAGTTTCACATACACATACACAACCATCAATACCAGCCTAATCTTACACCTATCCCTAAGCTAGAATGGAACCAAGAAAGAAGAGAAGAAGAAGAAGAAAGCTATACCACAAGGAGCACTCAAGGCTGCAGGGGATTCCACAAGCACAAGCTAGCTTCACTGCCCAACAAACTCCAGCTAAGACTTGCACAAGTCAAGCACCAAAGATCTCACACAACTTCTTCCAAAACCAAAAACAAGGTCCAAGGGAAAGCAAAGGAGCTAGGTAGCGTGGAGAGAGAAACTGGAGAAGCAAAGGAAGGAGATGGCTTAGATCACCCGGCCAAAAGAAGAAGTAAAGAGTGAAGCACGACAACAAAGTCCAAGAAAGCGGCTGCAGGCGGCGGGCGCAGGCGCGGCAGTGTGCAGGCGCGGGCGCGCCAGGACGCAGCACGGCGCGGGCGCGGCACCTCACAGCGCGGCCGCGGCAGGGGCAGATCTCGGCCAAGACTAATCTCGGCCAAGGTCCGGTCTCGGCCCGAAAGACTACGGCTCTTACAGTTCTCAACTCAACTCGCCAGCGGAAGCGCCAACGGAAGGGGGAAGTAGAAAACGATAGTGGAAAGGGACCGAAGGAGGTCCTATAATGGTGACTTGGTTTCGGTTAGCAGAGGAAGAAGGAGCCGGCGGTGTCGCAGAGGGAGAGTGAAGGAAATGGATAGAGAGGGAAGCAGGCGATGGGGTAGAAGGGGGTCGCTTGTACACTGCCGGATAGAATCGGCGTCGTGGCGAAAACAGAGCAGTTCGGGAAGAGAGAAAGAAGGATCAGAAGGCGGGTCGTGAATGGGTGAGTTATTGGATGTGGTTGCGATTGAACCAATTAGGAGAAGCGTCTTCTCCGCTTACTCAATTACTCGTCATCACAAAACAGTAGATCAATGAATACTAATATGTTATTATAAAAATTATACTTCAACCTAATTAGCCAAAAGCCCAAGAAATGGATAATTTGTTTAATCTTCAAATCCCTCTATTTATATATGTTCTCAAACTATCAACCTTACATATAGTCGATGTGGGATAGAAAAATCTGAAAATATTTAACGACTCACAAATAGTCGATGTGGGATAGAAAATCTGAACAAATCAGACATTTTTGGCCAAAAACAAAAATGTCTGATTATAAAATTTATACTTGAACTTAGCCAAAAGGCGAAGAAATTTATGATTTGTTTATTCTCCAAACCCTCAATTTATATAAATTTTATAATCGATGTGGAATAGCAAAATCGTTTGTTAAAGTGGGATAGCAAAATCTTTGGTTAAAGATCCAATAACGGAATATCCGTTATGAATAAAGATGGGAGTGGAAAATGAAAATATTTTACATCCCACATAAAAGTGACCTACAAAAATGTCAACGACCCATATAACGAATATTAATCTGTTATTAATAAAAATTATACTTAAACTTAGCCAAAAGACCAAAAAATATATAATTTGTTTAATCATCAAATCCCTCTATCAACCTTACATATAGTCGATTGGGATAGAAAAATCCGAAAATATTTAACGACCCAACGACCCACAAAACAGAGACCCATGTAACGGATATTAATCCGTTATGAATAAAATTATGATGTGGGATAGCAAAATTTAACGACCCAAACAGTAGGTCAATGACCCACATCAAGGATACTAATCCGTTATAATAAAAATTATACTTCAACTTAGCCAAAAGGCCAAGAAATAGATGATTTGTTTGATTTTCAACCCCCTATATTTATACATGTTCTCAAACTATCAACCTTGCATTTAGTCGATGTGGAGTAGAAGCGTTAAAAAAAAGTAACGTGAAATTTTTCAAAAAATTGTGTAATTTAAATGAAAAGATTTGATGGCTAAATTTTTTTAAAAAAAATAAAAAAAATATTAATATAAAACAAAAGGAAATAAGAAATATATAGGGTTAAAATTATAATGTACAAGATAAGATTAGGTTTTATTGTCAGTTAACGTAAAAGATTTGATGACTAAAGATTTTACGGTTAAAATAATAATTTAGTAAAAAAAGATTTTATGGTTTATTAAATAATTTAGTAAAAAAATATTTAGGGGAAAAATCATGAGGCCGCCACGTTAGCATTTTGACGGCTGTTTTAGTAAAGTATATAGATAAACCATTATCATAATATTTGATGCATGAATTCTAATCATTTAAACAAATAAATATAAAAATTAATTTAAATCGTCCGCACCTTGTGCGGGTATTGCACTAATTCAAAAGTAAGAATTAGACGGGCAACATAACAAAACTTGAAGAGGTGGGAGATTTCGGCTTTAGCTATATGGATAGGAAGAATGTGTTATTTTTAGTGTTTTATGACTTTGTGTGACATTTGAGAAATAGAAGCAAATTTGATAGAGACACAAAAGAGTTTTTTTTTTCAATATTGCTATGTACATCATACAAGAGTATTTATAGACTGTGTACAATCTGTTGTAACAATATCTAAAGCTCACGGTATTTCTGATGTTACACTTTAGCTAAGTTGGCATCCTTATCACCCCATCCCCCAACTACCATACCAAGCTTGGAAAGTAGTTTGTCTTGGTGGGAAGAAGGAATAATATTTGTGAAGAAATTTGTCAAATGTGAAGATGTAGGAGTAAAGTGTAATTCAAGGAGTACTTCCATGACCTTGGCCCTTGTAAATTGACAATCTATTTTCATATGTTTTGTACGTTCATGAAACACAGGATTGTGAGCTATTTGTATGGTTGAACTATTATCACAATACAAATGAATTGGTTTAGTAGAATGTATACCCAAGTCATTTAATAATCGGACTAGGCATGTTATCTCAGTAGTTGCACTTGCCATAACTCGATACTCAGCCTCAGCTGAGCTACGAGAAACATTACTTTGTTTCTTAGATTTTTAACTAATAGGGGAGTCACCGAGAAGAAGTACAAATCCTCCAACAGAGCGGCGAGTATTTCGACATGACACCCAGTCTGAATCTATATAGGCAACTATGGAAGGGGATTACAGACCCATTCAACAAAATGCCATGACCAACAATACCCTTGATGTAACGAAGAGCATGAAAGAGAACTTCTAAGTGAGTAGAACGGGGAGATTGCATTAATTGACTCAGACTTTGAACCATGAAACTAATATTTAGTTTGGTATGAGTCACGAAATTCAGTTTTCCTACTAAACTTCAGTATAAAGTTGCATCAGAAAGTAACGTACCCTAATCTAGAAAAAGTTTGAAGTTGATGGGGAAGGGAGTGTAAGTGGTTCGCTCATGTGGTAAACTAGCCTCATGTAGGAGTTCAAGTATGAATTTGCGTTGAGTGATAACAACGCCTTGAGGCAAGTAGTTGATTTCCAGGCCAAGAAAGTAATGTAAAATGCCCAGATCTTTGACACTGAAAGTTTGATCGAGCTCATGTTTTAGCCGAGAAATCTCTTCATCGTCAGAACATGTAATCAAGAGATCATCTACATATATTGCAACCACTGTGAGCAATGAATCTCGATGTTTAATAAACAAAGAATAGTCATTCTTGTATTGTAACACCCCAAATCCGTAGGACTCGGAGTGCTACTGGGCTAGGATCTCACAATGGACCCTGACTCTAGCCTGACAACAAATTCACTGAATCTTACAACAAGGCACAAATAGATTAAAACAAAACATGAAACTGATGTATATATACATGTCAAAAGGATGAAACAAAGTACTGCTGAGTACAAAGTCAAACTGAAATCCGTACAATAATGATAAACCCAAAATCCCACGAATACGCCCAGTGTACGGAACCCTCAGCAGATCACCCCTCTGGATCACTCTGCAGCTCTCCTAACCTGCAAAGGATCTACAACACGGTATAAAATCGTTAGCTAACCATACACATATATAAGAAGATGCTAGAGCACAATCACATATCAATAATATTAACACCTCATCATGATATCACACATTTACCCGGTTTATTATCTTTATAACGTTAATCACTCAAGAGTATATAAATCAGTATATGAAAATACGTGACACGAGGAATGAATATAATCCTCGCCTCTGCGTGCAATAGCTAGATGGAGTGGTATCAGCGCACTTTCCCGTATACCATATGGAGTGGTAGGTGCCCTTCCCGTATACCAGAACTAACTAGCGTACAGAGAATTCCCAGACTCCACTACGGGATGAAAGGTAAGTTGTCACAGCCACTACAATGGGCGGTCAATATAGCATAGGTCTGTGACCAACATAAAACATGCTATAAAGCATACAACAAACACCACTCATGCACACATCCAATATAAGGATGGCAGCTAAGTAAGTCCTATGGACTTACCTCAATCTTAGGAGTAAACTCAACCACGATCAACTCTCCGACTGGTCCACTCCAAACTGGAGGACAACACGGCCTATACAAGGC
Organism: Fagopyrum tataricum; assembly: GCA_002319775.1. NCBI lineage: Eukaryota > Viridiplantae > Streptophyta > Magnoliopsida > Caryophyllales > Polygonaceae > Fagopyrum > Fagopyrum tataricum. The sequence continues at coordinate 48,221,577 of CM008282.1, forward strand.
ATACATACATATATCATATCCTATCACACAAAGGGGTCACACCGAGACCCAAGGGATCCATAAGGATCATATCCAACTCGTAACCTCAAGGCTGTAACCGGCATATCTATATCGTACTCATATTAAACCGATACCTAGCATGGTACTAGTTCCCTCATACTAGGAAAGGAAAGGAGCTACCCAACTATGGGTAGTCCCGGGACAAGACGCACCTGCGTGATCAAGGGACACAAGGGCGGAATGGATAACCCGCAGGCGCGGCAGGGAGCAGCCGCAGGCGCGGTGACAAGGAATGCAGGCGACGCAGGCAAGGCGCTGACGCTGGCGCTGCGGCACGGCTTCCGCAAGGACGGTGGTTTTCAGGCGCGGGGGCGGCGGCAGTGCAGAGCGAGACCCCGCGAGTTGTCTTTCACTCTTCACGTGATTACTTCACATCTCCTCTCTTCCAGATTCCCATCCATACATATACATACACAAGTTAACATCATCCTATGATCCATACAACTAATCCTAAGCTAAGGAAGGAAGAATCAATCAAAGAGAAGAAGAACAAGGAATAGGAAGCTTACCACAGTTGTGGTTAGCTAAGGAGTTGATCACCAACAATCTTACTGGCTTCCAAGCACAGCAACACTCATCAAAAGCATCATCATCATCAAAACCACAACAAATCCCTTCCAAAACCAAGGAGAATCAAGAACAAAATCAAAGAAGATGAAGGAGAGCAAGAAGGACGTGAGGAAAGCTGGAACATGGAATGAAATGGAACCCTTGCTCAGCAAGGTAAAACGAAGAAGTAAGGGTGAAAGGTAAAGCACGGTCAAGGGAGTCAACAAAACCGGCTGCAGCCGCCAGAAACTGCAGGGGCGGTTCCATGAGCCGCAGGGGTGGAAACCCGCAGGGGCGGAAGTCAGGCCCGCGGGTGCGGAAAAGCCAATCTCGGCCAAGCCAATCTCGGGTAAGGAACAAGGCTCGGTCCGAAAGAAAAGGGCTCTCACATCTCACCCCCCTAAAAACAAGTTTCGTCCCGAAACTTGCAAAGTCCTGAAACCACTCGGACTCAAAACCCGAGGTAAAACTCTCTATAACATCAAACATAAGCATGGAGGAAATCATCAACTCCAGCATAAAACACTATCCAGGGCCTAGAGGAAAACCATCTCTAGCCAAACCATAAACATATTACAAGGCATAGAGGAAGCACATCTCTAGCCGTATCATAACCATAACAGAAAGGCATGGAGAAAGAACATCTCCAGCACTACTATGTCCATCAAAATAGCATGGAGGAAAGAACCATCTCCAGCTGAATCCTAAACGTATCAAAATAGCATGGAGGAAAGAACCATCTCCAGCTATAACAAGAATCATACTAGCACAACAAGATCTAATAAGATCATAATCATATCAAAGCTAGTATGAAATAAACACATCATAGCATATAAGCATATAAGCAGATAAGACTCACCAAGCTAGTAATAAGATCTACTCGGTGATCCTACTGGTGCACCTATCTCGGCATAAAACTCTGGATAGTTCCTCTGGATACTATCTTCAGTCTCCCATGTAGCCTCCTCGGGTCCTCGTCTCGACCACTGTATCCTCAACATAGGAATGTCCTTCGAACGCAGGCGTCTCATACCTCGCTCTAGGACTGCAATCGGATGCTCAACAAAAGTGTGGTCCAACTCAACCACCAAATCCTCATAACTCACAATGTGTCTCGGATCTGGTATATACTCCCTCAACTGAGACACGTGAAACACAGGGTGAACACCCTCTAATCTCGGAGGCAAGGCTAATCTGTAATCTGCGCTTCCAACCCGATCCAGAATCTCGAACGGTCCGACATATCGGGGGCTCAACTTCCCCTTAATGCCAAAACGCCTAACACCTTGTGTCGGGGACACTCTCAGCTACACATGGGCTCCAACTCTGAACTCTAGAGGTCTACGCCTCCTATCAGCATAAGACTTCTGACGGCTTTGCGCAGTCAGCATACGCTCTCTAATCAATGCTACTCGAGCCATATCATCCTGAATCTGATCAGGTGCTAAACCACTGACACTGCACTGCTCATCCCAGCATAACGGGGTACGACATCTCTATCCATACAGTGCCTCATATGGGGCCATCCCAATAGATGCATGCCAGCTGTTGTTGTAGGAGAACTCAACAAGTGGGAGATGATATGTCTACACTTGTCCCCAATCCAACACACAAGATCGCAGCATATCCTCCAGGGTCTGAATGGTCCTCTATGAATGACCATCTGTCTGAGGATGGAACGCAGTCGTGAAGTGCAAACTCGTCCCCAAGGCAGTCTGAATCTGCTGCCAAAACCTCGAGGTAAATCGTCCATCTCTGTCTGAGACGATCGTCCTCGGTACACCATGGAGTCTCACTATCTGCCTAGTGTACTCCTCAGCTAATCTGCTCACCGGCCACGTCTCCCTAATAGGAATGAAACGTGCCGTCTTTGTTAATCTGTCCACTATGACCTAGATGGAATCAAAACTCCGGCTCAGCCTCAGTCCAGTCACAAAATCCATGGTGACGTCCTCCCACTTCCTTTGTGGAACAGGAAGTGGATGGAGCTCACCTCCAGGTCTGAAATGCTCAATCTTGACCTGCTGGCAGGTCGCACACTGTGGCACAAATCTGGCCACATCGGGCTTCAGCCCTCCCCACCAATATATACGTCTCAAGTCCTGATACATCTTACTCGTACCTGGATGTACAGAGTAATTGTACAGTGAGCCTACTGTAAAACCCTCTACCTCAGCTCTGTATCAATAGGTACACAGACGCGACCACGGCGGCTCAAAACTCCATCTGCTCCAAGCAGAAACTGTGGTGCCTCATCCCGAGACATCTTATCTCGTATCCTCATCAGTGTCGGGCAGGTCTCCTGCTTTTGTTGGATCTCGCCCAACAGATTAGGAAGGACCTCTAAAGTACGCAGCTGGGCATCCTCATCAGGAAACTAGATGTCCAACTCTAACCAGATCAGATCTCTCTGCAATTGATGATGAACTGTCAATCTAGCAATCGTCTGCTCTCGAGGCGTCTTCCTGCTCAGGGCGTCGGCGACAACGTTCACCTTCCCTGGATGGTACAGAATCTCCAGATCAAAATCCTTGATCAGCTCGAGCCACCTACGCTGGCGGTTATTCAATTCCCGTTGCGTGAAAATATACTTCAGACTCTTATCTGACATGTAGCACCATACAAGTAATGTCTCTAGATCTTCAGTGCATGAACTACCGCTGCCAACTCCATATCATGAGTCGGGTAGTTCTCCTCATACGTCTTCAACTGTCGAGACACATAAGCAATAACTCTGTCTCGCTGCATCAAAACACATCTCAAGACTAGCTTGGATGCATCACTGTAAAACACAAAATCCTCAGTACCCTCTGGCTGTGCCAAAATAGGAGCAGAAGTCAAACGCCTCTTCAACTCCTCAAAACTCTGCATGCACTGATCAGACCACACAAATCTGGTAGTCTTCCTCAGCAAACTCGTCAGTGGACGGGCAATCACAGAAAATCCCTCCACAAAGCGTCTGTAATAACCGGCTAGGCCAAGGAAACTACGTACTTCCTTGACGTTCGTCGGTGTAGTCCATGCTGCTACTGCCTCAATCTTCGCCGGATCAACCTTGATCCCCTCAGCTGATACTATATGACCCAGGAATGCTACCTCTGGCATCCAGAACTCACACTTAGAGAACTTAGCATAAAATTCTCTATCCCACAAAACCTACAATACAATCCTCAGATGTCCTGCATGCTCCTCTCCACTGCGAGAGTATACCAGAATATCATCAATAAAAACCACCACAAGCTGATCCAGGAAGTCGATGAAAATACTGTTCATCAACTCCATAAAGACGGTTGGGGCATTCGTAAGCCCAAATGGCATCACTACAAACTCGTAGTGGCCATATATGGTCCGGAATGTTGTCCTGTGCACATCCTGCTCCCTCACCCTCAACTGGTGATACCCGGAACGCAGGTCAATCCTGGAAAACACAGTCGCTCCCTGTAGCTGATCTAAAAAATCATCAATGCACGGCAGTGGATACTTGTTCTTGATGGTCACCTTGTTCAGCTCTTTGTAATCTATGCATAACCTCAGTGATCCGTCCTTCTTCCGTACGAAGAGGACAGGTGCTCCCTATGGGGACACGCTAGCGCGAATGAAGCCCTTCTCACCCAACTCCTCGAGTTGCTTCTTCAGCTCAAGCATCTCGACAGGCGCCATCCGGTATGGGGTCTTCGAGATGGGTCTCGTACCAGGCTCTAACTCGATACTGAAATCCACACTCCTCTGAGACGGCAAACTGGACGGCTCAGCAAAAACATCAGTAAACTCACAGACAATTGGGATATCCTCTAATACTGGACTATCCCCCTCCTTCATGGCATAACACTAGAAGGCCTCGCAACCCTGTGCAATCAATCTAGCTGCCCGTATAGCGCTGATAATTGTGCCTATCTTTCCAAGGTCCCAACCTCGGAAAACCTCTATCTGGCCTAACTCGGTAGAGAGAGTCCAGTCCTCATACCTACATCTAAAACTACAAAGTGTCTATCCATCCAGTTCATACCTAGAATGACTTCTTCATGCTCTAATGGCATGACAAAGAAGTCAACTAGTAACACACGGGTCCCTACAGAAATGGGACAACCGTGAATCTCACGGGTACCTCTGACCCTACCACCATTGGGTAACCCTATAATAAAGGGCATCCCCTCAACTGTATCTAAACCAAGACGCTCTACACAGGCATCAGAAATAAAAGAGTGCGTAGCACCAATATCAAATAAAACTCTAACAGGTAAACCATGAATCAGAATGGTACCTGTAGCAGTAGGTGCAGCTGGCTCCTCTGCATTCCTCAGCTCAAAAACACAACCCTGTGGGCCTCTGGTATCAGTGGTGCCCCCACCACGACCTCTGCCTCTACTCGGCCCAGGAGCAGATCCCTAAGTCGTAGGGCGATCTGGGACCCTCTGTTGTCCCTGAGTCTGCTGCTGCTGAGGTGGCCTCTGCCCACCTCCCGCTGCACTAGCAGGGGAAGAACCCTGCTGAGATGAAGCTCTGCCCTGGCGGCAATAAACAGCTCGGTTACCTTGCCTACCACAGGTGTAGCAAGTCACCAATGGCCTCGTACACTCTGGCCTCATATGCCTTGGATCTCCATAGTTAAAGTACTGACGTCCCTTCTCTGCAACCGGTGCAGATGAAGGCTGACTCTGGCGTCTCTGACCACGCCAACCACTAGCAGAACCACTGGTTTGCCCTGTACGCTGCCTCTTCTCATACCCTCCGGTCTGAGAAGCTCTCCTCTGACTCGCCCGCTCTCGCTCATAGTCGGCGGCTCTATCCTGGTAGTCCATCAAGGACTCACAATGAAATCCCGCCATATAGGCCCGGGTAGTATCCCTCAGTCGTCGGGAAAAGAGATAAACGTGCTGGTCTACAGAAGGTGCAGCTGGTCGTAGTAATGTCAGCTCCTCCTGAAACCTCCTGATGGCCTTAGAGACTGGTACATCCTCAAACCCAGCCTCAACAAAATCTCGCAGTTTCTCCCTCCTCAGAGAGGCAGGCAGAAACGCTCTCTAATCATCGTCCTCATATGATCATAACTGGTAACCTGACCTCGTACTGATCTCCACCAGTGCTGTGCCAAGTCCCGAAATAAAGTCTGAACCAGCTCGATCTGTCTGTCAGCTGGACATCGAATAGACTCTAGAGCTGAGTCTACATGCCCGATCCAGAGCTCAACCTCTAACCCCACCTTCCCAGTGAAAGGGGGTACACCCATCTGATGGAAATGCCTTCAACCAGGTATCTGGTCTAGGCCCTCTATGCTCGTCTGGTGCTCTGGCAATCTCAGCAGCAGGTACCTGTACAGCTGGCACCTGAGTAACGGTGTGGGACCTCTCAAATGGTCCCTCCTGTGCCTGTAAATTTGGGGCACGTCTACCGGCTCTAGCAGCCTCCTCTACACGTCTGATATATGCTCGGAACTCTGATCCCCCATGGAGACACGATCAGACTCGCTAGACTGGGCTCTCTGTGCCCCCTGTCTCTCAGCTGCTCCGTTCCCAGTCTTAGGAACGACGCTCTCAACAACCTCCTCATGTATCTCTCCCGCATGTGAACCGTCTGCAGGAGTCCTACCCCGTCCTCTACCTAGAGGGGGTCTACCTCTACCTCGCCTAGTTGTAGGTAAGGCTCTAGTCTGAACCATCGGCAAAAGACGTAAACCTAACTTAGAAGGCTATATATATTCCATATGTATGGATATATAACAGATCAATCACAGCAGAATATCTATATATCTATACTGTCGAGATCTTCAGAGGGGCGATGGTTCACGTACACGATAACCCAAAACATTTGTACTCATTTCAAAACCAAAATCTTTTTGAAAAGTCAGACCCCTTTCGGGTTCTGTTTATTTATCTATTCGAACTTTATTGTAGATTACTAGTGCCATTGTTGTCAACCTGGGCTCTGATACCAACTTTGTAACACCCCAAATCCGTAGGACTCGGAGTGCTACTGGGCTAGGATCTCACAATGGACTCTGACCCTAGCCCGACAACAAATTCACTGAATCTTACAACAAGGCACCAATAGATTAAAACAAAACATGAAACTGATGTATATATACATGTCAAAAGGATGATACAGAGTACTGCTGAGTACAAAGTCAAACTGAAATCCGTACAATAATGATAAACCCAAAATCCCACGAATACGCCCAATGTACGGAACCCTCAACAGATCACCCCTCTGGATCACTCTGCAGCTCTCCTAACCTGCAAAGGATCTACAACACGGTATAAAACCGTTAGCTAACCATACACATATATAAAAAGATGCTAGAGCACAATCACATATCAATAATATTAACACCTCATCATGATATCACACATTTACCCAGTTTATTATCTTTATAACGTTAATCACTCAAGAGTATATAAATCAGTATATGAAAATACATGACACGAGGAATGAATATAATCCTCGCCTCTGCGTGCAATAGCTAGCTGGAGTGGTATCAACGCACTTTCCCGTATACCATATGGAGTGGTAGGTGCCCTTCCCGTATACCAGAACTAACTAGCGTACAGAGAACTTCCCAGACTCCACTACGGGATGAAAGGTAAGTTGTCACAGCCACTACAATGGGCGGTCAATATAACATAGGTCGGTGACCAACATAAAGCATGCTATAAAGCATATAACAAACACCACTCATCCACACATCCAATATAAGGATGGCAGCTAAGTAAGTCCTATGGACTTACCTCAATCTCAGGAGTAAACTCAACCACGATCAACTCTCCGACTGGTCCACTCCAAACTGGAGGACAACACGGCCTATACAAGGCATACATACATATATCAACTCCTATCACACAAAGGGGTCACACCTAGACCCAAGGGATCCATAAGGATCATATCCAACTCGTAACCTCAAGGCCGTAACCGGCATATCTATATCATACTCATCATAAACCGATACCTAGCATGGTACTAGTTCCCTCATACTAGGAAAGGAAAGTAGCTACCCAACTATGGGTAGTCCCGGGACAAGACGCACCTGCGTGATCAAGGGATGCAGGGGCGGAATGGATAACCCGCAGGCGCGGCAGGGAGCAGCCGCAGGCACGTGACAAGGAATGCAGGCGACGCAGGCAAGGCGTTGACGCTGGTGCGGGTGCTGCGACACGGCTTCCGCAGGGGCGGTGGTTTCCAGGCGCGGGGGCGGCGGCAGTGTAGAGCGAGACCCCGCGAGTTGTCTTTCACTCTTCATGTGATTACTTCACGTCTCCTCTGTTCTAGATTCCCATCCATACATATACATACACAAGTTAACATCATCCTATGATCCATACAACTAATCCTAAGCTAAGGAAGGAAGAATCAAGCAAAGAGAAGAAGAACAAGGAATAGGAAGCTTACCACAGTTGTGGTTAGCTAAGGAGTTGATCACCAACAATCTTACTGGCTTCCAAGCACATCAGCACTCATCAAAAGCATCATCATCATTAAAACCACAACAAATCCCTTCCAAAACCAAGGAGAATCAAGAACAAAATCAAAGAAGATGAAGGAGCAGCAAGAAGGACGTGAGGTAAGCTGGAACATGGAATGAAATGGAACCCTTGCTCAGCAAGGTAAAACGAAGAAGTAAGGGTGAAAGGTAAAGCACGGTCAAGGGAGTCAACAAAACCGGCTGCAGCCGCCGGAAACCGCAGGGGCGGTTCCATGAGCCGCAGGGGCGGAAACCCGCAGGGGCGGAAGTCAGGCCCGCGGGTGCGGAAAAGCCAATCTCGGCCAAGCCAATCTCGGGTAAGGACCAAGGCTCGGTCCGAAAGAAAAGGGCTCTCACATCTCACCCCCCTAAAAACAAGTTTCGTCCCGAAACTTGCAAAGTCCTGAAACCACTCGGACTCAAAACCCGAGGTAAAGCACGGCAAGGGAGTCAACAAAACCGGCTGCAACCGCCGGAAACCGCAGGGGCGGTTCCATGAGCTGCAGGGGCGGCGGTCAGGCCTGCGGGTGCGGAAAGGCCAATCTCGGCCAAGCCAATCTCGGCTAAGGACCAAGGCTCGGTCCGAAAGAAAAGGGCTCTCACATGTATTGTGTATATGCATGGGTCGTAAAATGAGTAGTGAGGCGATAAAACCATTGTCTAGATGCTTGTTTGAGTCCATATATGGATTTTCGAAGCTTGCAAACTAAGGATAGTGGATTAGGAATCCCAGGAGGCAACTTCATATATACTTCCTCATTCAAATCTTCATGTAAAAATGCATTATTTACATCAAGTTGGCGTAGAGTCCATTGCTTGGAAGCAACAATAACTATAATTGAGCGAATGGTAGTCATTTTCACAAATGGAGAGAATGTCTCATGGTAATGAATACTAACTTTTTGTGTGAATCCCTTAGCAACTAACCTTACCTTGTACCTTTTCAGCCTTCCATCAGCTTTTAGTTTGACCTTGAACACCCATTTGCATTCAATGGGCTTGACGGAAGGAGGCAATTATAATAAGTCATATGTATGATTTTCCTGAAGATTTTTAAACTCTTGGTGCACGACATGCACCCAGTTAAGATATTTGGAAGCTTCACTGTATGAAGTGGGCTCAACATAGGAGGAAAGAGAAGAGACAAATGCATAGTGAATAGTATGTAAAAAGGAAGAATAAAACATAACTGGTAAAGGTGTGGTGCAGGACCTATAATTGCAAACAAAGTCTTGGAGATAATGAGGAGTGTGGGCGGGACGTGTAGAAAGTCGAGGAGGAAGGGAAAAAGGTGAAAGAACATAAGAGGAAGATGCATCAAAGGTGAAGAAGAGGAACTGTTAGGCATAACAGTTGTAAAGATGCATCAGAAGGTAAGGGTACGGTGCAGTAGAAGGAGAATCAGTGGTAGGGGTTGGTTTAAATGTGTCAAAAAGAGGTATATGAGAGGTAATAGGAAGGATAATATGAGTATGAGAAATGTTACGAAATGGAAAAATGGTTTCATGGAAGACCACGTCTCGAGAGAAGATTATATCTCTAGAGTGGAGGGTGAGGATTTTATACCCTTTCTTGCCAAACAGATATCCAAAAATACATAAGGAATGGCCTAGGGCTGGAGTTTGTCACGAGTAATAGGAGTTTTAATGTTAGTGAAACACAAACAACCAAATACTTTCAAGGATGAATAATCTGGATCTTTATGAAAGAGAAGTGTAAAAGGAGATTGATTGTGGAGAACTGGAAGCGGGCAGCGGTTAATGATGTGAGTGGCAGCCAAGATGCACTCACCCTAGTATGGAAGAGGGACTTGTGATTGATGAAATAAGGCTCTAGCAATTAACCTCTAGGATTTGTTTATGCTTGCGTTCCACAACACCATTTTATTAAGGTGTCTAGGGGACATGAGGTATGATGAATAATGTCTTCTCTAGAGTAGAAATATATGGTTGCATTGCTAGAAAATTCAAGGGCATTATCAGATCTAAAAATCTTAATTGTGGAATTGTGTTTGTCTAAGGGTAGAAAATGATTGAAGTAAAGCAAGAGAGTTGCTCTTGTGAAACATGAGATAGGTCCATGTTGAACGTGTGAAGTCATCAACAATTATGAGGAAGTATCTAAAGCCATTATAGGTAGATTGTTTGTAAGGCCCCATGTGTTAATGTGAATAAGGTCAAAAGCATGGGAACCTCGAGAAGTTGAAAAAGGAAATGATCGTCTGCATTGTCTTGCTTGTATGACAAATGGAATGTTTCTTGATCTTGACATTAAAGGAATCAATATTATTTATTTGGTTAAAATGTAAGTGCCCTAACCAACAATGTCATATTTCAAGACTTAAAAGATATTGTGAAGAATGGAAGAAACAAAATGTTGATCATTCAAGTCGTATTAAAAACAGGAGGTAAAGAGGAATTGGTTTTGAATGGAGAGACTTTATCAACAGTATATATTCTTTTGTATGCACTACCAATCACCAGAGGATGCTGCATCGAAGGGGCCTGTATTGAACAATGATGAGAAGAAAAGACATCATCAGACATCATCTAAGAAGCAACATAATGGACTGATAAAAGATTAAACTGAAACTCTGGAACATGTAATACATGTTACAAACATATATCTTAGTAAAACCCGATTAACTGAATATATATATAATCAACATTTTTTCCCCAATTTAAAAGTCGGCTCTCACTGGACGTTGGCTGATTGCGAATTTTTTTTACGTTAGTAAAATGAGTGTCTTGTATATAAATTTTTTAAAGAAAAAAAATCTAAAAACTGTAACTAAACACCGGTTATTTAAGCTATGCTCATATATTATTTTGAATAAAAATGGAACGAGTTAAATAATTTAAACACTTCAAATTGGAAGGGTAAATAAGACGGGGCTTTTAGAAATTCATAAAACTGTGAGGGTTTTGAGTTTTCACGGAGTGGATCTAGTGATCTACCATTCGGTTTTCAGTTTTTCACCAAGTCCTTTCAAATCATGTAAGTTAGCTTGAATTTTTTATGGGTATATGGTTAGCAATTTTTATAATTGAAAAATAAATGTGTTAAAGTGTTGTCTGTCAGATTTATAAAGTCTTTATTAAATAAATAAAAAGGTATATATTAAATATTATCTTCTATACATCTACAATACCAAAATATTTATTGATTAAGATATGAAATTTTTTGGATCCCATAAAATAATAACTACTTTACAGAATAACTTCAAATTTCATAATTATTTTCTTTCGATCGGATGGTCTTTTTTTAACAATTACTTACTTAATTCGTTTAATTGATTTTAGTTGCCGTAAATTAGCCGGTTGACTTTTTGTCCATTCCATCAATTTGATGAATAAAATATCATTTTGTCATTTGATTAGTATAAATTATTAAAATAATTTATCAAAATTTACTAATTATTATTTCATAAATTTAATAATAACCCAATTACGAATTTATTTTATCTGATAATATTTTAGCATGTTATATCAAAAATTCTATTAATTTTAATAAGATAAAACAATAATTCTATAAAATATAAAAATTGTGACAAAATATTACAAAGATTAATAACCGAGTTTATAGAAATTAAGTCCTAGATTAATTTATTATAAATTATTGAAATCCAAAATTATTTTATTGTATAATATAAACTATAGATTTGCGAGATTAAGTTAATGATTATTTAATATAAATGATTTAAGGAATAAGAGTAAATTACACAAAATCACCTCTTATTTATAATGTTTTTCGTTTAATCACTGTTATATTTTTTCTTTTGATATGAAAGTGAAACACCCCAAATTTCAGGAACTCGGAGCGTTATTCACTTGTCCCTCACAGTGGATTCCGACCTTAGTTTGACGTCAACAACATCGGACCTTGCAACAGGACACAAATATTATAAAGCGAAATTCTTTTAAAAGTAAAACATGTTTAAACATAACAGACTTTAGACGTGTACGACAGCCAACGGGAACGAAGATAGTGTGAATAAATAAATAAAGACGCCCACAAACTCCTAGTACGGAAATCTCGCTAGCCACTCCACTCCCGATTTCTCGGTAGAGATCTAACCTGCAAAGTCTATCAACACGGTAAAACCGTTAGCTACAATTCTAATACTAAGGATACTAGGACACAACCACAAATAAGGAAATACATTAAATCATTCAATATACAAAAAACAATGTCTCGTATCTTATCTTTTCTTTTGGTGGAATTTATCATCTTGTTGTCTAACTTTTCATGGTAGCACGAGGGTCGCCCAACCCTCGCCCCCGTCTCCGTAAAACAATAGGACTGATTTTCATGCATATCACCCATATATGCTATTGGACTGGTCGCGGGGAATCTTCCGGAACCACCGGGCGGGGCAAAATGCTACTGCCCGTTATAATACACTTAAACCTCTCTTTAGAAAAATAAAAGAAGTGGTCTAGTTCGTTCGTTATATTTATCAAGAATTTCACACACTACCCTAGTACACACTCAATATTATCACGGTAGCCAAGTGAGTCCAATGAACTCACCTTGTCCGTACTGGTCTCCAACTTCATTCTCGATCTGCCAGTCACTGATCGCGAATCCTGAATAAGATGTATCAACATCTTCGCATTTCTCCTTTCACTTCTTTGTTACATATAGAGTAAGATATCTTGAATCTTTACCCTTTTTCAACGTTATCTCATAGGTTCCATAGATCTAGCTAGTGTCTATTCCAATAATTTTATCTCATCACATCCTATCGTAACTGATTCAACGTCATTCTCATTATTCCTCAAAATTCACAAACCCAAATGTTTAAACATTCCACTTATCATTCAATTCTCACAAGATCTCACCATCTCACTTTATTATTCTATCCAAACTGGGTAGGATATCTAGCATCACTAATCTTACATTTTCTAGTCATAGGTTCTACGGACCTAGACGCCCATTCAAAACTTTCCGTATCAACATCAATGTCATTCTTGTGGTTCCTCTCAGTTCCGAAATTCTTACGTTCTCATGTAACTACTTAACATTCCACTACCTCGGAAATCTCGTATTTTGTCTATCGTTATCATTCATCTGAACTTCTTATAGTTCTATCCCAATTTGATATCTAAAACAACCTTCACTAAACTCATTCTAGAAATCTTCAAATCAATCCAATCAATCTCTACTAGTTCCTCAATCATATTCCACATCCAACAATCCACTAAAGTCTAAATGTAATTAAATAAATCTTCACTAATTATAATTCAATAATTATCTAGTAATTATAAATAAATAATTATCGAACTATATAATTATTTATTAACTTAATCAAAAACGGAATTAGATCGGATTTCAAGTTTAACCGAAAACGAAATTTAGTTGCAACGGTTAACACCAAGTGGCGTTAGATGACACCAAATGGTGTCACAAGGTGAGAGAGTCGGCAGAAGGGAGCTGCGTGACTAGTCCAATGACGAAAGGCGGTATGATTTACATTAGCTCCGAGCATCTGAGATCACCGGCAGTGATGTGCAAAGACGGTCGCATCGGTCTTGTTATTGCAAGAGCAAGGGGTACATAAGGTGTTTAATTAATAGGGAGAGAGAGGAAGGAGAGGGTCTCATCTAGAGTTACTCTGGTCACGAGGAGCATTTAAGCCGATCATTAATGTCTCAAGTAACCGTTGTCTTCAAAGCCGGGCATCAATGGTGGCGGTTTTATCCCCAGCGTGTTGACCGATATAAGGAGATAGCCCAAGAAGCGTAGACCAGTCCAACGAATAATAGAACGGGTTTGGTCTGAGATTGTATCGATTGTGGTGGCTAATCTCGTCTCGATCGATCGGATCGGCTTCCAAAATAAAATAACATAATAAAATAACCAAAACAATTCCGTTTGTTACATGATATAGCGACTTATTATTACTATTTCGTTAACGACTAACGAACCCGTCATATTTTCTTTAATTTCCGTAACAATGCGCAAAATCATGCTCAAACGAATCCTTGAAAGTGCAAAACACTTTTTCAACACCGATCCAACTTGCGCAAAAGGAGAAAATATCTCGAGCCGCACTCTAAGGGCCTGTTTACTTGCAGATTGATTTATTTTCGGGTTTATAAACTAAATGAGTTTATATGGGTCTATAGTTTATTTTCGGGTTTATTTCTCAATGGGTTTATATATATAAATCATATAAGGTTGTTTACTTGTAGTTTATTTCTTAGGTTTATTTTTGTTCAAAATACACTTATGTCCCTAAAAAATTCAAAGAACGACGGAAAATACATAGAGATAAACAAAGAATATCGGGTTGGAAAAGTACAAGGCTAAAATCGGGTTTTAAACAAAAATAAACCCATTCAAGCAAAAATAACCTTGCTCGGATAAGTTTATTTTTGAGTGGTTTATAAACCCGAATAAACCCATAAAGAATTAAACCAATCACCAAATAAACACGTACAAAAATTAAACTCATGATTTATAAACTAAATAAAACAGAAATAAATTACAAGTAACAGACAGACCAGACAGACCTAAGTACTCTTACAAACCCTAGCGTCGACAACAACTTTGAAGGAAGCTTCCTCAATATCTCCAGCGAACAACCTGATGTCAAGTCACCACCAAAATATCTGCTACGTTCTAAGTTATTAACAAAGTAGTTTTTTTGGTAAGTATTAACAAAGTAGTTATAAGAGCTATTATCAATATAAAAGGAGGCTAATTAAAAAAAAAGGTAAATAATTTTTTTTTTTTAAAAATAATGTCGGCTTTTTTCTATTTCGACAAGCAACTTGAGGAGCCAGCTAGCTATAAAGTAATTAATAATAAGGGAAACTTTTTGTGGTGCATATAAAAACTGCAATATTTATTTAACAACCGATGTTTTAAAAAATTCTTGTAGCGTCCACAGGATTTTGTTTAATTAATTTTTATACCTAATTTTCATTTTTTATAAAAAAAATATTCATCTTTTATTCAATAAAGTTTAAATATAAAATTAAGAAAAAAGTTTAAATTACTTTTACTAAAAATAAATTTATTTTCAAAACAAATTAAATTTAACTAATTTAATTACATTAATCTAATTAATATTAATTTTATTGAAAATTTAAAATTAGATTATGAAATTTTTTTAATATTTTTAAGGAATAATTAATAAGTAACTTAAATAAAATAGTTATATAATCAATAAATAAAATAATAAAAAGTATACCACCTTGATAAAAAAAAAACTATTTTAGTCACAAGTTATTATCCGTCAAATTTAATGTATAAATTATATGTTGTTAAATACAAAAATTTATTATTTTATGCATAATTTAATTTATTATCTCTCAAAAATGTTAATCTAATTTATTATCTCTTTCATTTTCCATCAAAAAAAATTCATATTTTACTCACAAATTATTATCTCATAAATTGCAATATTTATTTGATAATCAATATTTCAGAAAATTTCTTGTGGTGTCCACAAGGTTTGATTTATTTTCATCACTAATCTTTATTTTTCATCCAAGAATGTTCATTTTGCATCCAATAATGTTAAAATATAAAATTAAGAAAAAAGTTTAAGTTACTTTTATTAAAAATAAATTTATTTTTAAAACAAATCACAGTTAACTAATCCAACTACATTAATCTAATTAATATTAATTTTATTAAAATTTAAATTTAGATTATGTAAAAAAATTAATATTTTTAAGAGATAATTAATAAATAAATTAAATAAAATAGTTATATAACAACAAATAATAAAAAGTATACCACCTTGATAAAAAAAAACTATTTTAGTTACGAGTTATTATCCGTAAAATTTAATGTATAGATTATATGTTGCTAAATAAACTGCAATTCCTCGTGTGTACTGTGTACCACTTTCCCTAATAATAATGTTGATTTTGCATTCATATCAAGGTCTTATTATAATGATTTTACGTGGAAATTGAAAACCCTTATAATTTTTGAAGAAATCATTAATCCCTTTGTAATCATACAACACATTAAATATACGAATCTGATAATACTTGCAACAAAAATGAAAATTTTATTTTATGAAAATGCAAAGAAATGCAAAACCTATAAATTTAACATTGCTATTTCTTTTTTTAGTTATCACTTTAAAAAAAATAAAATTATACACGTTGGAGAGAATATTTCTAAGAATGTATAACGTCCTAAAACTTAAGTATAGTATTTTACTATTTAATATAAAATTAATTAATACCATAAAATAATATATCAACCTAAACGAAAAACTATCAATCATCTCACAAAATCTATTATCTATATACTCTAAAAAAACAATTGTGATAATGTTGGCATGTCGTTTTCAGAATTTTTATTCTAATAAATCTTTTCACTAAATTAATAATTAAATAAAAAATCTATTAAACTAAAATATTTAAACTTAAATCGTTCTAACTAAAAAAATCTAAAATTATATTGTATGTTAAAACAATATCTAAGTTTTTATTTTGACATATCGAAATTTACTAAATTAACAATATCTAAACTTCTATTATACGTTACAATCTATTATATATACCTAAGGTAGCCTACGGACCGCTGACGTGAGGATTTTATTTTCTAAACTAAATAATCATATATTACTAAATTGTCACTTCTTTAAAACTATTGAGTTTAAGTTTTTTTTTTCTATTAAAATCAAGGGCAATATTAAAAAAATAATTATTTTGTACATACAATTTAAAAAAGATAATCTTTGATTTTATACTTAATTCTTAATCTTAATTAGTTATAATTTTTTTTTTTGATTTTTATTTTAAAATTATAGAAATGTGTTGTTTTTATGAAGTTTCATAAGAAATGATTTTCATATAAATGTCAAATGAAACTATTAAATTCTTATTGTATTTTCTTTTTATTTTAGTTGTTTTGATGCTATATGAACGGGACAAGAAGGGTCTAGCGGGATGAAAAAGTTAATTAATATCCGTATCTTGTTCCATATATTTTTTGGTCGGACGGAATTGCTATTTTTATGAAATTTCATTGGGATCGGAATGGGATCGAAATGAGAACAATATCATGATTTACGAGATTTGTTCCCAGCCCAATTATTATATATTAAAATACCCGTGCACGGCACGAATCCTAAACTAGTTCTCATTTAAAATCCGAAAAAATATATTTTTAACTAAAACAATATCTAAATTTTAACGATCGATAAATTTCTCTCGTACGTTAAAATTCTAATTAGACCAAATCTTTTTAACAAGTCACTAAAACAATATCTAAATTTTAACGATTGATAAAATTCTTTCGTACGTTAAAATTCTAATTAAACCAAATCTTTTTAACGGGTCACAATATCTAAATTTTAACGATACAAATTTTAACAATCGATAAACTTCTCTTGTACGTTAAAAATTATAATTAAACCAAATCTTTTTCACGGGTCACAATATCTAAATTTTAACGATCGACAAACTTCTCCCCGTACATTAAAATTCTAATTAAACCAAATATTTTTAACGGGTCATAATATATAAATATTAACGATACAAATTTTAACGATCTATAAACTTATCCCGTACGCTAAAATTCCCACGTTATTTTCACTATATATACGGATCATGTTTCATCGTCCTCCATTAATTCCAATGCTCATGCAAATCTACTAAATCTCTCTACATCTTCCATCTAGTTTCAATTTTCATATATGTTTTCGTCATCTTTTTCAGCTTCCGACGCTTTAAAAATATTTCATTTAAGTTACAATTACGTGCTTCGTCGTATCTTTATCAAGTAAATTCCTTTATCTTTACCCACTCCCAATTTTACATCTTTCATCATGGGCCTTCATATTTCCACCCAAATATTAAGTGGTGGAAGTGGGTATTTATGGGTATTTATATGGGTAGTTATATGGGTATGTAGGTGGAAGGATGTGACTTTCAGGAGGAATGTGATTTGGATGTGACTTTTAAATGGGTGGAAGTAAGATGGGTGTTCATCAATTATTATCCTTTGGAGATATGATAGAGTGATCTCTACCGGAAAATGGTTAACATGTGGGCTATTTTATTCATAAATCCGCACAATGTGCGGGCTATGCATTAGTAACATACTAAAAAGAATGCACTAAGATCACATGTCAACCAATGAGATATGCCACCTAAAATTTTAATATATATTTAAAATAATTTATATAAATGTTAATAAATAGTCAGCAATTCCACATCACGTCTTGAACAATGCCACGTAAGAATTGTTTTGACTTATTAACAAATTTACCACAATATTAACTATCAAATCTTTAAAATATAAATAAAAATATAAGATATTGATAACAAACCAAATCTTCAAAATTTTAACAAACAAGATTTTGAAATATTCTTTATATTTTTGAAATTCTATTTTTATAATATAAAAAAATAGGTACATTTTTAAATTTTCTTTCATTTTTCTCGCCTTTATTTTTAATTATATTTTTGTTAAATTTCAATAATATTTTATTTTTGCAATAATTATTATAATTTCAAACACAAATAACATATTTATGTGTTACATCAGTGTCATAACTGAGCCGCAATGATCGGTCATTGGGTGAGTTGATCATGTTTAGTTATGAATATCTGAATATTTAATAATATCTAGATAAATAACTAATAATTAATCTTATTGAATAATGTACGTAAAATAATGTTAATAAAACTTTAGTATATAAGTTTGACGATTGAGTTGTTAATTTAGTGATTTAGTATTTTTTGCATTATTAAGCTTACATTTTACAATGCTTAATCCAACCCAAAAATGTTGGAATATCATTTTTCAACTCGACCCGCCAGCTGGATCTATACTCTATCGTAATTAACATACAGTACCGGCCTGCTGCTGGACGGCATGGCCCATAGTCTACGGCCCTATATATACTGGGACAAAATAAAATAAAATAAAGTTGAAATATATATTTAGACTAAAAATAAAGATTTTTTTGATAAAGAGAAGCGGTTAAATGTACTAGACGACATGCAGTCTAATAAATCGAATTGACAGATAGACTAACCGCTATAAAACGGTACAAACGAAAAACAAATAAAGTCGATGAGTTGTCCATTGAGTTCCAAAATCCAAATTTTATATGAGTATGATAACAAATTTTAAATCTCTATATGTTAACAAAGGACACCTGAAAATAATATTGTACCGTGTACAAAAACTTCAAGGATCGGCCCTATTAACTTATTGATCGTACTTCTAAATTTCATTATATATGTTTATATGAATATTAAGTTTATACATTATATACACTTATCTAGAATGGTTCAACTAAAACATTTTTCCAGTACAAAATTATGAAAATGTAGGTTAAAAAAAAAAAAGAACTTGTAGTTGATAAAAAATGAATTAAATCTATCATTAGTTGGACACAATCTGTAAATAAATAAATAAAACAATTTTGGCCTTTGAGTAAGAAAATTGGTACTCACAAACAAAGTGCTACAAATGAAACTCTTATGGAAAATCTTAGCAGATCCAAACAATACATGGGTTAAAATTATCAACGAAAAATACTTAAAAAATCATAACATTCTTTATTACCATTTGAAAGGTGGAGCTTCGTGGCAATGTAACAAGCTTATGAAACTTAAAACCGAATTCAAAAAAGGTATCATTTGGCAAATTGGAAATGGGAAAACCATCAACTTCTAGCACAATAGTTGATTAACAACGATACCAATAATAAAAATAGTCCAAAATACCAACCAAATTGACACAAGTATTAAAGTCAGACACTTCATAAATAGCTCAAGAAATTGAGATAATAACAAAATTGATAACGAACTTCAAAATATCATAAACATCGAGACCAGGAGAAAGATAATAGAAATAATGATTCCCAAAAACGAGATCCAAGATAGATTGTATTGGAGAGATAGTAAAAATGAATGGTTTTCCACAAAATCGGCTTCCGATTTGATTGAAAATGAATCAACTACCCAACCAAACTATTCTTGCGAATGGATTTGGAAACTGAATACCCAACCCAAAATTAATGAAACGCCCCTAGTATATGGTGCGTTTTATTTAAATATTTTCCGTATATTATCATTATTTTTATGCCATAAATTTAAAAATTTTACGAGCTTATATTATATTTATAATTTAAATAAGTATATATATTTATACATATATTTTCCGTATATTATTTTCGGAAAATATCCAGATCCGATTATGGGTTATTTTTATCGAGTCCTTATTTTAATTTTATTTTTTATTTTTATTATTATTATTATTATTATTATTATTATTATTATTATTATTATTATTTTCTTTTCTCCTTTTCAATTTCTTTTATTTATTTATTTTTTTCCCTCTCCTCCGGGCCCAGCTGGCCACACCTTCTTGAGGAGCAGCGCCATGCTGACATCGACGTCAGCGGCCCTCTCCCCTTCTTTCTTCTCCTTCCTTCACGCTTCCTCTGTACCTTTGCCGCCCAAGCAAGCCGCTCCCCTCCTCCTCTAGCCTGCGTCCTCTTCTTCCTAGCCCTGCAGCCTACTCTCCCTAGCCCGACACCCCGACCTTGCTCCTCTTCCTCGGCCTACCACTCCCAGCTTTCCTCTCCTTCATCGACTCGGACCATCTCTCTCTGTTTCTCTCCTCCCTCTATTCTTCTCTCCTTCCTCCCATTCGCCGGCCACCACCTCTACATATCTTCATCCTCACCGGCGCCTCTGCAACTCACCTTCTTACTCCCTCCCTGTTCCTCTCCTCCGGCCTCTAGCTTTCATGGAGCTCGCCGGAGCAACAATCACAACCATCACGCCACCACGTCTCTCAAACCGGACCACCGCAGCCTCGCATCCACCTCACCGCCACAACCGGAGCACCTCCCCCTCCATGTCGAGCCTCTCGCGGGAGCGAAAGATCTTCACTACCACCATCTTCGGTCTACCTCGCCACCTGGAGCTCTCTGTCGGGTTCAAATATCTCCGGAGAAGCCGCTGTCACCGGAGAAGCCTACCACCCGCCTAGCATGCCGGAGAGGAGAACCTGCAACGCCGGAGATCTCGCCCCTTCCCTTGCCGCCTGCCGGAGCCACTGGTGCCATGCCTGCGCAGAAGCCTCGCCGAGCCTCCTCCCTCTAATTGTGATCGGGCACCCAGGCATTTGGTATAATTAAGAAATACCTCCCAAAGCTTATTTTTACGTTTTCAGCCCTTGTTTTATGCTTTTAACTGTTTTGTCCTCAGATAGTTAATTGCAGGAAACAACCCGAATTCTTAATTACAGTTTTGACCCAAAGATTCTGTTTTTTTTTTGCACAAATGACCCTCACATATATATATATATATATATATATATATATATATATATATATATATATATATATATATATATATATATATATATATATATATATATATAGTTTTTGACTGAAAGTTTTATTTATAAAAAGAGCCCAAACTTTCGGATTTGCATTAATAGCCCTAGAAAATAATATTTACAATTTATAATCTTAGTTTTAATCACGGGTTTTAGCCCATATTTATATATTGCGTTTTATAACCCAAGTTTAGTTTTATTAAGCTAAACTTGTATAGTTGTTGGTTTAGGTTCGGTTACACTTTCGGGAAGGGTTTAGCTTGAGTCGAAGTTCGACAAACGTCGATCTACTTCCGTTTCTACGACGCTACGTGAGTATTCTTCAAACTTTGGAAATGTTGCTTGCTTGTTAAGTTATAAGTTGGAATATGGATTGATATGCCTAGTTGGACATTCTAGGTACTTGCTTGTTTTGGATAACGGGTTTTGGACAAACCCTAAGTGAAGTACAACCCAAACTCGAGTTGGGAAATAGGTTGTTGACGAGTTCTAGTTGATGTTGTTGTTTTGGCTTTGAGGCGTTAAGTGAGCGTTTATCGAGGCAAGTACTTGTGAGCTTTTGTATATGAGCATGATTACGTTTAAGCCTTCATGATAGTGCTTGCATGATTGAGATGTTATATTATGATCTAGCATGATGAGCATGATTTATGTTTAAGTCTTCATGATATTGCATGCATGATTGGAATGTTATATTATGATCTAAAATGATGAGCATGATTTAAGTTTAGGTGTTTATGATATTGCATGTATGATTGGGATGTTCTACATTATGTTTTGACATGATGAGCACGATTACGTTTAAGCCTTCATGATATTGCATGTATGGTTGAGATGCCTTAAATTACGTTTTGTCATTATGAGCATGATAAGTATATAAATATATATATATGTTGTTGTGATATCTAGAGATGAATGATCTTGGAGTCCTTGGGAAATGTGTGATATTACTTTTGAGTTATGGATATACCATGATTTGAGGAGTCCGTTTAGGAAGCCTTGAGATTAAATGATAATTGATTGGGACTAGTTAAAGAGGTGTCTATCAAATATATTAGTAAAGGAAACGGTTATGATATTGGGGATTTGAGATGACTCATGGTCTTTGACCTAATCGGCTTTTGCCATTTATATATGTGAGATGATTAGTTTATGACCATAGCGGGCAATTGCCCTTGTCTTCCTTGTTTTAATTTAAAACTTTTAATTTATATTGCTGAAGAAGTATTGTTGGGTACTTTAACAATTTTTAAGAAAATAGAATTTCTATTTTTTAAATTTACATTGTTAAATAGATATTATTGGATTAACAAAAAGGTTTGAGAAAATCTTTGATTTATAAAATTTTAATTTATGTTGATGAATAGATATTGTTGGATATTTTAACATTTAAAATAAATAAATAATCGATTTTAAAATTTTTTAACTTTATATTGTTGAAGAGAAATTACTGGATTAAAAAATGGTTTGGGTTGAGAAAAAAGGTTTTGAGATCAAAACTTCTCTAATTAGTGATTAATATTTTTTTTCTAAATCCCTAATTGCCGATTTACAAAAATCTTCACCAGATAAGCTCGTCTTTTATTCAATTATTTGGGTTTTAGAATAAATTTATTTAAAATTCATAATCAATAAAAACTGGATTGTTTCGATTTGAAATTATTTATGTTAAATTAAGCAAACTTGAAATTCGGTTTATAATTTTCTATGTATGTTACGTAATTAGTTATCATGATTCATGAGATACAAATTTAGATAATAATCGAAATAGTTAACAACTTTTTTTAAAATCCGATTATATATATATACATACATACATACATGAAGGTTGAGCTTACAACTTTTAGAGGAAGCATATATATATATATATATATATATATATATATATATATATATATATATATATATATATATATATATATATATATGAAGGTTGAGCTTACAACTTTTAGAGGAAGCATATATATATATATATATATTATTAATAAAAATAAAATTAAAAATAATTTTTATTAAAAACATCCGATTATGTAAACCTTTTTTAATAATCTAAATAAATAACTTTTTAAAAAGATTTTGTTGGCCTTTGATAATAATTTATATTAACAACTTAAAATAATTAACTTTTTAAAATATTTTTTATATTGCGTTAAATCTGGTGCTGACACGTGGCAAAGAAGGGCTCTCCTTTAATACATACTAGTGTATTACCCGCACCTTGTGCGGGTTGAGTTTTAAAAAACGTGATAATAAATATCTCTTTTAATATGTATAACATTAATTTGACACATTTTAAATCCTTACAAAAATACGGAATATTATAAAAATATGATATTTTATATTAATATCAAGGTGCGGGCATTAAAATCGGTAATTAAATATTTGGATTAAACTTTGAATATTCAAGAGGATAACTTTTGTTGACTAAAAGAACTAATGTACACATATCATGATCTATATTAATTGTCGGTAATTTTGATTATTAAAAATTACATAGTATATTATTATGTAAAATACTAATTAATGTCAATTATAAATGAGAATAGTTTCATTTTAAAATAATTTCATAGTGTTATTAAGTTAAAATGAGATCAATATTATGAAATATTCATTAAAGTAACGAATTGTTTGTGGAGTAACTATAAACGTATAAAAATATATCACATAACAAATATCAATTTTTTTAAAATAATTGAAGATCATATAAATAACTTTGAATGACTAATTCTAAAGGAAAAAAAATATAAAGATCCAAATTTATTTTTAAATTGAATTTTCAAAATTCTTATTTAAATTTTTTTGGGAGTTTGCGAATATTTTTTTTAACCAAAAATCTTATAGGAATTTATGATTTTCTTTTTTAGCAGATTTCCAAATAATTTAGGGTTGTATATTTAAAAAAGAATTAGTAATCAATTCTGAATTATTATTTTATGATTTAAAAATATGGCTATCATATATCCCACATATTTTAACAATTTAGAGCGAACTTTCAACTCGTAAAAATATCTTTATTCTTGAAACTTTTCCAAAAGATGAGTCTTCAAATGCTCTTGAATAGAGCTCTAGTGTTGCTACCTCTTCTCCAAACTTACTGTTAAATCCATATAACTTACCATCCATCCGAGCCATCTTAATTACTGAATACAAATAGAAACACAACAACAGTTAATAACTCTTATAAACAAATTAAGGGCAAAAAAGACTACTAGATGAATCGGCAAAAGATAATGCATTGTTCTAAACAAAGCCAAAGATTGAACGGAAGAAAACTTGTGAGGGAGGAACTTACTATTTGGATCTTGACACCCAAATGCAAACACAGAAACAAATCGACGAAGAGAATAATAGTTTGACAATATCAAACAAAAGGACAAAAACTTAATCATTAGATTTAACAATAAACCAATATTAAATAATTAAACACCCTAAAGTAGCATACCATTCATCCAATTGGCTGTCATTGGAAGTGATGATAATGTAACTTCATGCCATTGCAAAACCTCGTAAGCTAATGTATGACGATGTAAAAGTTACGATGGTTGTTGTATGCTTGTGTGCCTAGGGCTATTGTTTATATAGTCAATATTATAATTTGTTAAATCTAACTAATATCTTTTTAAAATCTCAAAATTTGTTAAGATTTTGAAGTATTCATAAAGTCAATATATAGGATTCACAAAGATTTTTCGGAACACATATGATTTAAAATAAATTATTTAAACAATTTAGGGATAAGCTTGAAAAATAAATAAATATGATTTCACATTAGAAATTTCCATCAGAAAATCTTTTTAAAATTTTGATTTCATAATATATATTTAAACATAATTGTTTTTTGATGAATTTTGTGTTACGATTTTTCAAAAGAGAATATGTTAAGCCTAATTAAAAACACTAAGTAAAATAATAATACATAAATAAAATCAATTCAAATTTGTTAAGATTTGATGATTTTTTTTAAAATTAATTGTAATTGTAAATTTTTTTTTATAAATTACGTAATTAAAAAAAAATAGAATGATGAGGTTAATTATTGGTGTGACACATGATATTTAAGCGATTTTGATAGGATTAAAATTTGTCATATTTTACAATAAAAAAACTTTCGTCAACTAAACTAATGATAAGATTAATGGTAATCAGTTGTGTTTAAAAAATATTAAGAATAAAAGATTCTAATTTTAAAAAATAATTGCCCTATAAAATCTTAATCAGGGAAGACTGAGGAGAAATATCACACGTAATAATATAAGTTTTTGTTAAAAATTTAAATTCAAAAATTATATATTTTACAAAATAAGATTAAAATTTGTCCTATTTTACAAAAAAAAAGAAGCGTCAACTAAATAGAAATAATAATAGTACATTTTGAATCAACTAAATACAAACACGTACAAAACTTTTATTTCAGATTTTTAAAAATTCAGTTCTGAAATGTTTTGTTTTTATAATTTTGATTACAAACTGCTAATTCAGATCCAATAAATAATTTAATTTTAAAAAACAAAATTTTTATTTCAGATTTTTAAAAATTCAGTTCTGAAATGGTTTGTTTTTATAATTTAGATTACAAACAGCTAATTCAGATCCAATAAATAATTTAATTTTAAAAAAGTTCTGATTACAAAATTTAAATTTATCCTATTTTACAAAAAAAAAGAAGCGTCAACTAAATAGAAATAATAATAGTAAATTTTGAATTAACTAAATACAAACACACGTAAAAAATTTATATTTCAGATTTTTAAAAATTCAGTTCTAAAATGTTTTGTTTTTATATATTTGATTACAAACTGCTAATTCGGATCCAATAAATAATTTAATTTAAAAAAAGTTCTGATTACAAAATTTAAATTTAAATGACTTATTTAAAAGTGATGACGTTAAATCTGGGAGCGACACGTGGCAGTAGAGGCCTGAAAAAATTTCGTTGGACTGAGGTTAATTCTCGGAGCGACACGTGGCAATAGAGGTATCTGCTTTAATATATACTAGTGTATTACTCGCACCTTGTGCTGGTTGAATTTTAAAATACGTTATAATAAATGTCTCTTGTAATACATTAGTTTAACATATTTTAAATCCTTACAAAAATATTAGTTTTAAACACATAATATGTTAAATACTAACTAATGTCAATTTGTAAACGAGTATAGTTTCATTTTATAATAATTTAATAATGTTACTAAGTTAAAATAAGATTGAACTATTTATTAAAGTAAAGAAAAAATGTCATGTAATATGTCACATAACAAAATATCATATTAAAAGTTTATTATGAAAGATACACGTAATAAATTGCTTGTGGGGTAATTATAAACGTATAAAAATATCACATAACAAATTAAAAAATTTTAAAAATAGTTGAAGATCATATAACTAACTTAGAATGACTAATTCCAAAGGAAAAAAAGTATAAAAGATCTAAATTTATTTTAAAATAGAAATTTTAAAATTCTTATTTAAAATTTTTGGGAGGCTGAGAATATTTTTTCTAATAAAAAATGTTAAAAATAATTTATGATTTTTTTAAAAACAGATTTGCATTTAAACCTATAGAAAATAGTAACATAATAATTAAGGGTTATAAATTTTAAAAAATTTAGAAATCAAGTTTTTATTATTTTTGTATGATTTAAAAATATGGTGAATTATAATATATCCCACATAATTTAACAATTTTCAAATAAAATTACCTTATATAATATAAATCACACAATTCAACCATACGTATCTTCTAGTGAAACATAAAAAATTTTTTGGCCAAATACCCTTAATTATTAATTTAGTATTAGTAATTCTAAAATTAGATATTAAATTATATGATTAGATTAATCTATAAATCCATATAGGCAATTATACGGTTAATGTCAATTCAAAATAGAAGCAGTAAGAATTTCAATTATATAACTTAGGACACAATAGATTTTACTTCACTTCTTTCCTCATAATATTATACCAAATAAAAATATTATCAAATAAATTACTCTAAGATTATGGGTCAACCTAGAAAAAAAATCACTTAAATTTGGCCCATATAAACATCGATATTATCAACAAAATATACATATATGAGATATTATAAATTTATCATAATGCCAAATAGCCGAAACATAGAGAACGTCAGGACTCCAATGACTGCTTCTGGTCATTTCTCGATCATTTCGTATCAGAGACTCGGGCTCACCATCAACTTCCACATTTTGACATTACAATGAATGGTTTCCTGATTCAAACCATAAAAATCAAATGGAAAGAAAACATAAAAATGAAATTAAGTTGATAGAAACAACTGAAAATAATAAAAATTAAAATTTTTTTTGAAAACATAGATAATTCGAGAGGAAGAAGCAAACCAGTGCCATTATGAAAAGGTTTGATACAAAATGGGGTTTGGAGCAATCATCAACTAATAGAAGCCTAAATAACAGTAGGTATTCGACGGAGCACGTGCCATTTTTCAAGATTTCAATTAGCAATTCAAACACAAAAAATGGCACGTGCTTTGTGTTTGGAGCTCTTTTAATTGATTGTCACCACTGTAAAATGGGGTTTGAAGCTCTTTTAAGCGCGGCCTATTTCGTATTCGGACTCGAAAGGGGTTCACCAATGGATGTTTGAGGGTTGAAGTTGTGAGGCTGCTGCTTATTTCCCTCTTCTTAAACCGCAGCTTTCTAAGAAGATTCATTATCGCTCTGGTATGATTCCGAACAAATCACTCCCTTTTTTTTATTATCATATTTTGAAATTTCCAAGATTTTTCAGCTTAGTAGTGTCACAGTGAATAAAAACTACATTGGATTGAAAGTACACAGAATCAAATGTCTTGCGTGGAATTGATATAATATCAGCATCAAAAGACTTCATGGTCGTGGGTATAACAAAAGCTATAAGAGTGACGTGTATAGAGATAGGAGCCGCCACAAACATTCAAACCAAAATTTGCAATATCATATATACTATACTTGGTGATATGTGCAAATCGCTTAGAAAAATTAATGGAACTCAAATTTTCTGTGAAAGGGTAACATTGAACTTCAAATCGGATAGGCATATATATTGGGTTGTCATGATAACCTGTAAAATAAATAAATCGTATAAGATGAACGTTGATATTGCAATCGGATATGTACACTTACTTTGTTTGATTGATCGATGTATGTATGGAAAGGATGATCGTTAAACTCTATCACAATGTGTTGAGATTATAATTGGATAGGTATACGTACTGTGTTTGATCGAATGATGCAGGTACTTGTACGCATGATGGTTAAACTCTATCCATCTCGATGGTGGGCTTTTATATTACATTAATAGTGATGGGTATGATTTGAGGAGATATGATTTACAAATATATGATTTGGAGAAGATATGATGAGGTTTTTTTTTTTTAAACACTGATGCGTTTTTTTGGTTAATGACTAACAATTTTTTTTCAATTATAAATATATATTTTTTTTAAAGCTAACGTGTTTTTTTGGTTAATAAAATATATATTACGTTAATAGTGATGAGTTTTCTTGGTTAATGGCTAACAACCTTTGCTGCTTGATTCTCTTAGCTAGATTTACTGGTTTATTTTTTTATTAACTTTTAAAAAATTAGCAAATATTTAGATTTGGTTCTACAAAACTTCTGATGTATATTGATTTTGGGTTGGCCAAAAATAAAACATGACAAAATATAAATAAAATTGGCTAACAACTTCAATGAGATAATATCACCATTATCAATTCTTATTAAAAATAAATTATTTATTTAAATTACATATTAAAAGAAATAACGTCAATAAAAACTTCTGAAGTACACCACTATTTTTATTGGATTCTGATTTGAAATTATTTATTTAAGTTACTTTATTTAAAAAATCGAAAGACAAAATTAAGTAAGGAAAAATAAATTTCAAATCTCTGCATTGTTAACAAAATAAAGAGAGGATTCTCTTACAAAATAATTATAAATTTACTTACATAGTTTAGTTTTTGATTATAAATCTTTATTTATAGATATAAGATAATTACGTGAATAAATTTTTACATAGAACCTGTCGTTAAAGCTGGGAGTGACACGTGGCAATAGAGGCCTGTAAAATTTTCGTTGGACTGAGAAAAATACTGAAGGCGACACGTCGCAATAGAGGCCTCTACTTTAATATATATAAAATAAGATAGATACGGTTATGATTATCTATCTTGTCAATAGCTAAAAAAAGGTTATCTACAACTAATTTTAACTTATTTGTTAGAACTTTCATTTTAATTATTTTAGATATATAAATCATTAACTTTTTAATTTCGTTTTATGTAACGACTAAAAAATTTACCCATTATAATTAATATTAATCAAATTTATTATGAGTAAATTTACGGGTGTTTTACTTCTTTCTTTTTATGCTTTTTCAATTTTTTTGTTTTTAACAACATATAGTTAATGTTAATCTTAAATTACGGAATTAAATTTTTTTATTGTATTTCGGTTGTGTTAACTAAGTTAATTATAGACTGTAAAAAATCCGAGATAAAATTAAGTAATTTAAATATTTCATATATTTTAACATTCACTTACAAAAAAAAAAATTGTTATTACCAACTTTTTTGTTTTTTCCTAATAGAATTTTGTTAATTAATTTGTTTAGTTTATTAACTTTTATTTTTTTAAAAATTAATGATTTTAGGGTTTTTTTTGTTAATGGCTAACAAATAATGTAGTTTTACAATTGATTTGTTTTAACAAAATTCATTAGTTTGTTAAGTAGTTAATAAATTTTTTTTAATCTGATTTAAAAACAATAATTTGAATTACTTAATTATAATTTTCTTGACGTTAAATCTGGAGGCGACACATGATAACAGAGGCCTATAAAATTTCCGTTGGGATGAGAAAAATCCTGGAGGCGACACGTGGCAATAGAGGCCTCTGCTTTAATATATATAAGATTAGTGTAATACCCGCAACTTGTACGGGTGTTGAAAAATATTGAGTAGATACCATATATATATATATATATATATATATATATATATATATATTTCTTTTTATTGTTTTATTTTAAATATACATATAAACCTATTGATAAGTAATTATTCATTGGTTTTGAATTTTGATGAAAGACTGGACAAACATTAGACGATATTTATAGAAAAAATAAAGATATACGTTGTCCTACAAATATATAAAATTTAGAAATAACAAATAATTTGTCCATAAAAAAATATTATTAAATTAAATGTTAATAATTAAAAGAAGATTTATAAACATACGAATATACGATCATGGTATATTCATTTTGTTCATGAAATTAGAGGTTTATCTTCGGGTAGGAACGGATTCCCTTGTCAATCACCACACTTTTCATATTACAACCAACCAAAGGAACATACAAACCGATCATATTGGATTAGATAAATAGGTAAATTATAGATAGCTCCAACATCAATCGTAATTTGTTGTAACAATTTATAAATGTAACTTTAAATTAATTAAAATCATTGAATTTTAAAAAATAAAATAAAATGGAGTAACTAATTTCAAGGGGATTTTTAAATTCTGATTTAGAAATATTTTAAAAACTATGTTTTCAAATGGATTTTTTAAAATTTTGAAAATTTTGAATTTATTAAAGTTTCATTCAAAAAATAGTTACAAAATCGGTTTACCTAATTCTTTGTAATAATTTAGAAAACAAAAAAAATATAAAATAATGAAAAAATGAATCTATAATTAAATATCTCAAATTACTATTATGATTTGGATGGGACCAAATCTAAAAAAGAAAACTAAAAATGAATCGGCACTAAAGATAAAGTGAATAGATAAAGTGAATGTGAAATTCACGATGTATTATTCTAATTATTTTTACTTATTTTAATAGATTTATTTACTAAAAAATTATTTTATTTAAATTGGATGACGCTGAAATTTTTTTTGATTATTTTAATAGATAAAATGAATTATTAAGTAATTATTGATTAGTTTCAATGAAAAATTGGACAAACTTTAGATAATATTTATAGATCAAAAAAGTGAAATATAAATTTGTTCGGTAAAAAAATTTTACAATTAGAAAATAATTTGTCAATTGATAAAATATTAGTAAATTTATAATTCAAATAATCGTTAAAAAAACAAACACTATATAAGTACGATTTTGTAGTTTAATTAAAAGAAATGTTGGATATATTTTTTCAATTCTAAAAACATTATATAATTTATATGCACGATTGGTTGATAAATCTGATTGTAACTATAGGTGATTAATAATTCAATAATTTAAATTGAATATAAAAAAATCATGATAATATAGTTCAGTAAATTATGTTATAAATTAGAATACAAATAAACTAAAGTCGGGTTCAATCTCAAGATTGTACCGATGATTATCTTCTTAAATAAATTATATATATAAAAATACATTAAAAAATATATATTTTTTTTTATTTATTTTTAATACTCTAAAATAATTACCTAATTTTAAAAGCTTAACCACGTTAAACTCAAAATACAAAATTCTTGTAAAATTTTTGGTTTTGAATTATATATTTAAATGACATTTCGGATTCGGTTACATAATATGATTTTTGGTTTTATTTTTAATTGTAAAATCTTAATTTTAAAAATTAACATAAAGGGGATTACAATTAAAACGTTATATGATTTTAATTAAAACGTTCAAATTAATATATATTGGTTAAAATATAAAACCGATAAGATTTAATCATTTTCTAATTCTTTAGTTGTAATCAAATAAAAAACGTGAGATATGGCCAACTAAATTTAATTTAAAAACCAATTATTTTTTAGCTGTAATCAAATAAAAAACGTGAGATATGGCTAGCTAAATTTATTTTAAAAACCAATTTTAATATATACTTGAATTTTAGTTTTTAAAAACCAATTTGATATATACTTTTTCTATTTTTTTCGGCTTCGAGAAAACGTGGGCGTGACACGTGGCAATAGAGGCTCCTCCTTTAATAGATATATATGATATATGATATATGATATATGATGATGATTTTTTAAATTTTATATTGTTGAAAAGATTTTATTGAATAAAAAATTTGAACAATTTTGTAATAATATTTCGATTTTTATTTTTATAAATTTATATTGCTAAAAAGATATTATTGAATAAAAAAATTGTGCTGAGAAAAATATTTGATTTTTAAAATTTTAATTATTTTGGTGAAGAGATATTGTTGGGTATTTTAATAATTTTTTTAAAGAAATTAGTTTTTTAAATACCAAGTTGATATATATTTTTTCTATTTTTTTTGGGCTTCGAGAAACGTAGGCGCGACACGTGGCAATAGAGGCTCCTCCTTTAATAGATATATGATATATGATATATGATATATGATGATGATTTTTTAAATTTTATATTGTTGAAAAGATTTTATTGAATAAAAAATTTGAACAATTTTGTAATAATATTTCGATTTTTATTTTTTAAATTTATATTGCTAAAAAGATATTATTGAATAAAAAAATTGTGTTGAGAAAAATATTTGATTTTTAAAATTTTAATTATTTTGGTGAAGAGATATTGTTGGGTATTTTAATAATTTTTTTAAAGAAATTAGTTTTTTAAATACCAAGTTGATATATACTTTTTCTTTTTTTTTTTTGGGCTTCGAGAAACGTGGACGCGACACGTGGCAATAGAGGCTCATCCTTTAATAGATATATGATTTGATATATGATATATGATATATGATCATGATTTTTTAAAATTTATATTGTTGAAAAGATTTTATTGAATAAAAAATTTGAACAATTTTGTAATAATATTTCAATTTTTATTTTTTTTTAAAATTTATATTGCTAAAATGATATTATTGAATAAAAAAATTATGTTGAGAAAAATATTTGATTTTTAAAATTTTAATTATTTTGGTGAAGAGATATTGTTGGGTATTTTAATAATTTTTTTAAAGAAATTAGTTTTTTAAATACCAATTTGATATATACTTTTTCTATTTTTTTTTGGGCTTCAAGAAAACGTGGGCGCGACACCTGGCAATAGAGGCTCCTCCTTTAATAGATATATATGATGATGATATGATATATGATATATGATGATGATTTTTTAAAATTTATATTGTTGAAAAGATTTTATTGAATAAAAAATTTGAACAATTTTGTAATAATATTTCAATTTTTATTTTTTTTAAATTTATATTGCTAAAAAGATATTATTGAATAAAAAAATTATGCTGAAAAAAATATTTGATTTTTAAAATTTTAATTATTTTGGTGAAGAGATATTGTTGGGTATTTTAATAATTTTGTAAAGAAATTAATTTTTTAAATACTAATTTGATATATACTTTTTCTATTTTTTTTGGGCTTCGAGAAATGTAGGCGCGACATGTGGCAATAGAGGCTCCTCCTTTAATAGATATATATGATGATGATATGATATATGATATATGATGATGATTTTTTAAAATTTATATTGTTGAAAAGATTTTATTGAATAAAAAATTTGAACAATTATGTAATAATATTTCAATTTTTATTTTTTTAAATTTATATTGCTAAAAAGATATTATTGAATAAAAAAATTATGCTGAGAAAAATATTTGATTTTTAAAATTTTAATTATTTTGGTGAAGAGATATTGTTGGGTATTTAATAATTTTTTAAAGAAATTAGTTTTTTAAATACCAATTTGATATATACTTTTTCTATTTTTTTGGGCTTCGAGAAATGTAGGCGCGACATGTGGCAATAGAGGTTTCTCCTTTAATAGATATATATATGATGATATGATATATGATATATGATATATGATATATGATATATGATACATGATGATGATTTTTTAAACTTTATATTGTTGAAAAGATTTTATTGAATAAAAAATTTGAACATTTCTGTAATAATATTTTGATTTTTATTTTTTTTTTAAATTTATATTGCTAAAAAGATATTATTGAATAAAAAAATTGTGCTGAGAAAAATATTTGATTTTAAAAATTTTAATTATTTTGGTGAAGAGATATTGTTGGGTATTTTAATAATTTTTTTAAAGAAATTAGTTTTTTAAATACCAAGTTGATACATACTTTTTCTATTTTTTTTGGGCTTCGAGAAACGTGGGCGCGACAGGTGGCATTAGAGGCTCCTCCTTTAATAGATATACTAGTGTATTATCCGCACCTTGTGCGGGATTGAATTCTAATCGAATTGCTAATAAAATAAAATTAAAATGTATGGTTGGTAAAATATAAAGGTTAAGATAAATATATTAAAATTATGTATTAGATATATAGAATTAGTAAAAAATGACACAATAGTAATATTTATATCATGTTTAATAGGCCACAAATCACAATTTAACAGGTAATATTCTACACACAACACTATCATAACTTTTAAATTATATTTCGGATTTGTTTTGTAAATTGTAAATTTAGAATAAAAATAAAATATGTATATACATATTTCAGTTTAAATTTTATAATAAATACGATTTTACACATTTAAT
The DNA here is from genome assembly GCA_002319775.1 of Fagopyrum tataricum. Classification (NCBI taxonomy): domain Eukaryota; kingdom Viridiplantae; phylum Streptophyta; class Magnoliopsida; order Caryophyllales; family Polygonaceae; genus Fagopyrum; species Fagopyrum tataricum. Next base: position 48,256,472 of record CM008282.1, read on the forward strand.
CTAAAATAATAATTACTAAATATTTATTTTTATAAAAAATATATTGTTAGATATCCCTTCTCTGATTCATTTTCTGGTTGTATTTAAGGATGACAACAACAAAGTTAAATATATATATGTGAAAACAAATCGGATTTATAAAAAATCTATTTAACTAAAGGATAAGAATTTAAAAATTGAAGATTATATCGAGAAAATTGTTGTAAAAAATAAAGTTACAAATATATATGTGAAAATTAGTAATTACTAATTTATAAAAGTAAAAACAATATGAGTAAAAAGACTGCTTTGTGAAGATGTGGTTAATAAAAAAATACAAAACAAATAATTATATATATTTTGTAAAATCTAGATGAAGGATTCGGTTATTAATTATTTTTAAATTTTTTTTTTGATTTTTTGAATTTATCAGAATTTATTGAAATTGTCAATTTATATTTTCATTAAATAAGCTTTAAAAAAATTTTAATTGCATTTAAAATAATAATTTATTACGGAAGATTACATTCATGATTTTGAAGAGAATATATGATTTTTAAAAATGGAAATTAAGTGCTTTTGTTATGAAAAATTTAAGATTTTTTTTGATAAATATGAGTAATAATGATATTATTATACACTATGTATATCTTATAAACATCGTATAACTATCGTTCTATAATTAAAAGAAATTTCAAACAATCATCAACACAACAGGGAAATGCATATGCTAATTAAAATGGCAAATCAAACACCAAATGATGAAAATTCTATGAAGAACAATCTACCCCAATGAACATCCAAATTCTCTTTCACTTGCTATTATTGACAATTCTCAACGAAAGAAACAACCTCGGTATTATGTGAAACCCGACTTCAGTTATGTCATCAAGTAGAAGAAGGCCTTTGAAAAGGGAGATCTCTTCAAGGATATGAAGAGAATTTCTACTTGCAAACGTATATAGTCTTTTAGTATTACGCCCCATATATAAGAGAGGAGATATGCATCAAAGAAGCTACGTTGAACATTAGAAATCGGAAAATCTAAATATAAAGTACTACATTAGCACAAACAACGTTCTAGAAAATATATAGTTTTGTACAAAAGACTCATGATTCGAATGATTGATATCATTCATTGTATCCACAATACATCTTTTAGGTTGAAGGAAGAAAAAAAACGAAGACGCTAATTTATTGATTATACCAAAAACTCGTAGTCGAAATCACCTTGGAAAGAGTGGGCACTATGGAATCTCTAACAGAGAGCTCGAACGGATGAAGGTGGTCATCATCGATGATCAATATATAGATAAATAAATTTTACATTTTAGAATTTAAAAATTGATTTGTTGAGATATGATACGATAACAACTAATTAGTAAACCTGACTTCATTTGAAACGAAGAGATAAGATCAAAAAAAATATGATTCGATGAGATAGGTTAAACAGTTATTTTGTTAAAATCGTATACAAATTATAAAGAAAAATTAAAAAAAATCATTTGTTGCGTAAAAATGAGAAATGTCAATTTTTGATCAAATCTAAAAACAAAATAAATTATTTTTTTTAACCATTTTCAGATTATAATTAATTGTGTAAGCAAATTCTTTTTATTGGTTTTAAATTACGTATTTTAAAAAAAAATTTAGACTGACGTTAACCGTGGAGGCGACACGTGACAATAAAAGTTTTTGCTTTAATATATATAAGATAATTTTTTCTTAAACATCCAGAGTAAAAGCTCAGATTAGAACTACACCCTGATCGCTCAATCAACAATAGAGGTCATCTTTCCTTTAAATTTTGTAGTTGGATATGGTCAATTGTTTTTTTTTCCTTAAAAAGAGATGCTCTAATCTACCAATAAAAAATAAAAAAGAGTTGAGGATTTGACAATCGTGTTGCAATACTATGAATTTGAAAAATGAAGAATCGAAGAAGAATTGAAGTTTGGACTTTGGGTCAAATTGGCGAGTCGTGTTTATTTGTCAATTTAGGAATGCATAAATTAATTTATTTGAATATATAACTAATGACTTGGGGTCAGGGATTCCAATTATTTATATTTTGAATTAATATATTAATATTTATGGGACGGAACGGACCTAGTAGGATGAAGAAGTTAAGACCCCTATCTCATCGTGTATATATTTTTAACCGGACAGGTTCGGGAAGAGATTGCTATTTTGGCATGAAATTCGGCCGGTATCAGGATGGGACCGGGGTTTGTGCATGCCCACCCATACAAAATAAAAATAATTTGTTGTCAAGTGTCACCTCGGTTTGTACCCTAATTGCAATTCGGGGGCGTGTTGGAGACTCGGAGATAATAAGTTTCCACATCTAAAGTGAGGACATTTTGAGCCTAATATATATGCTTGGTAAACAATTCCTCTATTGCTAATTGGTTTATGTAGGAACCTGTTGGACTTTCGTGTTGGACTTGGGCCTAACACGCTTGCGCTCGTATGCAAACAACATCCTGCTCTACGGTCCGTATATATCGGACTTTGACATTATCCTCAAATCAACTTATGATTGTTGCTGTTTCTCCTCTTTTTTATAGAAAACTTGTATCTCCACCTATTTATCATTGCTATACCTTATCAAAGAAGACACTTCGACTTAATATAATTCCCGTCTCGGATGGAGAACAAACTTAGTATCCATTGACATCCTCTATATATATAGCCTACATAACCTATTTTGTACGTGATAATGTGGATTGTGTTTCTATAACATCCCCAAATCTTTATCCACCTCTGCATTTGAGATTATGCACATCGCTCTCTCCATTAATGTTTGATTGATACTCTTAGCTACACAATTAAGATGTCGATTCCTAGGTCCTTGAAAACTTGACCAAACTAAAACAAACATGTTTTTAAACCATTATCAACTTGTATTATGTTCTTATCAATTTGGTTCTCTCCCAGCGTCTTTCACTCCTTGAATTGCTTGAAATCTTCACATTTGTGTTTCATGAAAAACAACCAAATCATTATTGAAAAAACATTTATGACAAACAAGAAATACTTGTCAACTTTGTTGCGCAACCCCCTCATGGAATTGAGGTCATGTATCATACAACGGACTCACCAAGAAACACCCATTTCACATGAACAAGTGTAATATGGTAACTATTGGAACCGATATCATCATGCAAAACAAGCAAATGCTAACCTATCAAATGTCACCATAGACTCCATAACAGACTACATATGCAACCATCCTAACACCATAGACTCTAATACTAACTTGTGATGGAGAATATGAAAAGAACACATTTATAACAATTAGAAAGAAACCGGACAAATTTAAAGCGGTTCGTCCAATATTGGTTATGTCCGCATAAAGTGGTTTTATTGTTGAGTTGAGTGGGCCATTGAGAGTCTCAATTCCTATTCATCAAAGGCGATTTTAATATCGGTACATTTTTTACACGACCTAGACTTACAAGGACGGATGTAGCCAAGTGGATCAAGGCAGTGGATTGTGACTCCATCATGCGCGAGTTCATTTCTGGTCGTTCATCCATCAATAAATGAACCTTTTTTTTTTACGAAGAACCAAGACAAAGCTAAAAAGAACAAAAAAATCTTATGCAAGTCATCTTGACACTTTCAAACGTATCCAAGCAATTGGTATGTTCAGATCATAGTAAAAACATACGATCCGGCGGTATAAAGAACGATACATGCAATATATAGGGCTTGAAACCCTTTGACGCCCAAGTTTTAAGCTAACCCAAACACCAAATCGGCCATGAATATGATCCAAAGGAGAAAAGTTGGTGTATCCGAAGATAAAACTTGGATATGGAAGTTAAGCATCATGCCTAAAGTTCTAAATTTTAAGTGGAAGATGGCTCTTAATGGGCTCCCAACCAAAAAAAACCTTGACAAACAAAATATTCCGGTAGTAATGCTCTGATCTACTGCAATTATCATACAAAGAGCGTCAAACACCTGTTCTTCGAATGCCATTCTACACTCAGAGCAATGGATTGCCCTAAAATCTCTAGTATCACAAATGATTACATAACAGACAACTACTCTATATATGATATACTACGAGAACTAAAGTAAAAAATAACTAACTCAAAATTTAGACAACTGATTATGATTTGGTGGAATATCTGGTTCGATAGAAACCAAAGATTTTTTAATAATAAAAGAACAACACAAAATATGAAACAAATAGTCATAAAACAAATTGAAGAATGAGAACGAGCTAACACCAAGCACATGAATATTAACCAACCCAAAACAAAAACAAGAAGAAGACGAAAAACATCAAGTGGAAAAAGCCTAAACCAAACTTTGTTAAACTTAACTTCGATGCACCATCAAACAACGATAATCAATTCACATATGGTTTCATCATCCGTGATGAACTTGGTCATCCGCTGGCATATGGAAAAGGGAGATGTAACGCATAATCAGTTCTTGAGGCAGAAGCTTACGCTATGCGGGAAGGCCTACAAAAGGCTAAATAGTTAGGGATATTGACTATTGAGATAGAGGGGGACAATCTGACTCTAATAATTCGATCAACCACACATGAAAACCACCGTGGGAAACGGACATGATTATCTCAGACATCTCCACCACCATCTCAAGCTTCGCTCAAGCTAGCACTTCACACATCTGTAGGGAAATTAACAAGGTGGCGGATGAGATCGCAAAACATGGCTTCTCCAACACTGAAGACCATGATACCCTCCCAGATGATCTAGTTGTACTCATCTATAAGGATGTCATAGGTTGATCGGTTTTTAGAAGCTGACAACCTATTTCGCTTACCTTGTATAAAAAAAAAGAAAAAAGAAATCCTTGGCCACTTATTAGAGTGCCCTTTCACAAAAAAAAAAAAAAAAACGTTTAGTGACATCATTCCTAACATTGTAAATATTATCAACCAAATATCATGAAATCCAAACCTACTAAAACGATATATACTATAAAAGGAAAATTTGACTTTTTGAAAACATAACATATGTCTTAATCGTGTGGTGGGTCATATGGTATTTAGATACCAAACTATATTCGGCTAACCAAATTTCAAAAACAAAAGCATTAAAATGAATGTGTTAAATACCATAACAATAGCCAGACTAAGTCGAAAAAGTTCATTGAAAGGAAAAAAAAGTTAAGGGTCCGTTTGGTTTGAACTCTGAAAACGAAAACGAAAACGAAATGGAAACGTATCTAGTTCATACGTAGAATTGATTAGTTTTGATACCTTATAGGGTAACAAAAGTAAGAAAGTCAGTGCATTTTACCTAAAATTACATGAAATAATTTCTTAAACAAGGTATAAATATGAACTAAATTCATTTCAAATCCAATTCTATTTTCGAAATTGCAACTAAACGGAGATAAAAGTTAACGTCACAAGAAAACGAAAGAGGAAAAATATATCATGAGAAAGGGCAATAACTGATTTTGTCAGAATTTGGTGGATCCAAAATAACATAACCTCATCTTTTTGGATTCATTATCCGTTACTCGGAGGCAAAGGCGATAGGCAAAGATTTTGAAAGAATTTCAAACATGCCTATTATTAGATAGAGTCAATAATTAACACTACTCAATGGGATCACCGGACTGAAAGAATTAGAAGCTTAGATCTCACGGTCATCAAAATAGCACCGAAAACGATAACAATATCAATATTTGCGAATTGGATATACTTTTAATTATCTAACGATGGATTGACGAGGGACAGTTTGTATTATTTTGTATTTTGTATTTTTATTGGTTGGAGTTTTTTTTTTAAAAATGAAAAGCGGTTAGATTGGTCTATTTTCTATAAGTAATCCAACCTAAAGTATTCTTGTGGATGGGAACACGAAGTTTGGGATCTTCAGAAAAATTGGTGTTGGGGCTTGATATTCTTAGATGGGTCAATCGGTTAGCAACACAGTTTATTTCTCTGAAAATATGCCTAACACGGATCTCGTCAAAGAAACGAATATCCAGTATGGAGTCGGATATAACCATCTCGACTTCCCACGGGCAACTCTACAAACCTTGGAGTGCCTTGATTACACACATGTTATCACATTTGATTTCGATCTTTTTAATTTGTAGTCTGATTGTCTCTTGTAACCCAGATTTGAGGGCAAAAGCTTCGGCTTTTATGACCGAATTGATTTTTTTATTTTTTTTTTGCGTCGAGGTTAACAATATCACCAATTCCCGAAATAAATCGAGTTTTGATCCATCAAATTTAAGTGTAAAGAAGCTAGGTTTCGGTTTTTCCCATTTAATATTGTGTTTTTTCCGTTTGTTTGAGATATAAATTTTTTATTAGAGTTTTTATTTATTCATTGAAATAGTAAATTAATTTATTTTTCAATTCAAACATCCCCTCTCTCTATCTTTGATTATAAAATGTATACAATACAATATTATGCATAGTCAATAACTACAATAAGTAGCTGTCTTATCTAACCAAAATAAAAATAAAAATAGCTGTCTTCTACTCCATCGATGTGATCTTTTTGTATCATAAATAAAATAAAACAATGTTTTGTAAAACATTTTTAGAGTTATTTTTTTGTTAATATAGTAATTCACAATTGATACATATTATCAGTTTAAATACAGAAAGAACATTGATGGCAGCTCTTCACAGTTTCAAGCCATTGCCATTGCTCTTGAAAAAAAACACAGCATTACATTTCTTCCTAGCTCACCATATCACCCCCATTTGCAATTTCTTCTCTTTCTTCCCAAAAACCACAAAAAAATCCCTAAAAATGTTGCACAATCATGTTCGGCTAGAAGATCGAAACGTGTGTACAACAGTCTACGCAGAAGTCACAAAATATGCTCAAAAAGAAGCCACAGACTTGCATTACATTGAAAAGTTTGTGGTCGCGACAATCATCTTGTTCGCCATTCTTTTCTTGTTGAGCGGTATAAAGAAGCGATTTGTAAGTCTATGGCTTAAATTTCTTTCATCTGGATGTTACATGGTGATCCCTATCCTTGTGTCTTACACTTTGGGTCTCATGGGTAAACCTATCGAAGCTTCCAGCAGCGCGACGACTAAAGAATCTGGTAACAATGGAACCAGTACGTTTACTGGAGCATACGCTATCTGGGGCGTGTTTTTATTGTTTACAAATGCGGGTTTCGACAATCTCAGTGCTTTCACAATTGAAGAGATTAATGGTAGATCAAAAATCTTATTTCAGTTTCTCAGTCAGTTTGGTTTGTATCTCTTTCTGCTTTACACTTTGACATGGAAATCTTGGATCTATTCGATTTCTCTTGTTTTCGTTGTTGTGTGCTTCAAGATCGCGGAAAGATTGTTTGCATTGGCGCATGCATCCGGTTCAACGCGAGGAATCAAAGAAAACTTAAGCAAGATCATTAATCACAACAATGACGAGGATGATAAGGATAATCAACAATTTGAAGTTGATCCTTTAAGGATGGAAGGGTTTAAGTACTTGTCAGGGCCAAAGTACACGACGATGAAGGATGGAAGGATTGCTGATGGGATCACCTTGGAGAGGATATGGAGATGCAAAGGAAAGCTTTTGAGTACGGAGATTGGAGGAGGAGATCAAGATGGGCAACTTAAGGACACTTGTCTTTCATTTGCCCTATTTTGGTTGCTTATGGGAAAAGTACGGGGATGTTCAGATTTATACTCAAGCAATCCATCAAAGATCAAAGCTTGGAAGTTGATTCATGATGGATTACTTGCCGGAGATAAACATGATCGGTTGTTCCGAGTGATCGAGGTAGAACTCGGGTTTCTCCACGACTATTTTTACACAAAGTATATGTTCTTCTATTTGAATGGGTTCTATTGGAAGTTGCTCCCTTTGGTAACTTTCCCTGTCATGTTGTGGTATTTCCCTTTCAAATCTTATGATTATGAAACCCTAAACTTCTTTTATGAATTTGGGTATGGTGTGAAACTTGACCTTAACCCTAAAGCTTTTGGAACCATAATATTGATCCTTTATGCTTTAGAGATCATACAATTAGTCCTACTCATCACTTCAAGGTGGTGCAAAGTGATCTTGATTTGCTATTATGTCAAGAAAGAAGGTGGGTTTGTTGGATGGTGCTTGGAGAGAATTATCAAAGCGATTTGTCGAGTTTCTGTGTCGTGTCGGCCTTGGAGGAGAAAGATCAACCAATATTCACTCCTTGAATCCCCAAGAAACTCTATCAAGGAGAATAAGTTGTTACAATCACTTGGTGTTGTTTTAGGGTTTGCTCTACCAAAACCGGGACGAACACAAGGAAAAAGTGAAGTATTAACCGAAGATTTAAAGAGCGCAGTAGTTCAATCACTGAAGATGAATGGCCCGATATTGAGCAATGGAATCTCTTCCTTAAGGAAAAATCGAGTCGAGGAGAAGCTATCTTGGGCTATCGAGCTCAAAAACGAATCGGAAGTGATTCTAGTATGGCATATAGCAACTAGCATTTGTGAGATGCAAGGAAACCCTAATTCTCAAGGTTTTGGAGTAGCAACAAAGCTATCCAAGTATTGTGCTTACTTGTTAGCTTTTGCTCCATTATTACTTTCGATTCCTCTTCTTGAAGCCGAAGTTACTTGCGAAAGCGCGATTAAAGAAGCGAGATATTTGCTATTGAAGCCAGGTTGTAGTCCTTGTGGAAAGATGGAGGAGGTCGACAAGTACAATAAGCTAAAGGATTTGCTTAATGGTGACAAAGAAGTCGGAAATGAAAGGAAAATGCCGCTCGAAAATGGCGTAAAGCTTGGGGAGGATCTTCTTGCTATACGTGAAGGTGATAGGTGGAAGATCTTAGAAGACTTTTGGGCTGAGATTATTCTTTACATGGCGTCGTCGAAGAACAATGAAATGGTTCATGTTGAGAAGCTTCTAGAAGGAGGAGAGTTCATCACTCATTTGTGGGCTTTGCGCATTCATGCTGGCATTGTCGACAGAAACACTTGATTGAATTATGTTTGCTATTTGTTGCTTGAACTAGTTTCATCTTATCTCGCATTCATTTCTTGTAATGTTTGATTTTATTTGTGCAAATTTATCTTTGTTGTATTCCCATATTCACTTTCATTTTTATTTACTTTACGTGTAAATGGGTGGATGCTCCCGACTCATTGAATTATTGTTGCACTAAATATAGCATATGTGATTATAAAGAAGTGTTCGAATGTCTTTGACTAATTTGTAAGTTTTAACGGGTTGATCTTAGTTTTACCATTTGAGATGCGAAGTTTGATGTAAGACCCAAAATATTACATCTTTTATGCTTTATATTTTCATATATTATTTTATATTTATATTCACTTTGATTATTGTAATCGTTATCACAAAATAATATTGACGGTACCCAAACGAATAAATGGATGACTGTTAATGTGAATTTTGAGGCCAAAAACCCTAATTCTATTGCATTGAGTCAACGCGGGTAACTATTTTGAACATTTTCAACCGTCTAACCAAACTGCCACAATCCAACCGCCAGGTGAACCTCTTGACATCCCTCTTCATGGGTCATGGGTAAGGAAGCTATTCGCATATGATGAATGAAAACACCGTCTATCTCTTCCGGAAAACGTATGATATGTTCGTAGAAGCATTTCGTGTAGATTTTACTATAACTTTGTGTTTTTCTAAAACTTGTTAATGTTTGGCACACTAGTTTTTTTTGTGGACATTGGATTTTTAGAAAGTTTTTTGAGTATATTTTTGGAGAGTTTTAAAAAGGTAGTGTTAATTATTTTTTGGAGACTACCCAAAAATCATCCTATACATCTACCAAAAAATCTTCAACTCAAACGACTACCCAAAAATGTTAACCTAACGAAAAATGTTAACCTAACGAAAAAGTTTGCGGTGCGAAACAAACCCTTAGTTAATACTAATAAAGTAATGATTTCTTTCTCGAAGGGAACGATGCAACTGCTTTAGTTATCTATTCTACATATTAAAAAGACAACACTCAAATTGACGTGGGAGCCTTTTAATTTTTCCTGAGATAAATATTTTTTTAAAACAACTAATTAAGTCGATAAATCTGATTTGCAAAACAAAATTCTAAATTAAAATTTTCTGTTGATTTATTTGTGTCAAATCAAATAATCAGATGTCAACCGATATTTTTTTTTAAAAAGATTCGCCCAACAAATAATTTGATTTATTTGTTTCAAATCAAATAATCGGATTTATTTTGTTAAAAGATTTCGTTAGATATTTTGACCAGTGTTCTCATTCGAATATATAGTAATGAGATGTCAACCAATCTTTTCCACAAAATTCGATTCAATTTTACAATATATATATATATATGGCATCTATATTCATCTTCGATTTGAGATAGGTACCGATTCTGTAAAAAAAATTCTATGTATCGTTCTTTTTTCAATGTTCCATCATTCTTTATCCTTCTTTCTCTTTTCCATTCATGCAATTGACAAGAAATGTTTAATCCTTCTTTTCTACTACTGAATCCCGTATATAAATAACTCTTATATTGTTACATCATTCTTTAATCCTTCATTAATCGTTGAATTTTCATGTAATCTAACAATCATCCATCATTCATTTTCTATTGAAAGTGACAACGATTCAATTCAAAGGTAACTACCTATAGAACTTCTTTATTGTTTTTCTAATTTAAAAGGAGGCCTTAAAAGTTAGATAGTACTTGTGTACTTGTACAATTTGCATCCCGTTTATTACTTGCTTTCACTGTTGTCACTATTCAACAATCCACTTCACTTATAAGGTCATGATGATGAGGAGGAGAAAGTGGTGGTAATGGAAGAGCTGAAGAGGAAAAGACGGAAACATAGGAAGAATAGTCATGCACGAGCACTACGATAAGAAGGAGATCAAGAAGGAAGAACTAAGAAGGCGAGGTTGAAGACTTGAAGGCAATCAACACCACCATTTCTTTTGAGCTATTTTCCTTAAGCTTTTTCAATCCAATATATATTGCGATAATTGGGTCTTCCGTGTGATTTATACATATTTGCTTCGTATATCAGATACTATATTCCTCTCTTCAATGACCCACCAATGAACCGTACCTAAAGTTACTTCACATTTGGATTAGTAAACTAATATATATAACAACAAAAGTGTTATACTTGTCAGAAAATCTATATCTATACATATACTAAAACAAGGGACATAGACCGACGTGACGGCCTAGAAAATTAAAGGATTTCATTATACTGATTATATTCCAATTTTATTTGTTTCTAATCGAATATAACCAAATTTATTTTACTGAATTTTTAACGTAATTGGATGCCAATCAAGATATTTTTAAAATAAATAAAATTTATTTCAAAATAATGTAAATAGGCTGGACGTTTTGCAAAATAAGGATTACGTAAATCATTTCTCTGTTAAAAGTATATGTATGTTATACGTGTATTATTTTTTTCTTTTTTTTATTGTTGAAAGTATATGTATGTTAAAATTAGTAAGTCTATAAAAATTCTTCTGTTTTTTCTCTGGTGTTTCATTAAAGACAAAGAACTCTGAAACTAAGCGTGTTTGGACGAAAGCAATTTCAAGATGTGTGATCTCTTGAGAAGTTTTCATGCGAGAATATTTAGCATGAGGACAATCGTCCTCGGGCCTTATATGTTTAATCCAATTTTTTAAATTGATAAAATATTTATACAATAGTATTTATTGTATTTTAAATTATACAAATATTCATATAAACAAGCTTTTAAAATGATAACAAGCTACCAAACAATCTATAGGTGATGCAATATTATATTATTATATTTATTTTGATACTTAGTATACACTAAATTGAGATGTATTATTTTTTTATATAATAGGAAAATACCATACCTATAAAACTAAAGAAGCCCTTAGGAACAGTCAAATACTTTGCACTGTTTTTGCTAAAAATTAAAAAAAAAATCTTACTCTCAACTTTTTTGTTAAAATAGTCAAATACTTCACCTGTTTTTGCTAAAAATTACAACCAAAAAAAAAGAAAAATAAAAAAATCTTACTCTCAAATTTTTCGTTGAAAGTTTTACCCTTAATGTTAAACTGCATTCTTTGCTTATGGCGTCCTTTTGCTTGTCCTTGATGAGTTGATGGTTTATCCTCCAGCGCCAATCTTTCCTATCCCATTAATCTCAACCAACAACAAGAATATATGGATTCCTCCTCCTCTTCTTTCAAACACTTGCCCAGAGGTGTACTTCAGCTCTCCATTGAAGTTGTCGGTATGTTCAAACTTAAAAGTTCATTGTTTTCTTCTCTGTTTCGGCTGTTTCAGTAGTGACTAAAACTTCAAACATGTTTATCTTCGGATTTGTTGCTTTCTTATTTATTTATTTATTTTTGAAACCAAAGCAAACTATATTATACGTACTCCTTATCAAGTTCCGCTAAGGTAAGAATACCTTGCGGGAATTCAGATAAGCATAGTTCAGTCGGTTCGGGATCCAATCTGGCCACATAATGAGCAGCAGTATTGGTCGATCGATGAATATGTTTATAAGAAGACATATGTAGAAAAGATAAGAGAGAATGAATATCATCAGATAAAACGCCATCATACGAGCGTGATGCAGTCCTAGGTGGTGAATGAAGCTTGAGTATACTGGTGAGAGAATTTGTCTAGAGTTCAGCGGAATATATCTGCAAACTCTGTAATATTTGCAGACCAAATCTGATGGCAAGCAACTCGGCACAGGCAACCGTGAAACGACCCCGCATCCTCTTCACAACAACTACTACTACAAAACCACAAGAATCACGAATAACAACACCCAGACCAATTGAACCCGGTAGAACAGCGGCATCAGTATGTGTTACACCGCAAGGTCCCTGTCGGTGGCGGCAACCAAACTGCATTCCCTGGAGTAGCAATAGGCGAACCGGTTGATGCAGGTTGATGTGCTTTATAATCGGAAACGAGTCGTTGTAGCCCGAATTTGAGTACATTACCCTGGCGTGGAGATTCAACAAAGAGGGTTTCATTTCTTGCTGTCCACGCCACCCATGCCAATGTAAGAAAAACCTCTAGACTATCTTTTCCCCTCTGTTGTATGAGTGATAACACTAGATACAACATTGGCAGATCACTGTAAGAGTCTAAGAAAGTACATAGATTTGATCCTTGCCATAACAAACGGGAGAACTTACAACCGTAGATGACATGCCACGTACTTTCATTGTGCTCAAGACACCGAGAACAAATCGGGGATGGTAATATATGTCGGCAATGTAGAGCTATTTGAACAACAAGAGAGCCCGTGAACAGGCGCCAAGCGAAGACTTTGAGTTTTGGAGGTACGTGAAGATGCCAAACCATTCGCCAAACCGACGCCGGATCCTGGGCCGGGGGAGTCATCGATGCAGATCCGAGAAGTTGTAGCCAGTATGCTGTTTTGACTATAAATTCACCATCGACACTCAAAACCCAGCATTGTATATCTGGACCCAAGACTGACGGGAGTGGAATGCCCATAATAGCATTGGCCACCTCATCCGGAAATGTTTTATAAATAAGATTTGAATTCCACGAACTTATTTGAGGAGAAATCAAATCCGAGACTATAAGCTCCGGGTTGTGGCTATATGGAACGGAAACAAAATCCAAGTTAGCGTACCCCGGTATCCATGAATCATCCCAGACACGTACCGAGGAGCCACTTCCTACTCTCCAACCCAATCTCTTTTTCAGCAAAGGTATAGCCTCCCAAATACTCTTCCACACATAACTCGGGTTATAGCCCTGACTAGAAGCAAGAATAGAAGTCCGTCTGTAATAACTTGCCTTAAAAACAATTGCAACTAGAATTTGACTTTGTCAGAAGCCCCCACGCTTGTTTAGTTAACAGGGAATTATTAAAAGCTTTAAGATCTCTGAACCCCGTACCCCCTTGATACTTAGGCAAGCATAATTGAGACCATGAGACCCAGTGAATCTTCCGTTCATTACCTTTGGCACCCTACCAGAATCGGGCTAACATAGAATGGATCTCATCTAACAATCCTGATGGCAACCAGAAAACACTCATAACGTAGAGAGGTATTACTTGAAGGACTGATTTAATCATTACTTCCCGGCCAGCTTGGGATAAATGTTTCTCCTTCCATCCATTCATCTTTTTTCAAATCCGGTCCTTCACTCCACAAAGATGGCTTTTTTTTTAGCGATCTATAATCATAGGGAGACCCAAATATTTTGAATGAACATTTACCTCTCGGACATCCAAAAGCGCAGTGATCTCTAGACGACACTGAGATAATACATTTTTGCTAAAACAAATCTCGGATTTTGACATATTGATTTTGTAACCTGATGCCTTTTCATACACACTGAAAATATCAGCTAAAACCCGGCATTCTCTTAGATTTATATCCGCAAAAACCACACAGTCATCTGCAAACATGAGATGGGATAAACGAGGGCCATACCTACTAATAGATACTCCACGAATTTGGTTGCTAGTTTGCGCCTTGATCAAAAGGGATGAGAGAGCTTCAGTGTAGAGAATAAATAAATACGGGGAGAGAGGACACCCCTGCCTCCAACCCCTACTCGGAATGACGTTCCTTTTATACTTCCGTTGTACTTGAAAGTAAAAGAGATTGACGTTAGACAACTCACAACACTTTCCGTCCAAAGATCTGAAAAACCCCATTTTTTGCATTAAAGCCTCGAGAAAAGACCATTCAACTCGATCATAAGCCTTCATCATGTCGAGCTTTAGTCCAAAACAACCACTAGTATGTCCTCTCTTATTCTTCATCATATGGAAGGCTTCAAAGGCTAGGAGAGCGTTGTCTGTAATTAGTCGATTAGGCACAAAAGCACTCTGCATGGGGGAGATAATTTCATCCAAAAAATGCTTCAACCGATCCGCCATGGTCTTTGACGCTATCTTATAGAGAACTGAGCACAAACTAACAGGGCGAAATTCTTTGACAAATTTGGCATGCTTTCTTATTCGTTCTAATAAAATTGGCACTTGAGATGCTGCATTTTGTATGTTAATTATGGAATTCAGTTTAAGTTGCATTTTATGTGCTCGACAAAATGATTAATCCAAAAATAGCCAAATTTGTAATCTTTATAAAAAAACTCACTACATGCCGGAGCGGTTGATCCATCCTTCAAATTTTTGGCCAAAATTGATGAAATTAGTTAAAATTTAGTAACAAAATGGTAAGAGTTTGAACACATATAACTATCGTGTAAATGAAGTCATTATTGTTAAGTTTGCAATTTCTGTTTTTGAAGTCACCGTCCTTTTTCTGTTGCAGTTTGATTTTTTACTCGCACCCTACTGATAATCAACCACAAGATAAGAACAAAAGTTGTGGATTATGTAGGATTCGATACACGTTTCCTCCACCTATCACTCGTCCAATCACTCATCCGATCCATATTTATCCGTTTAAATTATATATAAATTATAGAATAAATTACACAAAACCACCTCTTATTTACCCTATTTTTCATATAACCACCTCTTATATATATTTTTTCATTTAACCACCATTTATAACTAAATGTTAACAACTAACCACTTGTGGTAGATGTCCCATAATTAACGGAATTTGGACGGAATATATCTTTGGTGGTCATTTGTTAACGGATTGATAATAAGGGTGGTTAAATGAAAAAATAAATATAAGAGGTGGTTAAGTGAAAAATAGGGTAAATAAGGAGTGATTTTGTGTAATTTACTCTAAATTATATGTATAGTTTTGATATTATACAATTTAAATTTATTCTTTTAACCCTATTGGGTGAATTGGCTAACTAGTAATCTCCGATAATAAGTTGTATTAATTGTCAACATCGAAAAAAAATATTTGAGAATTTATCTCCTTTTTCCACTAGCTTTCGTTCTCCGCTTAACTAAATTATTGAAATAACGGTCACTTACTTTTAACTTACTTTAATTATTGAGTTTTTTATAATATTAACTCATTGTAATTTATTTATTTTAGATCTCTTGAATAGCATTGTTGTACTTAAATTTGAAAATATGTTATTAGGTACAGTTTTATGTTATTTTTTAAATCTAAAATTAATTTTTTAATTTTTAATGAAATGTTTGATTCACTACAAATAACGAATAATATTTAATTCATCAATTTTTTGGCCCCTGGCCGTCAACGAATCAACGTATCTCTTTCAACAGCCCTCTGTTTGTTTCCTAAAATCTCCTCCATTATTTCCCGCTTTGCTAACTTCCTTCCTTAATTCTCTCCGTCCTTCGCTCCACCTTTCTTCCCTTTTGATCATCAACCTTTCTTCTACTCCAAGAACCCTAAATTAAACCCCGATTTGACACTGGGCTTTACACCTTCCACTCTATCAGTGTTTCGACTCGCCATAACGGGAAACATGAATCCCATGTCCACAATCATACCCTTCTGCTCTCTTCTCCTTCTCCTACCAATTTCATCAGTACAGTCATCAGATGCCCCTGTTATGGCGGACCTCAAGAAATCTCTTCAGCTCCCCAACGATCTCAACTGGTCCACACCCGATCCGTGTCAAAAATGGGACAGGGTTGAGTGTTCTTCCGACGATCGGGTCATCCGAATTCAACTTGGGAATATGGGTATCTCTGGAACATTGCCGCCGTCTCTCCGTAATCTCACGTTCCTTCAGGTTTTGGAGTTGACGGACAACGAAATTTCCGGTCCGTTACCAAGTCTCGCCGGGTTGAGTTCTCTCCAAATGATAAGTCTCTCGAACAATCAGTTTACTTCAATCCCGGCAGATTTCTTCCGAGGTATGAGCACTTTACAATCTGTTTACCTTGATAAAAACCCGTTTAGTAAATGGTCCATACCCGTTAGTCTTCAAGACGCTTCGAGCTTGTCGAATTTCTCTGCAAATAATGCGAATTTAGTCGGGTCATTACCAGAATTCATCGGCCCGGAAACGTTTCCGAGTTTAACCCACTTGCAATTGACTGAGAACCATCTAGAAGGCGGGTTGCCCGCGAGTTTTTCCGGGTTAGCTCTCGAGACCCTTTGGTTGAGTGGGCAGAATTCTACCATCAATGGTAATAGCACTTTTGGTGGCTCCATAGATGTGTTGCAGAATATGACTGAAATTGTTCAGGTTTGGTTAAACAAGAATTCTTTTACAGGTCCAATTCCGAACCTAACAAGGCTTGACAATCTTGTTGATCTGAATTTGAGAGATAATAGCCTCACTGGTCCTGTCCCTGCTTCTGTGACTAGCTTGAAAAGTCTGAAATTTGTTAATTTAACCCACAACTTTCTTCAAGGAGCAACCCCTATGTTTCATGGTTCGGTATCAGTCGATATGGCTGATGGAACTAATAGCTTTTGCTTTTCAAAAGCCGGGTTGACTTGTGATAGCCGTGTGAATACATTGATATCATTCTTGGAACCATTCAATTATCCTCTGGAGCTTGCTGCGAATTGGAAGGGAAATGATCCTTGTAATGGCTGGGTTGGAATAACATGTGTTAATGGACAGATCACATCAGTTAATTTACATGGCAAGAGTCTTTCAGGCTCAATTTCTTCATCTATTACCAAACTCACATCAGTTCAGGTGTTGAATCTTGCTCATAATAACATAACCGGAACAATTCCTGATGTACTCGCCACAATGCCCAACTTGAAAACACTAGATGTTTCATACAACAACTTGTATGGGCTGGTACCCGCTTTTGATCACACCAATGTCATCACCGTGGGCAATGTTAATATTGGGAAGGATGCCCCGCCATCCGGAGGCATCCCTGGATCTTCTTTGACATTTAAAAACTTGAGTACTTGGAAATTTGTTGGTATTGCTGTTGGAGTTGTTGTGATTATAGCTATCTCTGTATTGATCTTCTGTTGTGTTAGGAGAAGGCAGAAGAATGTTTCTGGTGGGGATCAACGGCCTAACGGAGTGGTGATCCACCCGAGTCATTCTGGTCCTGTAGATGCAGTGAAGATAACAATAGACAACGGTGCTGGAAATGCAAAAAGCGGGCCCAGTGATGTCCATGTTATAGAAGCAGGGAATAGCTTAGTGATCTCAATTCAAATTCTGAGAAACGCCACAAACAATTTCAGCGAAAAAAATGTGCTCGGAATGGGTGGATTTGGTACTGTTTATAAGGGCAAGTTGTGTAATGGGACTAAAATTGCGGTTAAGAGGATGGATTCGGGAGTTCTTACAGATAAAGGGTTAGCAGAATTCACAGCTGAGATTGCTGTTTTAACCAAGGTTAGACATAGGAACTTAGTTTCACTTTTGGGATATTGTTTGGATGGGAAGGAGAAGCTTCTCGTTTACGAGTATATGCTACACGGTTCTTTGAGTAAGCATCTCTTCCATTGGAAGGAATTTGGAGTGGAACCACTTAAATGGAAGCAAAGGCTGATTATTGCTCTTGATGTTGCAAGAGGCGTTGAGTACTTACATATTCTTGGTCATCAGAGTTTCATTCACAGGGACCTTAAACCATCTAACATTCTCCTCGGAGATGATTTACGTGCTAAGGTTTCCGACTTTGGTCTAGTCCGTCTTGTACCGAATGGAGGTTGTGTGTCCATACTTACGAAGCTCGCTGGAACGTTTGGCTACCTTGCTCCTGAATATGCTGGTAAAGTTTTTACACTTCTTGCTGTCAAATATTTTACCATTTTACTGTTATGTTATCTGATGTTTGATATTATGCTGGTAAAGTTGCTTGTTGCTTGTAAGCTGTCTTATTCAAATGTTTGAGGATCAATGAATAATGTTGTTTCAGATAAGGTGTCTTATTCATTTTTGTTCAGTAGCTCATACCTAAATTGTAAAATGTGACTGTCAAATATTTACCATTTTACTGTTCTATTATCTGTTGTTTGATATGTGTAGCTGAACTTTATACACTTCTTCATACCTAAGAGAAGTCTCACCTGTGTAGTTAAAATGTCAAAGGTTAATAGTATAAATGTCATTGGAGACGTACTGATCATCCAGTATTTCCATCCGTTTTTTCCCCTTAATCGGTTAATTACTATCCATTATTCTTTAAGGGTCCATCAAATATAATGCTTTTTAATTTTTATTGTTATATTGTCCAGATTGAAAAAAAAAGAGAGAGAGAAAGGTCCATCAAAATTCATGTGATAACCGGTTACTAAATGTCAAGATATATGACAATTTATCAAATGTTAAGCAAAAGTCGGCTATAGCTAAACGGGTGAACTTGTTGTAAGCTGTGTTGTTCATTTTTGTTCTACCTACATTGTAAAATGTGACTGTTCTTATGCAGTGATGGGAAAGATGACAACAAAGGTCGATGTGTACAGCTTCGGAGTTATACTGATGGAGCTAATAACAGGCCGAAAAGCTCTAGACGAGACCCATCCCGAGGGAAGCAGGCAGTTGTTGGTGACATGGTTCCGAAAAGTGTACATCAAAGAGAATGCTCTCGAGAAGGCAGTAGACCCAAAACTCGAGTTCAACGAGGAAACCACTTCAAGCCTCAACACCATATCCGAGTTAGCGTATCATTGCTGTGCTGATGACCCTCATCAGAGACCCGACATGGGCCACATGGTTAACGTAATCTCGTCTCTTGCCGAGCAATGGAAGCCATCGGGGAGCCAAGAGTGGGAAAACGAGAACGGGATCAATTTCAACATGAGCCTTTTAGAGTATTTGGAGAAGTGGCAGCAGTTAGATGACCCGAAACCCTCGTCTCTCTACGGGAGCATCGATAATGCGCAATCATCAAAGATTGATTCGAGACCTGTAGAAGCTAACGGCTAGTTTGTTTGATCTGGATCTGGATTTCGGGCACTTTAGCTATCTTCAGTTGCATTATGCATGGGTAGTTTTGTTACATCGGACTGTAAATTTCCCTGAGACTACATGAATTATATTTAGGGTTTGTATTTAGGACATTCATAGCCTCATTTTCCATATTAATTATATTTAAAAGCATCAAGCGTAATTATGACGATATTGAAATTATATTTTGATTTTAAATTTTTGTTTGGAATAACTGGTCATATTCAATATCAACATTATTGCACAATAACAACAAAGCCTACTATATTATAAAGCACGTACGGGTTTATCTAGCAAGTTTTGTTTTTGAACTGTCTACCGGTTTAACTGTTTTGTGTGGTCCTCCTAAGAGCGTTCTTGTTTTTTTAGCTTTGGATGTAAGGGGTTGGGCTATCCCCGTGTGCGGAGTACTTAGCCTTTTTTATTTATAGAAAGCGCGATCAGATGCGCGGAGACCAATGACTCTCCTTCGTAAAAAAAAAAAAAGAAGCACGTACGCGCGCGAACACATATAGTCTTCTACTTTTTCATAAGTTTATGCAGCTTTTTCTCTATACAGGTCGGTCAACTGACCCCTCATAGTTGCTCGTCTGGCTTCGAGTTTGTTTCACGTATATTTGACGAATTACATCTTTTTTAGGGTTTAGTTAGCCCAAATCATTTCCGGGTTAAATTGGAAAGTAGGCCTTTTTTGTAAAAAAGAGCACTAGGAGGGCCCTTTCTATTATCAAGAGACAAACTAGACCCCTTTTATTTATCAATAAAGATAAAATAGAAGGGCAAATTGGTAATTGCAAGGTAAACCCAACCCAAAAGAAAACCCTAAACCCAACCAAACCCTGAATCGAACCGGAACCGGAACCCGAACCGGAACCCCGAACCGGAACCCTGAACCCGAACCGAAACCTGAACCGAAACCCGAACCCGAACCTAGATAAATCCTTTATATAGGGTTTTATTTTAACTTCTCTTTAAAATTCCCTTTATACCCTTACTTTTAAAGTTAAGAATAAATGTGAAATAACTAAAGGCCTAGTTGATATCAACAATACAAAAAAGGGCTTTATTAACTCATTTTTCTCATCCTTTTATCATTGATGTTGGATTGATTCTATATATTAGATGTTTGTCTATGAACATTATGTTTATATTTGGGTTTTTCGTCTAACAAATTCTATCTTTGCAAAGGAAAGAAGAGGGTAACAATGGGGTGTTAGTGTCCTTCATCCCTATAATCCCAGAAGATTCCAATTACAGTTTCTTCATGATCTCTTCCCTTTCATCCTCTCCTTATCTCTTTCATTTCTAACCAAACAAGAATAATTTCATATTTTTATCCCCTCATCCGTAATATAATCTTCATTCCCTTAATTTGAGTTTAGCAAACGTAACCTGTGTTTTTCGGGTAAGAATTATCTTATGAAATATTCATCAAATAAAATAATTGCCATGAGTCCCATTTTTGAGGTCATGGAAAATTATAAGCCGTATAAAAATGTTCATGCTAAATTTTTAACTATGATTTACGTCCATTTCGTGCTTGAAAAATTATATAGGATAATTGCACTAAATTAGGGTTTGGACATGCGGTCCTACCGGTGGACCAAGATTTTTAAAATTATAAGCCATATAAAACCTTTGTGAGAACGAAAAAGTTAAAAAAAAAATATCTTCTTAAAATTGTACAGAAAAAAAGATATATAATTGTTTTTTAAATATACAACTTTAATTCTATAAATAAAAATACATCTAATTCTTAATCCGATCCGGTCCGACATTCTTTTTTTGGTTTTGGACTAGGACCCAACCAAAATCCCAACAATAGTGGACCGTAGACCAAATGGATTCCAGGTCTGGTTCGGACCGGAATTTTTCCGTACGAGTCAAATCTGTACAACCTACACCAAATAACACAATCTTGGAGATGACAGACACGAACTTTACGATATAAAATTAACACGAATTTAGAATGATAGCGAAAAATCTATCTATCTATATACTAAAGCAACCCGTGAACTTACACGTGACACAGTCTGATGAATCCTTTTACACGTGGCACAGTGTGGTGAATCCACGTCATAAAATTTACACGTGTCATTTTTTTGTTAATTCAGGTCCTACCATGTTAAAACAATTATTTAAAACATTTGATTCACGAATTTTAACTAATTTATTTTATATATCGAGTCTTCAAATTTTGTAATTATACGTAAAAAAAAAAATTCCCAAATCTTTTTCACCAAATCTGCCAAACAAATTAATAAGCCATTTTACTAATTTATTTTATATATTATTCTTCATTTTTTTTTAATATACGGATAATTTTTCACAAAATCTTTTTGACCAAATCATTTTCATTAACAAATTTTAATTAATTTATTTTAATCCAGGTCCCACCATGTTAACACGAATTATTTTAAATATTTAATTTATGAATTTATTTTAAATATTTTATTAACTAATTTATTATTAGTCCCTCATATTATTAATTGACCTTAATATTTTATCAACTTACATTTTTTAATTGTCAACTGAACTTATATATACTTTCTAAAACTTATAAACTTTACTTCAAATTTAATCTTATTTTTCTTACATATATTTTTTAACTCATCGTTTTTTTATAATAATTAATTTTTGTTTTTAAAAAAGTCGATTTTAATAATATATGAAAATAATTTCAGATATTTTTAAATAATTTTGTATATAAACTCATAAATTTCATATTGAAAATATATGGAAAAAAATTGAAATCATTTTCCCAAACAAAATAATTTCGATTTTTTAAATTTATCAAATTTTTAAAA
Source organism: Fagopyrum tataricum (assembly GCA_002319775.1). Taxonomy (NCBI): domain Eukaryota; kingdom Viridiplantae; phylum Streptophyta; class Magnoliopsida; order Caryophyllales; family Polygonaceae; genus Fagopyrum; species Fagopyrum tataricum. The sequence goes on from CM008282.1 coordinate 48,279,046, forward strand.
ACAAATTAAATAGTTTTAAATATATTTTTTTATATTTACACAAAAGTATGTAAAAAATCAAGGGAATAACTCCGGAAAAAAAAATCAATAAAGTTTCGATTTTTTTTATAATAAAATTTAAAAATATTTTAATTAATTTTTTTATTTTTAACATATTAATTTCTTTTAAAAAAACAGAATGAACATTACACTCATAATCCTAAATGTTTTAATGACATGTAAAAAAATTATTTGTCAAATCTTAATCGGAGTTTAAAAAATTTGGAAAAATAAGTTATATTATTTTTTATAAATACATTGATAGGATGTATCATTTTCAATAATTTTCAACGTTCGTATTATTTGAGTTTCATTGATAGTTGTTGTTATTTTTTAATTTTCTTTTAAAAGAAATCTTTTGAGTAATATTTATTATTTAATAACTTGACATATGCTAATAATTAGTCTTACTAGTTGTTAGGTAATTCACTATTTAAATTTAACTATTTGATATTGTAATTTTTAACTTAGACATAAGGATGGAAATTGGTGCACAACCACCCGACCCAACCGATCAACCGACCCGAAAATATGGGTGAAAACCCGAAGAATTCCCGGTGGTGGGTGGTTGGCGGGTGAAATTGACGGGTGGTGGGGTGGGTATGGGTGGAGGTCCAACCACCCACCACCCGCCCCGTCACCCACCCGCCCCGTTTCACCCGTTAATATTTTACACATAATTATGGATAAATGTGGTTTGACAGTTTCGTAAATGTATGTTCTATGTTTTGTTATTCCTAAAACTGATGACTATGAATTGAATCTTTTGCATTCCTAAAACTGAAGTTATGTATATAATGTATGTTTTGTGCTTCAAGAAGCATCAAGGAGAAAGTTAGCATGTATGATCATTGTAAAACAAGTTCAAACTCCACCTATTTCATGCTCCAAACTACATTGTCATATAAAGAAGTTTTTGAGAACTTTAAGATTCATTATCCCAGTTTTACCTTTGATGTTCCTAGTGATGATGTGTGGGTTTCGATTAAATATATTTTCTTGAAATTTTCTAAGTTTCACAAGGTGACACATATTTTTTCGGCGAGAAACTACCCAACAACTAATTTGTTCTTTTAAAAGATTTGTATGGTTAAAATTTCTTTATTGAAATGGTGTTCTAGTGTTGATTTAAAGATCAATGGTATGGATAAATATATGCTTGATAAGTTTGATAAGTATTGGTCGAGTATAAGTAGAGTTTTGGCAATAACAACAATTTTGGACCCAAGAGACAAATTGGAGTATGTTGAATGATATTTTAACAAGATATACGGTGATAAGGTCTTTGTTGAGATTGAAAAGTTGAAAACTTTGATGTTGAATATTTTGTATGAGTATCAAGACTTAGTTGAAGATAAGGATGATCAAGAATATGTAAGTTTAACTTCTAGATTGCATGGAAAGAGACGTGTAATTTCTAATGATGATGATTTGGTCAATCTAAGAAAAGTTTGAAGAAGAAGGCTAGTGTAAGCCATGAGTTGGACTATTATCTTCGAGAAGTTGTATTACCTGATAGAAAATATTTTGATGTTCTTATCTTTTGGAAATCCGATCTAAAGTTCCAAACTTTGCAAAAGATTACAAAAGATATTTTGACAATTCTCGTGTCTATTATGACTTCTTAAAGTGCTTTTTGTATAGGTGGACGAGTGGTGAGTCCTTATCCTTAATTAATGGTTAAGTTTAATTTTCAAATTATTGTCTTTTTTTCTCTTTTATTATGTTAGGTTGTGAAGTGGATCGCTATATCGAGCTCTAGAAGAGTTTTGTTTTGATTTATGTTTGTTGTATGCGAAAAATGTTGGGTTTGTTTGCATTGTAATAACCAGAAAATTTTAATAATTTTTCCGGGATATATTATAAGTTTATGTAATTTTTGTAAAAAATCGAACAACGAAAAATCATTGTGGGTACGTAGCATCAATCGAACAACGAAAAATCATTGTGGGTATGTAGCATCAATCGAACAACCAAAAATCATTATGTAATTTTAATAATTTTTCTGGGGCATGTGGTGACGGTCGAAAGGATCAAGGTGGATCCGGCCAAGATCGAGTCCGTTTCGTCGTGGTAGCCTCCTAGGAACATTAAGGAGGTGCGCAACTTTCTGGGGTTAGCTGGATACTACAGACAGTTCGTGGAGGGGTTCTCAGTTATTGCCTGACCACTTACCGGTCTACTGAGGAAGACCACCCGGTTTATGTGGTCGGATTCCTGCCATAGGAGTTTTGAGGAGCTGAAGAGGATGTTGACTTCTACTCCGATCTTAGCCCAACCAGAGGGCACAAAGGACTTTGTGGTGTACAGTGATGCATCCAAACTAGGATTGGGATGTGTATTGATACAGAGGGGTAAGGTGATAGCATATGCGTCTCGCCAGTTGAAGACGTACGAGGAGAACCACCCCACGCTTGACTTGGAGTTAGCAGCAGTAGTTCACACCCTTAAGATCTAGTGTCACTACTTGTATGGGACGACTTGTCAGATCTTCACATACCATAAGAGTCTGAAGTACATATTCACTCAGCGGGAGTTGAATAATTGACAGAGAAGATGGCTTGAGCTGATTAAAGACTTCGGTTTGGAAGTTATGTACCGCCCGGGGAAGGCGAATGTAGTCGCCGTCTCTTTGAGTAGGAAGACGCCTCAGGAGAAGGCTATAGCTCGGTTGACGGCTCAACCCGAGCTACAGAGGGATCTTGCCCGACTAGAGGTAGAGATTCAGTTTCCGGATGTTGATCGGCACTTGGGTGCTTAGGAGCTTGTGCCGGATCTATTGAGTGAGATCCGACAAAAGCAGGATACATGCCCTACCATATCCAAGATATGAGAAAGGATGTCTCGGGATGAGGCACCAAGGTTTCTGGTAGGAGGAGACCGAGTGATGAGACGCCAAGGGCGTGTATGTGTCCCCTTTTGATGAGGAGCTGAGGCAGCGGATCCTATAGGAGGCTCATGCTACACCTTACTCGGTTCACCCAGGTGCGAGTAAGATGTATAGAGATATCAGACGTTCCTAATGGTGGAGCGGTCTGAAACCGGATGTGATTAAGTTTGTGGCTAGTGTGCGACCTGTCAGCAAGTCAAGATTGAGCACCCCGACCGAAGGAGAGTTATAACCACTTCCGGTTCCGCAGGGGAAGTGGGAAGACATAGTTATGGACGTTGTCATATAGCTGAGATCTAGCAGGAGCTTTGACAGTAATCGGGTCGTGGTGGATAGACTCACCAAGACTGGCCATTTAAATCCCTAAGGAAACAGGGAAGGTGAGTCGGTTTGCAAAAGAATTCACGGGACGGATAGTGGGACTACATAACATGTATAGGACCAGCATCTCTGACAAAGATGGATGGGGCAATTTGAGATTTTGAGGGGTATATGCCGGACAACATGGTTTGGGTAATTTGGATACGAGCACGTATGCTAACAGTTCGGAGTTTCCAAAAGTCTTATGTGTATAAGAGGCGTAGACCTCTAGATTTCCGAGTAGGTCCATAAGTATGGTTGAGAGTACCGCCGACTCGAGGTGTCAGGCATTTCGACATTAAGGTATTAGAGTGAGTCAGAGAGGTGGCATACCGGTTAGCCTCTCACCGTCGTAGAGGGTATACACCCGGATTCCATGTATCGCAACTCATAAGATATATACTAGACCACGACAGGTGGCCAACTATGAGGATTTGACCGATGAAATGGGCTATACTTTACCGAGAACCCGGTAACTATATTGGAGAGGAGTCTTAGACGACTACGGTCGAAGGAAATATCGATGTTAAAGATTTAGTGGTCCCCGGCGGGGAATCGATGTGTTCACTTGAGGAATAATGGATAGTATTAGGGGCTCATACCCGGAGCTGCAGGCCGAATAATGGCGACTTCAAGTCGACGAGTTAGTCTAATCTCGCGTATGTGTTTATGTGTTTATTATATGCTACGCAGTTTAAAGTTTGAGTGATTATATATGTATTTATGACTGCCTCGAGATGCGTGTGAAACCGGTTTGTCCGGTTAAAAGAAAAGAGAAAAATTCTCCTAAGAATAACAATAATTAAGACTTGGAAGTCCGAACCTCGAATTAACCGTATATCACCCTAAGTATCGGGACGATACTTATTTTAAGGGGTGACTGATGTAATAACCGGAAAATTTTAATAATTTTTCCGGGATATATTATAAGTTTATGTAATTTCTGTAAAAACCGAGAAACCGAATTGAAAACGAAGAGATAAGCCAACGGATCCAAAACCGATCGAATGGACTAAATTAAACCAAAAATCATTGTGGGTACGTAGCATCAATCGAACAGCCTGCTGAAACTTGAAGGCCACGGTGTACGAAAGCCATTTGGGCCCACCTGACTTCATTCTCTTGCGACCCAGTTGGCAGCCATGACCCATCTTCCTCGGGCCGTGAGGACAAGCCCATTTTCTTTGAACCGTTCCCTGCCAACATTCCCAAGCCCAACTCCTGGCAAACATGATCATTAGATTTCAGGATTGCCTCGCCACGTCAACATCATCTTCATGACTTCATCCGCTCTTCTTCTTCACCGGGTCACGACCTTCCGTTCTTCAACGACAGCGGACATTGAAGTCGGTAACGTTGGCATTGAAGCCGGTCGTTACGGAGCCATAACTCTAACCCTACCCCGTTTCTCCCTTGCCTCGGTCTGGATCTCTCTCGACTTTCTCTATCTTTTCCCAAGTCCTCTGCCTCTCCGCCCTCGACCTCGTCTCTTCATCGAGACTGCACCACGCCGGCCGCTGCAACCCTCTGTCACCGCCGCCACCCGCTACTCGAACCCAAACCACCATCACACTTCTCCGCGCTCACGTCTCTACCTCCCTGTAACAATCTGTACATCGATATTTTCCGCTACACCAGTGATCCGCAATTCCTTCCTCTCTGCGATCGCCGGCAGGTATGAAACCGGATACATTTGTTACCCTGCTGAGTTACGTTAGTTAGGTGTATTCTCTGGGTTGAGGGAGGGAGTTTAAAATGTGTCTGTGTGTATCTCAAATTGTTGAACCTGGGAGGAACGATACCACAAGTGACAAGGTTGTGTTAGTTGCCCAAGGTCGAATAGGACCACTTCCCTGACGCCATCTGAGACCAGCTGGACCCGGACAACCTGTTATCCGTTTCTTCCGGTTAGATTCGGATCCAATGCTTTTCCGTCGGTTTAAGTTTTACGAGCTAACTAAATTGTTTCGAGTTTTATTTAAATTTAATAGAGAAGTTAGATATACAATTAATTTAAGCGTGGCATGATAGTAAATATAGTGGTACGAAAGTTGACACGTTTTGTAATGTGGGTTCAGTAGGAAAATCGGAACGTCGGGTTGAACTGAAGTGAATAGGTGGTAAGAGAACCGGTATGAGAATGCGGAATAGTCCGGAATTTAATAACGTAGATGAGTATGTCTTCTAGATAGGGCTTTGTTTAAGGAAATGACTAGACTAGGGTTAAGGAAATATGAACGGACGTGTAAGTTTCCGAACAGAAATGACAAAGAAGATCAGGATATTGAGACTAGTCGACATATCTGGATTGTGATAATGTTAAATGAATGAAATTTAAGTCTGGGAACGACTCTTAGAACGGATAATTTATGGAACAGGATAATCGGATCTTTAGCTGGCAAGATCGCGATAATTCAAGACCAGTATTGATAAGGTGAGTTCGTAGGACTCACTTAGTTACCGTCGTTTTATATTGAGTGTGCATTTGAGTGGTGTGTGTTATATAATGAGAAATAAAATGAACGGATTAGATCACGGTATTTTGTTATTAAGTAAGGCACAAGTGTATGATAACGTGTCGTAACCGTCAGTCCGGGCCGATGGTGCCGGAGGATTGCCCCGCGACCAGTCCAGTAGGTATACGGGAAGAGGTACATACACCAACCCTACTGGTTTACGGGGACGGGGGCAGGAGTCGGGAGACTCTTGTGTTACAAAATAAGATGGAAATTAGACTGGATCAAGTCACATAATGAAAAGATAATAAACCGGATCTGTGTGTACATGCTGAGTGATTCATGGTATATTCCTTGTGTGTGTTTGTGCTCTAGTGACACTTTAATATTATAATTGTAGCTAACGGTTTATTCCGTGTTGTTAGATGATGCAGGTTAGATCTCTACCGAGAGATCGAGAGTGAAGTGGCCAGCCAGGGTTTCCGTACTAGGATCGGGTGTTCGGTTATTTATTTCAGTTATTTATTTATGTAGTTGACCTTTTACTGTTAGACTTACGCGTCCTAGAGATTGGTTGTGTTATGTTGGTCACGTCTTTATACTTTGAGTACTTTATTTCAGGATTTACTATTTTAATATTTGTGCCTTGTTGCAAGGTCCGTTGTGAAGTTGTTGTCAAACTAAGGCCGGGACCCACTGTGAGGTCCTAGCCAGTAACGCTTCGGATTCCCAGAATTCGGGGTGTTACATGCATTATGTTGTTTTGTATTATTTGGGAAACTTTTTTTTTGTTGGTTTATCATTTTGCACAATATTTTGTAGTTTTGTAAGTTTGATTTGTGTTATTTTAAATATGAAAATTGGCATACATCTTCAAAATTCTAAAAACGAAAGAATTACTTCACACCCGATTATTTCACCCGAACCACCCGATAACCCGGTGGGTGATGAGTGGGTGGGATATTGGTGAAGTGTTAGGTGGGTGATGGGCGGGGTGGGTGATAACTTAATTGAGTTGGGTGGTTGGTGGAAGTGGTACATCCACCCATCAACCGACCCGTTTCCATTCCTACTTAGACATGTTACTTATATTAATTAATCTCTTTCATTTATATTTCAATATATTATTATTTAATATTTTTAATTTAAATTTTATGATTTGTTTTACCCTTCATTTTTTGTTAGTATATGTTTTACACATGACTTCTTATCTATCTTATATAATAAAACAACCCCTGAACTGATATTTGACGTAATTTTGTGTGGTCACCTCTTCAATTTTACAATGTCGTCTATTCGTTAACCCAAGTCACATACTCTAACATTTAATTTAATAAACCTTAATTCTTTCTTGGATTGATACTAACTTTGGCATTCGAGTGTCTTAAAGGATATTGTCCCGAAGTCCTCTTTCCCGATTGTTACTGTAGAATTTGAATTCTTGCTTGACTTCCAATCATAATTTGAAAAATAAATCCTTACAACAAGTATCACATAACAATTAAGACAATTTCTCAACATAATGAATTATCAAACATTTGTTTGACACACAATTATCGTCTAACCCGTGCAGGCCACAGGTATTAAAATAGTATCTATACTAAAGTAGCATACGTTTTGCTGACGTGACACTATGAGATTTCAGTATTTAAGTCAAATAACCGTATATTACAAAACTGTCATTCTACTAACAATATATTTTTAAACCAATTAATTTAACTTTTATTAATTTTTAAGTTGTAACTAATTGTTGTCAATCCCACTAATTTCTCATTCCGTTTTAAAGTTTTAGACGAATTAGAAAAGTCTATTTTATTTTCTGATTTGTAAACAACGTTAAAAAATCTCACCTATTTATTTTTCAATTTTTAAACATGGTATTCAGTTTTAAAAGTTTTGAACAAATTTAAACATTTTTTTTATAAATATCTATTTTGTTTTCCGATTTATAAACGAATTTAAACAATTCCACCTATTTGTTTAGAATCTGAAAACAAAATATATATTATTAAACTGTCTTTTTTTTAATAAAATTATCTAAATTTTAATTCTTATATTTTTAACAAATAATATCACATTATTTCAAAAATATTTAGATTGTTAATATAGTCTATTTAGTCGTGTACATTAAAAAAATGATTTTAATCTACCTATTTTCTATACTATTCAAATAAAAACAATAGTTAAATATTTACACTTGATATGAAGTTTATTTACTAATAAATCCTTGAGTTTACTTCTAACCACTACATATTGAATGAAGTAGCTGCAAAAATTTACTAACAATAACTAAATCTTAATGTATATAATATCATATATTTATTTTAATTATAAAGTATTAAAAACAATTGATATAATAATATAACTTTATTTCACAAAATTCAAATGATTTATTGGCATTGCTATTTTTTGTGAAATTTCGTCATGATCATATCAAAATGGATTGGGATGAGAACAAAATCGTGATCTACGAGATTTGTTTTCATCCACATTTTATACGTATTAAAAATATCCGTACACGACACGGATACTAAACTAGTATGAAAATATCAATAATATCTCATGCATTTGGTCGTGTCGAGTGCAAAGACGATGGCAAAAGTATATTACCTTGATCACACAAACACAACAAACTTACTATATAAGACTAGTTCTTTCTATTACGCACGTAGACACACAACATCATTCATTAATTCGTTGAACGCTGACAAGATTACGCCCCTAAAGTCCATGTGATTTTGTACAATTTTTCATACATTTACTTGTTGCTCAAATACAACTTCTAAGACGATTGTTCTAAGGAATTCATCAACTTCCTTCTTTTATGTATTTAATTTGGTTCGTTATCCTAGAAAAACACAGCTAATTATCCTTGTACATCGTATTTAAATAGGAAATAATGCATGTACTCTACAAATCTTGGGTGGAACTTTTAGCGTTAACACTAAAAATGTGTCTTGTTACAAACCGATAGGTTTTGAATGTTAATCTGAACAAAAACAAAACATGCATTACTGAATTACACCCAAAAAAAATATTTGTTTTTAAAATTGAAAATATCTCTTCTTCCGTTACAGTTTCCTCTTTTCCTCCTATAAATAAGCAAATGGAACCGCCAATTTCTTCTCAAACCACCAAGTCCAAGATCTCCAAGAGAAAATGGGCGGAATCAAAGTGAATGAATTGGCGGGAGCAAGAAGCAATGACAACAATGGTGATGCCGCAAAGAAGCCCGCAACCCTTTCCATGGATTCTCTCATCAACCTTGAGCAGTGAGTTAATCCATTCTCTCTCAATGATCTTAGCACAAGAATGCACTTCGTATTTGTTTGAAAGATAGTTGACCTTTACTTTTTGGCGAGTACCCATAATATATAACGGTTAAAATATAGAGATGATGAGTCTAACTTGAAATTCAAAAACTTGTCGGAGGAGATCCAAAGCTTTTCAAATCGTATTGGCAAAACAATGAAGAAAAGTGCAGCATAACATTCAAAGCATCGGAGATGTTGAGTTACTTTTCCGATTCCGGGAACATGTGTTGGTTCATGGAGAACGAGTTTGCAAATTCCGTTAGAAGATTGCACGCCATGGTTGGTAATGCCGTCACGGAGAATAGACACTTGGTTGTCGGAACCGGGTCGTCTCAACTCTACCAAGCTGCGCTTTATGCCCTTGCTTCCACTGCCGACGACGAGTGTTTGCCTCTCAACGCCGTTTCCACCGCCCCTTACCACTCCGTAAAACAAAATTAATCTCCATTTTTAATCATTAGCTTTTGCATTTGCAGTAACTTTTCTTTGTTGTAATTGATTGGTTGCAGAATTATTCGGAACTTACGGATTTATTGAAGTCCGGGTTATACAAATGGGCAGGAGATCCAAATGCGTTGGCGGAAAACAAGAATCATCCCTATATTGAAGTAGTATGCTCTCCAAATAACCCGGATGGTACTATCCGTAAACCGATCGTTAAGAATGGTGAAGGGAAAGTGATTCATGATTTGGCCTACTATTGGCCTCATTATACTCCTATAACTTCAGCACTTGATCATGATGTAATGCTTTTTACCGTTTCAAAATGCACCGGTCATGCTGGATCTCGTCTCGGGTGAGTCTACTCAATCTATAACAACATAAGAAATGTTCAAAGCATGTGGTTGTGACATTCAGTGATGGATTCAAGATTGAAATTTTGGGTAGTCCAAATTCTGCTAAAATCAAAAACCATATTTTAACTCATTCTAAATATATATATATGGGCTTTAATATTTTAGGGGGCTAGAGCAATCCATACCCCACATCCAATTCCGTGTCTGGAACCAACATCCTTTTTTATGAATGTAGGTGGGAAATTGTGAAGGATGAAGTTGTGGCAAGAAATATGATCAAGTACATAGAACTAAATACAATCGGAACTTCAAAGAAAGCTCAACTTCGATCATCAAAAGATAATCAACACAATTTGTGATGACTTCTCTTCTCGTGGTAAAGAAGGATTCTTCGAGTATAGTTATCGTGTCATGGCTGAGAGATGGCAGAAGCTGGAAGAAGCAATGAAGCGTGACGACGACGCCTTCACCGTCCTAGAGTATCCCAAAAGCTATTGCCACTTCATGCGGAAATTTAGTTGTTCAACACCAGGTTGAGTCCTAATATTTTATGCCTTATTCAAATCTCATTATCAAGCAAGCAAAATCTCTTGTGAACTAATCAAGATATCGTTTTTTGTCTCGGATAGGGTTTGCATGGATAGAATGCAAGAAAACCAACGACGGAGCCTCTCTTTTGAGAGACAATAAGATACAAAATTTTGGCGTTGATAAAAAATATGTAAGGGTGAGCATGATCGATACAGACGAAAGCTTCCACCTTTTCCTAGAAAGATTAGCTAGAATTTAGCGACTTGAAGAAAAGCCAAAGACTTGAAAGGTTTGTGGTGTTTGGACATTCCAAATGGTTTGGTAATTAATGAGTATCCTTTATAGTTCAGAACATAGTCTTGTTTTGCCTACTCATTTTGGCGTGCTTTACCTTGTGAAACAATATGATTTTACAATAATGTATTAATATACATATTATTCAATTTCTGCAATATTATTCATCAATGTGGTACCAAAATACTTGTTCAACGAAGGCCAGTCTAGTGTGAGCAAAAATATCTGATTCGTCTAATTCGATTTGTTAATCCGAAGATCTGATTTGGAAAATTCCTAGACCGAAATCATCCGGAAATTGGTGAACCGACTCCGATACGATTCGAAAATATTTTTTGGTTCATCAAAGACATAAATTGGTGAACCGACTCCGATACGATTCGAAAATATTTTTTGGTTCATCAAAGACATATTTAGGTCGGGTATAGAACTCTGGATCGGATATTCGGATACTCTTCGGACATGAATCGCATCGTATTTGACTTTGGGCACCATGAAATAAAGCATCGATATCGAATGATTTTGTTGCTAGGGTGTCTTGTTAATACACTATAAATCGAGTTAGATTATCATCATATGATCAAATAACGCGGTGAGATACGTCCATTCACCCTGTATGCCTAAGGAAAACGCCGCGTTTGGTTCACATTCGACATCTAACACCAAATGAAATGAACTCAAATGAACCCATTCCTTTCAGCGGAGTTGAAGGGTGTAATTTCGCAATATACTTAAGAGTTTATAAGAGTAGTGCGTAGTAGTCATGGGCTGCAAACCTAAACCGAAACCGGGAAGCCCAAAACCGGAAAACGCCGGTTTTCCGGTTTAGTCCGGTTTTTAAAAAAAAATAAAAAAATAAAAAATTAAAGACAAAGTATTATGTTAAAAAAAATAAATTTAATATTATATAAAAATAAAAAAAATTATTATAAAAAAAATTAGTATATAAAAACTAGTAATTAAAATTTATACCAATTGAAAAAAAAAACTCGGAAAAATTAAAGGGCTTGAACCGGTGTCCCGGTTGCCTACGTATCCTCTCGGGATTAAGAGGAATCAAAGCCCACGTAGTTCTCTTACCTTGACTTACCTTTTTTCGGACTTCCGAGTTTTTTTTAATCCCGCTTACCTTTCGATGTCGGACTCGGAAGTAGTGCCGGCGTCTTCGGAGTTGGAATCCGATTTGGAGTCGTACACCGGTGCATTCTTTTGTTTCCGCTTAGCCGCCCTTATCCAATCTTGAATACAAACTTGCATCTCCAACTTCTCGGGCTTTGAGTTCTCTTGTGACCGAGAATGTTCCCGCCTCGGCTAAATGCTTGCTCCACCGCAACCGTTGATGCGGGCACGGCCATTATTTGTTGTACAATTTTAACTAAGGTTGGATATTTGTGAGCTAAACTCTTCCACCAATCCAAAATATCAAATTCAACATTATCATCAAAATTAAAACAAGTGTTAAGATAATCTTGATATTCCGCATTTGAAGATGAGTGTCTAGGTGTTTTTGTTCTTCTAGCAAAAACTTGTTGTGCAAGTGAAAGAGAAGAAGATGAACTAGTAGAAGAGGGAGATGGACTGGGTGCGGTAGAAGAAGAGCTAGCACTAGATTGAAATGTACTAAGTAATTTTCCAATTTCGGTCTTCTTGTGTTAAGTTTACACACAAACAATCATAATAAATAGTCAATAAATCGGAAAGACCATCTAGTTTAAGTCTAGGATCAAAAACGGCGGTTACAAGATAAATCATGGGAATGTTTTTATAATATTTAAGCCATTTTTCTTTCATATCAAGCATACATTCTAGAAGGCAAGGTATGTTAAAACATTTTACAAAATCTTCGGAAACATTAACGGCAATTTCTAAAAATCTATGAGATGTTGGAGTGTAAACACAACTCATGGTATTAGTTGCATCATTAAAAGTTTTTAAAACATTACAAATATGGGCACAAGTTTCCCAAACATTTTCATCATCTAAAATTGACCAAGGAACATGAATTGAAGCAAATTCTTGTAACAAAACTTTATAACGTACGGCTTCACAAAGTAGTTTGTAAGTCGAGTTCCAACATCTTTTGAAAAAGCAATAGGATGAACATTTTTGTTTAAACATGAATTTCTCCATTTTCTTCTTAAATCGGAGTCATGTCAAATATGATCAATAACAAGTTTGATTGGGGTTAGCATATCTCCTAAAACCTTAAGTCCATCTTGAACACATAAGTTTAAAATATGACATGCACATCTTTGATTAGTATAAGGAGTTTTTATATATTGTCCCGCATCCTCAACCAAATGGTTTACGGCGGCGGTATTTGCGGATGCATTATCAAAAGAATATGAAAAAATTCGATGTTGTAAATTATATTCTTGTAAAACCGTTTTAATCATGCTTGCAATGCCTAGTGCATTATGTCTTTGATTAAAATGCCGAAAACCAATAACATATTTATGCAAAAACATAGCGTTATCAATAAAATGTAAAGTAATGCCCATGTAAAAATGTTGTTGTGATTGTGTACTCCAAATATCACTACAAATTGAAACTTGGTGTTCAAAACTAGCCAAATTCGATAAAAAATTTTCCTTCTTTTTTAAGTAAGATTTAGTAACTAATTTTGAAACGGTTTTCCTAGAAGTTGGTTTAAAAGAAGGTTGAAGATATCTAGTGTTATATTCCCTTCTTCGTATTCGGCATAATAAAACGGTAATGAATGTGAACAAATAACATCGGTTAAATCTAAACTTTCTTCACTATGATTATATGTAAATAAAGGAGAATGAGAGGTAGAAGATGCAAACCCGTGGGACAATTGTGTTTGTCCCCGTAAAATCCCGAGCTTCTCCGGATGGACGTTTGCCATGTGAGTTTGCAATGTCTTGTAGCCGCCCTTCACCTTCCACTTGTACACCTTCGAGCAATAGTTGCATGCCACTTGACAATACTCGTTCACCGGCTCCCCCTTGGTGTAATGCTTCGTAAATATTTCGGATGTAAGCATTTTCGGAGGGGGGAGACTTCTTCGTGGAACTTCGGTAACATCGGGATTGTCGGGCATTTGTGTTTCGCTCTCTTGGGTGCTAGGAAAGTATTGGGAAGAGGGAATTTGATCACTTGGGTTTGCCATTACGAGAAATCGAGATATCGAGAATTCGAGAATAAGAGATTAGGAGAGTAGAGAAGATGAGTTGTAGATGGTGTGATTTGTAGAGGAAGAGAGAATGGGTATTTATAGGAAATTAGGATAAATTGTGGGGGGGGATTTATTATTATTTTTTTTTTAAATGTTAAAGCCCAACGGCTCAAAAATGAGCCGTTGAGGCTGAATAAACCAACGGCTCTTTTAAAAGAGCCGTTGGGTTTTTTTTTTAAAAATAAAATAAAAAAATATTGTTGTTGGGCCCAAACCGCCGGTTTAGGTTTTCGGAAAAGTCAAACCGAAATCTAAACCTTGAACCGGCGGAAACCTAAACCGGTCAAACCTAAACCGCCGGTTTGACAAACCGGCGGTTTGGACCGGTTTGAAAACTGCCAGTTCGGCGGTTTGAACCAAACCGGGCCCATATCTAGTGCGTAGTACAGGCTACTTGGCTTTTAATGGAGAAAAAGGTTATCAAATGTCGTACTTCCCGTATTCAGTCGAGAGTTTCAACCTTGATAGGGTTGGGAGACGGAGAACTCATCCTTTAACATAAATTTTGCGATATAACAAATGAAAATACGAAAAAATGTCAGCAATATTTCATTAATCTATTAGACTTAGCTTTGATAAAGTTATGCTCCTAAAGTTTATATTATTTCTTAAATTTGTAATAATTTTATAAAGTTTATATTATTTCTTAAATTTGTAATAATTTTATAGTTTTATAGTTTTTTCTACTCAATACATTTAATTATTCAAATACTCGGTTCACTGTTGTTTTAACTTTTATGTACGTGTAATTTACAATTATTTACTTAGAAAAACTCGCACAAGCTACGGATATCGAATCAATTTAGTATAAGATCTAGAAAAATATTAAAAAATTAAATAAAATATAAAAAAGTAAAATGGGAGGGTGAACTCTTTTATATATATATATATAAGAGCATTAATTACTCTTTATATGCTCCTATGTATATAAAAAAAATTAATTAAATGAATGACACAATTAATCTCCCTTTTTAGTTATTAGCTTTTGGATGTATCGTAACCTTTCTTTGTTGTATATGGTTGGTTGTAGAATTATCCATTCTTTGTTGTATATGGTTGGTTGTAGAATTATCCAGAGTTTACGAATATATTAAAGTTCGGGTTATACAAGTGGGCAAGAGATCCAAATGCCTTGGAGAAAAACAAGAATTATCTCTACATTGAAGTAGTATGCTGTAAGACCCGTAATCTTTCGGACCGAGATTGGTATTTGACCGAGACGAACTTTGGCCGAGATTAGCTTTGCCGCCCCTGCGGCCAATCCCGCCGCCCTTGCGGCGCACCGCACCCGCGGGCACTCCTACCGCCCCTGCGGATTACGGCGGCTGCAGCCGTTTTCCTTGACCTCTTGACTCGTGCTTTACCCTTAACCTTATTTCTTTCTTCTACTTGCTGAGCAAGGGTTTCATTCACTTTGTTCTCATCCCATTCCAGGCTTCCTACGTCCACCTTGCTTATCCTTCTTCCCTTGTGAGTTTGATCTTGTTTCCCTTGGAGTTTGACTTTGAAAGTGTACCTTGTGGTTGATGATGATGCTAGTGTTTGTTGTTGCGGAGCTTGAGGCAAGCTTGTGTTGTGTGTGACCTTTCCCTGCAGCCTTAGATTCCAAGTGTGGTAAGGATCTTCTTGCTTCTCTTCTTCCTTTCTTGTTCTTCCTTCCTAGCTTAGGATTAGATGCTTGCATAGATGTGTATTGATGGTTGTATGTGTATACTTATGTATGTGTACGAATCTGGAAGAGAGTAGACGTGATTGATCACGTGAAAGAGCCGAGGAGGAGATTGCAGAATCGTTTCTGCGTTTTCACCGCCCCTGCGGCCAGGAGTCACCGCCCCCGCGGCGACAGTGTCTAGCGCCAGCGGCTGCCCGCGTCCCGTGTCACCACCCCTGCGGCCAGGAGTCACCGCCCCCGCGCGACAGTGTCCAGCGCCAGCGGCTGCCCGCGTCCCGTGTCACCGCCCCGCGGCCACGTTCCGCCGCTCCCGCGGCCATCTGTTTTCGCCCCTGCGCCTCTGTGTTCCGCAGGTGCGTTTTGATCCCGGCTCTACCTAAAGCTAGGTAGATCCTTTCCTTTCTAGTATGAGAAACTTAGTACCATGCTAGGATTCGGATATTGATGATTACGGTATGGAATTGCCGGTTAGGGCTTTGAGGTTTACGAGTTGGAATTGATCCCTTATGGATCCCTTGGGTCTAGGTGTGACCCTTTGTGTGATAGGATTGTGATATATGTACGTGTGCCTTGTATAGGTTGTGCTGTCCTCCAGTTTGGAGTAGACGTTTTGAGAGTGGATCATACTTGAGTTACTTCTGAGATCGAGGTAAGTCCATAGGACTTACTTAGCTACTATCCTTATATTGGATGTATGCTTGAGTGGTGTTTGCTATATGCTTTATAGCATGATTAGGAATAGGATTACGAGTATGATTATGTTTATGATGGTCACAGACCTATCTTTATTATACTGACCGCCCATCGTAGTGGCTGTGATAACCTTTCCCTTTCATCCCGCCGTGGAGTCTGGGAGGTTCTCTGTAGTCAGGCCAGTACTGGTATAAAGGAAGGCCCTCACCATTCCCATAGGGTACACGGGAGGTGTGCTGATACTACCCCAGCTGGTTAGAGTACTCAGAGGCGGGGATCATATTCCTCGTGTCACCTATCTTCATATATATACATATTTTATACGATTGATTGATTTACTTATTAAAGATAATAAACCGGGTGAATGTGTGATACCATGATGAGTTGTTATCGTTTATATGATGTGTGATTGTGCTCTTGCTTCTCTTATATATGTGTATAGTTAGCTAACGGTTTCATACCGTGTTGTAGTTCCTTCGCAGGTTAGGAGAACTGAGGAGTGATCCAGTGGGGTGATCTGCTGAGGGTTCCGTACACTGGGCATATTTGTGGGATTTTGGGGTTGTTATCGGTTGTACGGCTTTTGGTTTAACTTTTGTACTCAGCAGTACCATGTATACTCTTTTGACATGTACATATTTATATCAGTTTCATGTTTTGTTTAATCTGTTAGTGCCTTGTTGTAAGGTTCAGTGAAGTTGTTGTCAGGCTAGGGTCAGGATCCATTGTGAGATCCTAGCCCAGTAGCGCCTCGAGTCCTACGGATTCGGGGTGTTACAAAGTTGGTATCAGAGCCCAGGTTGACAACAATGGCACTAGTAATCTGTAATAAGTACGAATGGATAAATAAACAAAACCCGAAAAGGGGTCTGACTTTTAAAAGGTTTGGTTTCGAAATGAGTACAAATGTTTTGGGTTACCGTGTACGTGAACATCGCCCCTCTGAAGATCTCGACAGTTCATATATAGATATTCTTTCATGATTGATTTGATACATACATACGGCATATATATAGCCTTCTAAGCTAGGTTTACGTCTACTGCAGATGGTTCAGACTAGAACCCTCCCTGCAGCAAGACGTTGTAGAGGTAGACCCCCTCTCGGTAGAGGACGAGGTCAGATTCCTGCTGTTGATCCACGCGCAGCAGAGGGGGTACATGAGGAAGTTGCTGAGAGTGCCGTTCCTGAGAATAGGAACGAGGCTGCTGAGAGACAGGGGTCACAGAGAGCCCAGTCTGCTGATTCTGGTCGCAGTTCTATGGGTAGATCAGAGTATCAGGCTCATATTAGACGTGTAGAGGAGGCTGTCAGAGCCGGCAGACGTGTCCCAGATTTACCGACACAGGAGGGACCATCTGAGAGGTCCCACACCGTTACTCAGGTACCAGCTGTACAGGTACCTGCTGCTGAGATTCCTCCGGTTCGGGAAGAGCATAGAGGGCCCAGACCAGACAGTTGGTTGAAGGCATTTCGTCATATGGGAGTACCCCCTTTCACTGGGAGTGTGGGGTTAGAGGTTGAGCTCTGGTTAGGACACGTAGACTCAGCTCTGGAGTCTATTCGATGTCCAGCTGATAGACAAATAGAGCTGGTACAGAGTCTGTTCAGGGAGTTAGCTCAACACTGGTGGAGATCTGTACGAGTACAGGTTACCAGTTATACGCAGATGAAGACGATGATTAGAGAGCGTTTCTGCCCTGCCTCATTGAGGAGGGAGAAACTGCGGGATTTCATGGAGGCTGGGTTTGATGATGTGCCTGTTTCTGAGGCCATCAAGAGATTCCAGGAGGAGCTGGCCTTGCTGGGACCAGCGGCCCCTGCTGCTGATCAGCATGTATATCTGTTTTCCCGACGTCTGAGGGATGCCACCAGGGCCTATATGGCCGGGTTTCATTGTGAGTCCTTGATGGACTATCAGGATAGAGCTTCCTATTTTGAGCGGGAGCGAGCTGGACAGAGGAGAGCTTCTCAGACCGGGAGGTCTGAGAAGAGACAGCGTACCGGGCAGACCAGTGGTACAGCTGGAGCTGCTAGTGTTGGGGGTACCCAGAGACGTCAGGGTCGTTCTGTATCTGCACCGGTTACAGAGAAGGGACGACAGTGTTTTAACTGTGGAGATCCAGGGCATCTGAAGCCCGAGTGTACGAGACCACTGGTGACGTGTTTTACCTGTGGCCGACAGGGCCATAGAGCTGTTTACTGCCGCCAGGGCGGAGCTGCATCACAGCAGGGTTCTACTCCTGCCAGTGTACCAGGAGGGGGGCAGAGACCACCCCAGCAGCAGACTCAGGGACAGCAGAGAGTCCCAGACCGCCCTACGACTCAGGGATCTGCTCCTGGGCCGAGTAGAGGCAGAGGCCGTGGTGGAGGCACCACTGATACCAGAGGCCCACAGGGTCGTGTTTTTGAGCTGAGGAGTGCAGAGGAGCCATCTGCACCTACGGCTACAGGTACCATTCTGATTCATGGTTTACCTGTTAGAGTTTTATTTGATACTGGTGCTACGCACTCTTTTATTTCTGATGCCTGTGTAGAGCGTCTTGGATTAGATACAGTTGAGAGGATGCCCTTTATTATAGGGCTACCCAATAGTAGTAGGGTCAGAGGTACCCGTGAGATTCACGGTTGTCCCATTACTGTAGGGACCCGAGTCTTATTAGTTGACTTCTTTGTCATGCCATTAGAGCATGAAGAAGTTGTTTTAGGTATGGACTGGATGGATAGACATTCCGCAGTCTTAGATGTAGGTAGGAGGACAGTTACCCTTTCTACCGAGTTAGGACAGATTGAGGTTTTCCGAGGTTGGGACCTTGGAAAGGTAGGCACAGTTATCAGTGCGATACGAGCAGCCAGACTGATTGCACAGGGTTGCGAGGCCTTCTGGTGTTATGCTATGAAGGAGGGGGAGAGTCCAGCATTAGAGGATATCCCGGTTGTTTGTGAGTACATAGATGTGTTTGCTGAGCCGTCTAGTTTACCGCCTCAGAGGAGTGTGGAGTTTGGGATTGAGTTAGAGCCTGGTACGAGACCGATCTCGAAGGCCCCATACCGGATGGCGCCTGTCGAGATGCTGGAGCTGAAGAGGCAACTTGAGGAGTTGGCCGAGAAGGGCTTCATTCGCCCTAGTGTGTCCCCATGGGGAGCACCTGTTCTCTTCGTACGGAAGAAGGACGGATCGCTGAGATTGTGCATAGATTACAGAGAGCTGAATAAGGTGACCATCAAGAACAAGTATCCACTGCCGCGTATTGATGATTTGTTAGATCAGTTACAGGGAGCGACTGTGTTCTCCAGGATAGACCTGCGTTCCGGGTATCACCAGCTGAGGGTGAGGGAGCAGGATGTGCACAGGACAACATTCCGGACCAGATATGGCCACTACGAGTTTGTAGTGATGCCATTTGGGCTTACGAATGCCCCAACCGTCTTTATGGAGTTGATGAACAGTATCTTCATCGACTTCCTGGATCAGTTTGTAGTGGTTTTTATTGATGATATTCTGGTATACTCTCGTAGCAGTGAGGAGCATGCAGGACACCTGAGGACTGTATTGCAGGTTTTGCGGGATAGAGAACTTTATGCTAAGTTCTCTAAGTGTGAGTTCTGGATGCCAGAAGTAGCATTCTTGGGTCACGTGATTTCAGCTGATGGGATCAAGGTGGATCCAGCGAAGATTGAGGCTGTAGCAGCTTGGACGACACCGACGAACGTCAAGGAAGTACGTAGTTTCCTTGGCCTAGCCGGTTATTACAGACGCTTCGTGGAGGGTTTTTCTGTGATTGCCCGTCCACTGACGAGTTTACTGAGGAAGACTACCAGATTCGTGTGGTCTGATCAGTGCAGACAGAGTTTTGAGGAGTTGAAGAGATGTTTGACTTCTGCTCCTATTTTGGCACAGCCAGAGGGTACTGAGGACTTTGTGGTTTACAGTGATGCATCCAAGCTAGGCTTGGGATGTGTTTTGATGCAGCGAGGTAGAGTTATTGCATATGCGTCTCGACAGCTGAAGACGTATGAGGAGAACTACCCGACTCATGATCTGGAGTTGGCAGCGGTAGTTCATGCACTGAAGATCTGGAGACATTACTTATATGGTGCTACGTGTCAGATCTTCACAGACCATAAGAGTCTGAAGTACATTTTCACGCAGCGGGAATTGAATAACCGCCAACGTAGGTGGCTCGAGTTGATTAAGGACTTTGATTTAGAGATCTTGTACCATCCAGGGAAGGCGAACGTTGTCGCCGACGCCCTGAGCAGGAAGACGCCTCGAGAGCAGGCGATTGCGAGATTGACAGTTCAACGCTAGTTGCAGAGAGATTTGATCTGGCTAGAGTTGGACATCCAGTTTCCTGATGAGGATGCCCAGCTGCGTACTTTAGAGGTTCTTCCTGATCTGTTGGACGAGATCCGACAGAAACAGGAAACCTGCCCGACCTTACAGAGGATTAGAGATAGGATGTCTCGGGACGAGGCACCACAGTTCCTGCTTGGAGCAGACGGAGTTGTGAGACGCCGTGGTCGCGTCTGTGTACCTGCTGATACAGAGCTGAGGCAGAGGATCTTACAGGAGGCTCACTGTACCCCTTACTCTGTACATCCAGGTACGAGTAAGATGTATCAGGACTTGAGATGTATATACTGGTGGGGAGGGTTGAAGCCCGATGTAGCCAGATTTGTAGCACAGTGTGCGACCTGTCAGCAGGTCAAGATTGAGCATTTCAGACCTGGGGGCGAGCTTCATCCACTTCCTGTTCCACAGAGGAAGTGGGAAGACGTCACCATGGATTTTGTGACCGGGTTGAGATTGAGTCGGAGTTTTGATGCCATCTGGGTTATAGTGGACCGGTTGACCGAAGACGGCACGTTTTCCTTCCTATTAGAGAGACGTGGCCGGTGAGCAGATTAGCTGAGGAGTACACTAGGCATATAGTGAGACTCCATGGTGTACCGAGGACGATCGTCTCAGATAGAGATGGACGATTTACCTCGAGATTCTGGCAGCAGATCCAGACTGCCTTGGGGACGAGTTTGCATTTTACGACGGCGTTTCATCCTCAGACAGATGGTCAGTCAGAGAGGACCATTCAGACTCTGGAGGATATGCTGCGAGCTTGTGTGTTGGATTGGGGACAGGTGTGGACAGATCATCTTCCGCTTGTTGAGTTCTCCTACAACAACAGCTGGCATGCATCTATTGGGATGGCCCCATATGAGGCACTGTATGGACAGAGATGTCGTACCCCGTTATGTTGGGATGAGCGGAGCAGTATGAGTGATTTAGCGCCTGATCAGATTCAGGATGATGTAGCTCGGGTAGCATTGATTAGAGAGCGTATGCTGACTGCACAGAGCCGTCAGAAGTCTTATGCTGACAGGAGGCATAAACCTCTAGAGTTCAGGGTTGGAGCCCATGTGTGGCTGAGAGTGTCTCCGACACGAGGTGTTAGACGTTTTGGCATTAAGGGAAAGTTGAGTCCCCGATATGTCAGACCGTTCGAGATTCTGGATCGAGTTGGGAGTGCAACATACAGATTAGCCTTGCCTCCGAGATTAGAGGGTGTTCACCCTGTGTTTCACGTGACTCAGCTGAGGGAGTATATACCAGATCCGAGACACATTGTGAGTTATGAGGATTTAGTGGTTGAGCCGGACCACACTTTTGTAGAGTATCCGATTGCAGTCCTAGAGCGAGGTATTAGACGCATGCGTTCGAAGGACATTCCTATGTTGAGGATACAGTGGTCGAGACGAGGACCTGAGGAGGCTACATGAGAGACTGAGGATAGTATCCAGAGGAACTATCCAGAGTTCTATGCTGGGTTAGATACATCAATAGGATCACCGAGTAGATCTTAGTACTAGCTTGGTGAGTCTTATCTGTTTATGTGTGTACGTGCTTATATGCCATGTTGTGTTTTGTTCATGCTAGCTTGATGTGATTTATGATCTGATTAGATCTTGTATGCTGGTATGATTATTGTTTAGCTGGAGATGGTTCTTTCCTCCATGCTATTGTGATGCGATAGGTTTAGCTGGAGATGGTTCTTTCCTCCATGCTATTTTGATGGACATAGTAGTGCCGGAGATGTTCTACCTCCATGCCTTTCTGTTATAGATATGTTTTGGCTAGAGATGTACTTCCTCTATGCCCTTGTGATATGATGATGACTACGGGAGAGGTTTTTCCTCCCTGCTTGTGTTTGAGGTTTTGCAAGTTTCGGGACGAAACTTGTTTTTAGGGGGGTGAGGTGTAAGAGCCGTAATCTTTCGGACCGAGATTGGTATTTGACCGAGACGAACTTTGGCCGAGATTAGCTTTGCCGCCCCTGCGGCTAATCTCGCCGCCCCTGGGGCGCACCGCACCCGCGGGCACTCCTACCGCCCCTGCGGATTACGGCGGCTGCAGCCGTTTTCCTTGACCTCTTGACTCGTGCTTTACCCTTAACCTTATTTCTTTCTTCTACTTGCTGAGCAAGGGTTTCATTCACTTTGTTCTCATCCCATTCCAGGCTTCCTACGTCCACCTTGCTTATCCTTCTTCCCTTGTGAGTTTGATATTGTTTCCCTTGGAGTTTGACTTTGAAAGTGTACCTTGTGGTTGATGATGATGCTAGTGTTTGTTGTTGCGGAGCTTGAGGCAAGCTTGTGTTGTGTGTGACCTTTCCCTGCAGCCTTAGATTCCAAGTGTG
Source organism: Fagopyrum tataricum (assembly GCA_002319775.1). NCBI lineage: Eukaryota > Viridiplantae > Streptophyta > Magnoliopsida > Caryophyllales > Polygonaceae > Fagopyrum > Fagopyrum tataricum. The sequence continues at coordinate 48,301,984 of CM008282.1, forward strand.
GTAAGGATCTTCTTGCTTCTCTTCTTCCTTTCTTGTTCTTCCTTCCTAGCTTAGGATTAGATGCTTGCATAGATGTGTATTGATGGTTGTATGTGTATACTTATGTATGTGTACGAATCTGGAAGAGAGTAGACGTGATTGAACACGTGAAAGAGCCGAGGAGGAGATTGCAGAATCGTTTCTGCGTTTTCACCGCCCCTGCGGCCAGGAGTCACCGCCCCCGCGGCGACAGTGTCTAGCGCCAGCGGCTGCCCGCGTCCCGTGTCACCGCCCCTGCGGCCAAGAGTCACCGCCCCCGCGGCGACAGTGTCCAGCGCCAGCGGCTGCCCGCGTCCCGTGTCACCGCCCCCGCGGCCACGTTCCGCCGCTCCCGCGGCCATCTGTTTTCGCCCCTGCGCCTCTGTGTTCCGCAGGTGCGTTTTGATCCCGGCTCTACCTAAAGCTAGGTAGATCCTTTCCTTTCTAGTATGAGAAACTTAGTACCATGCTAGGATTCGGATATTGATGATTACGGTATGGAATTGCCGGTTAGGGCTTTGAGGTTTACGAGTTGGAATTGATCCCTTATGGATCCCTTGGGTCTAGGTGTGACCCTTTGTGTGATAGGATTGTGATATATGTACGTGTGCCTTGTATAGGTTGTGCTGTCCTCCAGTTTGGAGTAGACGTTTTGAGAGTGGATCATACTTGAGTTACTTCTGAGATCGAGGTAAGTCCATAGGACTTACTTAGCTACTATCCTTATATTGGATGTATGCTTGAGTGGTGTTTGCTATATGCTTTATAGCATGATTAGGAATAGGATTACGAGTATGATTATGTTTATGATGGTCACAGACCTATCTTTATTATACTGACCGCCCATCGTAGTGGCTGTGATAACCTTTCCCTTTCATCCCGCCGTGGAGTCTGGGAGGTTCTCTGTAGTCAGGCCAGTACTGGTATAAAGGAAGGCCCTCACCATTCCCATAGGGTACACGGGAGGTGTGCTGATACTACCCCAGCTGGTTAGAGTACTCAGAGGCGGGGATCATATTCCTCGTGTCACCTATCTTCATATATATACATATTTTATACGATTGATTGATTTACTTATTAAAGATAATAAACCGGGTGAATGTGTGATACCATGATGAGTTGTTATCGTTTATATGATGTGTGATTGTGCTCTTGCTTCTCTTATATATGTGTATAGTTAGCTAACGGTTTCATACCGTGTTGTAGTTCCTTCGCAGGTTAGGAGAACTGAGGAGTGATCCAGTGGGGTGATCTGCTGAGGGTTCCGTACACTGGGCATATTTGTGGGATTTTGGGGTTGTTATCGGTTGTACGGCTTTTGGTTTAACTTTTGTACTCAGCAGTACCATGTATACTCTTTTGACATGTACATATTTATATCAGTTTCATGTTTTGTTTAATCTGTTAGTGCCTTATTGTAAGGTTCAGTGAAGTTGTTGTCAGGCTAGGGTCAGGATCCATTGTGAGATCCTAGCCCAGTAGCGTCTCGAGTCCTACGGATTCGGGGTGTTACATATGCTCTCCAAATAACCCGGATGGTACTATCCGTGAACCGGTGGTTAAGAATGGTGAAGGGAAAGTGATTCATGATTTGGCTTACTATTGACCTCATTACACTCCTATAACTTCGGCATTTGGTCATGACGTAATGCTTTTTACCGTTTCCAAATGCGCCGGTCATGTTGTTTCTCGTCTCGGGTGAGTCTATACCCTATAACAACATAAGAAATGTTCAAACATGTTGTAACATCCGAATTCAGGATTGAAGTTTTCCGAATTCAGGATTGAAGCTTTGGGTAGAGTAAAATAAGATCAAAAGCCATAGTGTCAAGTGAATATTCATTGATATCATATCATTCTAAATATATATGGGCTTTAAAATTTTGGAGGTGGGTTGTAGATCCGTGTATGGGACTAATATCCCTTCTTACGTAGGTGGGAAATCGTGAAGGACGAAGCGGTGGCTAGAAATATGATAAGTACGTAGAGTTAAAAACAAACAAAACTTCAAAGGAAACTCAACTTCGATCAGCTTAGATAATCAAAACAATTTGCGATGACTTCTCTTCCCGTGAGAAAGAAGGGTTCTTTAAGTATAGTTATCATGTCATGACTGAGAGATGGGAGAAACTGAAAGAAGCAATGAAGCACAATGGTGGCGCCTTCACCGTCCTAAAGTATCCCAAATGATATTGCCACTTAATGAAATTCAGTTGTTCAACACCAGGTCGGGACTTAGTATTCCATGTATTCTTCAAATCTCAATAACCATAAAAGAAAATTTTCTTGTGAACTAATCAAGATATCGTTTTTTTTTTTGGTCTCGGATCGGGTTTGCATGGATAGAATGCAAAAAAGCCGAAGACGAAACTTTCTTTTGAGAGACAATAATATATATTTTAACAAGATCATGACAAAATTTTGGCGTTGATAAGATATATGGGAGGGTGAGCATGACCGATACATATGAAAGTTTCAACGTTTTCATAGAAAGGTTAGCTAGAATAATATACATATAATTCAATTTTCTGTAATGTTATTCATCAATATCGTACCAAAACATTTGTCAAATGGAGAGCAGTGTACGGGTGAACAAAAATATCATATCCACTAATTCGAAGATTTGATCAGAAAAAATCCGAATCTGAAAATATCCATCAATTGGTGATCCGAGTTAGATATATCTTCGGATCTGATACCAATCGAGGTTTTGAGAGAACGAAATTTTTTTAGAAATTTTAAAAATTTAAGGAAAAAAATAAACCGGATCAAATAATTGGATATTCTCGGATATGATTCGTATTGAACTTTTATAAAATTATCGGATCAGATATTCGGAAATGCTCACCTAGGATGTTGAAGCTTGTAGTTGAATGATCCTGTTGCTAGTGTTTCTTACTCTGGAACCACGAGGTTGAAGCTTGTAGTTGAATGGTCATCTATGATAGTAATACTTTGGTATCTTGCACTGGTATTTGAAATCATCTATCGATTTGAGCATTTCGATCGAAATATGGTCATTTTGATTGAAATAATGCTTTTTTTTCTAGTAATTTCGGTCGTATATCAAACATCGAATGTATTTTTTGTATTTCGATCGAAATATGTTCATTTATCAAAATTCTGGTTTTTTCTACTATTATCGATCGTAATACTGAGATTTCTATCAAAATTATCTCGAATTTTTAGCATTTCGATCGAAATTAGTTCATTTCGATCGAAAGAATGCTTTTTTAACTAATTTTGATCGTAATAGTGAAATTTCTTATCGAAATTATAAATCAAATTTTGAGCATTCCGATCAAAATATATTCATTTTTATCAAAACAGTGCTTTTTTCTACTAACTTCGATCGTAATAGTGAAATCTCGATCCAAATTATCTATCGAATTTTGAGCATTCTGATCGAAATATGTTCGTTTCGATCAATATATGTTCATTTCGATCGAAATAGTGCTAAGGTAGGTTAATAAGTGTGAGAATATTTATACAGATCTTCCTTAATTAGCCACTAATCTGGGACGATCAATTTTTTAGATAATACGGTTATGATATGCTCCTACTCCCTACACATGAATATGTTCCTACTTGATTCTATCCCTATCCTTATCCATATATATATAGGGTCAGGATCCGGTGGGAACCTCTCTTAGAGTAGGGATTAGGAACTCCTAACATCCGTCATATTAAATATTGAACGTCCATGATGGAAGGACCACATTAAGCTTAAATATGTGAGTTTTATTGGATTGTTCATATTTAATTAACTAGCCTATACTATGTCGTTAAAGTAGGAAAGAATATAAATTCATTTTGACTAACAAATTTCCAAATTTATTGTAACAAAATATAAACGTCTGGTTTTATCATCATGAACGTTAAATTATATATGTGATGATCGTTAAAATATAACCAACCGCTCGTTAAGTATCAACTGATCGCTAGGCATTAAAATTACGTTCGTTAATTTGTTAGGTCGTTAAAATTATGGTCGAAAATAAGTGAGCTATTACGGTCGTTAATTTGTTAGTTTGTTATAGTTCTAGGCCGTTAATTTGTTAAGTCATTAAAATTATGGTCGTTAATTTGTTAGGTCATTATAATTTTAGGTCGTTAATTTATTAGGTCATTAAAATTACGGTCGTTAACTAGATTAATCAAGTTTCACCGGCGGTTAAATATGTGTAACACTCCAAATCCGTAGGACTCGGAGTGCTACTGGGCTAGGATCTCACAATGGATCCTGACCCTAGCTTGACAACAATTTCACTAATCTTACAACAAGACACCGATAGATTAAACAAAACATGAAACTAATATATATATATATATATATATATATATATATATATATATATATATATATATATATATATCAAAAAGGTAATACAATGTACCGCTGAGTACAAACAAAACCATACTGTACAACAAAAGAACCCATATCTCCGATAACGCCCCAGTGTACGGAGCCCTTAGCGGATCACCCACTCTGAATCACTCTGCAGCTCTCCTATCCTGCAAAGTGTCTACAACACGGTATGAAACCGTTAGCTAACCATACACAAATATAGGAATATGCTAGAGCACAAACACACATCAGAAATCTTAACACATCATCACGCTTTCACACATTTACCCGGTTCATTATCTTTATAAAGTCCAGCAATCAACTCATATATAAATATCCATATAAACATAAGTGACACGAGGAATATAACCCTCGCCTCTGGGTATTATAACCAGCTGGAATGGTGCCTGGAACACCTCCCCGTGTATCCTAAGGGAATGGAGAGTGCCCGAACCGTTTACCAGGTCTGGCCTGACCACAGAGAACCCCCAACTCCCAGCGGGATGAATGGAAAAGTTGTCACAGCCCTACAATGGGCAATCAATACATCATAGGTCGGTGACCAACATATCGCATGCTATAAACATATAACAAACACCACTCATGCACAACATCCTATAAAGTAATGGCAACTAAGTAAGTCCCACGGACTTACCTCAACCTCGTAGTTGTCTCACTGGATCAACCCTCAACTCAGTCCACTCCAACTAGAGGATAACACGGCCTATACAAGGCATACATAAATATCAAACTCCTATCACGCAAAGGGTCACACCTAGACCCAAGGGATCCATAAGGGATCATATCCAACTCGCAAACCTCAAAGCCCTAACCGGCATTTCCGTATCATACTCGTCAACATCCGAATCCTAGCATGGTACTAAGTTCCTCATACTAGAAAGGAAAGGAACTACCTAACTATAGGTAGTCCCGGAACAAGACGCACTTGCGTAAACTAAGGACGCAGGGGCGGAAGAGATCACCCGCAGGCGCGGAAGGTAGAATCCGCAGGGGCGGTGACCAGGCTGCAGGCTAACGCAGGCACGACGCAGGCGCTGGCGCGGGCGGGATGACACGGTCTCCGCAGGGGCGGTGGTTTCCAGGCGCGGGGCGGCGACAGTGCAGAATGCAATCTCGCGGCTTCTCTTTAGCTCTTCACGTGATCAAATCACGTCTACTCTCTTCCAGATTCATACACAAGCATAACCATACACATTTCAACATCACCCTATGCTCAATACATCTAATCCTAATCTAGGGAAGGAAGAAGCAAAGGAAGAAGGAAGAGAAGAAGGAGAAGAAAACTTACCACTGCTGAAGGTCTAGGAGGCAAAAGCATAAGCACAACTCAGCTGGCTTCACAAGATCAGCAACCACAATACTAGCATCAACAACCACAAAACCACACACAACTCTACCAACTCAAGGAAAAACCAACTCAAGCTCAAGGAGAAAGAAGAAGAAGCAAGGAGGACGTGAAGCTGGATTGGAAATGTGATGAAACCCTTGCTCAACAAGGTGAAACGGAGGAGGTAAAGAAAGGTAAAGCACAAGTCAAAAGAGTCAACAAAACCGGCTGCAGCCGCCGGAAACCGTAGGGGCGGGTTTCTTGGCCGCAGGGGCGGAACAACAAGGGAGCCGTAGGAGCGGCCTCACAGACCCGCGGGGCGGCTAAGGCCAAAACTAGCTCCCAAAACTAAGGCTCTTACAATATGTTTTAGGTCGTTAATTCGTTAAGCCGTTCATATTACAGTCGTTAATTTGTTAGGTCATTAAAATTACGGTCGTTAACTAGATTAATTAAGTTTCTGTTAAACAGGTTTCACCGTGGTTAAATATGATTTAGGTCGTTAATTTGTTCGTTAAAATTACGGTCGTTAATTTGTTAGGTCATTATAATTTAGGTCGTTAATTTGTTAGGTTATTAAATTACGGTTGTTAACTATATTAATAAATTTTTGCCGGCGGTTAAAATTACGGTCGTTAATTTGTTAGGTCATTATAATTTTTTAATGGTTTAACGATCGTTATATTTTTTAGTTTGGTTTAAGTAGGTGATGAGATGAAAACGATTGTGAATATTGAATGTAGCATATTTTTTTAACTTAATTGTTATATTATTAACATCTAATTTAGGTAATAGAACATCTTGATAATAACTATTTCAATATTACCAAATACAACTGTTAATCAGGAACGTTCACACAAAACAATCGTACTGATGGTAGATGTTCCTACTCCCTACTCTAAGAAAAGATCCTACATGGTTCTCTCTCTCTCTCTCTCTCTCTCTCTCCTCTCTCTATATATATATATATATATATATATATATATATATATATATATATATATATATATATATATATATATATATTATTTTATTTCTCAATAAGTAACAAGATATCACAAATAAGGTATATAATATTATGTCATAAATAAGTTGTTACCTTCAATCTTAATCATACAAATACATTAATCTAATGCGTGAGATAGATTTTGGAAAAGATCAGGATAAAATCAAGATCGTGATAAATTAAGATCGAGATATTCTCTTTGTTATTATTTAGTTCCCTAATTATTGTTGGAGAAATTCTGGATGGTACCACCGTGGTTTGAGGTATTCCGGATTTTATCCAAGAGTTTTTTTACTCCTAACAGTACCCTTCAGTTTACGAATTTTCGAATTTTGCCCTAATATCTTTAAACTTTCAAACAGTCCCTTAACTTACATAACTAAAAGAAAGAAAATATAACTAAAAAAATAAAGAATTTGTAGTACGAAGATCTTCTTCCTCCTCCTCTTTGACGACAGAACAACCCAAATCACCGTCGGAAGAAGATGGCTCAGCGACTATGCTTTGTTGACAAGAATCCAAATCGGTGCCACTAACGATCATCTATTTCGATTTTCACATCCGATCTCCTCCTCTCCATTACACACGCTATTGCTTCTCACGATTTAAAAGCTTCCAACCTTAATATGTCTTTTCGCAGAGATATATAGCCATGGATTGAAGAAGTTTATAAGCAACCAAATAAACGTTCAATTTAGGATTTTGCTCTCCCTAATCAACCAAATATATGCATTCAACTCCCTAATCAACAATTTTCATGGTTCTAGAGTTCTAAAAAAAAGAGACAGTGAATGTCTGTTAGTATACAAATAATGACTCTCATGCTCTTGCGAAGTTTTTGGAGAGGAAACTTCAGGAACCTGGTGGACTGGACTCTCTCAATCCTGCACTTGTAGAATCTGCTGTGAGGAAAGCAAAAGAGACCGTGAATGTCTGTTAGTATACAAATACTTTTGATGTTATTACATATTTGTGATAAAATCACGTTCTCTGTTGTGTATGAACATTTTTGGTTGTTTCCTATTGCATTATGCACACTTATGGATACATATGGGAAGTAGCTGCTTTCATCAAACCCATCAGAAAGAATCCTTGTTTTCGTTGCTAGGGCATTATGAAATGGTTGGCTGTTTCTGCAAAGTGAAAATATATTATGATTTTGTGTTTTTGAAGATGATCGCAAAGTGAAATGGTTGGTTATTTCTGAATTCTAGTGTATTTTTTTCCTGCTTTTCTGAATTCTAGTGTATTGTTTTCCTGCTTGATTTGGTATACGTGTACACCAGAACAATACACTAGAATTCAGAAAGCTCATATATTTGGGTTGAGCAAGCTTAGGAAAACAATAATAAAACTTGGGTATCAAAATTGTAGCTTATAAACTTATTTAGAGTTCAATGTTATATGAAATTTTTTTACACTTTTCAGGAGAGAAGAACAATGGCCAGCTAGCAAGACCTATGAAGGCTGACAGAGGAGACAAACAACAAGAAAAAGAGGAGGAAGAAGCTTCGAGACTGTGAAAGTAGAGAGCGTTCTTTTAAGAATGGGGCCTCGGAATATATAGAAAAGTTTATTCATGAACTGTACCTCTCTGATTGTGAACAATGCACTCCAAGTTATCGCCTTCTTCCCATAAAGTGAGTTGTGAATCAAAATTGATATACTGTTCTATCAACTTAACCTTTATGTAATTTTTTTTAACCTCTGCTCTATGTATTCTCTAGTACGTGGCTGATGCAAAACAGAGGACACTGCTTGATACTCAGGTATTGAATGATCATTGGGTGTTTGTAACTTCAGGGAGCGAGGACTACACTTTCAAACACATGCGCAAGAATCAGTATGAGGAAATACTTTTTTTTATGTGAAGATGACAGGTGCAGTCACTGCAAACTTCATAATAAATTTTTTTTTATCTATCTATATATGGCACGTCTTAGACGAACATAGTTCTGATATAGAGTTCTCATGTTAGATGTAAGCTTGGTAGTTGGTTCTCTGATAGACTTGATGAATCATAGCTCTAACACTGAACTTTGATTGTTCAGGTTTGAATTAGACATGTTGTTGGAATCTGTAAATGCAACCATTAAGCAGGTAGAAATTTGTTTGGTCAAGATCAACAACAACAGTATCAGAACAGACATTCCAATCCCATAAAATGCTATTTTACAGGTAGTGTATAGGTTTGCATGTACCTCTTCTGACTGTTTAATTAACTATGGTGTAATATTCATGCTTCTGATTTTTGCAGCTCGGCAATCTTAGGTGCATTGTGCGCTTATATGGTGACCATGGTCTTGATGTGATGGATGTGTTAAAGAAGAATGCGATACCTGCTCTGTCGGTTATTTTAACGCGCTTGAAGCAAAAACAAGAGGAGTGGGCTAGGTGTCATGTTGATCTCAATCAAGTTTGGGCTGAAGTATATGCGAAGAATTACCATAAATCACTTGATCATCGCATCTTTTATTTCAAGCAGGAGGATACAAAGAGCTTAGCTAAACATTTACTAACCTAAAAGACGATTCTAGTCTTTACACTGCTGCAAGTCTTGTAACTCATTCAATAGTTAAGTAATACACAAGTTTAAGACAAGAATCCACAAGGATCTCATCATCTACTTTTCCCCCTCATATTTGATCTTACTTGGACTAAACGGTTCAACTCTACATCTCTAGTTCTTTTGTCTACATATAATAATTCAATCCGGTATTGAATGATCATAAGTGAATTTGGATGTAGAACGTTGGGTATTAAAATCGGTAACAACGAAGTTGGATAACATAAGTAAATTTGGATGTAGAACGTTGGGTATTAAAATCGGGTAACAACGAAGTTGGTAACATAAGTAAATTGGATGTAGAACGTTGGGTATTAAAATCGGGTAACAACGAAGTTGGGTAACCGATAAATAATTGAATATTGCAATGATAAATAATTGAATTACAAAGGACGTAGAAAGTTGGGTATTAAAGTGGGTAAAAAGTCGGGTAACAAAGTTGGGTAACAACATTGGGTAACAAAGTATAAAGTTGTGTTCCTTCACAAATAGAAAGTGCATAGTTAGTGTTTCTATAAAATTGTGCCTACACACTTTGTGTTTTTTTGAACCAAAGTGAACTAAAGTAATAATAACAATAGTTGAACTAAAACAGTACATACAATTAAATATATAAACAAAATCTTAGTAGCAAATTGTTAAAGTAAAAAATTTACTAACTTTTTAAACTTAATTATTATTAACCTAAAATATTCACTTTTTAAAAGATTATTTTAAACAAAATATTAGTTGTAAATTGTTCACGCACAAAATTTACTAACTTTTCTATTTTTTAAACTTAATTATTATTAACTTAAAACATTAATTTTTCAAAAGATTGTTTAGGCTTCTTGAACTATGGCGTTGATACGTGACAATAAGAGTCTCTCCTTTAATACTTATGAGATGAGATAAGATAGGGTAGAAAGGCCTTTTTGTATCGTTGATACAAAACTAGGCCCTTCTAATTATCTACAAAATTTTTAAATTAAAAATCAATTAATAAGAGGGGTAAGAATGAAATTTACTAGGGAAATAATTAGAGATGCCTAGAAAAACGTTACAAACAAAAACCTAACTCATTCCGAAACTCTAGCCGCCTATTCTGAAACCCTAGCCGCTGTAACACCACCAAATCCGTAGGACTCGGAGTGCTACTGGGCTAGGATCTCACAATGGATCCTGACCCCTAGCCTGACAACAAATTCACTGAATCTTACAACAAGAAACCAAAGATTAAACAAAAAACATAAAACTGATATATATATATATATATATATATATATATATATATATATATATATATATATATATATATATATATATATATATATATATATATATATATATATATATATATACATATCATATCAAAAGGATGATACAGAGTACTGCTGAGTACAAAGTCAAACAGAAATCCGTACAATAATGATAAACCCAAAATCCCACGATAATGCCCAGTGTACGGAACCCACAACAGATCACCCCTCTGGATCACTCTGCAGCTCTCCAAACCTGCAAAGGATCTACAACACGGTATAAAACCGTTAGCTAACCATACACATATATAAGCAGATGCTAGAGCACAATCACATATCAATAATATTAACACCTCATCATGATATCACACATTTACCCGGTTTATTATCTTTATAACGTTAATCACTCAAGAGTATATAAATCAGTATATGAAAATACGTGACACGAGGAATGAATATAATCCTCGCCTCTGCGTGCAATAGCTAGATGGAGTGGTATCAGCGCACTTTCCCGTATTCCATATGGAGTGGTAGGTGCCCTTCCCGTATACCAGAACTAACTAGCTTACAGAGAACTTCCCAGACTCCACTACGGGATGAAAGGTAAGTTGTCACAACCACTACAATGGGCGGTCAATATAACATAGGTCGGTGACCATCATAAAGCATGCCATAAAGCATATAACAAACACCACTCATGCACACATCCAATATAAGGATGGCACCTAAGTAAGTCCTATGGACTTACCTCAATCTTAGAGTAAACTCAACCACGATCAACTCTCTGACTGGTCCACTCCAAACTAGAGGACAACACGGCCTATACAAGGCATACATACATATATCAACTCCTATCACACAAAGGGGTCACACCTAGCCAAGGGATCCATAAGGATCATATCAACTAGTAAACCTCAAGGCCGTAACCGGCATATCTATAACATACTCATCATAAACCGATACCTAGCATGGTACTAGTTCCCTCATACTAGGAAAGGAAAGGAGCTACCCAACTATGGGTAGTCCCGGGACAAGATGCACCTGCGTGATCAAGGGACGTAGGGGCGAATGGATAACCCGCAGGCGCCGGCAGGGAGCAACTGCAGGGGCGGTGACAAGGTACGCAGGCGACGCAGCAAGGCGCTGACGCTGGCGCGGGCACTGCGGCACGGCTTCCGCCAGGGCGCGTGGTTTCCAGACGGGGGGCGGCGACAGTGCAGAGCGAAACCCCGCGAGTTGTCTTTCACTCTTCACGTGATTAATTCACGTCTGCCTCTCTTCCAGATTCCCATCCATACATATACATACACAAGTTAACATCACCCCTATGATCAAGCATCTAATCCTAACTTAAAGAAAGAAGAATTAAGCAAAGAGGAGGAAGACAAAGAATAGGAAGCTTACCACCAGCTGTGGTTAGCTAAGGAGTTGATCACCACACTCTTACTGGCTTCCAAGCACAGCAACACTCATCAAAAGCATCATCATCATCAAAGCCAAAACAAACCTCTTCTAAAACCAAGGAGAAACTAGAACAAGATCAAAGAAGATGAAGGAGAAGCAAGAAGGACGTGAGGAAGCTGGAACATGGAATGAAATAGAACCCTTGCTCAGCAAGGTAAAACGAAGAAGTAAGGGTGAAAGGTAAAGCACGGTCAAAAGAGTCAACAAAACCGGCTGCAGCCGCCGGAAACCGCCCAGGGGCGGTTCCATGAGCCATAGGGGCGGCAGTCAGGCCGCGTGCGGAAAGGCCAATCTCGGTCTAGCCAATCTCGGCTAAAGACCAAGACTCGGTCCGAAAGAGTAGGGCTCTCACATCTCACCCCCTAAAAAACAAGTTTCGTCCCGAAACTTGCAAAGTCCTGAAACTACTCGGACTCATAAGCCGAGGTAAAACTCTCTATAACCTCAAACATAAGCATGGAGAAAATCATCAACTCTAGCAGTAAACTATACTATCCAAGGCCTAGAGGAAAACCATCTCTAGCCAAACCATACACATATCACAAGGCATAGAGGAATCACATCTCTAGCCGTATCATATCCATAACAGAAAGGCATGGAGGGAGAACATCTCCACACTACTATGCCCATCAAAAAAGCATGGAAAAGAACCATCTCCAGCTAAACCTATCATATAACAATAGCATGGAGGAAAGAACCATCTCCGGCCATGAACAAGAATCGTACTAGCACAACAAGATCTAATAAGATCATAATCACATCAAAGCTAGTATGAAATAAACACATCATAGCATATAAGCATATAAGCATATAAGACTCACCAAGCTAGTACTAAGATCTACTCGGTGATCCTACTGTGCATCTAACTCAGCATAGAACTCTGGATAGTTCCTCTGGATACTATCCTTAGCCTCCCATGTAGCCTCCTCGGGTCCTCGTCTCGACCACTGTATCCTCAACATAGGAATGTCCTTCGAACGCAGGCGTCTCATACCTCGCTCTAGGACTGCAATAGGATGCTCAGCAAACGTGTGGTCCAGCTCAACCACCAAATCATCATAACTCACGATGTGTCTCGGATCTGGTATGTACTCCCTCAGTTGAGACATATGAAATACAGGGTGAACACCCTCTAATCTCGGAGGCAAGGCTAATCTGTAAGTTGCGCTCCCAACTCGATCCAGAATCTCGAACGGTCCGACATATCGGGGGCTCAACTTCCCCTTAATGCCAAAACGCCTTAACACCTCGTGTCGGGGACACTCTCAGCCACACATGGGCTCCAACTCTGAACTCTAGAGGTCTACGCCTCCTATCAGCATAAGACTTCTGACGGCTCTGCGCCAGTCAGCATACGCTCTCTAATCAATGTTACTCGAGCCATATCATCCTGAATTGATCAGGTGTTAAACCACTGACACTGCTCTGCTCATCCCAACATAACGGGGTACGACATCTCTGTCCATATAGTGCCTCATATGGGGCCATCCCAATAGATGCATGCCAGCTGTTGTTGTGTAAGAGAACTCAACAAGTGGGAGATGATCGGTCCACACTTGCCCCCAATCCAAACACACAAGCTCGCACATATCCTCAGGGACTGAATGGTCCTCTATGAATGAATCTGTCTGAGGATGGAACGCAGTCGTGAAGTGCAAACTCGTCCCCAGGGTAGTCTGAATCTGCTGCCAGAATCTCGAGGTAAATCGCCCATCTCTGTCTGAGACGATCGTCCTCGGTACACCATGGAGTCTCACTATCTGCCTAGTGTACTCCTCAGCTAATCTGTTTCACCGGCCACGTCTCTCTAATAGGAATGAAACGTGCCGTCTTCGTCAATCTGTCCACAATGACCTAGATAGCATCAAAACTCCGACTCAGCCTCAGTCCGGTCACAAAATCCATGGTGACATCCTCCCACTTTCTCTGTGGAACAGTGTAAGAGCCGTAGTCTTTCGGGCCGAGACCGGACCTTGGCCGAGATTAGTCTTGGCCGAGATCTGCCCCTGCCGCGGCCGCGCTGTGAGGTGCCGCACCCGCGCCGTGCTGCGTCCTGGCGCGCCGCGCCTGCACACTGCCTCGCCCGCGCCCGCCGCCTACAGCCGCTTTCTTGGACTTTGTTGTCGTGCTTCACTCTTTACTTCTTCTTTTGGCCGGGTGATCTAAGCCATCTCCTTCCTTTGCTTCTCCAGTTTCTCTCTCCACGCTACCTAGCTCCTTTGCTTTCCTTGGACCTTGTTTTTGGTTTTGGAAGAAATTGTGTGAGATCTTTTGGTGCTTGACTTGTGCAAGTCTTAGCTGGAGTTTGTTGGGCAGTGAAGCTAGCTTGTGCTTGTGGAATCCCCTGCAGCCTTGAGTGCTCCTTGTGGTATAGCTTTCTTCTTCTTCTTCTCTTCTTTCTTGGTTCCATGCTAGCTTAGGGATAGGTGTAAGATTAGGCTGGTATTGATGGTTGTGTATGTGTATGTTGAACCTGCTGGGGATGAGAAAGAAGTGTAGTGATCAACTGAAGAAACGAAGAAAGACTGCAGAACCGAGTTCTGCGTAGTCGCCGCGGCCGCGCTGAGCACTGACGCGCCCGCGCCCGAACACTGACGCGCCCGCGTCCGACCCTGCCGCGCCCGCGTCTAGATCCTGCCGCACCCGCGGCCACATTCCGCCGCGCCCGCGGTTCCTGCTTCCGCCCTGCATCCTTTGTTTACGCAGGTGCGTCTTGTTCCGGGGCTACCTATGGATGGGTAGTTCCCTTTCCTTTCCTAGTATGAGTGGTAGTAGCATGCTAGGTATGAGTTGAGTACGATATAGTTATGCCGGTTACGGCTTTGAGGTTTACGAGTTGGAATTGATCCCATATGGATCCCTTGGGTCTAGGTGTGACCCCTTGATGTGATAGGATTGTGATACGTGTATGTGTGCCTTGTATAGGCTGAGTTGTCCTTCAGTTGGAGTAGACGTTCTGAGGTTTATCTTCGAGAGTTCTTCTGATATCGAGGTAAGTCCATAGGACTTACTTAGCTACTATCCTTATATTGGATATATGCTTGAGTGGTGTTTGCTATATGCTTTATAGCATGATTAGGAATAGGATTACGAGTATGATTATGTTTATGATGGTCACAGACCTATCTTTATTATACTGACCGCCCATCGTAGTGGTTGTGATAACCTTTCCCTTTCATCCCGCCGTGGAGTCTGGGAGGTTCTCTGTAGTCAGGCCAGTACTGGTATAAAGGAAGGCCCCTCACCATTCCCACAGGGTACACGGGAGGTGTGCTGATACTACCCCAGCTGGTTAGAGTACTCAGAGGCGGGATCATTTTCCTCGTGTCACCTATCTTCATATATATACATATTTTATACGATTGATTGATTCACTTATTAAAGATAATAAACCGGTGAATGTGTGATACCATGATGAGTTGTTATCGTTTATATGATGATGTTGTGATTTCTGCTTCTTTCTCTTATTATATGTGTATAGTTAGCTAACGGTTTCATACCGTGTTGTAGTTCCTTCGCAGGTTAGGAGGACTGAGGAGTGATCCAGTGGGGTGATCTGCTGAGGGGTTCCGTACACTGGGCTTATTTGTGGGATTTTGGGTTGTTATCGGTTGTACGGCTTTTGGTTTAACTTTTGTACTCAGCAGTACCATGTATACTCTTTTGACATGTACATATTTATATCAGTTTCATGTTTTGTTTTAATCTGTTAGTGCCTTGTTGTAAGGTTCAGTGAAGTTGTTGTCAGGCTAGGGTCAGGATCCATTGTGAGATCCTAGCCCAGTAGCGCCTCGAGTCCTATGGATTCGGGGTGTTACAAACAGGAAGTGGATGGAGCTCACCTCCATGTCCGAAATGCTCGATCTTGACCTGCTGGCCAGGTCGCACACTGTGCCACAAATCTGGCCACATCGGGCTTCAGCCCTCCCCACCAATATAAGCGTCTCAAATCCTGATACATCTTACTCGTACCTGGATGTACAGAGTAAGGTGTACAGTGAGCCTCCTGTAAAATCCTCTGCCTCACCTCTGTATCAGCAGGTACACAGACGCGACCGCCGACGCCTCAAAACTCCATCTGCTCCAAGCAGGAATTGTGGTGCCTCATCCCGAGACATCCTATCTCGTATCCTCATCAATGTCGAGCAGGTCTCCTGCTTCTGTTGGATATCGCCCAACAGATCAGGAAGGACCTCTAAAGTACGCAACTGGGCATCCTCATCAGAAAACTAGATGTCCAACTCTAACCAGATAAGATCTCTCTGCAACTGATGTTGAACTGTCAATCTCGTAATCGCTTGCTCTCGAGGCGTCTTCCTACTCAGGGCGTCGGCGACAACGTTCGCCTTCCCTGAATGGTACAAAATCTCCAGATCAAAATCCTTAATCAACTCGAGCCACCTACGCTGGCGGTTATTCAATTCCCGCTGCGTGAAAATATACTTCAGACTCTTATGGTCTGTGAAAATCTGACATGTAGCACCATACAGGTAATGTCTCCAGATCTTCAGTGGATGAATTACCGCTGCCAACTCCAAATCATGAGTTGGGTAGTTCTCCTCATACGTCTTCAATTGTCGAGACGCATATGCTATCACTTTGCCCCGCTGCATCAAAACACATCTCAAGCCAAGCTTGGATGCATCACTGTAAACCACAAAATCCTCATCAATGTCGGGCAGGTCTCTCCTGCTTCTGTTGGATATCGCCCAACAGATCAGAAGGACCTCTAAAGTACGCAGCTGGGCATCCTCATCAGGAAACTAGATGTCCAACTCTAACAGATCAGATCTCTCTGCAACTGATGCTGAACTGTCAATCTCGTAATCGCTTGCTCTCGAGGGCGTCTTCCTACTCAGGGCGTCGCAGGCGACAACGTTCGCCTTCCCTGGATGGTACAAAATCTCCAAATCAAAATCCTTAATCAACTCGAGCCACCTACGCTGGCGGTTATTCAATTCCCGCTGCGTGAAAAT
This sequence comes from Fagopyrum tataricum, assembly GCA_002319775.1. Lineage (NCBI taxonomy): Eukaryota > Viridiplantae > Streptophyta > Magnoliopsida > Caryophyllales > Polygonaceae > Fagopyrum > Fagopyrum tataricum. Next base: position 48,318,948 of record CM008282.1, read on the forward strand.
ATACTTCAGACTCTTATGGTCTGTGAAAATCTGACATGTAGCACCATACAGGTAATGTCTCCAGATCTTCAGTGGATGAACTACCGCTGCCCAACTCCAAATCATGAGTTGGGTAGTTCTCCTCATACGTCTTCAACTGTCGAGACGCATATGCTATCACTTTGCCCCGCTGCATCAAAACACATCTCAAGCCCAAGCTTGGATGCATCACTGTAAACCACAAAATCCTCAGTACACTCTAGCTGTGCCAAAATAGGAGCAGAAGTCAAACGCCTCTTCAACTCCTCAAAACTCTTACCTGCACTGATCAGACCACACAAATCTGGTAGTCTTCCTCAGCAAACTCGTCAGTGGACGGGCAATCACAAAGAATCCCTCCACGAAGCGTCTGTAATAACCGGCTAGGCCAAGGAAACTACGTACTTCCTTGGCGTTCGTCGGTGTCGTCCAAGCTTCTATTGCATCTATCTTCGCTGGATCCACCTTGATCCCCTCAGCTGAAACCACATGACCAGGAATGCTACTCTGGCATCCAAAACTCACACTTAGAGAACTTAGCATAAAGTTCTCTATCCCGCAAAACCTGCAACACAGTCCCTCAGATGTCCTGCATGCTCCTCTCCACTGCGAGAGTATACCAGAATATCATCAATAAAAACCACCACAAACTAATCCAGGAAGTCGATGAAGATATTGTTCATCAACTCCATAAAGACGGTTGGGGTATTCGTAAGCCCAAATGGCATCACTACAAACTCGTAGTGGCCGTCCGGAATGCTGTCCTATGCACATCCTGCTCTCTCACCCTCAGCTGGTGATATCCTGAACGCAGATCAATCCTGGAGACACAATCGCTCCCTGTAGCTGATCTAACAAATCATCAATACGAAGCAGTGGATACTTGTTCTTAATGGTCACCTTGTTCAGCTCTCTGTAATTTATGCATAACCTCAATGATCCGTCCTTCTTTTCGTACGAAGAGGACAGGTGCTCCCCATGGGGACACGCTAGGGCGAATGAAGCCCTTCTCAGCCAACTCCTCGAGTTGCTTCTTCAGCTCCAGCATCTCGACAGGCGTCATCCGGTATGGGGCCTTCGAGATGGGTCTCGTACTAGGCTCTAACTCGATACTGAAATCCACACTCCTTTGAGGCGGCAAACTGGACGGCTCAACAAAAACATCAGTAAACCCACAAACAACTGGGGATATCCTCTAACGCTGGACTCTCTCCCTCCTTTCTTGGCATAACACCAGAAGGCCTCGCCACCCTGTGCAATCAGTCTAGCTGCCCGTATATTGCTGATAACTGTGCCTACCTTTCCAAGGTCCCAACCTCGGAAAACCTCTATCTGGCCTAACTCCGTAGAGAGGGTAACAATCCTCCTACCTACATCTAAGACTGCAGAATGTCTAGCCATCCAATCCATACCTAGAATGACTTCTTCATGCTCTAATGGCATGACAAAGAAGTCAAATAGTAACACACGGGTCCCTACAGAAATGGACAACCGTGAATCTCATGGGTACCTCTGACCCTACCACCCATCGGTAACCCTATAAGAAAGGGCATCCCCTCAACTGTATCTAAACAAGACGCTCTACACAGGCATCAGAAATAAAAGAATGCGTAGCACCAGTATCAAATAAAACCCTAAAAGGTAAACCATGAATCAGAATGGTACCTGTAGCAGTAGGTGCAGCTGGCTCCTCTGCACTCCTCAGCACAAAAAACACAACCCTATGGGCCTCTGGTATCAGTGGTGCCCCCACCACGACCTCTGCCCTCTACTCGGCCCAAGAGCAGATCCCTGAGTCGTAGGGCGATTTGGGACTCTCTGTTGTCCCTGTATCTGCTGCTGCTGCTGAGGTGGCCTCTGCCCACCTCCTGCTACACTGGCAGAAGAAGAACCCTGCTGAGATGCAAGCAATCGGATTGCATGCTCGCCCTGACGGCAATAAACGCTCTACTGGTAAAACACGTCACTAATGGCCTCGTGCACTCGGACTCATATGCCCTGGATCTCCACAGTTAAAACACTGACGTCCCTTCTCTGCAACCGGTGCAGATGAAGGCTGACTCTGGCGTCTCTGACCACGCCACCACTAGCAGAACCACCAATACCACTGGTCTGCCCTATACGCGGTCTCTTCTCAGACCCTCCGCTCTGAGAAGCTCTCCTCTGACTCGCCCGCTCCCGCTCATAGTCAGCGGTTCTATCCTGGTAGTCCATCAACGACTCACAATGAAAATCCCGCCATATAGGCCCGGGTAGTATCCTCAGTCGTCGGAAAAAAAGATAAACGTGCTTCTGGTCTGCAGAAGGTGCAGCTGGTCCCAGTAATGCCAGCTCCTCCTGAAACCTCCTGATGGCCTCAGAGACTGGTACATCCTCAAACCCAACCTCAACAAAATCTCGTAGTTTCTCCCTCCTCAATGAGGCAGGGCAGAAACGCTCTCTAATCATCGTCCTCATCTGATCATAACTGGTAACTGACCCGTACTGATCTCCACCAGTGTTGTGCCAAGTCCCCGGAATAAGGTCTGAACCAGCTCGATCTGTCTATCAGCTGGACATCGAATAGACTCCAGAGCTGAGTCTACATGCCCGATCCAGAGCTCAACCCTAACCCCACCTTCCTAGTGAAGGGGGTACACCCATCTGATGAAAAGCCTTCAACCAGGTATCTGGTCTAGACCCTCTATGCTCTCTTGGTACTTTGGCAATCTCACCAGCAGGTACCTGTACAGCTGGGTACCTGAGTAACGGTGTGGGACCTCTCAAATGGTCCCTCATGTGCCTGTAAATCTGGGCACGTCTGCCGGCTCTGGCAGCCTCCTCTACACGTCTGATATATGCTCGGAACTCTAATCCCCATGGAGACACGATCAGACTCGCCAGACTAGGCTCTCTGTGCCCCCTGTCTCTCAGCTGCCCGTTCCCAGTCTCAAGAACGACGCTCTCAGCAACCTCCTCATGTATCTCTCCTGCATGTGAACCGTCAGCAGAAGTCCTACCCCGTCCTCTACCTAGAGGGGTTCTACCTCTACCTCGCCTAGCTGCAGGTAAGGCTCTAGTCTGAACCATCTGCAGAAGACGTAAACCTAACTTAGAAGGCTATATATATGCCGTATGTATGTATCAAAAGAATCACAACAGAATATCTATATATATACTGTCGAGATCTTCAAGGGGCGATGGTTCACGTACACGATATCCCAAAACATAGGGTACTCATTTCAAAACCAAAATCTTTTGAAAGTCAAACCCTTTCGGGTTTGTTTATTTATCTATTCGAACTTTATTGCAGATTACTAGTGCCATTGTTGTCAACCTCCCTCTGATACCAACTTTGTAACACCCCAAATCCTTAGGACTCGGAGTGCTACTGGGCTAGGATCTCACAATGGATCCTGACCCTAGCCTAACAACAAATTCACTGAATCTTATAACAAGGCACAATAGATTAAAACAAAACATAAAACTGATATATATATATATATATATATATATATATATATATATATATATACATATCAAAAGGATGATACAGAATACTATTGAGTACAAAGTCAAACAGAAATCTGTACAATAATGATAAACCCAAAATTCCACGATAACGCCCAGTGTACGGAACCCTCAACAAATCACTCTGCAGCTCTCCTAACCTGCAAAGGATCTACAACACGGTATAAAACCGTTAGCTAACCATACACATATATAAGAAGATGCTAGAGCACAATCACCTATCAATAATATTAACACCTCATCATGATATCACTCATTTACCCGGTTTATTATCTTTTATAACGTTAATCACTCAAGAGTATATAAATCAGTATATGAAAATACGTGACACGAGGAATGAATATAATCCTCGCCTCTGCGTGCAATAGCTAGCTGGAGTGGTATCAGCGCACTTTCCCGTATACCATATGGAGTGGTAGGTGCCCTTCCCGTATACCAGAACTAACTAGCTTACAGAGAACTTCCCATACTCCACTACGGGATGAAAGGTAAGTTGTCACAACCACTACAATGGGCGGTCAATATAACATAGGTCGGTGACCATCATAAAGCATGCTATAAAGCATATAACAAACACCACTCATGCACACATCCAATATAAGGATGGCAGCTTAGTAAGTCCTATGGACTTACCTCAATCTCAGGAGTAACTCAACCACGATCAACTCTCGACTGGTCCACTCCAAACTAGAGGACAACACGGCCTATACAAGGCATACTTACATATATCAACTCCTATCACACAAAGGGGTCACACCTAGACCAAAGGGATCCATAAGGATCATATCAAACTCGTAAACCTCAAGGCCGTAACCGGCATATCTATAACATACTCATCATAAACCGATACCTAGCATGGTACTAGTTCCCTCATACTAGGAAAGGAAAGGAGCTACCCAACTATGGGTAGTCCCGGGACAAGATGCACCTGCGTGATCAAGGGACACAGGGGCGGAATGGATAACCCGCAGGTGCGGAAGGGAGCAGCCGCAGGGGTGGTGACAAGGTACGCAGGCGAAGCAGGCAAGGCGCTGACGCTGGCGCGGGCGCTGCGGCACGGCTTCCGCAGGGGCGGTGGTTTCCAGACGCGGGGCGGCGACAGTGCAGAGCGAAACCCGCGAGTTGTCTTTCACTCTTCACGTGATTAATTCACGTCTCCTCTCTTCCAGATTCCCATCCATACATATACATACACAAGTTAACATCACCCTATGATCAAGCATCTAATCCTAAGCTAAAGAAAGAAGAATTAAGCAAAGAGAAGAAGAACAAAGAATAGGAAGCTTACCACAGCTATGGTTAGCTAAGGAGTTGATCACCAACACTCTTACTGGCTTCCAAGCACAGTAGCACTCATTAAAAGCATCATCATCATCAAAGCCACAACAAATCTCTTCCAAAACCAAGGAGAAACAAGAACAAGATCAAAGAAGATGAAGGAGCAGCAAGAAGGACGTGAGGTAAGCTGGAACATGGAATGAAATGGAACCCTTGCTCAGCAAGGTAAAACGAAGAAGTAAGGGTGAAAGGTAAAGCACGGTCAAAAGAGTCAACAAACCAGCTGCAGCCGCCGAAACCGCAGGGCGGTTCCATGAGCCGTAGGGGCGGCAGTCAGGCCCGCGGGTGCGGAAAGGTCAATCTCGGTCTAGCCAATCTCGGCTAAAGACCAAGACTCGGTCCGAAAGAGTAGGACTCTCACAGCCGCAACCTCCTTCAACCGTTCTTCTACTACCCTAACATGATGAACAACCTCCTTCAATCTCGTGATGAACTCTTGTTGTCGTTGTTCCTCTATCATCTTACCTACCCGCCCGTCCCTCTATCATCTTCCCTACCACGAAGAAACTCGACCGCACTCGCACCACCGGAGTCGAAGCAGATAGATCCGGGGGTCGAAGCATCCATATCCGTGGTCGAAGCAGCAGATCCTCCGCGGCCGCTGCCGTCGTCGCGGGGATGCTCCGCTGCCGCCGTCGTCGGGCTGCTCCGCTGCCCGCCGTCGTCGGGCTGCTCCGCTGCCGCCGTCGTCGGGCTGCTCCGCTGCCGCCGCCGTCGCCGGGCTGCTCTGCTTCCGCCATCGCCGGGATATCTACACAAAATTGTGTATGCTTCATTGTTGATTTGTTCCTCCCTATTTGTGTAGATATGTTTCTCCCTATTTGTGTCGATCTGTTCTATTTGTGTAGATTTGTTCATCCCTATTTGTGTAGATCTGTTTCTCCCTATTTGATATATATTTTTTAATTTACATCAAAATTGTTTATGGTTCATTTTCATATTAATTGATTTTCATATTAATTTTGTTTTAATCAGACGTTGTGTAAACAACAGACAAATATTGTGGAACTAGACCTTGTGTAAACGACGGACAAAAGTTGTGTAACTCGACCTTGTGTAAACGACGAACAAAAATTGTGTAACTCGACCTTGTGTAAACGCTGGAAAAATTGTGTTACTCGACCTTGTGTAAATAGAAAAATTGTGTAACTCGACCTTGTGTAAACGATGGACAAAAATTGAGTAGCTCGAACTTGTGTAAACGACGGACAAAAATTGTGTAACTCAACCTTGTGTAAATATGTAACTAGACCTTGTGTAAACTACGAGAAAACTGTGTATATCGACCTTGTGTAAACGACGGATAAAATTTGTGTATTAACATTGTGTATTAAAATTGTGTATTAACATTCAATTTTAAGCATAACTTAAAAAAACAATACTAGAATACACAAGTTCAATTAGCCCTACGATATTAGTATGCCGGCGCGCCAACCAACCGGAGTCGTCCAAGCACCACTAAACAAACCGTTGTCCTATTGTTTCCACACAAACCAACGACATATTGTCGTCAAACAATATAAAGGGAAACCCCGTCAACTTTCGCTTAAGACTCATTGCCTGAAATGAATATTATCAAATACAAGTCAAGATGAGCATCATAAAAGTTGTACACATGCCACCAACCAATTGGTGGATTTGTTTCCGAAGGCTTTAAGTCCGAGCCATTTTCAGTTTCTCATGTTCAAACTCGGTGTTGCGCATCACCCGTCGCCATCTTGAGGAGGCGTGATAAGATCATGATAAAATTGTAATAAGATCGAGATATTCTCTTTTTTATTATTTAGTTTTCTATTTATTACTTTCCTAGTTGTTTAATAAACAACCCTTTTGTGTATTTAAATGCTTTGTTATTATTTAGTTTCCTAATTATTACTTTCCTAGTGTTTATTCCTCTTGTGTATTTAAATGCTTTGAGAGGTCATTAATAAAACATCCAATTAAGCTTATTAAAATTAGTTTGTTCTCATTCCTCTCCATAAAATTGATTTTTAACCGTACCTCGAAATTCAGGCTTGAAGCGGGACTGTATCGTTCGAAAATTTTGAACGGTACAGTTCCGCTTCAAGCCTGAATATCGAGATTCTAACCCCTCGCTAAGCCCTAGCCTTAAATTCGCATGGATCAGTCCCGCTTCAAGCCCGGATTTCGAGTTTCCTGCTTGGAGTTCTCAATCACGGCGTCCTTTCTTGAGCTTGATTCAATTTGTTGACAATGATACTCGTCAAATTACTATATTTTTGCTCCGAATGATGATAAGTGAATGAGAAAATAGGATATTTCAAAGGCTTCCATGCGAGGTGTACCATGAACTATCTTAATCTTCTTCTTTTTTTTATCTTGGAGGGGTTTGAATGATCGATTTGTTATGAACACTTTCTTAGATGTCGATTAAATTTTCTTGGTTTTCTTCTGTTGAATATCAGGAAGAACTATCTTAATCTTTTTTATGAACACTTTATTGGAGGCGTTTTGGATCAATATTACTTTAACACCCCAAATCCACAGGAATCGGGGCGCTATTGGGCTAGGATCTCACAATGGATCCTGACCCTAGCCTGACAACAAGTTCACTGGATCTTACAACAAGGCACATATAGATTAAAACCAAATATCAAACTGTAATATATATATATATATATCAAAAAGAGTTTACAAAAGACCGCTGAGTACAAACAAAACATGTATCCGTACATCATAAAATCACCCATATCCCTCGTATACAATCCTAATGTACGGAGCCCTCAGCGGATCACTCATCTGGATCACTCTGCAGTTCTCCTAACCTGCAAAGTATCTACAACACGGTATAAAACCGTTAGCTACCCATTCATATATAAGATAATACATAAGCACAAACACACTTCAGGAAATCATAAACATATAATCATGTTGTAACACATTTACCCGGTTAATTATCTTTATAAAGTCCAACACTCAAATCATAAATATATAGATGTATATGAATATATGTGACGAGGAATATATAATCCTCGCCTCTCGGGGTTGTTGCCAGCTGGAGTGGTAATCTGGTAACACTTTCCCGTATACCCTATGGGAGTGGTAGGTGCCCGCCGTGTACCAGATTCGGCCTATCTGCAGATAACCTCCCACACTCCCAACAGGATATAAGGGTAAGTTGTCACTTCCCTACAATGCGCAATCACTAAACCATAGGTCGGTAATAATCAACATCACATGCTATCAAGCATATATCAAACACCACTCATGCATACATCCAATATAGGGAGGGTAGCTAAGTAAGTCCTATGGACTTACCTCAATCTCGGAATAACCTCAACCACGAAGTACTCTAAAACACGATCCACTCCAATCTGGAGGACAACACTACCTAACAACAAGACATACAAAGATATTAAATCTCCTATCAATCAAAGGGTCACACCTAGACCCAAGGGATCCATATGGATCATATCCAACTTATAAACCTCGATAATCTCCTAAACCTCAAAGCCATAACCGGCATATAACGTTATCATACTCATCATCATTCTATCCTCATATACGTACCTATCATGCTACTAACCCGCTCATACTAGGATAGGAAAGGATCAATACTACTCTAAGTAGATCCTGTACAAGAGGCACCTGCGAAACGGAAAGACACAGGGGCAGAAAGGCAGCAGGCGTAGGCGCGAAACACGCGGGCGCAAGCGCTGGACCGTGGTGGGCGGGGTGGCGGCTTCCGGCGCGGGTGCGGCGACGCTGAGGCGCAGGGGCGGCGACGCTGCAGAACGTAACTTCCCGACTTCTCTTCCACTCTCTACGTGATCAAATCACTTCTTTTCCATCCCATAGCCAAACACATACATATACATACACATTCTAACATCAATACACACCTAGAACATCTAATCCTAAGCTAAGAAAGATGGAATGGAATCAAAGAAGAAGAAAGGAGCTTACCACTGTTGTGGCCTATCAAAGGAAATGATCACCAAACACCATCAGTTGGCTCCCAAGTTCAGCAATACACACATCATGCTCATCATCATCAACCACACAACAATTCTCTTCCAAACTCAAAGGAAATCAAGCACAAGATCAAAGAGAGGAAAGGAGGGAAAGAAGGACGTGAGAAAGCTGGAGAAATGAAGAACCCTTGCTCCCTAAGCAAAGGAGAAGGCTAAGAAGGAAGAGAAGAGAGTAAAGCACGGTCAAAGGGTTAACAAAGCCGGCTGCAGCTGCAGGAAACTGCAGGGGCGAAAAACAAAGCCACCCGCAGGGGCGGCCCTTTGGACCCGCAGGGGCGGCTAACTGGCTCAGCTCCAAAGACTAAGGATCTTACATCTCACCCCCCCTAAAAACAAGTTTCGTCCTGAAACTTGTAATAATCCAAATCCTCTCGGACCCATATGCCGAGGTAAACTCTCTCTATCGGAGGCATCACATCTCCGCACATGTGGTATCAACCTATATCACTCTTTAATCTCAAATACAAGCATGGAGGAAATCATCATCTCCAGCAACAAGATCACTGTACTATCCAAGGCATAAAGGAAAAACATCTCTAGCCGTATCATACTCATAACAGAAGGGCATGGAGGAAAACATCTCCAGCAACACTATGTCCACCAAAATGGCATGGAGGAATAACCATCTCCAGCTAAACCCTAATCGCATCTCAATAGCGTGGAGGAAAGAGCCATCTCCAGCTATAATCTACAATCGCACTAGCACAGCAAGATCGAATAAGATCACAAATCACATCATAGCTAGTACGAAAATAAACACATCATAACATATAAGCACATAATTACAACACTCGCCAAGATAGTACTAAGATCTACTCGTCAATCCTACAGGTACGTCTATCTCGGCGTAGAACTCTGGATAGTTTCCTCTGAATACTATCCTCAGTCTCCCATGTAGCCTCATCAGGTCCTCGTCTCGACCATTATATCCTCAGCATAGGAATGTCCTTCGAATGCAGGCGTCTCATACCTCGTTCTAGGATTGTAATCGGATGCTCAACAAAAGTGTGGTCCGGCTCGACGACCACCAAATCATCATAAACTCACAATATGTCTCGGATTTGGTATATACTCCCTCAACTGAGACAAATGAAACCGGGGTGAACACCCTCTAATCTCGGAGGCAAAGCTAATCTGTATGCTTCACTCCCAACTTGGTCCAGAATCTCAAGCGGTCTGACATATCGGGGCTTAACTTCCCTTTAATGCCAAAGCGTCAAACACCTCGTGTCGGATACACTCTCAGCCACACATGGGCTCCTACTCTGAACTCTAGGGGTCTACGCCTCATATAGGCATATGACTTCTGACGGCTCTGTGCAGTCAACATCCTCTCTCTAATCAGTGCTACACGAGCAATATCATCCTGAACATGATCAGGTGTCAAACCACTAACACTGCTCGGCTCATCGCATCATAACGGTGTACGACATCTCTGTCCATATAGTGCCTCATCCTGGGACATCCTCTCTCGGATCCTCATCAATGTCGGGCAGGTCCCCTACTTCTATTGGATCTCACTCAACAGATCAGGAAGAACATCTAAGGTACTCAACTGGGCATCCTCATTAGGAAACTGGATATCTAACTCTAACCAGACCAAATCTCTCTGCAGCTGAAGCTGAACTGTTAGTCTCGCAATCGCCTTCTCTAGAGGCATCTTTTTGCTCAGGGCGTCAGCGACAACGTTCGCCTTTCCCGGATAGTACAGAATCTCCAGATCAAAGTCCTTGATCAGCTCAAGCCACCTATGTTGGCAGTTATTCAATTCCCGCTGCGTGAAAATGTACTTCAGACTCTTATGGTTTGTGAAAATCTGACATGTAGCACCATACAGGTAATGTCTTCATATCTTTACTACATGAACTACTGACAAGGCTTATTTCCTAAGGTCGTTATTATAAGCTTATCAAGTTAAATCCGAACTTAATACTAACCAATGTATAGTGATTAAGTAAGGGTCGAACCCAAGGGAGTTGAACAAGTTTCTATTCAATTTTAGTTATTGATTTGGTAACAAAGGGGGGGGATTTGGATTGTTTAAAACAAGACAAAGACAATTATAATGTTGGTGAAACAAGATTGATTTAAGAACTACACTAGGTAGGATCTTAGCATACATATAAATTGGTTGGTTCTTTTTAGAAGTATTCAATATATGTTCTCATCTTGATCGTATTTATGCATTAAGCCAACCGGCATTAACACAACTTAACTAGTTTATTAATCCGTAAACCTACAAGATTAAACCACTAATTAGCATTCTACCAAAGATAAAGAGATACATAAAAGATAAACAACCCGTTAATCTTATTATGTAGTTAAATTCTTTTCTCTTAAATAATCACAACCAGCTTTTACCTAAGGGTTTGCTACTAGATTAAGGACCCGAACCCGGAATCAATTAATCCTAGCCTTTTGCATGCAATTATACAACTTAGGTGATCAAACTAAGTAGAAAATAAACATGCAAACTAAGTTAATACAAGGAATATAACACAAATATATTGAATAAAACTTCTATTTAAAAAGAACTTACAACCACTTTATAATGCAGCTTCAATCCACCCCAATGTAGCCAAGGGAGTTTAGAAACTCATTACAAAGAACACTATGAATATAGAGGTTTTTGTGTGGAAAATGAGATGAAAATACCTATAGCCAAGGGCTCTATTTATACTACAAAATGCATTAAAAAAGAGTAAAGAGGTGTGCTAACAGCCACCATTAAGGGTGTATTAAAGTGGTTGCAGACAGCCACAATAATGTCCTTAAAGTCGTCGAAAATAGCCGAGTAAAAGCCTCTGACGCTAACCCGCACCCGCGGCCAAAGGGCGCCGCGGGGCGGTTTAGGCAAAAACGTTCCAACTTCTTCTTGGCCGCGGGCAGCTCGTCATACCCGCGGGGGCGGGTCCTTGAATGCTCTTGAAACGTCTGACTCTTTAACTTCGTAACGCTTCTGGTGAGAATCCGCAGGGGCGGCCCAGAGTTACCGCGGGGCGGTGACACTGGATCTTCGGCTTCACAAGGCCGCTGGCATGGCCGCAGGCAAGGGCGCTGGGCGCCGTCTTCGCTTCGTCAGGCTGGGTCACCTCAGGGGCGGAGAGGGTTAGCCGCGGGGGCGGTGACATGTCTCTTCATGGCCGCGGGTGAAGACGCGGCTGCGGCTCTTGGTGGTGGTCTTCATGGTTGACACCGCAGGGGTGGACTGGAGAGTCCGCGGGGGCGGTGACAGGCTTGTCTTGGCCGCGGGCGTTGACGCAGGCAGCGGCACTCATCTGTGTTGTCACCGCGGGGGCGGACAGAGGATGCCGCGGGGGCGGTGTGCACCAGAATCTGAACTTCGATGATTTTCTTCAACTCCTAAGTATTGCTAATACCTTCTTTTGCTTCAATTTGAATCTTTTATCTGGATCACAGTATTAGCAATATAAACTGACTCAAAAACATAAAAACGACTCTAAAAGCTACCTAAAATGATAGTGATTCCATCACCTATCAACTACCGCTGCCAACTCCAGATCATGAGTCGGGTAGTTCTCCTCATACGTCTTCAGCTGACTAGACACATATGCAATCACTCTGCCTCGTTGCATCAATACACATCCCAAGCCTAGCTTGGATGCATCACTGTAAACCACAAAATCAGCGTTGCCCTCTGAATAGGAGCGAAAGTCAGACGTCTCTTCACCTCCTCAAAACTCTGCATACACTGCTCAAACTATACAAATCTAGTAGTCTTCCGCAGTAGACTCGTCAGTGGACGGGCAATCACAGAAAATCCCTCCACAAAGCGTCGGTAATAACCGGCTTGGCCAAGAAAGCTACGGACTTCCTTGACGTTCGTCGGTGTCGTCCATGCTGCCACTGTCTCGATCTTCGCGGGATCAACCTTGATCTCCTCAGCGGAAACAATATGACCCAGGAATGTTACTTCTGGCATCAGAACTCGCACTTAGAGAACTTAGCATAAAGTTCTCTATCTCGTAAAACCTGTAACACAGTCCTCAGTTGTCCTGCATGCTCCTCTCTGCTGCGAGAGTACACCAAAAATATCATTTATGAAGACTACACAAAGTGATCCATGAAGTCGATGAATATGATGTTCATTAACTCCATGAAGACTGCTGGGCATTCGTAAACCCAAATGGCATCACTACAAACTCGTAGTGTCCATATTTGGTCCGAAAAGTTGTCTTGTGTACATCCTGCTCTCTCACCCTCAGCTGGTGATACCCTGAACGCAAATCAATCTTGGAAAACACAGTCGCTCCTGAAGCTGATCTAACAAATCATCAATACGAGGCAATGGATACTTGTTCTTGATGGTCACCTTGTTCAGCTCTCTATAATCAATACACAATCTCAACAATCCGTCCTTCTTCCGTACGAAGAGGACAGGTGCTTCCCACGGGGATACGCTAGGGCGGATGAAGCCCTTCTCAGCCAACTCCTCAAGTTGCTTCTTCATTCAACATCTCGACAGGCACCATCCGATATGGGGCCTTCGAGATCGGTCTCGTACCAGGCTCCAAATCAATGCCAAAGTCCACGCTCCTCTGATGCGGCAAACTGGATGGCTCAGCAAATACATCTGTAAACTCGCAGACCACTAGGATATCCTCTAACGCTGGACTCTCCCCCTTCTTCATGTCATAACACCAGAAGGCTCACAACCCTGTGCAATCAATCTCGCTGCCCATATCGCGCTGCTGATAACCATGCTTGATTTCCCGAGGTCCCAACCTCGGAAAACCTCTATCTGGCCTAACTCGGTAGAGAGGGTCACAGTCCTCCTACCTACATCTATAACTACCTGATGTCTATCCATTCAATCCATACCTAAAATGACTTCTTCATGTACTAATGGCATGACAAATAAGTCAACAAGTAACACACGAGTCCCTACAGAAATGGGACAATCACGAATCTCATGGGTACCTCTGACCCTACTACCATCTAGAACCCTATACTAAAGGGTATCCCTCAGTCGTATCTAGACTCAAACGCTCAACACATGCATCAGATATAAAAGAATGCGTAGTTCTAGTATCAAATAAAACTCTAACAGGTAAACCATGAATCAGAATGGTACCTGTAGCAATCGGTGTGCAACTGGATCCTCTACACTCCTCAGTTCAAAAACTCTACCCTGAGCTCCTCTGGTATCAGTGGTACTCCACCACGACCTCTACCTGTACTCGGCCCAGGAGCAGATCCCTGAGTAGTTGGACGATATGGGACTCTTTGTTGTCCCTGTGTCTGCTGCTGAGGTGGTCTCTACCCACCTCCCGCTACACTAGATGAGAAGAACCCTGTTGTGATGAAGCTCCACCCTGTCTGCCAGAATACAACTCTATGACCTGGTCTGCCACAAGTGTAGCAAGTCTCTGTCTGCCTCGTACACTCTTGTCGTATATGTCCATAACCACCATAGTTGAAGCACTGTATTCCCTTATATGCAACTGGTGCAGATGAGGGTTGACTCTAGCGTCTCTAGCCTCGCCCGAAACTAGCAGCTCCACCAGTACCACTGATATGACCAGTCCGTTGTCTCTTCTCAGACCCTCCGGTCTAAGAAGCTCTCCTTCTGCCCATCCCGCTCTCGCTCATAGTCAGAGGCTCTGTCCTGATGGTCCATCAGGGACTCACAGTGAAATCCCGCCATATAAGTCCGGGTGGTATCCCTCAGTCGTCGGGAGAAAAGATACACATGTTGATCTGCAGGAGGTGCCAGCTGGACCCAACAAAGCCAACTCCTCCTGGAAATCTCTTGATAGCCTCAGAGACTAGTACATCCTCGAAGCCAGCCTCAATAAAATCTCATTGTTTCTCCCTCCTCAGTGAGGCAGGGCGGAAACGCTCTCTGATCATAGTCCTCATCTGATCATAGCTAGTAACCTGACCCCGTACAGATCTCCACCAGTGTTGTGCCAATCTCTGAATAGAGTATGCACTAACTCTATATGTCTGTCCGCAGGACACCTAATAGACTCCAGAGCTGAGTCTACGTGTCCGATCCACAGCTCCACCTCTAACCCCCCCAGGAGAAAAGGGGATACTCCCATCTGATGAAATGCCTTCAACCAAGTATCTGCGTGAGGCCCTTTATACTCCTCTGGAACTTGAGGAATCTCAGCAGCACGTGCCGGTACAACTGGCACTTAGTAACTCCATGGGATCTCCTAGATGATCCCTCATGTGCTGGCAGATCAAAGAGCACGTCTACTTGCTTTGGCAGCCTCCTCCACTCGTCTGATATAGGCACGGAACTCTGATCCCCCATGGAGACACATGATCCGAGTCATCTGTCTGGACTCGTTGTGGTCTCTGCCTCTCAGCTGCACCGTTCCCAGTCTCATGAACGAAACTCTCAACAACATCCTCGTGAATCTCCTCCGCTGCACGTGGATCACCAGCGGGAATCATACCCCATCCTCTACCTACTGGAGGAAGAGGGGGTCTACCCCTTTCGTCCAACTACAGATAAGGCTCTAGTCCGAACCATCTATAGGGTATAAACCTAACTTAGAAGGCTATATATATGTCATATGTATAGATATATATAAGCTAAAAGTCCATCACAACATCACGTAAGGTAATATATATATATATATATATATATATATATATATATATATATATATATATATATATATATATATATATATATATATATATATATATATATATATACTGTCGAGATCTTCAGAGGGGTGATGGCTTCTCGTACACGCTATCCCAAAACATTTGTACTCATTTCAAAACCAAAAATCTTTTGAAAAGTCAAACCCCTTTTCAGGTTTTGTTTATTTCTATTCGACCTTTATCGCAGATTGCAAGTGTCATTGTTGTCAACCTAAGCCTCTGATACCAGCTTTGTAACACCTCAAATCCACAGGACTCGGGGCGCTACTGGGCTAGGATCTCACAATGGATCCTGACCCTAGCCTGACAACAAGTTCACTGGATCTTACAACAAGGCACATATAGATTAAAACCAAATATCAAACTGTAATATATATATACATCAAAAGAGTTTACAAAAGACCGCTGAGTACAAACAAAACATGTATCCGTACATCATAAAATCACCCATATCCCTCGTATACAATCCTAATGTACGGAGCCCTCAGCGGATCACCCATCTGGATCACTCTGCAGTTCTCCTAACCTGCAAAGTATCTACAACACGGTATAAACCGTTAGCTAACCATTCATATATAAGATAATACATAAGCACAGACACACATCAAGAAATCATAAACATATAATCAGGTTGTCACACATTTACCTAGTTAATTTTCTTTATAAAGTCCAACACTCAAATCATATATATATATAGATGTTATGAATATATGTGACATGAGGAATATATAATCCTCGCCTCTCGGGGTTGTTGCCACTGGAGTGGTAATCTGGTACCACTTTCCCGTATACCCTATGGGAGTGGTAGGTGCCCGTCCCGTGTACCAGATCTAGCCTATCCGCAGAGAACCTCCCAAACTCCAGCGGGATGTAAGGGCAAGTTGTCACGGCCCTACAATGGGCAATCACTAAACCATAGGTCGGTAATAATCAACATCACATGTTATCGAAAATATCAAACACCACTCATGCATACATCCAATATAGGGAGGGTAGCTAAGTAAGTCCTATGGACTTACCTCAATCTCGGAATAACCTCAACCACGAAGTACTCTCAAACACGATCCACTCCAATCTGGAGGGCAACACTGCCTAACAACAAGGCATACAGAGATATTAAATCTCCTATCAATCAAAGGGGTCACACCTAGACCCAAGGGATCCATATGGATCATATCCAACTTATAAACCTCGATAATCTCCTAAACCTCAAAGCCATAACCGGCATATAATGTTATCATACTCATCATCATTCTATCCTCATATACGTACCTAGCATGCTACTAATCCGCTCATACTAGGATAGGAAAGGATCAATACTACTCTAAGTAGATCATGTACAAGACGCACCTGCGGAACGGAAAGACGCAGGGGCGGAAAGGCAGCAGGCGCAGGCGCGAAAACACGCGGGCGCAAGCGCTGGGACCGTGGCCGCGGGGCGGCGACGCTGAGGCGCAGGGGCAGCGACGCTGCAGAACGTAACCTCCCGACTTCTCTTCCACTCTTCACGTGATCAAATCACGTCTTCTCTGTAACACCCCAAATCTGTAGGACTCGAGGTGCTAATGGGCTAGGATCTCACAATGGATCCTGACCCTAACCTGACAACAATTTTCACTGATCTTACAACAAGGCACAGATAGATTAAAACCAAACCATAAAAACTGAATATATATCTAAAAAGGTTATACAGAGTACTGTTGAGTACAATCAAAACATAACAAATATATACAAGATCAAAAAGATCCAATCCCACGAGGACGACCTAGTGTACGGAGCCTTCAGCAGATCACCCTCTCTGGATCACTCTGCAGTTCTCCTAACCTGCAAGGGATCTACAACACGGTATAAAACCGTTAGCTAACCATACACATATATAGAATGAACATAAGCACAATCACATATCAGAAATAATAAACACTTCAGCATGATATCACACATTTACCCGGTTCATTATCTTTATATAAATAATCCATCACTCATACGATATATATAAGTCGGTATATGAACATAAGTGACACGAGGAATATAACCCTCGCCTCTGTGGGCTATAGCCAGCTGGAGTGGATCCGGCACACTTCACGTATATCTAATGGGAGTGTTCCATGTCCATCCCGTATACCAAGTCTGACCTATCCTAGAGAACCTCCCAGACTCCCAGCGGGATGTGATAGGGAAAGGTTGTCACGGCTCTATAGTGGGCAATCAATAGACCATAGGTCGGTAATAACAGTATCACATGCTAGCAAGCATAAACATACACCACTCATGCAACATCCAATATAGAGATGGCAGCTAAGTAAGTCATATGGACTTACCTCAATCTCGGAAGTAATCTCAACTATGATCAACTCTCACCCTGGTCCACTCCAATCTGGAGGACAACACGGCCTATACAAGGCATACATATATACATATCAATCTACTATCACACAATGGGGTCACACCTAGACCCAAGGGATCGATAAAGATCATATCCAACTCGTAAATCTCGATAAAACTAAACCTCAAAGCCATATCTAGCATATTCCGATATCATAATCTTTATCATTCTATTCTCATAAACATGCCTAGCATGGTACTAATTCCTCATACTAGGAAAGGAAAGGATCTATACTACTCTAGGTAGATCCGGGACAAGACGCACCTGCGTGACAAAGAGACGCAGGGGCGGAGCAAGCAATCCGCAGCGGCAAGACTCAGCCGTAGGCGCGGTGACAGTGGCCGCAGACAATGCAGGCACGGCGTTGGCGCTGGGACAATGGCCGCGGGGGCGGCGGCTTCCGGGCGCGGATGCGATGACGAGGTACCCGCAAGGGCGCTTTGCTGGACCGCGGGGGCGGTGACGGTGCAGAAGATGATCCCGCGGTTCTTCTTTCACTCTTCACGTGATCAAATCACGTCTCTTCCATTCCAGAACCACATACAACCATATACAAACACAAACTAACATCAACATACATCTATACATGCATCTAATCCTAAGTTAAGGAGAAAAGAACAAGAAAGAAAGAAGGGAAGAAGGAAGGATGAAGAAGCAAGGAACTCACCACTACTGCTGGTCTAGGCAAGACAAGATCACAACCTATATCAGCTGGCATCACAAGCTCAACAACTAAGCACATCATCAACCTCAGCAAGGCCACAACACAAATTCTCTTCCAAACCCAAGGGAAAACAAGAACAAGATCAAGGAGATGAAGGAGGAAGCAAGAAGGACGTAGGAAGGTTGGGAATGAAGTGATGAAGAAGCCCTTGATCAGCTAAGGAAAAGAATAAGAGGAGGAAAGAGTGAAGCACGGGTCAAAGGGTCAACAAAGCCGGTTGCAGCCGCCGGAAACCGCAGGGGCGGTTCCCTGAGCCGCAGGGGCGGGAACCCGCAAGGGCGGCACACAAGCCCGGGGGGCGGCTAGGCCAAATCTCGGCCAAAGCCAATCTCGGCTAAAGTCAAATCTCGGTCCGAAAGACTAAGGCTCTTACATCTCTCCCCCCTAAAAGAAATTTCGTCCCGAAACTTATACATTCCAATAACCCTCGGTCCATATGCCGAGGTACAACTCTCTCTACCAGAGGCATCACATCTCCACTCATAAGGTCTCAACCTATATCACTATATAACCCCAAACATAGGCATGGAGGAACTCATCATCTCGAGCAACAAAAACACTATCCGGGGCATAGAGGAAAACCATCTCTAGTCAAACCATAAACACATCACAAGGCATAGAGGAATCACATCTCTAGCCGTATCATACTCATAACAGAAAGGCATGGAGGAAAAACATCTCCAGCTGAATCCTAATCGTATCACAATAACATGGAGGAAAGAACCATCTCCAGCTATAAACAATAATCATACTAGCACAACAAGATCTAACAAGATCATATATCACATCAAAGCTAGTATGAAAATAAACATATCATAGCATATAAGCATATAAGCATATAACACTCACCAAGATAGTACTAAGATTTACTCGGTGGTCCTAATGGTGCATCTAACTCAGGCATATAACTCTGGATAGTTCCTCTGGATACTATCCTCAGTCTCCCATGTAGCCTCATCAGGTCCTCGTCTCGATCACTGTATCCTCAGCATAGGAATGTCCTTCGAACGCAGGCGTCTCATACCTCGTTCTAGGACTGCAATAAGGTGCTCAACAAAAGGTGTGGTCCGGCTCAACCACCAAATCATCATAACTCACAATGTGTCTCGATCTGGTATGTACTCCTCAGCTGAGACACGTGAAATACAAGGTGAACACCCTCTAATTTCGGAGGCAAAGCCAATCTGTATGCTGCACTCCCAACCCGATCCAGAATCTCGAACGGTCCGACATATCGGGGGCTCAACTTCCCCTTAATGCCAAAACGCCTAACACCTCGTCTCGAAGACACTCTCATCCACACATGGGTGCCTACTCTGAACTCTAGAGGTCTACGCCTCCTATCAGCATATGACTTCTGACGGCTTTGAGCAGTCAGTATCCTCTCTCTAATCAATGTTATACGAGCTACATCATCCTGAATTTGATCAGGTGCTAAACTACTAGCACTTTTGCTCATCCCAGCATAACGGGGTACGACATCTCTGTCCATACAGTGCCTCATATGGGGCCATCCCAATCGATGCATGCCAGCTGTTGTTGTATGAGAACTCAAACAAGTGGAAGATGATCCGTCCACACTTGTCCTCATCCAACACACAAGCTCGCAGCATATCCTCCAGTGTCTGAATGGTCCTCTCTGACTGACCATCTGTCTAAGGATGGAACGGCAGTCGTGAAGTGCAAACTCGTCCCCAGGACAGTCTGAATCTGCTGCCAAAACCTCGAGGTAATCTCCATCTGTCTTCGTCCTCGTCCACACCATGGAGTCTCACTATCTGCCTAGTGTACTCCTCAGCTAATCTGCTCACCGGCCACGTCTCCCTAAAAGGAATGAAACGTGTCGTCTTTGTCAATCTGTCCACAATAACCCAGATAGCATCAAAACTCTGGCTCAGTCTCAGCCTGGTCACAAAATCAATGGTGACGTCCTCTCACTTCCTCTGTGGAACAGGAAGTGGATGGAGCTCACCTCCAGGTCTGTAATGCTCTATCTTGACCTGCTGGCATGTCACACACACTGTGCCACAAATCTGGCCACATCGGGCTACAACCCTCCCCACCAATACGAACGTCTCAAATCCTGATACATCTTACTCGTACCTGGATGTACAGAGTAAGGTGTACAGTGAGCATCCTGTAAAATCCTTTGGCACAACTCCGCATCAGCGGGTACACAGACGCGGCCGCGGCGCCTCAAAACTCCATCTGCTCCTAGCAGGAACTGTGGTGCCTCATCCCGAGACATCCTATCTCGTATCCTCATCAGTGTCGGGCAAGTCTCCTGCTTCTGTTGGATCTCACCCAACAGATCAGGAAGAACCTCTAATGTACGCAGCTGGGCATCCCGCAAGGGCGGCACACAAGCCCGCGGGGGCGGCTAGGCCAAATCTCGGCCAAAGCCAATCTCGCTAAAGTCAAATCTCGGTCCGAAAGACTAAGGCTCTTACATTCTCCATCCCATAGCCAAGCACATACATATACATACACATTCTAACATCAATACACACCTAGAACATCTAATCCTAAGCTAAGAAAGATAGAATGGAATCAAAGAAGAAGAAAGGAGAAGCAAGGAGCTTACCACTGTGTGGGCCTATCCAAGGAAATGATCACCAAACACCATCAGTTGGCTCCCAAGCTCAGCATAATACACACATCATGCTCATCATCATCAACCACACAACAATTCTCTTCCAAACTCAAAGGAAATCAAGCACAAGATCAAAGAGAGGAAAGGAGGGAAAGAAGGACGTGAAAAAGCTGGAGAAATGAAGAATCCTTGCTCCCTAAGCAAAGGAGAAGGCTAAGAAGGAAGAAAAGAGAGTAAAGCACGATCAAAGGGTTAACGAAACCGGTTGCAGCCGCAAGAAACCGCAGGGGGCGGGTTCCCTGAGCCGCAGGGGCGACTACCTGACTCAGCTCCAAAGACTAAGGCTCTTACATTACTCGTGGTTTTCTTTTGTTGAATTCCATAAATATCTTAATATTCTTTTTTCCTTTTCATATTTGTTATCTTTTTCGTTTTTTCTTTTTCTTTTTGAAAAAGGAAGTATGATTATGGTGTGCGTGTTGAATCTCCTGAACTAGCGTGGTCCTCGGATCTTGGCTCATGTGTTTCCCATGCCAGGGAATTCAAATTCAGAGGGACCGTGGTCCTCGGATCTTGGCTCATGTGTTTCGAAATGTATTCCCCATGCCAGGGAATTTAAATTTAGAGGAGTGGGTGAACTCTTCTTTTGACAACAATTGCGAAGTTGGGAACAATGAATTTTAATGTTTGCGATATTGTTTCTTAGTTGCAACTTTCTGATTATGCTCCTCCTAGTTATCAAGACTTAAAGGGAATTATCGTGTGTTTAGAAAATATTAGTGCATAGCTTTATTCCTTGCACGAGTAATTATTAAAAATTATTTTTTTTATTTTTTGTCATATGTCATATAAAAAAAATATAGTTGAGAAGAGAGTGAGATATTTGTAAAAAAATTTTGGAAGCGAAAATATTTGCATTCATTTGTTAACAATAAGAAATATTAAATCTAAAAAAACAAAAATTCTCTTGGAATCTGAAATAAAAATCTAAATGAAAATAATTTTAAAAAAATTGTAAAAAACGAATTTGAATAAAAAATAATCAAAAAAAAAGTGGAATAAAAATAGTGACGAAATTTATAGTCGAAATAAATGTTCAAACAAAAAAAATCATTTTTCATTTCATAGCCACGAAGATTTGTATTCGAAGTAATCTGAATACTTTTTTTTCTTCTCTTTGAAATATGTATAAAAAAAACCCAAATAAAATTATTAAATCTGAATTAAAAAATTTATAAAAACTGAATTTGAATAATAAAAGAGAAATATTTTAAAAAATGAATCTTAATGAAAAATATTTAGCAGTAACGAATAAAATAGTAACGAAGATTTGTAATCAAACTAGTTTAGTGTCCGCACCTTGTGCGGGTTTTGCCTTAAATAAAAATATATTTTAATTTTATTTTATTATTGATTAATTCTAAGTATTCATTTAAATATACATTAAATACATTTAGTATTCCACATTTATTTCGCAACAAACTCAAAATACTGTTTTATTTTTTAAAAAAAAATTGAGATTTAGGATAAATACCGAAAATATTTTAACACTTTTGAAATACCCATATATCTAGGATAATATTTTTTAAAATTAAAAATATATAACAATTAATTAGGTGAATCGTTTGCACATTTCATTTTAAAATCACTATAAATTAATACGGTAAATTTTTATATATTATTACCTTAAATTATGAATGCATTTTTAAAATAATTAGATAATTCTAAAAGAAAGGGTAAATCATGAGTGATTAATTTGAAATCGTAAGAGATTGACCCGCCAAAAAGGCAAGGCATTGTATTTTGTTTGAACTTTTTTTGGGCCCGTAAAAGACCAACATAAAATCAACTATACGTTATAAATAGTGCATAAATTTTATCATCATTTTTACCTATAGTTATTTTATTAAAAACAAATATATATCGTAAAATATATTGACTTTTTGACAAAATTTGTGTTTTATTTTTGTTATATATATATATCTATATATATATATATATATATATATATATATATAGTAAGAAAAAACAATATCATCTATAGTTATTTAGCTGAAAAACAATACGGTTTAGTGTTATTTATGTATATATTAAAGTGTTCTTTTCTTATAAATTTTTACAAAACATAAACTTATTTGAAATTATATTGTTTTGATTTTAAAAAAAATACATGTAATGTAGCAAATTTGTGTTTTTCATTAAGATTTAAATGTCTATCTTTTAGTCGTAGTTATTCGTTATAGTGATCTTAGAGTTAAGGATTTTTTTTTTTGTAATATTTTAAAGATCAAAAATACCAAAAAAAAAATGTATGTCTAGTATATACAAAACACAACTATTTTTAAAACAAAGCAACCAATATTCAAAATAATAAAACCAACTAAAAATATAGTTCTATATGTAAAGCATAAATAGGAAACAATAAAATTATGATCTTCAACTCGTTTACAATTCTTATCAATCTTAATATTATACGATCAATTCCGTCTTCCTCGTGTTCATCATATTGGTTATCTTCATCTTTGTAACACCCCGAATTCTGAGAACCCGGAGCGTTACTGGCTAGGACCTCACAGTGGGTCCGGCCTTAGGTTGACGTCAATAACGTCGGATCTTGCAACAAGACACAAATATTTTAAATCAAATTATTTCATAAATATGTATTTAACTCAGACATACTCTGACTCGTACATCAGTCAACTGGTAATTAAATAACTCTACTGCAATAAAGTGAATAAACATAATATATAACACCCAACACCCAAACTCCTAGTACGGAAACCCGGCTGGCCACTCTACTCCCGATTTCTCGTAGAGATCTATCCTGCAAAAATCTAACAACACGGTAAAACCGTTTAGCTACAATTCTAATACTAAGGTCACTAAAGCACACACATACAAGGAAGTACTGTAAATCAATCAGCATGCAACACACACAATGTCCCCGGTTTATTCTCTTTCATTACGTGAATCGAGTCATTCTATTTTCCAACTTTTAAATGTAACACAAGAGTCTCCCGACTCTTGCCCCCGTCCCCGTTTACCAGTAGGACTGGTTTTGATGCATCTCCCCCGTATACACTACTGGACTGGTCGCGGGCAATCCTCATCTGACAGGGCACATCGGCCCGGACTGACGGTTACGGCACGTTATCATACACTTGTGCCTCTCATTAAAATTAAAAGAGGGTGATCTAGTTCGTTCATTTTTATTTTACAAGAATAACACACACTACTCTAGTGCACACTTGGTATTAAAAGGTAGCTAAGTGAGTCCTACGAACACACCTTATCGATACTGGTCTCCACGTCTCGCAATCTCGCCAGTCAGAGATTCGATTATCCTGATCAACATTTCAGCACTTAGAACCATCTCAACTCTTCATACTACTCGACTCATCATTCTAAAATGATCAGGGTATGATATCTAGCATCGATACCCTGACCTCTTTTAACATTTAGGGTCGTGTACATAGGTGTCCATTTCGAGTTATCTTATCAAAACATTTTTTTTTAAATACCCGTGATCTCGGGAGTGCATAAATATTCTAACGTCGTCAATCCGCTCAACGGTTCACATTCTCATTATGGTTCCAATAACACCCGATCCTAGTACGGAAACTCTGGCTGGCCACTTCACTCTCGATCTCTCGGTAGAGATCTAAC
Organism: Fagopyrum tataricum; assembly: GCA_002319775.1. Classification (NCBI taxonomy): domain Eukaryota; kingdom Viridiplantae; phylum Streptophyta; class Magnoliopsida; order Caryophyllales; family Polygonaceae; genus Fagopyrum; species Fagopyrum tataricum. The sequence goes on from CM008282.1 coordinate 48,343,823, forward strand.
TGCATCATCTAACAACACGGTATAAACGTTAGCTACCATTCTAATACTAAAGTGTCACTAGAGCACAATCACACACAAGGGCATATACAATAAATCACTCTGCATGCACACACAGATCCCGGTTTATTATCTTTTCATTACGTGACTTGATCCAGTCTATTTTCCATCTTATCTTGTAACACAAGAGTCTCCGACTCTTGCCCCCGTCCCCGTAAACAGTAGGGCTGGTGTATGTACCTCTTCCCGTATACCTACTGGATTGGTCGCGGGGCAATCTCCGGTACCATCGGCCCGGACCGACGGTTACGGCACGTTATCATACACTTGTGCCTTACTGAACAAAATACAGTACAGTGATCTAATTCATTCGTCTTTATTTCACCAAAATATAACACACACCACTCAAATGCACACTCAAAACGGTAACTAAGTGAGTCCTACGAACTCACCTTATCATACTGGTCTCAAAGTCTCGTGATCTTGCCAACAAAAGATCCGATTATCCTGTTCATTAAATTATTCATCCTTAGAATAATTTCCATCTTAATTTCATTCAACTTATCATTCTCACAATCAGGGTATGACATCCATACTCATTACCCAGAATTCTTTTAACATTTTGATTCGGGATCCTACATGTTCATTTGCGTTCTCTTAATCCTTATCTACTCCTTTCCATTAGAACTATCTACCGGGAAGCGTTATTCATCTTACCTTTCCGGTCGAACCACTCGAGTTTCGTACTCTAGTTTATTTCCACTTTCATCTATCTTGGACATGCGATAAAAATTTCTCACTCATACTCCAATTATCCGCTCCACAATTTCATTCCGGTTCTACCTTAATTCTGTATCACTAACTATTTGAATATTTCCGCTAATTAAATACGGCTATAAATATCACATATTAATAATACTTATTTAAATAATATTTCTTATTAAAATCAACGAGAATAAAGTTAATTGAAAGGACTCGGATTCGGGCCTAACCGGAATTGGACCGGGTATACGTTAACGGTTAAAGTCGGGTGGTACGGCTTACGCGTTTCCGGTTCGATCCCAGTTCCAAATTCTGCAATTGTATATGGCGTTCAAGCACTGATATGCAAGCTCCGGGTCGAAACTCTCTGTACAAACATTTCCAATTCAACTCAGGTTCAAAAAACGATTCTTTCTTCCCAAACAACTCAAGGTCATCTCAAAACAGAGCAAGGTACATGAGGGGCTTACCGGCGTGATCTGCAACGACTGGCCCAGAGTAACGTGATCTTCCTCCTCGGTGATCGTCGTGTCCGTTCTCGTCCCTCTTGGAGCGGATTGGCGCCTGTCGCTGTGTGGTCCAGCTCGTAGTCCTTCACGCACAGGAAGGATGGTCTACTCTACTTCGATTTGGGCGAGCGGAGTTGTTTCGAGAGAGAATAAAGGGGAGGGAAGACCGGAAGATCGGTATCGGCGAGTAACAGTCGGAAAGAGCAGCTGCAGTGGAGTGGGTTTCTAGACGGTTTAGCCGGGCTGGTAGTGACGACAGTCGAGGTCGATCAACGGCGGCGACGGTGAGGTGTAGAGTATTATAGATCTGTGGCAGTGGTTAGCAAGGAAGATGGTGAGGAAGTGAATGGGAGGTCGAGAGAAGCGGCGGTTTAAGCGGAAAGTAACACGAACAGAAGGTTGGAGCAACTCGGAAATCGAGTGCAGGTGAAGCGAACGAGAAACACGGGAGTGCAGAAGAAGGGTCGGCTTGAGTACGGTTAGCAAGATGAGAACCGAAGACGGTAAAACGGGGAAGCTCGTCTCATTCAAACCCCGCGTTACAGCCCTTCAATTACCATTAATGTGTTGACCGGCGTTACACGATGAAGCAGGTCGAGCGGCCACAGAAGACGAAACACGGAGAAGAAGACAGCGGTCGGTTACTTCTTCAGTCCACATGTTGAAGGCTTGATAGTGGGTTAAGGAAAAAATGCGGCCCAGGGTGTAATGCTGGCAATGTGGGCCGGACAAATTTGCAAAGGAAGTCTGGCCCCAGATGGCCAAACCCCGACAATGACAAGCAGGCCGGAGTTTTACTTTAGGGCGAACCGACCGGTTCGTTCAAGTTCGTCTTGATTTTGTCCGGTCTCTACTTTTTTTCAAGGAGTTAACATATCTTAACACCTTCTCAACGTAATTGGAACCATTTATGATGCACTTTATTACATCATGTCTGTTATATATTAGTTATTATTCAAAATGTAAGTTTCTTGAAAATATAGTACAAATAGTTTCACAGTTTATCAAAACATAAATAATTAAAATTATATTAAATAATAAGGTAAAAATTTTGTCCAATTAATCTTTAATAAAAACGTGGATTTTTTGGCCTGTAAGGATCTTGTGCCAATAATTTGAGTGAATTGAGTCTTTTTTTAATTGTTCCAAACAACATAAACTCGAAGCCATGTTTAGAGAATTTCGGCTATATCCTCCATCAAACTAAAAATTAGAAGAGTACCGAAATTCAATTCTATAAGAATGATATCATATCCTTTCATATTATGACTTTGTCTGAAAAAAAACACTAAAACTTGATATTGAAATTATACACACTCTCGTCGCCTGCTCATAAACCTATTGGATACGAATGGAACTAGACATTAAAAACGATAGCATAAAATAAATTTTTAGCTTTGGAAATATTTAAAGTTTAATGGATAAAACGAAAATAGTGTGGAAAATATATCGTATATATCGGAAAATTTAAAAAAAATATATAATAAAAATAGATAAAAATTAATAAATAAATTAGATCAATAGTTGTTTCACAATTTTTTTCCAAAACCAGTTTAAAAATATTTACATAAAATAACACGAACGAATTTTGAAAAGTTTAAGATAAATAAGATCACCAATAGAAATCATGTTTTTTGTAACTATTTAAAATCTTATAAAAAAATCGAATCTTGCACAATCTTTATCAAAATCTAACAAAATAAATCTACGTTTAATAAAATAAAAAATATGCAATAAAATTTAGGAATAAATAAGATCAATACTCATAAATCAATTTTTATAAAAATCATTTAAAATCTATAAAAAAAAATTAAACGAATCCGGAAATTTTAAAACTTTGGAATCATAATTAGTAAAAAACTAAATCGAAAAAAAAAAGGTGAAAAAATTTCATAACGGAAAAATCCGGAAAAAGATCATATCTTGCAAAATCTAAATTTGAAACTGGAAAACTAATTATAACAAATTCTTAAGGAAAAAATTGGAATTTTAAAAAAAAAAACAAATCATTAGCCGAACAAAATACGGAAACCAAATCATAAAAAAAAAAAGTCGGGAAAATGAAATCGTAGAAGAAATAGGAACCAATCATAACAGAACAAAAAGTAAAAATATCAAAGCAAAATAAGATCAATACTCAAAATCAAGTTTTATAAGAATTATTTAAAATATATAATCAAACGAATCCAGCACAATTTTAGATCTTTAAAAAATAATTAGTAAAAAACTAAATCGTAAAAAAAAAATCAAATCATGCAAAATTTGATTCATAACAAAAAAAAATCGTGAAAAATAATTAATAAAAACTAAATCGGGAAAAATAGTGAAAAAAATCAGATCGTGTTAAATCTAAATTTGAAACTAATTCATAAAAAAATTTATAACGTATAAATAGGAAATTTAAAAAAAAAACAAAACAAAACAAAATCGTTAAAAAATAGGATAAAAATTATAACAAAAAAAAGAAGTAAAATATCAAAGCAAAACCATAGCCTAAAAATAATCGGAAAAAAAAAAGTAGGAAAACAATCATAACATAAAAATTTAACCAAAGCAAAATGTAATTTCGAAAACAAAAATGGTCATGAAATTCGGAAAACGAAATTGCAAGAAAATCGGGACGGGAATTTAAATATACTAAAAATCATGAAATTAAACTCTTGTACATTGCTTAATTTTAGATTTGCAATCAAACACAAACTATGACGATTGATGATCAACTATTAAACTATAACAAGTTAAATCCAAATTGTTAATAGTCGAAGTTCCAGTAACACACAAATATACAATAGTTTAACACCAAAATATAACACATTATTTCATAAATCAACACAGCGCGCCACACGTCAGCTTTAAATATTCTCTACTTTAGTAGTATACTACTTTTAATACCCGTGCCCTGCACGGGGTTAGACGATAATTGTGTGTTAAAATATTTTTTGATAATTCATTATGTTGAGAATTGTCTTAATTATTATGTGATACTTGTTATAAGGCTGTATTTTTTGCACATTATGAATGGAAATCAAGAAATAATTCAAATCCTGCAATAACAATCGGGAAAGAGTATTCCGGGACAATACCCTTTGAGATACTCAAATGCCAATGTTAGTATCAATCCTAAAAAGAATTAGGTTTTATTAAATTAAATGTTAGAGTACATGATTTGGGTAAACGAATAGACGACGTCATAAAATTGATAAGGTGACCGCACCAAATTACGCTAAGTATTAGTTTACGGGTTGTTTTATTATATAGTATAGATAAGAAGTCATGTGTAAAACATATACTAACAAAAAAAAATTGTAAAGCAAATCATAAAATTTAAATTAATAATATTAAATAATAATATCTTAAAATTTAAATGAAAGAGATTTATATAATATAAGTAGCATGTCTAAGTCAAAAGTTACAATAATAAATAGTTAAATTTAAATGGTTCATTACCTAACAATTTTTTTTTTTTTTTTGATACAAGTTAAGTAAGGTAGGTGAATCAGATTCTGGAAACTGATCGACCTACGGCATCCTTACGGATGAGAAGAACCACATCATCAGGGATAGCATCATCATCTTCTTACGTTGAATGGCCGTGCATGGCTAGTTTATCTGCAACCGTATTGACTTCTCTAAAGATGTGTCTGATGCTAGAATGTGGGATGCTCGCAATCATGGCGGAAATATCGGATATGATCATGTCCGTCTCCCAAGGTGGCTTCCAAGTCCTGTTGATCGAATTTATGAGCGTAAGATTGTCCCCCTCGATCTCAATGGATGGATACCCCAGAAGTATGGTCTTTTGAAGGCCCTTCCGCATAGCGAAGGCTTCCGCTTCAAGTATTGAATTCGCTCTACACTTTCCTTTCCAGTAACAAGGGGTTGACCCCGATTATCTCTAATGATGAATCCATAAGCGAATTTGGTTAGAATTCTTGTTGATGCGTCAAAATTTAGTTTGACAGCATTTACGTTAGGTTTTTCCTATCTGATATTCATAGTTTTCCTTCTTGTTCTGGTTGATTGTTGTTATTGTGTTTGATATTGGCTTGTTCCCATTCCTCTACTTGTTTTTGAACAGTTACTTTTAGGTTTGGGGTTGGTTTTTTATTGCTAAAGATAATTTGATTTCTATCTAGCCAGATATTCCACCAAAGCATGGTAATTTTCCTCAGATCTAATGGCGATATTTGTTCCTTTAGTGTGTTAGTGTGTCATACGTTGATTGGTTATATGTGTCCATATCTTCCATGATATTAGAAATTTTCGAGTCATCCAGGGAGTCATGTGTACATTTGCATTTAAAGAAGAGGTGTTGAGCACTCTCTGTATGGTGGTTACAAAACACGCAATGCATTACTACCGGAATCTTTGTTTATCAAGATTTTCTTTTGTTGGGAGACCGTTCATCGATAATTTCCAGAGGAAATTTTTTCACTTTTGGCATTATATTCATGTTCCATATCCATGATTTGTCTTCAGGAACTCTAACTTTCCGTTGTTGGATCATCATCATAGCGGATTTAGTTGAATACCAACCTTCTTCGTTATATACCCAGTACACTCGGTCTCTAATGTCATTTGTAGGTAGGTTATAACATTTGATCATGTTAATGATGTTATCTGGAAGTGAACCTACCAGTTGGTCAAGTAATGGTTCGTTCCATTTTTTGTCGGACATAAAAGTAGCGACATTTTCATTTTGATTTGTTCTGGTTTGTGTAAGCACTATAGAACTTAGTGGTTCTTCCATGAGCCACCTATCTTCCCAGAATTTAATTGTCTCACCATCCCCACCCGCCATCGTAGGCCTTTGGTAAATTCTTCATTCAGCTTTTTCCACTGCCAAGAGGTATTTTTCTGGCATTCATAATTCCATAAACATTTTCCCCGAAGATATTTTTCTTCTACAACTTTGACCCATATGTTATTTGGTTCCGCCATAATCTTCCACAAGAGTTTCATCTGTAATGTTTTGTTCATGTCTTCCGCTTTTCTAATGCCGGTTCCTCCTAGTGATTTTGCTTACATATTTTGTCCCAACTAATTAGTGGGTGATAGTTTGATCCTTTATTCCAGAAGAAATTCCTATTGATTTTGTCCAGTTCCTTATGAATACATGTAGGCGGCATAAATGCTTGCATGAGATAACTCGGCTTAGCATTAAGATTTTTTTTTGATTATCGTTGTTCTGCCCTCTTGTGAGAGGGTTGATGCTTTCCACTTAGTGAGTTGTTGCTTGGATTTTGGATTACTGCGTTAAAAATCTCTTTATTAGCTTTTCCGTTAATAACAGGACATCCCAGGTACATTTCCAAATTTGTAGATGGGGATATGCCAAGTTGCTCTTGAATTCTTCTTTGTTAATCGAATTTACATTATTCGAGGTTTGGAAGGAGGATTTATGGTAATTGATAACTTGGCCTGACGTTTCGCAGTATTCTTTTAGTACCGAGAGGATTTTGTTGCCTGCTTCGGCATTTGCTTTAGAGAATATTAGAATATCATCCGCAAATGCTAGAAAAGGAATTATTGTTCCATTTCTTGTTATAGGAAAACCTATAGATCGTGGGTATTCATTGCTTATTTTTGAATATTTCTTGTAAGGATTTCCGATCCTAAGTTGAATAGTAGAGGGAAAGTGGGTCTCCCTGTCGGATACCTCTTTGTGGGATGAAAATAGTTGTTGGCGAGTCGTTAATAAGTAAGGAATAGGAGACAGTAGTTATGCATTCATTTATCCAGTTCCTAAATTTTCCACTGAATCCAAAACGTTGAAGGACTAGATTAAGGAACTTTCATTCTAGTTTGTCATATGCTTTTTCCATGTCTAGTTTAATTGCCATGTATCCTTCTTTTCCTTTCTTTGATCTAAACCCATGGAATATTTCATGGGCTATGAGCACGTTATCGTGGATTGCTCTATGTTTAGTAAACGCGCTTTGAAGCGGATGGATTATTTTAGGCAATAGTACACCTAATCTTTTTGCTAGAATCTTGGCAATTATTTTGTATACCGTCGAGCAAAGACTAATTGGTCTATAGTTTGCGGTGGTTGTTGGATTATCGGTTTTTGGTTGTAAGGCAATAAATGTGTGGTTTAGTTGTTTAAGGATTTTTCCGGTTCTATAGAAACTTTTCACTGCCCTTATTACTGCTGGGCCGATGATGTGCCAGTATTTTTGGTAGAAACCGGCCGTCATGCCATCAGGTCCTGGTGATTTTTTACTGCCAATATCAAACAACGCGGTTTTGATTTCACCAGTGGAAAAGGGTTTGTCCAGTTCAGAGTTATCTTCACTAGTGATTTCTGGTTGTATTACTTCTAGTAATTTGCAGAGTTTTTCGTTATTGATTGTTGATGCTTGGAATCGCGTTTTATAGTCTTGTAGGAACTCGTCTGTTATATCACTATCTTTACAGAAGATTGTTCCATCATTTCTTGTTATAGTAGCAATAATCTTCTTGTTCCTTCTTCATGTTGCTTTTCTATGGTGAAATTTAGTGTTTATGTCCCCTAGTCGGAGGTTCGTTGTTTTAGCTCGTTGCATCCAATATTTGTGTTGATATTCCAGTATGCATTCTCTTTTCTTATTTAGCCTAGTGATTTTATCGTTTATTTGTTGGTTAAAAGATGAATGTAGCTTGACTTGGAGGTCTTCTATTTGTTTGTCAACGTGTTTTAGTTGTGTATTGATATTGCCAAATTTCAAGCGGCTCCATGCTTTTAGTTTTTGTTTTAGAAGGTGAGTTTTTTTAACAAGATTGAACATATGTGTTCCTTGGAATTGAGTTCTCCATGTCTGTTTGACTATCTTTTCACAGTCTGGTCGTGATAACCACATAGATTCGAAGCGAAAAGGTTTATTATAATACGTGGCTTGTTGGTTTTGGATGTTTATCGAGATCATGCAATGATCCAGGAGGTAAAAGCGTGGTTTCTTGTGTGTATACTTGGGTATTCTTGGATAATTTCCGTTGTGGTCATTGTTCTATCTAGTTTTTCATACGTGTTGTTATCTCCTTCCTTCCTTTTCCTCCATGTAAATTCGTTTCCTTTGGTGGGGGTGGTCAGTAAGACCGCATTGATCAGATATTTCCTGTAATCTATCAAATTTATTATTAGAAATGGGGGCTCCTCCTTTTTTATCGGAGGTACCCTAATCTCGTTGTAGTCTCCCATGACTATTGTTGGTTTCACTGAGGATTTAAATTCCGTAACGAATTGTGCCCAAAAGTCTTTTTTATTTTGTTCACTTGGGGGGAGCATATATACCAAAAATCCTTGTTTGAAAACCTGAATTTAGATTTGTATGGTTAATGGTGATGATCCTGTTATTGTTGCTAGTGATTTCTATTTTTTCATGTCGGAGTTGATATTCCTTCCATAGTACACAAAGACCTCCCGAGAATCCCATTGCCGGGATGAAGTAAATTTTATCGAAACCTGCATTTTTCCATACGGATTCGTCCGTTCAATGTCTGTTTTGGTTTCAGCTAGTATTATTGCTTGGATGTTCTCATTTTTGCAGACGATATTTAGGTTAGTCCAAAAATTCTTCTTTCGCATACCCCTACAATTCCAATAAGCTATTTTCATTTTAATGTTTTATAGGTTTGGTCGTTAGTCTCCCCGTTGTATCGACTCCTTTTTTGATCAAATATGATTCTATTTGGTATTTGTTTAGTATGCTTAGTTCGGTGTTCGGTTTCCCGTTGTTCTCGTACACTTTTACTGGTTCAAAAGCCTTTTCAAATTTGTCCATGACCTATACCTTTGATGGTGTTGTGTTCTGTTGTTCGGGCGTATCGGTTTGTCCTTATAGGGTGTCTTATTCCTGCGTGTTTGTGATATATAGCAAAACGTAACAGTGGTAGAGAAAGGTGATAATGTGCATGTCCCCCAACTAATATAAAAGTGTACAGACATAACATCTTGACATTGATCAGGCAATTCACAAATAATCAAAATTACATAGCTTCTTTGCTTTCCTAGCATTCTTACCTTTGAGAGACGGAATTTATTCCAGTTTTTCAAGATAGCTTTCTGTTTATGGATCGGGGCACTCTGATGTTGTTCCCCAACTAATATAAAGTTTTGTCTAATTTTCAGCACTATGATGCAGATCCGTTTTTTCCTTTTTCCTTTTGTTCATGGAAGAGTTATTTTCCTTGTCAAAGAGGTAGCTGCTTGTCATTCCTAGCACTCTGCATCTGCTTGTTTTGTCATAACCTAGGTCCGGTTGATTCTTAAGTGAGCTGATTCTACACAACAGAGAAACAAAGAAACTCAACAGTACATGTGATAGGGTTATAGAAAATCAATTTCTTACTATTTTTTGTGGGTTTTTGAAACATGCTTTGAAGAGGCTGCGAGCAACCATATTCCATAGTTTTTGGTTACCATAACTCTATGATCATGGGAAATATGCCACAAATATACACATAAATATGTATATTTCTTTACTTTCCTCATATAGGTAGAAAGGAGGAGTTGCTGCATCACGTTCATTATACTAGGGTTATTTTTATAAGCAGTCCTAAGGACAACTTGATAGCAAATATAAGCACGACATTCATATAAGTTCAGGGAATTGATCATAATATAGTTATGTATAAAGTAACTAAATTTTCCGACTACACATTCATATTTCCACATATTCATCATGTCACAGGGAAGAGAGAAATGATGCAACATATGTATTATGTTTGTCTTAGTTACCTGTTTGGCATTTGTTAGCCTTCTCCCTACAAACACATACATGAGGATAATATGGCAGGGATAGCTATGTTGTAGCTGGTGCAAGTCACTATGTTGATTTAATATTCTAAACATGAATTCATAATGATGGTATATAGTCTCATGTCTCAAAGGAGACCACATACACAAACAAACAACCGTCCATTCATTTTCAATATGATGTAAATACATCCAACAAGGTAAGCTTTTGGTCAACATAACCTTACAACTTTTGTTAAGAGCTTGTTCTTTTACATCTACTTTACTCAGATTGTGATGGAGAATCACCACTAATTCTACCCATCAATTTTTTCTAGTTAAACCAAAGCAGAGGTAATGTTTCATGATTTTTGGATTGATTATGGGGCTTGAAAATACACTTTGCGCACCACATATATGTCTTTTCAGGATTCAAAACAAAACGATTTATAAATCAAAGATAGTGAAGAGTAAATACCACCTGATTACTCGCTTGTCGGTTCTTGTTGCCCAGGTTCCGAATCGATGATCGATGGTGGTTTTCCAAATCAATAACAACTATCAATTAAACTCAAAATATACAAACTTTAAAAATTATTGAAAATGCTATATACTATCAACGTGTTTATAAAAAATAATGAAACTTATTTTTACCGGAAAAAAAAAATCTAATTTCGGTGATGACTGGACAACTGATTTTTTACATGTCATTAAAAAATTTAGGATTATGAGTGTAATGTGATTTCTTTTTTAAATAATAAATTAATATGCTAAAACTCAAAAATTAAAGATTTTTTTTTAATTTTATAAAAAAATTGAACTTTCTTGATTTTTTTTCCGGAGTTTTTTTCTTGATTTTTTATACATATTTTGTGTAAATGAAAAAAAATGAAAAATATTTAATTCTAAAATTTTCTTTATTCTAAAAAAATGAAGAATTATTTTTTTTAATAGTTTTTTATAAAAACTTATTTTAGAAAAAAAATTTATAAGTTTCAGAAAAAAAATAAAGTTCAATTAAAAATTAAAAATATAAATAAAAAAATATTAAGACCTTTAAAACTTTAAATAAAAAATAAAGTTATAATTATAAAAAAATTAACGTTTGAAAATGATAATACATTTAAAATAAAGTTTATAAGTCTTAGAAAACAGGGTTAAATGGGAGAGTAGGCCCTTTTTATATAAATGAGCACTAAATAGGCTCCTTTTCATATCAATGGACAAATTAGGCCCCATTTACTTATATTTAAAGATTAAATGAACGGGCAAATTAGGAATATGAAATTAATTAAGCTCAAACTCAATTGTGTTAATAAGACCCAAATGTTTTAATAAAAGCCCAAGTTCAATTGTTTTAATAAGGCCCAAATGTTTTAATGAAAGCCCAAGTCCAATTGGTTTAATGAAGGCCCAAGTGTTTTTAATAAAAAGGCCCAATTATTTTTAATAAAGGTTACGCCCAATACACAAGCTTCAGAAAGGGCCCGATACACAAGTTTCGGACAGGGCCCGATACACAAGCTTCAGACAGGGCCCGATAACACAAGCTTCGGACAGGGCCCGGTACACAAGCTTCCGGACAGGGCCCGGTACACAAGCTTCGGACAGGGCCCGGTACACAAGCTTCGGACATTTTGAACTTGTGTACTCCATTATTGTTTTTTGTAATGTTATACTTAAAACCGAATGTTAATACACAATATTGATTTACAATTTCAAATATAAAACACTTCCGTCGTTTACCAAAAGTATGTCGTTTACACAAGGTTAGGTTTACACAAGTCTAAGCTTAAATACACACTTCCGTCGTTTACAAAAGCCCGTCATTTACACAAGGTCAAATTATACAATTCTAAGCTCAATCGAGTTACACAAGCCCATTCGAGTTACAGTTCAAGCACAATCATGATATACAAATTCAAGCGCAATCGAGCCTCCCACAAGAATCACTTCATCTATATCCTTTGAATGATAGCTTTGCGTCCCTCAATGCGGTTTCAACGGGTGTCTTACACTTGTGTAAATGCATACAACTACCCCCATTCCCCAACAGAAAAAAAAAAAATGCTGAAATACCATCCAAGCATGAACAATAGAATATAAATTCAACATAATCAAGCCGGTACATAAACAGTAGTGATACAACAAAGATATCAATTGATTAAACCATAGATGGCACTTGATTAAACCGTAACAACATTCCATTAAAAAAATTAATGCTGAAATACTATCCAAGCATGAACAATAGAATATAAATTCAACATAATCAAGCCGGTACATAAACAGTAGTGATACAAGCCGGATAATCAAAGGGTTGTGTGCTTTCAAAAAAAACCCAAAGGATTGTGTAATCCACGTGTATACACATTGTGTACATAATTTAAATAGTAAAACACACAACCCAAGGATATCAGCCAAGGGAACAAGTTTTTTCCTTGTCAATTATCTGATGGATACTCCACTCTACAGTTAAAAATAAGATCATACACATTGGAGAATAAAGAGAAGATTATGAAACCATAAGCACAAACTCTACAGTTAAACATAACAATTAAAATGTTTTACTGTAACGTCCGGGAATTTTAGAAATAAAATATATCTTTTTATTTCTCCTTCCGTAAAATAATTTACGGAAATGTTCGGAAAATATTCCGACCCGTAAACCGTAAATAAATTTTACGAGAATGTCGGAAATTATTCCGACCCGTAACATCCGTTACGGAATTTATTTAACGAGTTTTGAACCCGTCCCTTTATTTTTTCCCCTCCTTTTTCCACCTCAGCCTGGGCCCCACGCCACGCTGGCGCCACGTCACCCGGGCCCCACCGCCACGCTGGCGCGGTCCCCTCTTCCTTTTCTTCTTTTCCTCCCTTCCCGCTTCCTTTTCTTTCTCCTTCTTTGTTTTCTTTCTTTTGGAGCAACCTAGTTGCCGCCCAGCTACAGCCCAGGAGCTAGTCGCCCGCCTAGCCTGCACCTACGCCCGCCCGCCTACCTCCTGCCGTGCACCCCGACCCCTCGGCCTTGCTCCTTCTTATGTCCCAACAGTGAGCCTCCCTCTGCTTCTCCCTCTCGGCCTCCTCCCACTCTTCTCTCTCCCGCTTCACCTCTCTCATCCCTGCAGACTCCACGCCCTCAGCCTCTCCTCCATCTCTTCTTTCCTTCCTCTCTCCCTCTTGCCCTCGCTTTCAAGTTGGAACAGGAGCACACCACAACAGCCTCCCCTCCGCTGCGTCCCGGCCTACAAGCTCGCCGTCGTCGTGCCCCGCCAGCAGGAAGAGTCGCTGAACCGAACGGGAGTCTCCTCGTCTGGACAAGCGAAGCTGGGAAGCAGCAACCGCCAGGGGAGCCTCGCCGTCGCCGTGCCCCGCCTGCACGCCCAGCTGGAGCCGCCGACGCCCAATCACCCCTCTCCTTCGCCGAGCCTTTCCTCCGCCCCTGTCGAACCGCCATATCCTCTTCTCCCCTACACTGCCCTCGCCGGAGCTAGAGGCCGGCCGCCACCGTCTGCAGCCGCCAGCAGGACCGTCGGAGCCACCTTCCTCCCCCGCCGCCGCCACCGTGGGCTGAAGAAGCCTTTTGGCTTATTTCCGGTCGGGCCCCCTCACTTTAGGTATAATTACATTCGGCCCCCTCAGTTTTATGTTAATTGCAGTTTTAACCCAGATTTCTGAATTTGTTGCAATTATACCCTCTGTTGGGTTTTTTGTCGGAAATTGCCCCAAGGTTTTAATTACGGTTTGACCCATATGACTTAGGAAATGTATATTTGCCCCGCAAAATACGTTAGCGAGTTTTAACCTCGGAATCTATGAACGAGTTTTATAATAGGCTTCGATATATTATATTTGATGATCAATTTAGCGTATGGGCTAAATTGTGTAATTTCATGCTAAGTTTCGAATCCCGATAAAAGTCACGAATTCATATCGATCTAGTTATGTTCAGTAGTATCATGATAGGTTGGAATTAGCATAACTTAGTGGAAACGCCAAGTAGCGGCTTTTGAGACCTTAGGAGAATGTGAAGAACGTTTTTAGACCTCGTTAGCTTTTACGTCGTTTTTGACGGTAATTATGGTAGACTCTAGGATGCAGTCCTAGAATGTGAGTCAAATGATCCTGCGTAGATCATTTGTGTAGAAGTCTTAGACTTCTCGAGTTGAGCGGGTTTTTATGAATACCTTGTTGTGAACAGGTTGAGTACTTCTTCCCAAGGAAGCAAGAGCGTTGTGTGAGTTAACGTTTGGGACGAGGTAAGTCTCCGGACTTACTTAGCTCGTATTTTACGTATTAGCATTGATGTGTGTTTGGTGGTGCATGTTTATATTTTGTTATAACTATTAAATCGGTAAATAGGACCACCGACCATATATATATATTTTGGCCCAAGTGTATGATAACGGGCGGTGACAATACTGCCTAGCCCATAGTGAGGTCTAGGGGATTCTCGGCGACTAGCCCGACAGGTTAGATGGACGGATGCATCCGTACCATTCTTTGCCGGTAAGTTGGGACCGAGGCGAGACCATTGGGGTCTCGTGTCACAACAGAAGTTGAATTAGAGCGGGATATGACTAAGTAATAAAAAAGATAATAAACGGGACTTGCGTGTTTCATGTTATGTGCTTTGTATGTGTTTGTGCCTTCACCGCTTTTCTAATGCTTAGAATATTACCTAACGGTTTTAAACCGTTTGTGTAGATGACTTGCAGGTTAGGGATGCCGCCGAGTGAGGCAGAGGAGTGGACAGTCGGGGTCTCCGTACATTATAGGACGGGGATGTATTTGAGTCATGTTTTATATTCTTGTTCATGGATATTGTCGTATATTTAGATTTGGATCTATTTATGTTGTTTTGAGGACTCGGCTGAGTTTCCAAGTTGTAGTTTCTTACATTTCGGTTTCCGCATATTTTAAAAACATATTTGAGTTTTCGCCTTTATTTGTGCCATGTTGGAAGGTCCGGTGAAATTGTTGTCAAGCTAAGGGTCGGGACCCATTGTGAGGTCTCGCCTAGTAGCACCCCGAGTCCCGCAGATTTGGGGTGTTACATTTACTAACACCACTCTCACAATCACTATGGTGCCACCATACAGGAAGGAAATGTCAACAGCTTCTCAAAGTATACTTTTCTTTTTGCTCTTCTGTATACTGCTAGCTCACTTTGATCAAAGTCAGTGCTAGTATC
Source organism: Fagopyrum tataricum (assembly GCA_002319775.1). Lineage (NCBI taxonomy): Eukaryota > Viridiplantae > Streptophyta > Magnoliopsida > Caryophyllales > Polygonaceae > Fagopyrum > Fagopyrum tataricum. The sequence continues at coordinate 48,358,998 of CM008282.1, forward strand.
TAATTCCTTGAGGCTGCATTGAGGAAAAAGCAAAGTCATCAGCGCAAATATATATGATGTTAAAAATTGTGAAACTGTATTTATTATGACTCACCTCATAAGAAATGACCGATATGCAGTAGTTGTTTGTGAGCACAAAGCAAGTGGATCCATACTCACAATCTTTCAGAGAAATCGTAGACTTATCAAGCTTGATTGACCATGGATACTGATAATTCTGAGCAGTGCAACCAACATGTGAGGATGATCTTTGCATACAAACCGCCCTCGGAATATTCCTACCTTCCACATATGGCCTTCTCCTATTAGTGCTCGGTTGCCTTTCAAATGTATTCGGGCGTTGCTTAGGTGCACTTTGTGATCTAGCTTTAGCTCTTGATGATTGTGTGTTCACCATGTAATTTGGATATAATGGATAATCATAAGATAATGATTCTGGATAATCTTGGCGAGGGAAAGCAAACGACGTCTTTGATGGATCGGGTCTTGATACTGCAGAGTAGTAGCATTGAGGGCTACTCTACGCCGTGGCGAACGTGTAATCCTCAAAATGTACGCTGCTGGTTCTCGGACTTATGTCGGTAATGGCTGATGGAGGCGGAAGAACGTGAAGCGGAGGGCTCTGTCCGGGAGTGGGATTTTCGGGTCGGAGTTAGTAGGTCAGATCTGGTCCAAGGCGATTAGGTCGGAAGAGGTCCCGTCCTGTTGCGAGATGGAGTTTCCGGCGGCGGCAAGGAAAGACGCCGGAATCGTCCCGGTCTGAAGAAGAAGAAGAAGAAGTGGAAGAGGAGAACAAGGAGGAACAAGAAGATGACAAGAAGAAGTGCCGGCGATATACGTGAGAGACATCTGATAGATTTTAGGGTTTTTTTTAATTTGTTTTCCCATTATACCCCCGCGTATTATTGTTTGTAAATTTAAACTTTAAGATAAAAATAGAAGGACCTACATTGTAATTGAAAAACAAAATATGCTTTACTAGCTCATTTTTCTCTAGAAAACATAAAGTTCAGTTGAAAAATAAAAAAAATATAAGTTGACAAATTATTAATATCTTTAAAATTAGATTACAAATTTTAACTATTTTGATTTTTAAATTACAAATGATCAAAGTTCAATTAATAATATGAGGATTAATAAAAAGCTAGTTAGTAAAATATTTAAAATAAATTCGTAAATTAAATTTTAAAATAATTTGTTTTAACATGATGGGACTTGGTTTAACAATAAATTGACACGTGTAAACTTAATGACGTTAATTTACCAGACTGTGCCACGTGTAAATTTAATGACGTGGATTTACCACACTGTGTCACGTGTAAGTTCACGGGCTGCTTTAGTATATAGATAGATATATTGATTAATTGTTAAAACAAAAAATAATTGTTCATTTGATAGTCACGAAGATTTGTAGTCGAAGTAATTTGAACATTTTTTTTTCTTGGAATATATATAAAAAACAAACAAAATTAATAAATCTGAATCAAAAAAATTTTTTATCAAAGACCAAATTTAAATTTAAAAAAAGAGAAATATAAAAAAGAAGAAGATTTAGATGTAACCAAATTAATTAGCAAATCTGTATAGAATTAATTGTTAAAACAAAAAATAACGGTTAAAAAATTTGATATCCCCAAAGATGAACAAAATTTTTTATTTTTTTTCTCTTAAAATATGAATAAAAAAACAAAATTAATTACCAAATCTGTATCAGAAATAAAAAAAATTAAAAATCGAATTTGAATGATAAAAAAAACAAAATATTAAAAAAAAAAATCTTAAACAAAAAATTCTTAAAAAGAAAACGAAAGACGATTATTAAAAAACCGAATTTGTAGTTGAAATAATTGTTAAAACAAAATCTTAAGAGAAATATTAAAACAAAGTAACAAACTCTTTTAACGACGCAAGTTGTTGCACACCGTTAAAAAAATTTAAAAGTAACGAAAGCTTTGAATTTTTTTTAAAAGTAACAAAAGATCAGAATTTTTTTTAAAAAAAACTTTTAAGAAAATAAAATGTTATTTACAAGTTGTTGAAACCCTTGTTCTTGAAAGATGTTGAAACAATAGTTCTTGAAAACAAATCACGGAATGGATTTGGAGATAAAAACGCAGACTTGAAGATTGGTAGATTTGAAAATAAATAAAAGATAGCAAAACGAATGCGACGGTTTAAAATAAAACACTCCGAATTCTGAGAATTCGGAACGTTACTGGCTAGGACCTCACAGTGGATCCCGGCCTTAGGTTGACGTCAATAACGTCGGATCTTGCAACAAGACACAAATATTTTAAATACAAATCTTTTCGAAATTACAAATAAATCAACAAACTTTGAACTAGTACTTCAGCCAACCGAGAATTTACTCAACTCTACTATAGTAATAAATAAATAAGCATCAATATATAAACCAAACATCTACACTCCTAGTACGGAAACCCGGCTGACCACTCCACTCCCGATTTCTCGGTAGAGATCTAACCTGCATCATCTAACAACACGGTATAAACCGTTAGCTACAATTTTAATATTAAAGTGTCACTAGAGCACAAACACACACAAGGGCATAAACAATAAATCACTCAGCATACACACACATATCCGGTTTATTATCTTTTCATTACGTGACTTGATCCAGTCTATTTCCATCTTATTTTGTAACACAAGAGTCTCCCGACTCCTCCCCCCGTCCCCGTAAACCAGTAGGGTTGGTGTATGTACCTCTTCCCGTATACCTACTGGACTGATCGCGGGGCAATCCTCTGGCACCATCGGCCCGGACCGACGGTTACGGCACGTTATCATACACTTGTGCCTTACTTAACAACAAAGTACCGTGATCTAATCCGTTCATTTTATTTCTCATAATATATCACACACCACTCAAATGCACACTCAATATAAAACGGTAACTAAGTGAATCCTACGAACTCACCTTATCAGTATTGCTCTCCTCGTCTCGCGATCTTGCCAGTCAAAGATCCGATTATCCTGATCAATAGTTTGACCACTCTTAGAACCATTTGGACCTTTAGTATCACTCAACTTATCATTCTCACAATCCGGTATGACATCTAGCGTCAATACTTGGGCATTCTTAACTTTTCACTTTGGGGCCTACACGTCCATTTCACGTCCTCTTATCCCATAACATGGTCATATCATTAATATATACTTAATTTGGAAGACATCATTAATCTACTATTATCACCGTTTGACCATTGCCTATTCTCAATACGGTTCCATTCGTACCCTTTCTCGAATCCGCTAACTTATGGTTCCATTTTCTACTCAAATCCACATCTTTAATTATCTTAATATTTTCATCCATATCTTATATCATTCATAACGTTCTAAAATAATTCCTCAACATCGTGGCACTAAATCATTTCTCTAGCAATATAATTCCACCTTTAAATAATTAAAAAAAATTACATAATTAATTATTTACCATTAAGGAATTAATTTAGCGGGATTTAAATTAACAAGGTTGAGCGGTTCGATTCTAAAGATACACTTTCTCCAATCCGCGAAATCCAACATTTTCGGGTTTATACTTACTTCCGCATTCTCCTACAAGTCTGCATTACTATCAACGAACTAAGGCTAAATACAATGCAATCATTAATTAATTATATTAATTCCTTATTAAACTTTAACGGAAAAGTGATCGGGTTCGGGTCTAACCGGAATGGGTTTAAGTCGCAAGGTAAGAAGTGTTGAGTGGCTCCAATTGGCTAGCGGAGGTAACACGAGACTCAGGCTCGACTCTTCTCCCCAGCTGACAACTGCGTTATTTTATGTTCCAAAGGTTAGCACTTCGAGTCTTGACAATAGCATCTCCACCCAATTAAAGACAAGAGTATAGGTCATGGGTTCAAACCTTGGTGGGTGCAAAATAAAACGTCGAGGCCACAGTTCATCAATCCTGAGGTCGGAGGTTCAATTCTCGAGGAAGGCAAAAGGCATGTAGCTGAGATTTATGGAACACAAGGGTCTAAGGTTCGATCCCTCTGGTATACATGATTGTTCATCTTCTAACTCCCCGACCGGCTCGTCTCTGTCGTCGATTCCCGGGAACGATCGGGGTCTTTTTGCGGCATTTCGTACCAGTAACTCTGACGGTACAACAGGTAAGGTCGAGATGTTTCCCTTACCCGTTCCAGTGGTGGTTCGTTTTCAGGCGATTTCGATGCAAGAAAGGAGGGAGAAAGAGGTAGTCGACTGAAACAGAGGTAAGGCCGAGGTTCCTGAGGTATGGGTCACCTGCGAGAACTCGAGGGCGGTTAAGATAGGGACAAGGTAAGGCTTGCAAATTCAGGGTCAGAGAGGAGGACGGAGATTAATTCCGGTGATGGTGAGACGCAGGGCAGCTCGGGGACAAGGAGAGGCAACAGACTTTGTTTCCGGTTCTGAGGAGAACGCGGTGAAGGGGGAGGAAGTCAAGAGACTCGTCCGTATTCTCCTTCTGCTTTGGGTACGTGGTCTTCAATGCCGGTAAACCGTCGGCCTTGAATTGCCTTCAATTCTGCATTCATTCCGGTGTAACCGTCGTGGCAAGATCGACCGTCTAACGCTTGAAGACGGCGAGGAAGTCGAGACGGTGTCACTCTCCTGGGTTTGCAAATCAGAGGGAGGCCAGGAAGGCATGAACGAGCCCACCAAGGTCTGGGCCAAGACCTGAATCCGTCTGGCCCAGTAGTGCACGATGAACGGATCTGGCCATCTGGGCTTGTAGGAGGGAAAGCTGGCAAAAATGGGCTTTTGGGCCCGTTATTCATGTGGCCGGTTCATTTTAGGAAGGAAGAAAAATAAACAAGAGTTGGGTTTACTTTCACGGTTTAACAAACCGGTTGGTCCGGTTCAAGTTCGATTTAAAGGAACCGCTTTAAAAGCTTAGAATAATTTAATAAATTTTCATATAAATAATTGTATTAATTTCGAAAATTTCCGGTTATTACAAAAAATTGGTACAAAAAAAGGAATGAAAGTAAGGGATAACGACGATTCAAAATTGGTACAAAAAAAGGAATGATAGTAAGGAATAACGAAGTAGAAGATAATGTGAAAAAGATACGACGAAGTAATCTAGAAATATTTTCGAATTCTCGGAACCCTGAAAAAGATGAAGAAATACGATTAATATTGGAAAACATAAACTGAATGAAAGACGATGGGCTATGATTTGTATATACTGTGAAAAATAAAACGTACATGAGAAGTTTAAGTTTTATCGTCATCTAACGTAAATCGCGTAGTTGGCAGATATTATTAGATTTAGTAGATTTTGATATTTTATTTGAACGTAGCGGGAAGTTTAGATAGATGTTTTTAATTAAAAAAATTTGTTGGTTTAATTAACTATTTAGTTAAAAGATTTTATTGAAAAAAAATTGTGAGACAGTCACGTTAGTATTTTGACGGCTGATTTAGTATAGCATATAGATAATGCTAATTGAGATGAATCTCGTTAAGTAACATAGTAAGATTCAAAAGGAATTAGTTTTAGCAATATTCCTGTCTTTGAGCTGCATTCTTGTTTTCAAATATGGTTTGTTGAATTGGCTGATTGGATTCTAAAGGTTTTGGGTTGGGGCATAGTGTTAGTTGAGACCTCGAAGAATTTGAAGAATACGAGTATCTAGGTGACCTTAAATGAATAAAATATGTTCAAAGACAAGTTAACATGAGTGTCATAAGTGTTTTACACATTCCACCAACGAAATGGTGAATTTGTTTCCGAAGACTTTAGGTCCGAATTATTTTTAATTTTTCATGCTCAAGCTCGATATTGTGCATCACCTATTTTCTCACTCAGTTTGTCATCACTTGGAGCAAATACACTGAACTAATGAGTATCACCATCAACGAATTGAAACAACAAACTATAAATTCACAATTAATCTTTATGTTTTATAAATGTCCCATATCGCTCCATATTGGCCAGATATTTTATAAATACTCGTGCAGCACATGTCCTAAACTAATTAGAATAAAACTTATTGTAGTATGTTAAAACAAATCGATGATTTTGTATTTTAATATACTATCTAGTAACTAAATTATAAAATAACGGCGAGTGATTAATTAGTGAAGTAATATATTTTGTTTAATCCACTCATTTGAAAATACAATATGTTTGTATGTTACAACGTGGACCATAAGTTTAGAGTCCTGGACCTCACCTAACCAAACTATAACACAACCAAAAAAAACTGTCTCGCTTTATCAACCCATTTATTAAATTATAACCTTAAATTGTCGGTTCGAACTGACGAAATAAAAAATTTTCCTAAAGACGAATAAAAGATTTTTGTGTTTTTATTTTAAAAAACTTCAATTTGAAAATTGTCAGTGTTGAATTTTATACCTTTTGATCAGTTCCGATTTACCTTGCGAAAACCGACAAAATCACTAGACACATTTAGTAAAACTATGGTGTGATATTTCACGGTAGGGTCGGTCATAGGCACGTCCGAGGTGTGCACATGACCCCGAACGAAACTGGAACTCCGTTCTCTTCTGTAACGTTATATGTTTTATAGTTTTGTTTGCAAGAGTTTCAAAATACTTTATTGAGCTCAATTTCACTTTTTGTACAAATTTTGATTTTTTCTAAATCTAACGAAAATATACATGCCTTAACACTATTGTAATTTAACCTGTCCTTTGAAATGAAGACCTGTTTACAGGTAATTCATTTGCTCCCGCCAAAAAAATGAAATATCTGGCCAATATGGGGCGGTGTGAGGTGTCGGACCCAACAAACTATAAATTCGTCTCGCTTTCGGACTTGTCGTACTGAAGCTAGCTGTCAAGCTCGAAATACACCTTCAATGGCGTCTTCCACTGCGTTCTTGCTAGTCTCCGTCGGAATTCTCTCTCTGTTTACTCACCTCTCCTCATCCTTACGTGACGATTCTATTACCAACGCTGAAGAGATCCTCTCCAGTTCTGGCTACATTTCAATGTCTCTAGTTCTTCAGCTTGTTTCTCAAAATCTATTTTCAAACGCATCCACAGCGACTATCTTCTCACCATCAGACGATGCTTTCCACCGCTCCGGACAGCCTTCGCTCTCACTTCTCCAACTCCATATCTCTCCCAACGCCTACTCCTTCAAACAGCTTCAATCCCTTCCTTTCGGCTCCAAGATCCCAACTCTTTCCACCAATCGATCGCTCTTCGTCACCACATTTTCTTCCGATGGTCAAATTTCCATCGACGGCGTCAAGATTGACGGAACGCCGGTCTTCGATGACGGTTTGTTGATAGTGTTCGGTATGGACAAGTTTTTCGATCTTAATTTCGAGATTCTTACTCCCTCGCTGAGCCCTAGCCCCGAATTCGCACGGTACTGTCCCGCTTTAAGCCCTAATTTCGAGATTCTAAACCCCTCGTTGAGCGCTAGCCCCGAATTGGCACGGTACAGTCCCGCTTCAACCCCGAATTTCGAGATTCTAACCCCCTCGTTGAGCCCTAGCCCCGAATTGGCACGGTACAGTCCCGCTTCAACCCAGAATTCGGAGTCTCCAGTCTGGAGTTCTCGATCACGGGGTCCTTTGTTGAACTGCAATTGGTTCAATTCGTTGATGATATTACTCAGTTCACTGCTGTATTTGCTCGGAGTGATGACAAGTTGAACGAGAAACAAAAGGATATTTCAAAGACTGCCCTGCGAGGTGTCTCTGTTCGATCTGTTATGAACACTTTTTGGAGGAGTTTTGGATAAACCTTACTCATTCTGAATTTCTGATGATTTTCTTCTGTTGAATCCCTGAACTATACCTGTTATGATTTTCTTCTGTTCGATCTGTTGTGAATAATGAGTTTTATTGTTTGCGAATTATTGATTCCTGGTGTGCAACTTTGAGATTATGTTCCTTCTAGGAGCTTCTTGAAAGCTCATTAGATACAAGAAAAGACCACAATGCACATAAATCTCATTTTTTTCAGCAGCCAAGTCATAACCTTCTGACCATTTACCATACACAAAATTTGCAAGCTATTCTTCGCTATGCAGGAGGATTTGTGGGAAACCTTGTGAATGCTAAGAAATAGGAATGTACAGCAGATAAACACATGAAATTGATTTTCATGAATCAAATTCAGATTATAGTCATGGGAAGTTCATCACTGCTGTTTTTTGTTATCTTTTGATGAGTTAGCAACACCTAGGTTATTATTACCACATATTTTCAACTTTTGTATCCCATTCTCTGTGACTCATTGCATTGTGTAAAGTCACAGTTTTTGCAGAAATAGTGGAGTTAGTATCGATCTCTGGTTCGGTTTTCTCAATATTGTTGGGGTTGTGAAGATAAAGAGGTTTGAGAGTAGTACGTAGTAAAAACTACTTGGCCTAAACTTACAGCTCCGTAGTAATGTTTTCCATATATGGAAATTGAGATCCTCGCCTTCTTTATCTCTCTTCTAAGACGCGTACTTGAAGTTCAAGGTTGTTAAACGTCGTACTTCCAAGATTCAATCGAGAGTGTCAACCTCGTTAGGGTCGGGAGATGATGTAGTTAATATCGTCTATCATTTGTTTGAACTTTAATTGTTTATTGACACATTCGGATACTTGGGGCGATATTACAAATGAAATTACGAAAAATTTCAACAATATTTCATGCATTTCGGCATATTGGGTGTTAAGATGATGACAAAGCTATATTAACCTTATATATTGCAGAAGAACAACAAAACCTAGTGTATAAGGTGAGTTCCTTCTATCGAAGAAGAAGTGCACGCAAGTCTCCAAATCAGAAAGAGATTTTGGGAGGGTGGAGATTTCAGTTCGGGAGAGGTCTAGAACTTTGAGGTTAAGCATGGTGTTAAACAAATTCGGATCAGAATCTGAGACCAAGGGGTTGTCTTGCAGTATCAACGTACAAAGTTGTCTGCAATTGATACCCACTTTCGGCCTTCAACCATAGTGTCAATAATTAAGGATCTCACCAAACTAAGCAGCTTCACTTTTTCATTATTATCTGCGTTTTCAAAACACGTGCATTCTTAAGCTCACTCACAGTTTCTATCCCCATATATATATATATATATATATACTTTTTAGTCAGATCCAAGCAGACGGCCTTTTTTCGGTTTTGGATCGGGACCGGACAAAAAATCCAATAATAGTGGACCATAGACCAAATTGATTCGAGGCCTTGTCCGGATTGGAATTTGCCCGTCCGGGTTAAATATGCAAAACCCTACCCCAAATAACACAATCTTGGAGATGATGTTAACTTTTCTTGTATCCGTTACGGGACCAAACGACGTGCAGGGCACACGCCACAGTGAACCACACAAGCACTCGGGGTTCCATCCTAAAATCAATTGGCAATAGGAGGGGTAGTCCACCGACCTTATATACTAGGCTTGGAAGCCCACAACTTTCGATATGGGAACTTATTTTCTCCAACACGCCCCCGCAAGTACAACTAGAGGATATAGACCGAGTTACACTTGCCCACAAGTTAGGATTGCGAGCCACATAGAGGCTAACCGCTCTTATACCATGTCAAAGTCCGATACAGACGGACCGGGTAGAGTGAGAGTCGTGTGCATACGAGCGCACATGCGCGTTAGGCCCAAGTACATCAATAAACCCGATGAGGTTCCATCTAAAACCAATTGACAATAGGAGGAGTAGCCCACCGACCTTATATACTAGGATCGGAAGCACATCAAAACTTATTTTCTCCAATAGATTACAAAAACAAACTTTACGATATAAAATTAACAAGAATTTAGAATGATAGCCAAAAATTACAAATAAAAGTATAAAAATGTCAATAATCTTTTATGCATTTGGTCGTGTCGTATGCAAAGACGATGGACAAAAGTATATTACCTTGATTACACAAACACAACAAACTTACTATATAAGACTAGTTCTTTCTATTACGCACGTGGACACATGACATCATTCATCAATCCGTTGAACGTTGACAAATTTACGCCCCTAAAGTTTATGTCATATTGTACAATTTTTCATACATTTACTTCAAATACTCCTTTTAAGGTTCTGTCAAGGAATTCATCAACTTTTTTTTAAAAATGTATTCAGTACGTTATCTTAGAAAAACACAACTAATATTCCTTGTACATTGTATTTAAATAGGAAAAAATGCACGCACTCTACAAATTTTGAACTTTTAGCGTTACAAACCGATAGTTTTGAATGTTGATATGAACAAAAACCAATCACGCATTAGTGAATCACACCAATTAAAAAAAAGAAGAAGAAAATATCTCTTCTTTCCTTACGGTTTTCCTCTTTTCCTCCTATAAATAAGTAAATGGAACCGCCAATTTCATCTCAAACCACAAGACCTTTTGCCTAAAAACATATTTGAAGTCCGGGATCTCCCAGAGAAAATGGGTGTAGTCAAAGTGAATGCGGCGGGAGCAAGAAGCAATGACGACAATGGTGATGCTGCAAAGACCCTTTCAATGGATTCTCTTATCCACCTTGACCAGTGAGTTAATCCATTCTCTCAATGATCTTAACACAAGAATGCACTTCATAATTATTAGAAACATAATATAGTTAAAATATAGAAATGATGAAACTAACTTGAAATTCAAAAATTTGTCAGAGGAGATCCAAAACTTTTCAAATCTTATTGGCAAAACAATGAAGAAAAGTGCAGCATAACATTCAAAGCATCGGATATGTTGAGTTACTTCTCCGATTCCGGGAACATGTGTTGGTTCATGGAGAAGGAGTTTGCAAATTCCGTTAGAAGATTGCACGCCATGGTCGGTAACGCCGTCACGGAGAATAGACACTTAGTTGTCGGAACCGGGTCGTCTCAACTCTACCAAGCCGCGCTTTATGCCCTTGCTTCCATTTCCGACGACGAGTATCTGCCTCTCAATGTCGTTTCCGCCGCCCCTTACTACTCCGTAAAACACAATTAATCTCCGTTCACAATTAATCTCCATTTTTAGTCATTAGCTTTCGCATTTGCAATAACTTTTCTTTCTTCTATATGATTGGTTGCAGAATTATCCGGAACTTACGGATTTATTGAAGTCCGTGTTATACAAGTGGGCAGGAGATCCAAATGCATTGGCGGAAAACAAGAACCATCCCTATATTGAAGTAGTATGCTCTCCCAATAACCCGGATGGTACTATCCGTAAACCGACCGTTAAGAATGGTGAAGGGAAAGTGATCCATGATTTGGCTTACTATTGGCCTCATTACACTCCTATAACTTCAACACTTGATCATGATGTAATGCTTTTTACCGTTTCCAAATGCACCGGTCATGCTGGATCTCGTCTCGGGTGAGTCTATTCTATAACACTGTCCTTGTCCACTCCTTGTATATTTCTATTTATGCACTTAAAATAAATATAAAAAAGAAGAAGTATTGGTTGCAATTGAAATAGTACCGTTGTAAAACCTCTTCTTATGAATGTAGGTGGGCAATTGTGAAGGACGAAGTTGTGGCAAGAAATATGATCAAGTACGTAGAGCTAAACACAATCGGAACTTCAAAAGAAGCTCAACTTCGATCGGCAAATATAATCAATACAATTTGTGATGACATCTCTTCTCATGGTAAAGAAGGATTCTTCGAGTATAGTTTCCGTGTCATGGCTGGGAGATGGGAAAAGTTGAAAGAAACAATGAAGCGCAATGAATGCGCCTTCACCGTCGTACAGTACCCCAAAAGTTATTGCCGTTTTATGGGCAAATTTAGTTGTTCAACACCAGGTTGAGTCTTATTATTTTATGCCTTATTCAGTTCTCATTATTAAGTAAGCAAAAATCTCTTGTGAACTAATCGAGATATCGTTTATTTGTCTCGGATAGGATTTTGCTAGGATAGAATGCAAGAAAACCAAAGACGGAGCCGCTCTTTTAAGAGACAACAAGATTTTAGCGAGATCGGGACAAAAATTTAGCGTTGATAAGAAATATGTGAGGGTTAGCTAGAATATAGCAACCCGAAGAAAAACCAAAGACTTGGAAGGTTTGTGATGTTTGGGCATTCCAAATGGTTAGGTCATTAATGAAGTACCCTTTATAGTTCGGCACAAAATCTTGTTTTGCCTACTCATTTTGGAGTGTCTTAGTGAAAATATTTGATTTTACAATATTATAATAATAAGCATATCATTTATTCAATTTTCTGTAATATCATTCATTAATATCGTACCAAAACAGTCTAATTGTGGGCAGTCTAGGATGAGCAAAAATATCCGATCTGTTAACTATTCCTTGAAAACGAGTTTACAAGGAATCAAAGATAAAATTAATCATCCTCTGTGCCTAAGTCAAATGCTACAAATTGGTTCATATTCGACATCTAACTCCAAATGGAATGAAATCAAATGATCCATTCCTTTCAACGGAGTTGAAGCCTTAAGTTAGACGAAGTTGTGTTTCGCTATCCTTCGTCGTTTCTCCTTCTTCGATAGTCTCTTTCGTCGTTCTCCTTCTTTGAAAGTCTCAAATCGTATCTCTTTCGTCTTTCTCCTTCTCGTTCCCACCCGATCCACCACCCGCTAAGGATCTCACCCGCATCCAATCCACCCGCATTCACCGGATGAAGCGGGTGAATCAGGTGAGATTTCGAGTGTTCTACACCTTAACTTTAAGCGGGTGAATACGGGTCGGATGGATGGGTGGATGATGGATCGGATGATGGGTGGATGAAACCTTCACCCGCATCCTACCCGATCTACCACCCGCTTACACCCGTCTATTATCGGGTTTTCACCCTTTTTTGTTGGATCGGGTGGCCGGATATCCGTTGGATACGGGTGAAATTGACATCCCTACCTATCCATCGTCCATCCTTCTTCTTCGTTAGGTCATATATGTTTCTCGTCCATCCTTCTTAGGTCATATTTGTCTCTTTATATACCAGGTGATGTTTGTAGTTTGGTTAAAATGACAGGGTAACAGGGTCTTTTCTGAGGGTTGAACACTAGTGTTTCATTCCAAACACTTGATATGTGGAGTGTTTTAGAAACCAACCAAGAAACACTAATTACTAGTATTTATAGATGTGTCAAACACTCGTTAAATTCTCAAACACTTATAAACACTCTCATTTTAGGCGTGCCAAACACAGCCTAATAGCAATAGTTTGATTTGTTTTGTTTTGTTTTGCTCTGTATAACATGTATCATGCAACTTAGGCACCTAACCCGAGTCTCACAATCATGTATATTTACAGTTTGTATTAGACGAACGGGACATCCAGATAAATATAGGAAAACTGAAGATACACGTATTTAAAGAGTAAAAAAAATGACAATGGTTATACTTTTTTCACGATCAAAATGACCGTCGCTAATATGTCTCACGTCGAAAGATTGGGACTACCCAGTCTAAGGTCGGTGGGCTACTCCTCCTATTGCCACTTGATTTTAGATGGAACATCATCGGGTTTATGTGATGGGCTTGGGCCTAACGCGCATGTGCGCTCGGATGCACACGACCCTCGCTCTACCCGGTCCATCTGTATCGGACTTTAACATATTACCCGTACACTGCATGGTCCGTGATTTAATTTTCATTCTAAACATTTAAATAAAAATGATCTTCTTTAGATGATAATATTAGTAATTCACTATAAATTTAACTATTTTTATTATATATATAATATGCTAACAAATTCAAGTTATATTTATAATCTTATATCTTATCTTATAATATTATAAAAGCAAGACTTCCTCCATTCAATAGTCGATTTCTCATATTGCCCTTGCTTTGTTGGGTTTTGTATTTGGACTTTATTTTGGGCCGTTACTTTGTGATCCTTCTTAGTTGGACTTAAGTTTTCTAATACGTATCCTGTGAACAAGTAGCAATTGGTACGTGTTTCTTCATTGGGGTTCCAGCACAACGTCTTCTTCCCACTTCCTCCATATGTCCCTTTTCTCTGGCCGAACAACCGTCCTTCTCTTGCACGCTTCATGTTCTCTTTAAGGCTCCTTCTCTTCTTCTTGTTCATTTTAATAATTATATATTCTTTTCGTCTTCGATTTTCCTGTTCTCTCTAAACCTCCTTTGGCGAACCGATGCTCTCTCCTCCTCTACTCCGGTAGTGTGGCTTGATGTCGGGGCGCAAGGCGGCAGATCTGGGCTCGTATAAGGCTGGCGGCGGCAGATCGGAACGGAGAGGGAAGGTGGCTCGCCGATTCGGTTGATACTAGCGACGAATCTTCGATTTCGGTAACTTTGCTTCTTCTTCGTTTAATTTTGTGGATTTCCCTCTCTCTATATGTCTTCGATTCCGGGTTGATACTATCATCGTCTTCATCTTCTGAGTCTTTCAACAACGTTCTTCTTAGATCAATTCCTATCAATTGTTTCGTCTGATGTGTTGATCAGACAAAAGAAAACAAAACCAGCAAACCTTTAAGGTCCCGTTTGGGAACCAACTTATTCTAGCTGATGGAGATTATGGCAGCTGATGAAAACACTGTACCATTTATACTGCTGTTTGGGAGCCTCAGCTTATGAAAGCTGATGAAGATGATGGAAGATTATGAAAGCTTATGAAATGAGCATTTTCATCAGCTCTTCAATACAAGCTTTTGAAAGATTATGGAGCTGATTGAAAGATTCTTCCTCAATATACCCTCATCTATTTTTTCTGATTTATTTTCTGCAGTATTATCCATTCAACAACAACACAAGCGAGAAAAACAATTGGGCATTCAGATTGGAGAGCATCGACATTGGAGAAGAAAACTAAAAATCGAGACAAATATGAGAGCATCGACATTCATTCCGGGTCAAAATCGAGATGAAGAACATATTCGAACAATTTTGTGAACACATTCTCTAATGGAGATGAAGATCTTAAACCAATCAAAATTTGAAACATTGTTCCATTGCCAAATTCATGCTGCCGGATTCATCACCATATTCACCGTCAAATTCAATTCAAGGTTCCATCACCATTGTCAAACGAGGAAGAACATAGCGGTAAAAACTTCAAAGCGATCAGCTAGAGAAACCGGAGAAGAAGAGAGGGCGAGATTGCACCGAGAGAGCCAGGAAGAACATTCACCCACAAAGAGATTGATGAAGATGATCGCCCAGAGCAACAGGGAAAGAAGAGAAATCGATGAAGATTGCCAACGACCCAGAGAGAACGAGGAAGGGAGACGATGAAGATTGGGATGAATATCGACCACATCCAAATTACTCATATTCTTGTAAATTAGGTTTTTAATATAATGGGCTTAACTTAGTATAATTGGATTGATGGGCTTATAATTGGTATAAATGGGCCGGTGTTTAATTGAAATGGGCCTTTAATTTATTTGGTTATTATTTATTTATTTCAATTTTTGACTTATGTTTAATATTATTGGACTTTGTTTTTAATATTATATAAGAGTAATTACAGATAAATAATGATAAAATAGGATATATATATTTTCAACTAATTTTAAATGTTACACTTGTTCAAGAATATAAATTATTAAAAGAATGTTACACCATAAAATAAAAACTACTCCTATTTTTAATGAGTTTATTAACATAAAATAAAAGGTTATATACAAATAAAAATAATGTCCTTTTTGGTAATTTTACGTTTACATAAGCTACGATAAACTCGTAGTTCCCAAACACCCAACAAACTTATAAGAAATCAGCTAGTTCAAACAGTTACTAATTCAGCTTCAGCTTCAGCTATAATAAGTTTTAGCTTTAGCCACAATAAGCTCGGACGAGCCAAACAGACCATAAGCCAATCTCACAACAAAACTTCAAACAGACCATAAGCCAATCTCACAGCAAAACTTCAAACACAAATACACAAGAGTACTCTAAAGTCTAAAGTTCCCCTAAAATTTCTTCAATTCTTTTCTCACAACTATGACAACACAAAAAGACCCGAATGGTTAGTTCATGTTACTGTTAACCGGTTGCATATTGTTTTTGATCATTTACTGAATCTTGTTTTGTTCATGTTTATTTAGGAAGGGAAGTTGAGCTTAACTATTTCTGATGCTCATGACTATAAGGGCCGCCCTGCAGACAGGTTTAAAACCGGCCGTTGTGTTCCGGCTACTCTTATACTAGGTATCATATTCAGCATCAAGTTTTTTGCTTCTATGCTTTTCCTATGATCATATTCATTCTTCTTTTCAACTGCTTTTGGAAAGCAAGATGCTTACAATGGAGAAAAAAAATATGTTATAACTTCATCTTGTTCTCATGCTGACAAGTGTCAATTTCATTCCTATATTTCCATCCTTATTTCCCTCACCTTGGGAGTTTTACTGTCAGATTCTTTTCTTTTATATATACATGATTTGAAGACTTTGATTCCTCCACGTTCGTAATTTCTTTATTATTCTTCCTTTCTACAGTCAAAAGTAATCAATATCCTTGTTTTCTTCTCTAATTGCAATCATTAAAAAGGGTTTCACTAATTAACAAACATCTTGCAGGCATAGAACTATGGGAAAGGCTAGCAACCATGGGAATAGCAGTGAACCTGGTGACGTACCTCATTGGAACGGTGCATCTTCCAAGTTCAAGCTCAGCTAATATCATCACTGAATTCATGGGCACTTGTTTTCTCCTCTGCTTCCTCGGAGGATTCCTCGCCGACTCTTTCCTCAGTCATTTCAAAACCATCGTCATTTTCTCCATCATCCAAGTACTGGTAAGCACACACGCATAACAAACTCGCAAATATGGAGGAAGAGGAGAGGAAATAAAGAGGCAGCTAATGATGAAGAACTACATGGAGTATGTCGTCTTCATGATGTTGATCGTGTTGATGCCGAGGGAACATCTGAAAAAGCAAATAAACATGAGTAAGTTTTGTGACAAAAATCCAAATTTACAGGTTTATTTGATTGTGATCCTTTAGTTGGTTATCTCATACATGAATTGATGCAGACCAATGTTCAAGGAGGATTTGGATTCTTTGTCTAAATTTTTGCCTATGTTGAAGGATCTTCTACCAGATGCTGTTGTAGATATTGAGTCAGATATGAACTATTATTCTTGTGAACAAAGTCTGTCAAAATCTCCCCAAACTCCAATTATTGCCATGTCCCAATACTAAGATGATGACATGATTTTTCTTGTATGGTAGGAGAAGTACCGGAGGAATTCGTGTATGATTTCTATACGATTGAGGATAATGCTGAATACATGGATAATTCACATCCTTTTCCTATGTAAGCCACATAAATCATGCGTTTCTTTCGTTCCCGTGCGTATCATTGGTATATTTGTGAAAATGGAGTAGCCCAATGTGGTAACATTTATTCTCTGATACAAGGCTGAATATTTGCTTATAATGGATGTGGGTATATTTCATTCACCGCAATATTTATTCTCTGATACAAGGCTGAATATTTGCTTATAATGGATGTGGGTATATTTCATTCACCGCAATATTTATGTGTGTGACCTAATAACCGTGTTTCTTTCCTGTTCTAGGATACAAGTCAATGACGATAATGAGTGGTATGGTGGTCCTGATGATATCGAGTATGAAAGTGATGATTCAAATGGTATCATATACAACAATACGGACATTCTAATTCATAATAAGTTTCAAGTTTTTAAGCATACATCATATTTCCTGGTTTTTGCAGGTGAAAACAATCCTATGAATGATTATCCCGACGAGGAGTCTGATGAAGAGGATGATGAAAGTGAAACCCATAGCTACGAATCAGAAGAACAAGAAACTGGAAGTGAAAATCATCATCAGATAAAGACTCTATTTGGTGTCTATGCTTTTCACAAATCAAAGACAAGACCATGATACAGAAAGTTTGCAACATAACCATTGTACCATGCTACCTATTTATTGACTATTTCATTGATGGCATGCCATTATTTTAAAATTAACCAAACTTTGAATATTTCAAAAAACTAATAAAAAGAAAAAGTATAAAATTCGTTTATTGAAAAATATCCTTTTTTTATATCTATCTTCTATCATATGGAGTATGTTGTTATCATCTTGGTTGATCCATACAATCTCTGAAATAATATCTGGCATTCCTCTGCTGACTTCTGTGGTGGTGTTGAGTACCTTTATTTGTGTTTGTGCATCATGAAATCGCTGCCGACTGAATTTCAAAAATGTTTCTTGCAATTGGAAGGATTACGATAATTGTTTTCATCAAGAAGTCAATAAATAGAGTTTATCACTGCACTTTTTCTTTGTAGTTTGATGTGTGTCATGTGGTGGTGTTGATTTTTTTTTATTTTTTTTTCATGGAATCGCTGCTGACTTCTTGCTATGATGTAAATATACAGGTGGATGAGGATCAAGTGGATCCAGATGCAAGATGGGACCCAGATTCTGATATGGAAGTGAAGGTTTGGCCCAAACCCTTAATCTGTCCAGAGCCAACAACATTGTGATGCTAATCACATACTTTGCTTATCTGATCTTTCAACTCTGGACCCACAGACAGTTGTTTGAAGCCCCAGAGGTAATTAAGACCTATCTAAGTTAAATAAATGATCTACTTTATACTATGAATAGTTAAACTGTATGAGGCTTGACTTGGAAGTGTTAAACTGAAGCAGGATGCTGAAGAGGATGATGATCGAGTTGGTTCCAAAGAAGTTGCAGTTATCGGTTTCTGGAGTGGCTTGCTTGATTAATTGGCATGATTGCCTATTGTGGGGAATGCAGCAGAACACGCAAGAGCCATTATTTTTTCTTTCAAAAATAATCTGGTAAGTTTCCCTCTTTATGTTTGACCTAGAAGCTTACAAACAGCTGAGTTTTGATTCCAATCTACTGGCTTTAAAAATGAGTTTTGATTTCCACATTTCATTGGGTGTTAAACCAGGATATTTTGTTCCTTTTTTTTTTTAAAAAAAAGAACTTTTATCTTAATTAAAAATAAACTTAGTTCTTTGTTTATAATTGAAAAAAAAACAATATGTCATACCAAAATAAAATAAACTCATAGTATAAAAAAATAAACAAATTTCCCGGAGACTTATTCGAAACTCTTTATGTCTATTAGGCTCCATCATGTGTGCTCGTTGCTTGGATCATAGGCACCAATATGGACCTTGTTTTCACCCCGCTTGAGACGGGTTCGCTGGCTCTATCCATAATCATTACTGGCTTGACCTTGCAGGTGAAAATTCTTAATTCTATAAGCAAAGTAAGTAGGTTTAACCACAAAAACTAAAATGGCTGCTAAATGGTACAGGATGGAACATCTCACTACATGAAAGGGTTGGTTCTTCTCTTGTGCTATATAGTAATCGCAGGCCGCTTCTTCGTCTTAAAAACTCCACTCGAGAATCAAGGTAACAATCGAATCATAAGAGCCTAGATGAAGGAAAACAAGATGAAGGGTGAGGAATCTTGCACTTGAGAGGTTGAATATGGATTCGTTCATATGTTGATTCTTTTATTAGTCAAACTTATGTGTACGGGGTTTGATGGGCTCCTCTTGCAAAAATGAAGAGTACTTTGGCATGAGGTGGGTATTCATCTTTTTTGGTGATAGTAAGCTTGGTTGGTTCATGACGTCTTTGGGAAGAAAGCATATGATTTTTGCATTTGCTTGCATTGTACAAATAAGTAGAGATTGTAAAACTGTTGTAACAATCATCAATATAATATGGACACTGTTGTTGAATATATCTTCTTCTATGGACACTGCTTGCCTTGTATAATTATGCATATAAAAAACCGTCATTTAACGGCTTCTTCATATCGTGTATACCAAATCCACGATGTACCAAATCAAAATACCTGTCATTACACCGCTTGTATTACATCTCGAACTGTGTAACAGTTGCGCGTGCGTAGCACGCGCAGTGCAACTAGTATCTATTAAAAGAGAGACTTTTTTTGTCATGTGTAACGCCGCAATTAACGAAGCTCTCAAAAATATTTTAAGAAGCAAATGAGTAGGTAAGAGATGAAATTTGGTAATCTGTAAATGAGATATAGACCGGAACATCGATAATTGGACAAACAAATGAGTAGGTAAGAGATGAAACTAATCTTTGACAATTAAAGTAATCCTTGGAACTTTTTTTGTTTTAGAAAAATATTATTTGTATATGAACATTTAACTCGTCATAGATGAATATTTTTCATGTCACATGAATATTAGTGTTATTATAAATGAATGTTGTTGTTCTAATACGGATTATATATTACCACAACTTTTGGTGAAATTAATTATGTCAATGATCTGTCTATTTTTATAAAGCACTTATTCGTTCTAAATAAGTCAAGCGGTTTCTCCTTCCCTCGCCGTTCAAACACAACAAGCAATTGGATGGTTTACTTCTAATGAGCTCCCTCTATCGTATCGATAATTGCTATTTTATGTTCAAAAATTATATAACAATCAAGTTCTATGAAGCTTTGTTTTAAACCTCAACTCAATTTCGAATTGGATCTTCGATAAATCTTGTAACAATCAAATTTTACCAAGCTTTAATTTGTTTTCAAATTCAACTCAATTTCAAATTGGTACTTCGATTTTCGATTGCTACAACTAGTCATTATAAAGTTTCTCCAACTAAATTCTCGAATCAAGTGGGTTTCAAGTTAAGATCAAATTCTCAACATAGATGAATTCATAAACTACGAGAAGGTCAAATAATAACATACAAGAGGACGAGCAATAGCAATCACGAGCCTCTTCCCCTTCTCTCTTTCGAACAAGAAAATGGATAAGCAAGTCAAGGAGTGAAAAGCTCCTTCACTCTTCTTCTCACATTGAGCAACAAAGCTCAATTTTTAATTGTTGTTCCGTCTCGAACAATTTGAAGTAGGGGTGGACACAAATCCCGTCAATCCCGGTCCCGTCCCAGACTCATCCCGATCCCGTTCCGATCCCGGCGGGATTTCATTCAAAAATATAAATCCCGTCCCGAACCCGTCCCGTCAAAACCTATTCGGGACGGGATATGGGCCTTAACTTCTCCATCCCGCTAGGCCCGTCCCGTCCCGTATATAATAAAGTTTTTAATTTAAAATTTTAAATATAAGTAGGATCACTAAAAATTAGCGAAATACTTATCTAGTTATTACATAGTTACGTTTTTATATTTTAAAAAATAAATCATGACGGTCAAACCGTTAAAATTGACAAATGTACCAACTTTATTTTGATGTTTTTATTATATATATTTGAAAACTTTAGTTTAACTCTAATATATTATCATGAATATTTGAAAACTTTAATATTTTTGCGTTTTAAGTACGATATATACGAATATTTTGTGGATAAAGCATAAATTTTAAAAACATTTAATAAACTAATGTGTAAACGGAATTGGACCCATCCCGTCCCGTCCCGTCCCGGTGGGATTCAATCTAAAATACCAAGGCCCGTCCCAATCCCGTCTCATTTAAAATAGCCGGGACGGGATTGAGGTTATCCCAGTCCCATCCCATGTCCACCCCTAATTTGAAGTATATTTGAACGATTGATTGTATAGTTTGATAATTAATTAAATAGTTTTCGAATTTATGTTACATGTTTTTGTTAGCTTCGTAATGCTATTTAGGAATTAACCTAACTAATAATGTATCTGAAATTATTCTCTTTCGAATATGGGTAATAATCTAATTATTTTAAGTTAATTATAAATCTTCATTCAAATGATACACGGTAAATATGTGTGATGTTACACACGACTTTCGTCTTTTCAATGAAGAATCTCTCTAACTACCAATCTCCGGAGAGGAGATAACAGTTGACACTAGCAAATTGTCAAGAGAGTATAAAGCCATAGCCATGGGACCTAACTAGTTTGTACGTGAGTGGCTAATGGGCCGGAATCGGTCACAAGTCTCAAAAAGTGGCCCAGTGGGCCAGTGTATGGGCCCATAAGGTAGCTTTTGGGTTGAGTTAGGTGCATTATAATAATTTACTATTTGTTGGGTTCTGTTTGGTTGGTCAAATTATTAAATGGATTATTAGACGTACCGGAGAAAATCACTATTTATTACCGTAATTACGCATGCGAAGTGCGTAGTTGGAGTCCGAGAAAAAATAAATAAAATTGAAAAAACTGAACTACGCACTTGGCGTACGTAGTAGAAGTAAGCAAAATATATATATATTTAACTACTATTACACTGAGTTTTTAACTACGTACTCAAAATACGTAATTACAGTGTCAAATAGCAATTTTCACCTGTACGTTTAAAAATCACGTTATTAAGCCGAGTTTTGTGTTAGATTGTTGCTTTCGGGTCACATTTTGTATTTAATTTTATTGATTTGATTATCCTCAGAGGTCAGAATCAAATCAACTAATCATATGTTTTAATCAACTATTTTATTGGGTATCATTAATTTCTATACTTCTTTCGTCTAATTATATTAGTAATTTCCAACAAAAAAGAAGAAATTATATTTAGTATTACAAAAAAAATTAAAAGTTTTGAGAAATTCAATAATAATTACTTGATTATGATAAGTATATTTTATTAATTTTACAAAGTATCAAAGATAAATAATTAGCTTATATTATTAATAAAATGGTTTTAGTAAATATCCATAAACAAATCTTAAAATGCAATATTTAACAACTATACTTATTTTAGTTGATTATTTATTTATCATTAACCATTTAATAGAACTTAAATATTTTTTAATTTAGGAATTATTACAGAAACTCTTATTAAATTTAAAATATCCGTGTGTCCTTAAATATAAATTAAAAGAGAGAGGCATAGTCACAAGATTACAGAAACTCTTATTAAATTTAAAATATCAAAAGAGAGAGAGGCATAGTCACAAGATTATATTATTACCTGATGTATACATTATGCTGTGTCTATTCGTTATGCAATTTCGGGTAGAAGTTATTTTTTCATTCATAAGTTTAGCTTTTGTAATATATTTATAAATTATGCACTTTTTAACAACAAATAATTATTAATAAATTATTTATCTATAAATAAATTTTAAAATGTTTTTTTTTAAAATCGCGTGATTAAATCAACATGAAAGAAGAGATATGATTTTCATTAAATGAAAACTAAGATAAACAAATAGACATGGAAACCATGTGTTTTTATTCTATTGTGACCGACACAATTATAGAATAAGATCGTAATCAGATATGTAAATGTAGTGTTCTTTGCTTAATTTTTAATAAGAGAGAGACAATATCATCTCTATTCTTTAATTTTCCTGATTTGCTCATACAAAAAGCGAGTGGTGGCCAGACACTCACTCCTAAACTCTCTTCTTTTTTATTTTTCTTTCCAAACTTTAAAAACATTTTTTCTCTAAACAAAAGGGAACTAAATTTGCAAATAAAAATAATAATTATATATTTATATGTATTTATAAATAGACAACCAAACAAAACCTTAATCCCAATAATAAATAGTATTAATCATTATTTTTTTCATGTTATTTTTTTTTTCAAACTATGTCCTACTTATACTTAAAAATAAACTTAATCAATAAATTCTAAAAATAAATTAAGAACAAAATAATTAAATAAGAAAATAATTTTCAAACGAAAATTTTAACCCAACCAATATTCAAATTGTATATTAGTCAACCGATATCTGAAATTTCATATATAAATTAATATTATTTACATATAAGCTAACAACATTTAGTTAAGTAATAAGTTTCTATAACATAATTTCAAGTAAGATATATTACTGGATTAATATACTCATGTTATTAGTGACCACAATGTAAGCTTAAATTTTGAGATATTTAATTGGTGACTTTTTGTATAATTAATATAAATTAAAAGATATTTATGATTTTTATAAAAAAAATATATAAAAAGCTCTACGAAATAATACAATTTTAATTATATATATATAATTTTATCATTACATATTTACGTTACGAAAGTGATAGTGGTGATGACATATACCAATTTATCGTTACATTTCAAATTGAAGGGTAACCATTAAGAATGTTTTCTTTTAATTCGTGGCTCTGGTCGTCTTCACGAGTAAAGTAAGGTAAGGTTTGTAACCTAGGAGTTTCCGTTTAAAAAATATTTAGTGTAATATATGTACATTTTTAAAATATGTTTTGAAATAATAAAAAAAAATTCAAATAACAAAGCATGAAATAAGATTCTAATAACAAATTTTCAATAATATAGAAAAAAAAATCAATATATTTTCAAAATAAATAAATAATAGAGTTAGGTGCTAATTTAATGCTTTGTAGTTGAGACTATGGGAATGAGATCCTCAAAAAACCCATGAAAAATTGAAGCTGATAAAGAAAACAACATTTTCTTCTTCCTCCTTATAATCCATTGAGAATATTGCATAGCCCCATTCAAGCACTTGCTTTTTCTCTCTTTCTGCCCCACTAAACAAAAAACAACAAACCCACATAGATACACACAGGGGAGCTTCCTTACCAAGTGTGTGTGTGTGTGAGGAAGGAAGGAGTCACACAACAAACAAGTAAGAATTTTGCGTGTTTCATAAGCCGGGTGTGATCTCTCTTACTCCAAACCCTAGATCTTCTTCAAAGGCAAAACCTTTTCTTTCTTTTCACTCTTCCATAATGCCCACATTTATCTTTTTCTATCATTTCATTTAGATCTGCTTTGTTTCAGTTTTCATACACATTTCCAGCCTCATCAGAATCTCTCAGTTGCAATTTTTAATCAAGTA
The DNA here is from genome assembly GCA_002319775.1 of Fagopyrum tataricum. Taxonomy (NCBI): domain Eukaryota; kingdom Viridiplantae; phylum Streptophyta; class Magnoliopsida; order Caryophyllales; family Polygonaceae; genus Fagopyrum; species Fagopyrum tataricum. The sequence continues at coordinate 48,383,636 of CM008282.1, forward strand.
AGATCTGTTGTTTATATTCAGTTTGTCAGTGGGGTTTTTCTGTAACTCTTACAATTTTTTTATTTTTATTTTTTGTTTGTTTTGCAGGAATTATCATAGCCTGGATCGTGCATTTGGGTTGAGTTTAAGTTTTGGTTAAATTTTGATCTGATAGATTAAGGCACAAATTGTGTGTGGGTTTTGGGTAATTTGGTTTAACCTCGGTTTTTTATATATGTTCTAGTGGAAACTGGTTTTAGGGTTTTGAATGGCAATGCCATCTGGGAATTTTGTTATATCTGATAAGATGCAGTTCCCTAATGATGCTGGGGCTGCTGGTGGGGAGATCCATCATCCTCGGCCGTGGTTTCCGGATGAAAGGGATGGATTTATCTCCTGGATGAGAGCTGAATTTGCAGCTGCTAATGCCATAATTGACTCTCTTTGTCATCATCTTCGGGCGGTTGGTGAACCGGGGGAATATGATCTTGTTATAGGCTGTGTTCATCAGAGGAGAAGTGCTTGGAGCCCTGTACTTCATATGCAGCAATATTTCCCAATCTCGGAGGTAAATGCTGCATTGCAACAGGTTACTTGGAGGAAGCAGCAGCAGCAGCAGCAGCAGCAGCCGCCGCAGCCGCGTATAGCTGATCAGGGTAGGGTTGGAGTTAAAGAGTTTAAGAGGTCTGGTTTGCATAGTTTTGGGTCTAGACAAGGGCAAAGGGCTGAGGTTACCAAGGAAAGTTATAGTTTAGGTGTAGATAGTCAAAACCTCAATGTGAATGCTCCTATTTCGGGGAATTTGGAGAAAAAAGGAATGAAACTTGGACATGATGTCAGGAAAGTTGATGACAAAGGTCTTTTGAATGCACCAAATGTGACAGGTATTCACTTACTAGTTACTATATTCTGATTTTATTTTCATGGATTGGAGATTGTATAATACTTTTGCTGTTGCTTACTGCATTAAATTTGTTTGCATAGTGATGTTTTGATGCAAACGTGTATATTTAAATGTTCATATTGGTCTAAAGTGAGCTTTGTGATGCTGCAAATAATTTATACTACCATGATGTAATCAGTGGAGTACAAGCAGTTGGATACTTTTGGGACATTTGCCTGGGTATTTTCTTGATACTTGTTGTATTTAATCACTTTTGGTGTTGAATGTTTGATTGCATTCTATGATTGCTTCTCTTTATTGTTTCTTGACATGGTAATTTCTTGAGTAAAAGGACTTATGATGACTTAGGAGAATTAATGATAAGAAAGACTGCAGCTGAATATTGAGGCTTAAATTGGATACCTTCTGAAAATTGAGGCACGAGTCCAACTCAAATAGTTGCAATATTGCAATTTCTGAAGGCCTATTAGCGTATTGGATTCCCATGAAGTGTCTGTTTTGGCATAGAATCACATTATTTTAGTATTTGATAAGATGACTTTGTTGATAAATGTATTATTAATGCTTGCTATTAGCAGTCACACCCTGGGATGATTGAATGTATCTTGTATCATTACTGTTTACTATTAACAGCCATAGACTGGGATGATGAAAGTTATCTTGCTATCCAAAAAGCTACCTTTGCGGGTCCAACATTAACCCTTTTGAACTGCATTTAGTTTGGTAAACTTTCATTAAAACATAAGTGAAATTGGTGATTAGGCACCATCTTAAATACTTTCATATGTTTCTGTCCTATCTAAGAATGTCTTTCTCACATTTGTGCTTAGCTTTGTAGATCTGAGCATGTGCCAGATTCTTACTATGAAAAATCTCTAAATTATCCAGTAAACGTTGTGAAAATAACTTCCTATACCTCTGCTGGTAATTTATCATTTTTCGTTGGCACACACTTAAAAACACAGTATCTAGATTCGCAAGAACAAAAGCAATCAAGTCAGTGAAGACATGCTAAATAGAGAATCTCATGTTGAAATGCTTGTTGGTGTACTTTTGCTTGTCTTCAAAGCAAAAAATACTCGGGGTTAATTTGTCATTTGTGATAACTGGGTCCAGATGCCTCTTTGAAGTCTCAAGTGGACCACTCTCTCAAAACTTCAATGAACACAAATGGAGCTAACCATCCCTGTACAGAGTCTCCATCTGAGGATGTGAAGGATGAAAACCGGTCAAATTCAGAAGGTAACTCTTCACTTGCTGATCGGGATGCATATGTATCTTTACTTTTCTTCTTCTTCTATTATAGTTCTGTGTCTGTGCTGCTGTTAAACAATACTACCTTGTATTTCGTGAAGAGGTTTTACAGTTTTCCCTAAAAAGTTCACATGAAGGTGACACTAATATATGGAGAATGAGCTGAGACTTCGTATTTTTATCTTAGTTATATTAATCAGACTACTTGGCTAATGTTGAGCTGTTGTATTGATGTGTTATATGGATGATACATTTAGATGTACAAGACTGGAAGGGAAGTTTTCCTTGGAGTGGTGAAAGACATTGTATTATTATGTGTCTCAGTATCTGTCTAAGAAAAATCCCTAAATCTATAATAAAGTTATCAATGTGTTAGAATTATGCTGTATATCATTTTGCAAAAAAAATAAAAATTGATATGCTCTTCCTATTGATTTATGTGAATAAATAGTATAATACTGTAATCTAATTATCTTTTATGTTCAAGTAGGAAGCAACAACTTACTTGCAGGGAAGAATGGTGATGTCAATCAAAATCAGAACAAAGAGAATCTTGTTATCTCACCCAGAACATTCAGTGCTATGGAGAGTTTTGATGCAAAGATGGTTAGTTTTGTTAACACAGTTAAATCCATCCTAATAATTTGTCCAACCATATACGGAGGAGAAACATTGATGAAAAGAATGTGTGAATGATGTGATTGTACGTGAAGTTTAAGTTTTTCACTCTTCCATCTACAGGTTAATGTGGCTGCGGGGTTGAATTTGTATGACAAATTTCTTGATGAGGCAGAAGTTTCAAAACTCATGTCACTCGTGAATGATCTCAGAGCCACTGGAAGAAGTGGACAGTTTCCAGGCAAGTTTGATTATGCACCTTTTTCTTAGTTAACTCTCCAAAGGAGGTTCAAATTCGTCTTCTTTTTAATTAATACTTAGCTAATTCTCCAAAAAGAATATGTTCATATTAGTTTTCTTTCAAATTAGTGTAGCACTTGCGTTTTTTTATTGAGAAACTTGGATGTCTTAAATACCGAGAAAGTGCTTTCCATGTTTTTTGTACTGACTGAAAGAAGCTTCACTCTGCTTGTTAGAGATAACAAGGAACAAGGCAATCACAATAAGAAAATAGGCAGTGCAGGATAGGATTCATACAAACACAGTAAAAAAACTCAATACTGCTATATCTCAGCTCAAGATTCGACCTTTCCAGGGTTAGATGATGCTTTTTTCTTAAAGCCTGTAATTCTGAGCTGGGGCAAGTCTCCGTTGTACTTCTGTCATGTATGTTCAGATGATGCTTCTTTCTAGGGAGCTTGTAATTCTAAGCTGTAGTCTTAAATCCCGAACTTTAATTTGGCATTACTATAAGCTTGACTATAGATTTAGGGCCTGTTTGTTTTGCTAAAACTTATCCTTGGAAATGTATTGGTATTATACTAATCCAACAAGATGTGTTCGGGTATTCCTTAAAATGGAATGACGGAGGTCCTTTTATAAATGAAATGATGGTAATAATTTCTATCAAGTGTTGTTGAACATCTTGACTTAAATATGTTCATTCCTGTAAACCCTTCTTTGCCTCTTATTCTAAACAGGACTTACTTTTGTGGCTTCAAAGAGACCATACAAAGGTCACGGCAGAGATATGATACAGCTAGGAGTTGCAGTTTCAGATGCTCCTTTTGACGAAAGTCCTACAAGAGGTTTGCAACTGTATCCACATTTTGGGCTTCAAAGAGACCATACAAAGTACATGTTTTTATATTGAAATCTGAATTTGACAGATAGGAGAGTGGAGCCTATACCTGGTCTTTTGCAAGGTTTTATCGACCGCCTTATGAACATGCAACTTGCACCATTGAAGCCAGATTCTTGCATAATTGATATATTTAATGAGGTTAGTTTACTTTTTTTTGTCCTAAATATTTAGGATGCTTGGAAGCCTAACTGTTTGTTTCGGACGTGTAGGGCGATCACTCACAGCCATACTCTTTCCCTCATTCTTATGGAAGGCCTATATGTATGTTGTCTTTGAATGACTGTGACATGGTTTTTGGTACAACGATATCAGGAGACCGCCCTGGGGCTTACAGAGGTTCTCTCAGGATCTCGGTTTCACCTGGGTAATTCTTATTTTTTACCACTTGTTGCTCAATTATGCAAGAAAATGAAATGAAAAACTAATGTATTTTGTTTACGACTATAGGTCGTTACTTGTGATGCAAGGAAACTCAACGGACATTGCTAAACGCGCTATTCCGTCTATCCGTAAGGAGAGGATATTCGTAACTTTTCTGAAATCCCAACCAAGAAAAGCATTCCAAGCAACACAAGGTTCAAACTGGGGCCCACCGCCTAACAGATCGTCGAACCATAACCATATCCGTCCAAAGCATTATGCACCGGTCCCACCAACCGGAGTATTGCCACCTCCAAATGGCATCCAGCCATTATTCGTGCCTCCTCCGGTTCCTACTATGGGTTTTCCTGCTTTTCCGTCTGCTCGCCATCCTCCACCTCGCCTCCCAGTTCCAGGTACCGGAGTCTTCCTCCCGCCACCTGGCTCTGGCGGCTCATCACCGTCAGAAACGAACTCAACTTTGGAAAAAACTGCAAAAGTGGAGGAGAATGATACTCTGAAACCGAAGCAACAAGAATGCAATGGAAATGTGAATGAGGATCAACAACAAAGTGTTGATTCGAAGACGCCCTAGAGTTAGAGAGCGCGCGTAGTAGGCTGCTAAATGACTCTCGAGCTAAAACTGTAAAGAGCGGAAGAGATTGAGAACGAGCTATGAAACTGTTGCACTAGGAAGGAAAACAGGTTCCTTCTTTCTTTCTTTCTTTTTTATTTTGTTTATTTTGGCAGTCCATATCATATGAACGAAATGCAAAGCCCCATTTGTTAAAACTCAGAAACTATTTGGTACCAAATTTTGCTTTGCCTCAGTATTGTTGTTTCTGTTCTTGCATGGCTGTTCTGTTTAGGGCTGTGCAAAACTGACCCAGACCGGAAAACCGGACCGAATCCAGTCCGGTCCCAGGTTCAGGGTTTTTGGAAATTCCGGTCCTAGTCCGACCGGAAAAGATCAGGTTGGACCGGAATTTTTTTTTAAATTTTTTTTTGTTAATCTGAATTTATATATTTTAAACAAACCATTTATATATTTTGTACATATTTAATAAAATAATTATATTTTTTGAATATTTTTTAGTTTTGCAAAAATATATAAAATTTGTTTTATTTTATTTTATTCCGGTTAAGTTGCCGATTTTCGGATCCGTCAATCTTTTTTCGGGTTACTCGAATGGACATTTGATTGATCACAAATAACAGAATTTTGTTAATTATTTGCATATTAGGAAGAAAATGATTTTCCAAATATCAAAAATCAATATTTTATTGATCAAAAATCACAATCAATACTCACATGAGAAGTGGCTACTTCCCCTGCCTCTGAGCCAAGGGACCGTGATGATGTCGGCCATTGGCCCTACCGAAGGTGACCGGATTGAGTCTCCTGAGCCGATCAGCCACAGCAGGGTCTATAACGCACTCGGGCAGTGGGACCCGGTACCGAGTCCTATCATAGCAATAGGAATAAGTAATATGCCTCTTCCTAAAATTGACCATTTTGTGCCTTTGGGAATGTGAGATCCCGGTCGGGACCCAACCAGACGAGTTGTTTTCGCACTTAATGAACCTGTCCATGGGTTCGGATACGCAACCGTGGAGCACGAGGTCGGAAAATTGGACTGTATAAGGGGCATATGTGTAGTTCACCTTGTATTTACCACCATCAGTAGCCCAGTAAGAGCCATCCCATATTGTAGCATACGAAGACATAGGCTTCGCAGGAAAGACTCCACCAATTGCTTTTGTTCTTTTGATCTCTCTAATAGGCACTTCATCCACATAAAATCTGCATCATAATACCACAAATGAGTTCATTAGAAGATGAGCAAAAGTATCTGATCCGACAAAATCTGAATCCAGGTTTTTACCGGATCGGAAAAGAATTGAAGTTTTATCCAACTGATACTAGATAACAACTGCTCGAATCGGTTGGATATTCGGATACTTTTGTTCAACATACATGATTTTATTTTCGGTCCATAAGATGTTGTACTGATGAAAATCTTCAGAAGGATCAAACCAAAGAGTATATCGTTCTTCCCTACCAACGCTTGTGCTTCCATTGCCATACATATTAGTCTGAAACGTCCAATTTTGGCCCCTTACGTTCCCTAAGAACTCGAAATCGAGTTCATCATGGTTCTTCTCATGCATACCAACATTTGACATCTGCAAAATCGAGAATTTCTTCAGCTGAATTCGATTTCATGTTTTTAACGTAAGATTGATCATTCTGAACTTACATAGAAGGCAACAACAACACCAGCAGTGTAACCAGAAGGTAATTTAATGGAAGCGCTAAAGAACCCGTTAATATAAGAATCATATGAAACAAACCCAGATCCTGGAAAAATATTTCAAAAAAACAGCAAATTTAATGATAAAAATGAATACATAATTAGAAGAGAGAAGAAAAGAGGAACCTGTTGTTTGATCAAGTGAAAGATTGACGGATTTGCCATCTTTAAGAACCTTCATATTTTGATCTCCAAAAAGATTTGAGAATCCTTCATCAATGGAGATTATGGGTAAGTTTTTAAGACCATTAATCTTGCCATAAACAATATTAGTAGCTATAGAGCAAAAGATTAATATTGTTTTACTAAGTCCTAATTTACACAACCTATACATCTCAAAGAGCGAAAATTGCTACATATATGCATGGCAGAAATGCGTATACATATATAAATATATACTCTCAAGTATAGTTTTTTTTATTGGATGTTGATTTTGAAAAGTTATTAATGAAAATAGATTATTAGTTTACAGGCATTAATTTTGTGAAAGATCCATTAGTTGTTCATTATCATTTCATTTATTGGCATTTTTTATTTGTATAATTGAAAAGAAAAAAAAAAAACTAGCTTGTGAGATTGAGTGTCTTGGTTGAGTAAAACGGTCATCCTTACAGTTTTATATCTTGTAGATGAAAATTATAATTACATCTTTATTATAATACTCAAAACCATATACAAAAATTTGAATTCTTGAATTACAATACCGAACATAATATTCAAGTTATTATACTTGAAATTGAATGACCAAAATATATACAAAAATCTAATAATATCTTTAATATTCACTATTTTAAACCCAAAATAAATATCTAGATTTTAGAGACCTACTTTTTTCTACCAATATATTTTAAGTACATTTTCATCCATTTTTATCGAAATTAAACTTATTTATAGTATTGTGAGAGTTTTTTTTATATATAAAATAGGGAGAGAATAATAAAAATATTGATATCTCACATCAATTGTAATATTCAGACCATTTTGACCAAACATAATAAATACAAAGACATATAAATAAATAATTATGTCAGTTTTTGAGTTGATTGTTTTAAATTTGTCGATTGTCCCACCACACATCAATTTTTTAAGGTCGATTATCAAAGCATTTTTTAATTAAATATATGTAAATCATTAAAACTTCAGGAAAGGGGTTCTGGGCCTTGTTGGGCCCATCTGTTAAAGTCAACTTGGGCCCATCTTTAATTTTTTTTCCCTTTCCCCTCTGCATTTTAATAAGTTTCATATGATACACCATTGGTAGCCCCAACTTTGAGTTGCATGTTGAAAAATAGCCTAAATTTTTTAAATTTGTGAAAATAGCTTTCATAACAAAGGTAAATTACAAATCCGTCGAATTCTACCTATATCTAAGTTTGTGATTTTTGTCAAAACTACAATTAAAAAAAACGATAAGATTATGAATTTTGTCCCCATTAATGTAATAAGTTATCAATGTTTTTAGAGGGGAAAAAAAAACTATAATTTTGCAATTTATGTCTAAATTTACTGAATAGATTTCCTGTAAAATAGTTACCTAGTAGTTTAATTCAACTGATAATAGTATACAAGATGCAACTTGAGATGAGAATACAGTGCACAAAAAAAGAATATCAATCTACACTACAGTATTCATATATGAATGACCTTCCCCTTATCTTTACTACAACTAATCAAACTTTACAAATGGGGAAAGAAGATGAACTCAAGCAGGTTCATGAGCCGTGTAAAACCCAACCACATTGCACCAGCAGTCCTGGAAAAATTATTGCTGATACTCAGGTTAGCCTGTGTCGAACCCCTTGGTTCGAACCAAAGGACCCTTTTTCGGTTCACGAATCCGGTGAAGAGCTTGATCTGAAGAACTTTGCTACAGCCTCATAGAGGCTCTCTTCCTCGAATGGCTTTGACACGTATCCGTCCATCCCACACTTGACACATTCGTCGTATGTCGCGTGGATCACATCAGCTGTCATAGCTAATACGGGCATGTGATACACGGTGTCGTGTTGGCTGCTGGCCTCCTGCTCCATAACCCGGATTCTACGTGTCGCCTCAAACCTGTTTAGTAACATAAACGTTAGATCATTTGCATCCCAGAAATCTTAAAAAGAGTTTCTTATCTATTTTTTTAATTATTTTTTATTTAAAGAATTATCTTAAGAACCTCTTTACTCACTCCCAAAATTTAACATAGTTTTATTAAATTACTTTGAATTAGTACGTCCACTAAAACACCTCTTAGGCTCTTACTTCTCTAACAATTGGGCAAAAGCGAAATTAAAAATCTATTATTTTGATTTATTTCTTCACTGAGAATTTTTTTTTTCAATCGTTACATTGATTTTTAATCGATTCTGACATTTATTTCTATTTTTATGTTAATAAATTGCTAAATATACTCTCAGTATCTAGTTGTAGATGCTCTTACACAATCAACACAGCAGCTCAAGGGAGCAAAATGATTCAGGTACATACCCATCCATTTCCGGCATTTGAATGTCCATGAAGCACGCGTCGAAATCATGAGGTAGCCGAAGGAGTTCCAGGGCGGCTTTCCCACTCTCGACACATTTCACATCAGCTCCAAATTTCTTGAGGGCGCCAGCAGCAACTCGACGATTCACAATGTTATCATCAACCACCAGTATTTTCTTCCCATTCAAGAGGCTTTTCAAAGATCTCTTACCGTTAGGTGCATCTTTTCCGAGCTGCTTTTTGTTCCCGCTCCCAAAAACCTGTTGAAGGCAAGCTGCAACCATGCTTGCTCTTAAAGGTTTCATGATCACAGTATCTGCAAAACCCGATGATTTTGCCTTATCCACTTCATTACTAAGGATGTTTGTTGCCAAAAGGACCAGCTTAGGTAATCGGATTGCGTTCCCATTCTGCTGCTTCCAGTCCAACAGCCATTCGTTCAGATCATTTTGCTGGCTTGACAGCCAGAGATCCTTCTCAACTAGAATCATATCTGGCTGACACTGTTGACTGCTTAATACAAAAGAATAGAATAACACTCATCTTTTAGTAGCTGAAATCATCTAATTCTTGCCTAAATCTTCAAGCACTGGTTTATATTCATCAGGGTACTAAAGTTCAATGTCTAGAAGCCACATTGTCACAACTCACAAGCTTATTGCAACATTTCCATTGAGGATTTATGAACAAAAGTTATTTTCTTGGAGAAGGGCGAAAGATGATGACTGATGCTTTATTTTTTCTTTCCAAATTCGCAAACAATCATATTTTCTATTTCCAAGCTGACAAGCTGTTTTTTAATGAGTTATTTAGTATTTAAAAAAAAAATCAGATGTAGAATAAACTTTATAAATGTAGACATGAAGAAACTTACCTGGACGTTAGAGAACCATTTTTGCTAGACATTGTAACAACCAACTTGATGCTATTAGCAACTTCAACCTGAATACCAAGTCTCTTCAAATGATACTTGGTCACAGAAGCTCTTACCATTTTGTTATCAAGAACAACGGCTTTCAATCCCTTAAAGCCGGTAGGAAGGTCACTTGGAGAAGATTTCTTAAGATCAAGGGAGACAGTTCTATCACATCTCCCAAGCACAGCAGTGAATGAAAATGTGCTTCCGATTTTAGGCTGACTAACAAAGCTTATTTTTCCACCCATAAGCTGCACAAGACATTTACTAATGCTCAGACCGATACCTGTTCCACCATAGGTTCTAGAAGTTGAACTATCTGCCTGCATAAATGGCATGAAAACTCGTTCTTGAGCATGTAGAGGAATTCCAATTCCAGTATCCTCAACACTGATCATTATAGTGACATTCCCACAAGGACCGACAACATTGTAGGAGGTATCGTAGAGTGTATCTTCATCAGCAACAAGACGCTGAAAATTCTCCCAACTATTCTCATCATTAGCTGCCTCATAACCGCTTAGGGAACCACCAGGTAACGAAACAGCATTATTTGAATGTCCATTTTCGGCATTTGTGTCCAGCAGTTTTCCAGTGTTCTCAGCCAGATGAACTTTAACGAATATATGCCCGTGGTCTGTGAACTATACAGAACAGTGTATTCATATAATCAGAAATGAAAAACATGAATGACTGAATAAGTAGTTGAGGCATTTTACTTTCTAAGAAGTTCAAAGATTTTTTAGTACCTATATGAAGAGTTCTGTAAAATATGAAAACCTATGGAAAATTTTGATTGATTGCTTGTTGTAAGGAGATTTATGGAGTAAATTTACCAAATAACTAATAAGTCAGTAAATTTAGCAAAGATTTTTGTAGTACACATTAGCTTTCAAATTTTGGAAGGCTCCAAACTAATTAGAAAGCTATACCAAATAACTAATAAGTCAGGATTTGCAAAATCTGTGTAGAAAGTGTAAAACAAGCGGAAACTGATTGAGCTCAGAAGCTTGATTAGTAGCTCACCTTTACTGAGTTACCCACAAGATTAGTGACAATTTGCCTGAACCTTCCTGGATCACCCACAACAGAGTCCGGAACCTTGTCTGAAACAAACACAGCTAGCTAAACTCGGGACAAGATTTTCACACAGCACGTACATCAGCCACAGGAGATGAAAGAAACAGAAACCCCCGGATTAGTACTAGAATCATTAACTTTGAAGTACTAACACTTGAGAAATTATGACATCATTAGGTTAATATTGATATGAATTATAGACTCTCACCTCTAAACCCTTGCTTCTAGATTTTTCAGAGAACAAGGAGAGGACGTCATCTAGTATGGAACGAAGGTTGAAGGGAACAGACTCAAGCTCTAGCTTGCCAGCTTCAATTTTAGCCCTGTCAAGCACTTCATTAATCAAAGCAATTAATGCTTTTCCACATACTTGAGCAGTTTGAGCATAATCGCGCTGGGTTGAGCTTAATTCTGTATCTAGAAGCAATGCAAGCATCCCTGGAAAAGTAATTTCATATTTCAGTAAAATACAGATGATGAAATGTTCAACAAACATAAGCGGATTAATAAAAGGATCCGAGGACAAGTACCAAGTATGCCATTCATAGGAGTTCTGATTTCATGTGAGACAGTAGCCAGAAACTGTAATGATAAAATTATACTGAAATAAGTTTTCGGATAATAAGGTAGCAACAGAATTTTTAATTTTGAACAAAGAAGATAATAGGATCAGGAATTCAGGATACAACACCTCTGATTTTGCAACATCAGCAGCTTCTGCTTGGGCCTTGAGTTTTTGCATCTCATGGAAGGCATCTTCGACTTGTACAATATGAATTCCTGCTGAATATAAGATGTAACCTATAAGCAATCCAATTATGAACAGACCTAATGAGAACAAAATGGCTGTCCATTGTGTGGGTGCATGCAGGAGATATCTGTTCAAGAAGCAAGAACCAATAACTGAGTTAGTATACATGGCATGACTGAATACACCAGCCTCATTCCCTGCAATAGAAGTGTAGGATTCATCTTTGACATACCGGCATGTCATTTGGTGCCTTCGAAACGGGTCTCCAAAATCAAGTTTGCTCATGTGCACTAGGGACATATCACCACCTTGATATCGACTTCCATACATGACCAATGGATCTGACACGTTTGTCACGTCATACACATTCACTATAATATCCTTGTTTCCGTCAAGCTGTCCAAGTAGATTATCTACCAAAGACTCAACATCAAATGAACCACCAAGGTAACTGCAGACAGAAAAAAAAAATGACCATAATTTATGAGAGGAAATGTTTTATTCAGATAACCTTCCTTGAAACAATGTATAACTTTTCTTTGCTGTCTAATGAAAATTACACATGCAAAGACATTTGATGTCTACCAAACAAAATAGTCCATCAAGTTTCCATGATTTAAAGCTTTATAGGTCATCTTTCAGGGTATGGGGAGGCAAATCTATCATGAAAGTTCTTAAAAGTATATCTTTACCCTGCAGTTGCTTCAATCCGTTGCTCGATAGTTGGGTTCAGAGGAAGCTTGGATCTGTAGACCGGAATAGTCAATACAACGCCTAGATGATGAGACCCTAACAAATGGAAGGGAGTTGTAAGAACAGCCTTCCCGGTAGCTCTTGCTCGCAATATGTTCTCTCTATCCTCCTGAATCATATCAACTTGCTTAGTAATTCACAAAACAACTCAGACAAAATCCAAGGTGATTGAAATGGAGACATTTGCTTACCTCGCCAGTCATCATATCTAATTTGTTGAGGTAAGAAACAGTTTCTTGAGCAAAAATCACTGGAGCATACTCATCCTTGATAGGCGAGAGCTGCTTATTTTCCATAGTTTTGATAGTCCAACCATGTTGCTTCTCGAACCTTTCCCTATCCGAGTTCATCACTCTTTCAGCATAAGCAACACCACCAAGCAAAGGCCTTTCAAATGCAGTATTTGCAGTGTACTCAGCAAAAGTTTCCTGCACAAAAATCAAACTCCACAATATTCACCATAAAATACTTGAATCCTCAGGATCAATTCCATCCATCAGGATATCCCAAACTTATGTTTAATTGAACCACAGCCTTGGAATTTGACATGATTACCTGGTCTATAGCAGAAGGGCTAGTGTTATAATGAAAAGTTGACACTAAAATGGCAAGAGCATGAACATGATTGACACTAACAGCAAACTGATCCTGCAACATTCGAGCTCGTTGTTCGCACATGTTAACCAAGCTTTCTTTTCTTCTATTCTTTGCATCTGTATCCATATAATCATAAATACAGCCACTCACGAAAACTAATACCATGATCCATAGACTGAGAATCTTGGGTAACCAGCGCCTATTGGCTGAGAAGAAAGTGTAACTCCTTTTAGATGAACCAGGATGCTCTTTAATAGACTTCAATAGTGCCAATAACTGATGGCTGCGCTGCTGATTCAAAGCCTTTAAACCCATTGAACACCAATCAACTGCAAATATCCACTGAAACTCTTTTCAACAAATTTGTTTACTGTTGAATCTGATATGAAGGATTTAGCCCCTCAATATTTCAACCCTTAAGCAAACCCATATCTAGATTAGCACAATAAGCACTAAACCTAGCAGCATTTTTGAAAAGACTCGCCTATGAGAACAAGCATGGGAGCAAGCTTGCAGATTTATCAAAAGGTGCACAAACTTCCCTAATTCCAACGACTTCTCAAACATTCACACCCAAAAGGCCCAGGATTTATTTATTCAATCCCATAATAAATAAAGGGGAAATTAAACTAGACCGGAAATGAGACACCAATCATGTGCTCAACAGCCACAGTTTCCCCCTTCACAGAATACACAAAAACTCAGCACCAGCAAGGCAATAGTAAACAATGGCGGAGAAAAGAGATTAACCCAAATCAGAAAACCACAAATCAACCCAGAATATAAAATACCCAGAAAAAACAATCTCACTTTTCTACCTCTTTTTCCCTTTTTTTTTTCCAAAATTTTCAGCTCTTTGCTCTATGGTTTAATTTTGTTTTAACTTTTTGGAGTTCACCCATTTTCCCTTTCCCCTCAAAGACCAGACCACCCAGAATATTTTATATGCATTTTTCTTTTAAAAGCTACAAGTGTATCATTTTCCAGGATTTTCCGCGATACGCCCCTGTCCCCCACACCATTTTTCTTTTCTTTTTTCTCCACAGAAACAAACAACAAACTCACGAATCACAATTCACAATTCACAAACTCTGTAATAAATAAATAAATAAATAATAATAAAGTAAGGAAAAGAATCCTTGACTAGAGTCTGACTTTACCATGAAATGAAAGTGAAACACCCAATTTTAGTGCTAGAGATCAAATTTTTATTTAATTATTTTCCACAACAAGACAACAAAGACAATGAGCTTTACAGTTGACTATAATAATATGAACTGGATGCAAATAAACACAGCTGCAAAACTTTCCCCTCCTCTGCTTTATGCTCTGCTTGCTTATCTTCTTTGGCTTTCCTTTTCTCCATTTGGTGGGTTCTCCTTTCTCCTCTTTCTATCTTCTCCACCTACAGGGAAGTGAAGTTGCAGAGACAAGGGGTGGGGGCAAATGGGCAATTCATTTCTGAGGGGACCTTCAAACAAATTAAAATTATTTCTCCATATCTTTGAGAAAACGACATTGCCGTTAATAAACAAATCTGCTTTGTGGGCCGTGGGGTATCTGAAATTTATAGGATAAAATTGCACACAACAAAACACTCATCCTATTGTTTTAACTATATATCATGATTAACAAAATAATTTTAAATATTCGTTATTCATATCTGTTACGCAATAAAGAATTTTACCTACTGGTCCTTGTTTTATAGTACTAATTTATTATTTTCTGCATGTGTTCACAAATAAAGAATTTACAAACTTGAGGTTCTCAGTCATCCACGCTTTGATGTAAGAATTGGATTAGTTTAGTGGGTAATTGTTAATCATCATTAATCGACGTAATTCACTATGCTTCTAAGACATGATTGTTTAGGTCAATGAATTAGATAAGTATATTTTATATTAGAGCGTGGCTGTTTTCTTTGTATGCCAAACTTTGCAGTCTAAAGGTTCTACTTTTCTCTGTTTTTCAACGTAATTAATTTTATAAATCTTATCTTAGGCTTGAAAACTTTATAAAAAAAACAATAGAAAGACGTAACAACAAGGGTTGTATATTTGTATGTAAAGGGCCAAAGGGGTGTAAACAAACAATGATACCTTGAGTACATGCCATCTATATATACCCAAGTTTAGTAGAAATAAAGCCGAAAATTATAAAAGGCAGAGTTTATTAAATAAATAAAATAGGAAGCTGATAGAAAGAATTTATCTTTTTAATAAATTTGATAATAGTTAGAAAAAATGAACCTTCTTGTAACTGATTATAAAATACATAAATATAAATATATATATATATATATATATAATATAATAGGTTATATTTGTAATATATTATTCAACAAAGTATCGTAATTTTTATAAACTTCTTACGTATATAGCTTATGAAATAAAAATAATATAAAAATCGACCATATATATATATTCTTTTATATGTGAAAATATGGTTATATGGTTGAAAATTGCAATTTACGCACCTCTACGTGTACTTTGATTAACCTTAAAGCTAAATGTGGAACTTTGAAAATAATTAGTTGTCTTAAATACTGCGAGCTAGCCGACATGATATCTTACTTATTTACAATAGTCAAAACATACATAAATTTATTGTCCGGACAACTTGTAACATATGTCAATTGTCAAGCTTGTGTGTAAATGTTATCAAATAATTTCATACAATCCGCACACTTAATAATTCAAACAAACATTTATGTTGCTATACAAATATTTATATTAATATAATTGAATAGTTATAAATCTTGGAAAATTTTAATATGGCACATCATATACAACTTAAAGGTATGAAATAATACATTTGTACTTCTATATATACTCGTTGGGTTATTGTATGTGTTGATTACACACACAAAAGAAAGTAATAATAATCACACTTAAGTGTTATGGTTACAATAAAATTAGTGGTTGAACTCGTGTTAGAAATGAGTTTTTTTTATAAATAATTTATTAAAGGAAATTACTTTTAAATTTTTAAATATTTTACAATTCAATAAATTTGTTGAATAATTGATTTGGTTGCGCTTAAATTTTTTATTTTTATTTGTTAATAATTGATATCGTTTATTTTTAAATTGAAAAAAATACGTTTAATTATAAATCTAGAATCCTCAAATCAATTTCAGATTTTAAAATATATCTTATCATGATTTAAATTCATAATCATTAAATATATTTTTTTAAAGAAAATTAACAATTTAATATAAAAATAAAAATTTACTAAATGAGGTAAATATTGGAAGAGGCAAGAGGTTACTTTAAAAGGGGGCGTCTCTCATTATTTGGAAGAAGGAATCTTGTGGGCAAGCATCTTTTTTTGTATGGCCCCCTCTACCCTCTAATCCTCTATCTCAAATGTCCTCTTGCATGTTATTCGCTTTCACATCATTGGATATAAAGCTTTAAAGGTATATTTATGAATTTTGTGGTATATAGGAAATAAAGCAATTCCATTACAAAAGGAAAAATAGATTATAACATACCCATTTATGCTACGAAAAACTCTTTTAATAGAAATTCAGAAACCCAAATAAACAGGATGTTCTTTGCAACATTATAAATTTTATAGCCGATAAGCAGGGTTATTCATTTTTTGGGATGAATCGAATATGACTGACAGATAGCCATATTCGATATGAAACGATCGGTTAAAATTTTAAAAGGTTCATATCTTGACAGTTGTGTAAAGCACACTTGGTTGAGTTGGTTCAACTGATCGATCAGTTCAAGTTCAGTTTCAATAGAGACTTTCACGTCCGGCCTAGATCCGGTTTATGAATAAACTTGCCTACCTATTAAGGAAAGATAATATCAAACTTCTATTTCAGTAGTATTTGTGTATATTTTTAATATTACACTTTCATTCTTTGTTTTGTACAAAATTATGTGTTGCTTATATGTAGGGATTTGACTTGAATAATTTGTATTTATACTACGTGTATTTATATATTCTCTACACGATATCACAACTTTCATCGATCTAAAAAAAACTCCAAAAAAATTCTCATGGCAATCAATAATAATATCATCCTCAATGGCAACGACCTCTGTAACTTGCAGACCTCTTCATCAACTATACGCCGGTACTCATGATATTACAATTGGAGATGATATAAGTTTGCCTAGCATATCTCTAACCAAGGTCGTTCAATGAGTTTCGAAGGTCCTGTGTCACTTTTTCTTTTATCAATTTTAATAATTATGTTTTATTAGGAAAAAACGGTGAAAAAAAAAACTACAAATATTTTTCAATAAAAAGTACACAAAATAATGACAATAAAAAGTAAAAGAATATTGTTCTTTAACTTTAAATATAGTTTACGAGAAAAATATTTAAACAAAAGAGAACATAAAAAAAAAATTAAAAAAAACATGTATGGAAAAATAAAGTAGAAAGAGATTTGAACTCTTGATCATTTATAACATTGAATTTTAACCATTATGGCAAGAACTCTATTGTTCCATAAACTAACATATTGAGAGGCGAAAAAAATTAGAAAAGAATTGGGTAAAGAAACCTTTTTTTGTATATTGAATACAAAAGAGGCCTCTCCTTTTTCTATAAAATTTTTAAATCTAAAAATACTTAATTAGAAGGACATATTAGGAAAAATTAAAACCCTATATAATGTTCTTTCACATTTAGATATTGTAAACCCTAAGATCCAAACATATCCGAACCAACGATTCGCACCAGCGAAACCCTAGTTGTAAGAGCCTTGATCTTTAGGAGCCGAGCCAGGGTAGCCGCCCTGCGGGTCCAGAGGGCCGCCCCTGCGGCTTGCTTCGTGTTCCGCCCCTGCGGCTCAGGATGCCCGCCCCTGCGGTTTCCTGCGGCTGCAGCCGGTTTTGTTGACCCTTGGACCATGCTTTACTCTTCTTTCCTTATACCTATTCCTTTGCTTAAGATCAAGGGTTCTTCACTTTTCTCCAGCTACTCACGTTCTTCTTCTCCTCTTCTCCTTTCCCTTGGATCTTGTTCTTGAGTTTTGCCTTAGTTGCAAGCAAATTTGTGTGTGGCTTGATGATGATGATGATGAGTGTTGTTGTTGAGTTTGAGAGCCAGCTGAGAGTGTTGATTTGATCATTCCTTTTTGCCTAGGACCACAGCAGTGGTAAGTTGCCTCTTCTCTTCTTCTTTCTTTCTTTCTTCTTTCTTTTTTTCTTCTTTCTTTCCCTTTCCCTTAGTTTAGGATTGAATCTCTTAGGTATATATGTGATGTTTATATAATTATATGTATATATATATGTATGTGTTCTATTGCTGGACAATAGAGACTTGAAATCATCACGAGAAGAGTTGAAGAGAAGTCGGGATTACGTTTTGCACTGTCTCCGCCACCGCGCCAATGAGCCGCCACCCTTGCGTGACCTTGCCACCGCACCCGCGCCAGAGAGCCGCCGCCCCTGCGGTCACGGTCACCGCCCCTGCGTGGGAGTGTCTCCGCGCCTGCGCCTGCCGTTGCTTTGCCCCTGCGTTCCTTTTGTCACGCAGGTGCGTCTTGTACATGATCTACCTAGAGTAGTGTAGATCCTTTCCTTCCCTAGTATGAGCGGGTTAGTAGCATGCTAGGTATGTGTAGGAGGTTAGGATGAGGATGATCATGATATCTATATGTGCCGGTTATGGCTTTGAGGTTTAGTAGATTATCGAGGTTTATAAGTTGGATATGATCCTTATGGATCCCTTAGGTCTAGGTGTGACCCCTTTGATTGATAGGAGATGTAATATCTATTTATGCCTTGTTATTAGGCAGTGTTGTCCTCCAGATTGGAGTGGATCGTGGTTGAGAGTATTCCGAGGTTGAGGTAAGTCCATAGGACTTACTTAGCTACCATCCTTATATCGGATGTATGCATGAGTGGTGTTTGTTATCTATGCTTGATAGCATGCGATGTTGATTATTACCGACCTATGGTTTAGTGACCGCCCATTGTAGGGTCGTGACAACTTTCCCTTTCATCCCGCTGGGAGTCTGGGCGGTTCTCTGCGGATAGGCCATATCTGGTACACGGGACGGGCACTTACCACTCCCATAGGGTATACGGGAAAGTGTTACCAGATTACCACTCCAGCTGGCTACAACCCCGAGAGGCGAGGATTATATATTCCTCGTGTCACATATATTCATATACATCTATTTATACGATTTGAGTGTTGGACTTTATAAAGATGATTAACTGGGTAAATGTGTGACAACATGATTATGTGTTTATGATTCTCTGACTTGTGTTTGTGCTTATGCATTATCTTATATATATATGGTTAGCTAATGGTTTTATACCGTGTTGTAGATGCTTTGCAGGTTAGGAGAACTGCAGAGTGATCCATATGGGGTGATCCGCTGAGGGCTCCGTACACTAGGTTATGCGTGGGATATGGGATATTTTGTATGTACAGATACATGTTTTGGTTGTACTCAGCGGTACTTTGTATATCTTTTGATATGTATATATTACAGTTTGATGTTTGGTTTTAATCTATTTGTGCCTTGTTGTAAGATCCAGTGAACTTGTTGTTAGGCTAGGGTCAGGATCCATTGTGAGATCCTATCCCAGTAGCGTCCCGAGTCCTACGGATTTGGGGTGTTACACTAGTCGCCTACAATTGCACGCACCAGCGATTCGCAACCATCTTCCACCGCAACCCTTTGAAAACCTAGCCGCCCATGGAGACTCGCAACCCACCAGTTGAGACTTTAGCCACAGAGAATGTCGCGGAAGAGAAGGTTGCTGAAGAAAGAAGGTCAAAAAAGAGAGAAGGCCGATTTCAAAGAAGAGAGAAGATCTACGCCCGAAGCCTTCTAAGATTTTTGAATCCGACCGGCCGTGGAACCGCCTTCAACCATCAGAAATGGAGAGAGATATGTACCAAGGGAAAAGTTAGGAGGGAGAAGAGAGAAAACCGTGGAACCTACGACGAAGAAGAGAGAATATATGTGCCAGAAGACTTCTAGGGTTTTTGAATCCGACCGGCCATGTAACCACCTGCAACCGCCGGGGATGGACATAGGAGAAATGCGCCACTCACGAAACCGTTTGCAACCGACCGGCCGTGGAACTGCCTGCAACCGTCGGGGATTGACCTTGTGTATCTTGACCTTGTGTAAGGCTTGTGTAACTCGACCTTGTGTAAAATTATTAAAAATGTCGTAATATTTATAACTAGATAATTTAACCCTTGGGCTTGTGTATCTCGAACTTGTGTAAAACTATAAAAAAACGTCGTAACATTTATAACCACATAATTTACCCCCCGGGCTTGTGTAACTTGTTGGACTTGGACTTGTGTAAATCGACCTTGTATAAAACGACGGACCATGGGCTTGTGTAACGCGAACCTTGTGTAAACAGCATACCGAAAATGTGTATTGTCCATTTGAATTAATCTTGTATAAACGACAAACCTTGGGCTCATTTTGTAAAATCAAACGTTATGTTTGTGTAAGTAAATATTAAGTATAGATTTAAAAAATCTAACAATAGATAATCAAGTTCAATTAGTCTAACTAGTATAAGGATGAGAGGGATTATCAAGTTCAATTACTTACACAAACGTTATGTTTGTGTAAGTAAACATTAATGCTCGTTGTGTAAAATCAAACCTTGGGCTTGGGCTTGGGCTTGGGCTTGAATAAATTGACATTACCAATTAATCTTTATAAATAGTTAAGAGGTATCTAGTTTGTTACCTAATAAACTAAAGAGCATTAATGATGCTCAATTATACACAAGAGGCCCTCAGGCCCATTTCACTCAAAAAATTAGGGGTCTTGTATTGTTGAGTCTAATGACACCCCTTGTCAAACGAACTTGTCTCAAACGTTGAAATTATAACAATATCAACTCCATCTCGTACTTTTTAAATGATCAAATGTTCTACATGCTCCATCTATTCATCACAACATATTATATATTATCAAATTTTGTGTCAATAACAATACCACTCTTGAGTTATCACCGCTCGACTTTTGTGCGAAGGACATCAGACCAAATCACCTCCAATACACGGACCGGCTAAAAATGGTGTCTAAGAGTGGTCTATCATACGTCACATTGCGCTCACTTCCTCTTTACTAAACAAGTCTTAACATCACTATCTTGGACATCCTTCCCCTAACATTTATTGTCACCTTTCTACTGCGTTAAAACTTTAAGCGTGATCATGACACTCCTTGTAACACATTTCTTATAAATAAAAGCCATAAACTTTTCATTTACATATTCATCAATTACGACTATTGCCCATTTTGAACTCATTTATACTTATGTGTGATAGTCACCTGTATAATCATATGACAACTATAAGTATTACTTGCTCTTTGTTGATCATTTTACTAAATATATTTGGTTATATCTCTTGTTGAGAAAATCCGACACTACTTCCGTCTTTGTCTGCTTCAAAGTACTTGAAGAAAACATTTCCAACAACCTATCTAACTCTACTTTCTGATAATGGGATGAGTATATAGTCCTTGCAACCTACCTTATTGCTCATAAAACATCACATCCACATACCCGAACACAATGGCTATGCTGAACGGTGTCACCGACACTTAGTTGAAACTGACCTTGCGCTCATGACCCACACTTTTTTCTTTGTCACATGTTCTTTTTACCGCTAAACACCTAATGAAATGCCTATCGACACCCTCCCTAAATCATCTCACCTCATTAAAAAAATTTACATGGAAATCCTCCCACTTATCATCATCTACGTAACTTCAGTTGTCTTTATACCCTTGACTCCGTCCATATACAACTAATAAATTAGAAACTCGATCTACTCCTTGCATTTTTGTTGCTTAAATCCCAACATACATATTATTGACTTGTACCGTCGACTAAACGTATCTACACTTAAAATTTCCTCTACTTTCCTCACTAAACTCTCTCAACCCATTTTACCATCCCCAACCTTCTAATATATTAACTTTACCTTGTTTAACTCTTACTCCAAAAACATCATCATTTTCCACATCTCACTCCCATTCCATCTCCTTAGTAGCCTTACCCCTACCTCTTTCACATACTATTACCACTATATCCCTTAATAACATTTGTAAACCTATTCAAAAATTCTACCTTCATGCTCAACTAAACCCATCCCTACCAAAAACGATAGTCCATGCTTTACAAGATCCAACTAGACGCCTTGCCATAAATAATCAATACACCTCCCTTCTCAAAAATAATACATGGGATGATGGGAGTTAATCATTGCTTCATCTACATCTAATATTGTGGGATACAAATTGGACATTTTGTACCAAATATAATCCAGATGGCACAATTACTAAACACAAAGCCTGTCTTGTTGCTAAAAGTTTCCATCAAAGTCCCGGTCTTGACTACATTGAGACTTCCAACACCGTCATTAAACCCGCCACTATCCGCCTCGTCCTTACCTTAGTTGTTACCCATCAATGGTTTATCTGAGAACTTGACATAAATGACGTCTTTCTTCAAGGCACCCTTTCCAAATAAGTATTTATGGCTCAATCATTTGGATTCATTGATGGTTCTTTAATCTTCGGAATTGTGCTCCACCGTATCACAGGGGCATGTTAAAGAAACCTAATATCCAAATAGTATATATTAATGTTTTAATATTAGTCTTTCCTTCTTTGTTTTGTACAAATTCTCCATTGTTTAGATGTAGGGGTTTTCTTTCTAAATTCCTTTGTATTTATACTATCACATACAAAAATATCAATATACATTTAAGTTATTTATAAGGCCCGAGGACTTAGGGACGTTGTCCCCATGCTAACCATGCTCGCGCAGAAACTTCTCAGGAGTTATTCATCCTGAAATTGCTTCCGCACGAGCACGTTTAACTCCAGAGTTATTTGTCCTCACTCTATCACTGGAAAAGAAAATTTTCTTGTTGACATGAGTAGCAACCCGTCTTTATAAAATGACAAGTATGTATGTTACAGCTAGCTCATCAAGATTACAAAGGTGAGACTAGTAGGATTGTTTAAGAAATGGACTGATATAAAATTTGGATTGAAATGAGGATCAACTATAATAGTTAGGGTCAAAATTTAACATAAGTATTTGGTGATCTAGGTTTCGGTCGGTTCATATCGCGATAAAAGAAACACCAAAAGAATGAAAATATTCAGGATATTGAGTTGAATCCAAGTAGGACTAACCCGACCCTAACAATCATGATCGACTAACTCTCAGTCCAATTTTTCGAATTCATGTTTGGGATCGGGTTGATTAGGCTTTGGACCGATAAACAACCTTATATGTGAGTTCCCTTTTAATTTTTGTTTGCAATAATACTCCATCTTATGTTTCATTCATTTTTGGCTTGTAGAATATTATGTAAATATACCATAAATAATAAATAGTCGTTAAAAGAATGAAAGGGGACTACATTTCTACCGGATAAAATGAATCGATTTAGAATAGACTACTTCTATGTCAAACATGTATTTTTATCACACAAATTATCATAATTATATGTTTATAAACTTCTATTTTGAAAATTCAAATTTAAAACAAATAATTTCAAGATACGTTTTCAAATATGGTCAATATTTTTGTAGGGTTTATTTGTGTATATAAATTTTATTTTTAATCTATGTTCCAACACAAATAACATAATTTAAACAAATTTTGTTATGACGTATTGAAAAATAAAAAAGTAATGATTAATATTCTAAAACTCATAATCGTCGGAATTTGCAACTTCTTCATCAAGATTTGATTTGAATCCCTCATGCTTCTCCTCAAAATCGTATTTGTTGTTTGTCTAATCGAACAAATTTCACAGTGAAGATTCCGTACAATCTCCATGGGCGAATCTCTTAACCCTCGACGGGTATCCGCCCATCAAATTTTCGGCGGTGGCTCCGGTAATCTCTTCCACCCTAAATCCATTCACATTTCTTCCAATTTCAATCCATATAATATTTCTTTCAAATACGATGTTTTGATCTAAGCCTACATTGTTGTTTCACAATTGAGAAGATGCGATTTATGATTTTGTTTTCATTTTGTCCCAATATCAAAGAAATGTGATTATCAACTATTGTATGTTTGTAGTTGCCGACATTGTATTATGGAGAAGATGGTCTGGGAGTGTTCTAGTGCTAATTTCTGCAACATCTCTTTGGATTTTGTTTACGCGTGGAGAATATAATCTCTTGTCATTCATTGTAAATGTTCTTTTGATCGTCGTTATAACCCTCTTTTTCTGGGCCAAGTCTGCTTTCCTTCTCAATAGGTTTGTCTTAACATCCATTAAATCCCTCCACTATTGAATTTGATTATGTCGTCTGAGTTTTTCCAATTTTGATCTAGACCGTTGCCGCCTATTCCCGATTTGGAAATACATGATGTGTATGTCGATAAGGTTGTTGAAGTAATGCGAGTATTGATCAACCACACATTATTTATTGCTCGTGAGATTGCTGTAGGTGGAAATCTGCAAGTTCTTGTTCAGGTGTGTTTGTTTTTCAATCAAGATGGGAATCATCCCTTCTTTGTACATGATTTCACTAAAATTTTACCTCCTTTAACATGTACAAAGGAAAAGATAGATCAAAATGACAATTCTAATGTGTTTCCACATGAATACAATACAAGTAGTCATCGAGTTGGTTAGATTGATCGATACTTTGTTCAAGATATTCATAACTGTATAACTTTTCATGTTGTTTTTGTTCATAGGTTGCTATTTGGTTATGGATAATCTCATTTATTGGCAGTTTTACAGATTTTCTCACATTTGCCTACATTGGTAAGCTTTTTTTAAAACACGAAGCTCATGTAGTTTGATATGTCCTTCTGCATGTTCACATCTAACAATTATGGATCTTTATTTATTTTTTGTAGGTGTTCTTATATCTTTATCTCTTCCACTATTTTATCAAAAGTATCAAGGTCCACTTGATGAAGTCTTGTTTCTGCTGCGGAAAATTATCCGAGTACAGTGGAGAAACTTTGATAAAAAAGTCCTTAGTAAAATTCCAATGCCCATCCACAAACAAAAGAAAACTTATTAGAAGCAATGTAATCTTTCTCCCTCTCTTTGTATTTCATATTTTTAGAAATTTTTACGTGTTTTACTTGTAGATTCCGATTGAAAATTAGTTTAAGAGAATATAGGAGCATGAATAAATTGTTTGAAAGTCATAACTTTGTTTTGATGTGACAAATCTTTTTTTCTGAAAATTGTGTTAATTAAAGGAATCCTTTTTACTGATTAAATTATTCAAAATTTCATTTTGTCCATCAAGGCATCAACTATATAGGTGAGAAGAAGGGGAAAAAAATGTATTAAAATATATTTGTAGATGATAAATTTATATCCATATATTATTTTTAATGGTTAGTATTAATTCGTTGATAAGATAATTAGTTTGATATTATGTAGATCATAATCAATATTGTCTATAAACTTTTATGAGGATGAATGATTCTAGTCATAAAGATATAAATGGTTAGAATGAAGGATAATTTAAAGATGTTTTGGGGAAAAAAGGAGGATAATATGTGGTGATTTGTTTTAAATTGAGTGCCTCTTATGCAATGCATGAAATTTTCTATGAAATATTTTAATCATGTCATTAGTGCGTACATAAAAAATTTTGAGTTAGTGTAATTATTTTTGTTCTACACTTCTTACCTAAACCTTTAAAAAAGAACTTGTAATCTATATTTATCTTCCTTTAACAACCTAGTTAGCTACTTTACACATTAACTTGGACATGCCTATATAAGTAAAAGACTTAGGGTATGGATAAACGGGTGAAAAATAATTTAACTATGGTTTGATAAAGTAAGAGTATCGTAGTTAAAGTTGGAAATTATTTAGATGAAGATTATAGAGATGAGAAAAAGGTTAATTTAAGAGACGAAATGAAAAATAAGGTTGTTGGGTGTTTAATATGATAGAGACGATTATGGATAAATTACAAAAGGGATAAGTGATAATATTTTAATAGTTCAATAAAATATTTAAAAGAAAGTATAATAATGGGATTTTTTTTTATCTACTCTCCTTAAACTCTTTCATCTAATAGAAAAAAACTTATAAAAATGAGATAATTTCTTACTCATTCATCTTTGTATTTCATCTTCATCCTCCTCACCAGACACACCCATATTTATGAGATGAAGATTACACTTGTGTAATTTCATCTCCGTAATCTTGATTTCGGGCTTACTAAACGAGACATGATTGTGAGAGACACATGAAGTGATCGGATTGTCAAAAAGGATGCATGTCATTTGTATACTAGCTCATCATTGTTCATCAATTTCCATAGTATAATGTGAGTTTATTTTTATTTTTTTATCACAACCTTTAGCTTACAAGACATGATTCTTCTTATATAAAAAATGCAAAAACTGTATGATTGATCATTAAAAATAGAAATATAGTGGTAATGTATAAGATGAGAGAAATAAAAATGATCATGATTAAGATTTTTTTTAGCTAATTTATATTAACTAAGAGTTAGGTTAATTTTATCAGTTTAAGCCACTATTTTTTCGTTTTATTTTGGATGATCAACCAAAGGGCCAATGATTTTGTGATGATTACAAGGTCGTACAAAAAACATAACATACAATAGATAAGTATTCTTGAATGGGAGTGAATTGAAAGATGTAATTTTTTTGAGTTAAATATCAAAGTTCTTTTTTTGTTTGTTCAAGTTGTGAGTATGTCCGAGGCATTTAGAATGACTATTAGATTATATATAGGAAAATTATTGGGCCTAGTAGAGCTTTTAAAAAAATTTTATTTTTATTTTTTGATAATGAAAAGCGGTTAGATTGGCCTACCTCCTAGAGGTAGTCCAACCTAAAGCTTCCTTGCGGATGAGAACACGAAGTTCGGGATCTTTAGAAAAATTGGTGTTGGGGGTCGAGATTCCCAGATGGGTCAATCGGTCAGCAACACAGTTTATCTCTCTGAAAATATGCCTAATACGGATCTCGTCAAAGAAGCGAAGATCCAATCTGGAGTCGGATATAATCATCGCGACCTCCCACGGACAACTCCACAAACTTTGGAGTGCCTTGATTACACACAGGTTATCACCTTCGATTTCGATCTTTTTAATTTGTAGTCTGATTGCCTCTTGTAACCCAGATTTGAGGGCAAAAGCTTCGGCTTTTATGACCGAATTGAAATTATTTTTTTAGCGTCGAGGCTAACGATGTCGCCATTGTGGTTCCGAATAACATATCCAATAGATGTCATTCCTGAATCGAGTTTTGATCCATCAAAGTTGAGTTTAAAGAAGTCGGGTTTTGGTTTTTCCCATTTAATATTGTGTTTTTTCCGTTTGTTTGAGATATAGCTTTTTGGTTGTTGTTTTATGTTGTAATCGTCCTCATCAGTTATGTTAGTTTTCCAGTTATGTATTTGGTTTTTGATGAAATTGATAACCTTATTATCAGGGCCCATTGGTTCATTACTAAATATAATTTTGTTCCTGAAAAACCATATACTCCACCATGCAGTTGCAAGGTACGTAAATTTCTTTGTTCCTATCGATTTTGGAGGTTAATTTTGTTAAGTTCGGTTAATATTGTTCTATTGATTTTGGCGATAATTTGTTTAGTGTGATGGCATTCCAAGAGCAGGTGTAGTAGGTCCTCAAGGTGATGGTTGCATAGTTCACAATGCCTCGTTACGGCAATTTTTCTTTCGTCAAGTTTTGCTTTTGTCGGAAGTCCATTAACAGAAATTTTCCAAATAAAGTTTTTAATTTTGGGTTGGGTATCCAGTTTCCAAATCCATTCACAAGAATGGTTTGGTTGAATATTTGATTCCTCTTCAATCATGTCATAAGCCGATTTTGTAGAAAACCATCCATTTTTACTGCATCTCCAAATTAGTCTATCTTGGATCTCGTTTTTCGGGATGATTGTTTCCTTTATCTTTCTCAGAATATCCGGGTTTATGACATTTTGGAGCTCATTATCAATTTTGTTGATATCCCACTCTCTTGAGTTATTTATGAAATGACTAACTTTAGTGCTTGTATCAATTTGGTTGGTATTTTGCACCATTTTTATTAGTGTATCGTTGTTACCCAACTATCGTGCCAAAAGTTGATGGTTTTTCCGTTTCCGATCTGCCAGATAATACCTTTTTTGAACTCGGTTTTGAGTTTCATAAGATTGTTCCATTGCCACGAAGCTCCCCCTTTCAAATGGTAATGGAGAATATTCTTATTTTTTAAGTATTTCTCATTTATAGTTTTAACCCATATATTGTTTGGTTCTGCTATAATTTTCCACAAGAGTTTCATTTGTAGCGCTTTGTTTGAAATTACAGATTTTCTTATCCCAAGGCCACCATTCTTTTTTGATTTACAAACTATGTCCCAACTAATAATGGGTCTGTGTTGGTCTCTTTATTCCAGAAAAATTTTTTGTAAGTTTTATCCAACTCTTCCAAGTTATGGCTTGGGAGCATAAAGCTTTGCATGATAAATGTAGGTTTAGTTGCAAGGTTGTGTTTTATGAGTGTGTTTCTACCTTCTTGTGAAAGGGAGTTTGCTTTTCATTTTAGGAGTTGTTGTTTTGCTCTAAGGTTAGTTTCACCAAAAGTTTCTTTTGTCACTCTTCCATTTATGATTTGACATCCAAGATATTTGTCAAGGGATGTGGTGTGACACATATTTAGACATTTTTTAATTGGTTGATATTAATCTCGCTGGTATTTCTTGTTGTTTGGAAAGCCGATTTCTGGAAGTTAATTTTTTGACCAGAAATAGAGCAGTACAATTCCAGAATTTGCTTTACCCTTAGACAAGAGGCAACATTTGCTTTAGCGAAAATGATCATATCATCAGCAAAGGATAAGAAGGGGATAAGTGTAGCTTGTCTACAAACAGATAAACTAATATGGTTATCGTAATTGTTGCAATCATCTTGAATCATTTGTGTAAGAATTTCCGCTCCCAAAATAAAAAGGTAAGGGGATAAGGGGTCACCTTGTCTTAGTCCTTTCTCAGGAAAGAACTGCTCTGTTGACCCGTTATTAATGAGGACAGAGAAAGAGACTGTAGAGATGCACTCCTTAATCCATCCAACGAATTTATCATTGAACCCAAACTTCTCAAGTATACAAATGATAAATTCCCAATTTACTTGGTCATAAGCTTTTTCCATATCAAGTTTAATGGCTGTCCATCATTCTTTACTCTTTTTGGACCGAAAAGAGTGGAAAATTTCATGAGCAATAAGGATATTGTCATGAATAGACCTATTGGCCACAAAAGCTCCTTGAAGATGATGAATGAGTTTAGACATGATGGATTCCATTCTTTTTGTTAAAATTTTTGCTATAATTTTGTAGATTGTTGAGCAAAGGCTTATAGGTCTAAAGTGGTTAATTGATGTAGGATTATCCGTTTTAGGGATCATTGTTATAAAAGTATGGTTGATTTGTTTTAGCATTTTTCCACTTTTGAAAAAATCTTTTACTGCTTTGGACACATCCGTTCCCACAATATGCCAGTATTTTTGGTAAAAGTCAGCCGGCATACCATCTGGTCCGGGAGATTTATCACACCCAATATCGAAAGTTGCATTTCTAATTTCTTCATTATTAGGAGGTTTTGTTAAGAGAAAGTTGTCATCAACGCCAACTTTATTAATGACGAGTTGTAGTTTCTCGTTGAGAAGGGATTGGTTTATTGGTGTTTTAGAAAATTTGCTTTGGAATTCTTTTTTTATTTCAAGTCGGATATCAGATTCAGAGGTTAGAACAACACCCATTCTGGTTGTAAATTCTTTTAGATGTTTTCGATTTCTTCTTCTAGTAGCAATGCGATGGAAATATTTGGAATTTGTGTCCATATTTTTCAAATGCGTGTTTTTTGATCTTTGTCTCCAATATCTTTGGTGAAAAGAAAGTAGTCGGTTTTGTTTATTTAGGAGATTCCTTTGGACGTTTTCGATGTTTTGATTCACCGTGTTAATTGAATTGCTTTGAATTTCTTGTAGTTTCGACTCAACATCCTTCAATTGCATGAAAATATTTCCGAAGTTAGTTTTGCTCCATTCTTTTGCTTTTGTTTTTAGAAGTTGAGTTTTTCTTGTAAGTTTAAACATTTCATTCCCATTAAAGTTGGATCGCCAAGTTTGTTTAACAATATTCTCAAAGGATTTTTGTTTAGTCCACATCATTTCAAATTTAAACGGATGTGGGGTGAACGTCACCGTTCCTTCTAGCTCCAAAGTAATTTGGCAGTGATCCGAAGTGGTAAAGGCGTGATTTTTAGTTTTTAAGTTTGGGTACCATTGAATAATTTGATTGTGCACCAAAACACGGTCTAATTTTTCAAGGATATTACTCGGGCCATCCCGTCTTTTCCTCCAGGTAAAGTTGTTACCAGTAATTTGGATGTCTTCCATATTACAGGAATTCTTAAAGTTCAATAGTCTGTTAAATCTATTTGAGTTGATTGTGGCCCCTCCAAGTTTTTCAGAATATTGTTGAATTTCGTTAAGATCACCCAACAAAATACAAGGGAGTGTGGAACTTTGAATAAACCTGGAGAGTGAGTTTCAAAATTGGTTCTTTGAAGCTTCTTGTGGGGGGCGTAAGCAAAGAGCTTTTAAATTTTTGATTATAATGTAAGGTCACTAACTCTTGGTTGATGATCAACCTCCATCCTTGTTTAGGCAACATTGCAATGTTGTAAGCCTTCTTGTCCCTAAATCAAACCCCTTCCTCTTTTGAAGGACACATGTTCTTCCAATTTATCCAATGTATCTTCCTATTACCTCCCGCCGTACTCCACAAAAAATTGACATCATACGCTCAATGTCATCACATACTCCATAGCCATTTCGAAACATGAGAGCGGACGGTGCCGCCACGGTTGAGGATATGGTGTAGGAGGGGATAACCCGAATCACTGCT
Source organism: Fagopyrum tataricum (assembly GCA_002319775.1). Classification (NCBI taxonomy): domain Eukaryota; kingdom Viridiplantae; phylum Streptophyta; class Magnoliopsida; order Caryophyllales; family Polygonaceae; genus Fagopyrum; species Fagopyrum tataricum. Next base: position 48,414,707 of record CM008282.1, read on the forward strand.
TTTTAAAAGGAATTCTGTCCCCGTCCTACTCAACGTATTTTCCTTCCACCCCTTAAGCTTTTTCCACACTCTTTCCCGAATCTTATCGAAAATAACCTTTTTGGATCTGCCCACTATCGTTGGCAGACCAAGGTATTTTTCATGTCTATCGACCTCTTGGATTCCCACCACAACCACAATCTCATCTTTCCGTTCTCTTTATACATTGTTGTTGAAAGAAATCTCTGACTTTGCTAACTTGTTGACGTGATACTTCTCCGTATGCACAAAGGATAGAAACAATCTCATTTCTTAGTTGATAGGACGCCTTAAAAAAACCACACTATCATCTGCAAAGAAAAGACGAGAGATATGAAATCGAGGTAGTAAGGGCTATTCTGATCCGTTGAAGTCGGCTACCATCTTCGCTATCCCGTAAGAGACTAGAAAGTCCTTCTGCGCAAATTAGAAACAAGAAGGGGGGAAGAGGATCACCTTGACGTAAGCCCCTTTCAGGAAGAAAAAGAGGGGTGAGTCTCCCGTCCATAAGTAGTAAGTACTGAGAAAGAGATAAATATTACACACTAGAGAGATCCATCTATCATTGAAACCCATGACTTTCATACACGACTCGAAATATCTCCATTCAACCCTGTCATAAGCCATGGTCACGTCCAACTTCAAAGCCATATATCCTCCTTGCCATCCCTCGTCTTTATTACTTTTATCTTTTATACTCAAATTGTATAAGAATTTAACGAATCGTACATTTATACATTTAATTGTAATAATTTGTCTTAAATTTCGATGCAAATAAAATTTTAATTATTCTATATTTATACTTTTTTTTACTATTGTAATTTATATATATTTCATCCAAAATAAAACAAACTTGTTTAGGACACGGTTAATGCACTAGTTACTTTCTAAAAATAATTTTATAAAGAGATTATATATTTATCTATCATGTTTAATAAGTGTATAATTCGCTATAACATTAATGTCATTGATTTTAACTAAACGATTTTACATAGTTTTTGACAAAAATTAACTATTTTATTTGTATATAAGACATCACAAAACCGAAAAAAGTGGAGATGCGGGGTATCAATCCCCGTACCTCTCGCATGCTAAGCGAGCGCTTACCAACTGAGCTACATCCCCTTTGCATTTGTTTTCACTATGATAAATATTTATCCTTAAATTCGCCCTTCTAACGGTCTTTTGGTATTTTTTTAAAGCCCATTTAGTGGTCCAACCGAAGTTTCTCTCACCACAATAATTAGTACCTCACTAGTCTTGTTAATTGTTTAGATAGACAAAGACTACTGTCACTGGCGGCTAGCTCTGACCGAGTGCCGGCAATCGTTGACGAGCCAATTGAGATAAAACGTACTAGAGGAGAAGGCAACGACGGTGATGATTACAGAAGATCAATAGTAGTGAACGCGAGAAGAGAGGATAAATCACTAAATCCAGGCGTTGAAGAGGTGTAAAACCAGAGTTTCAACTTTCTAGCCGCTATTGTAACATCTCACTGCTTCTTCTTGTATCGACCCGAAACACTACAGAGCAAACCAACAATACTAGGGGCTCTATATCTTTCACTTAGTTTGAAGATCAATTTCCCTTCAAATTTCCAATATACGGGTCCAACATTGTTGCTTTTCGATGTAAGTGTCCCTTGACCGCTTCTCTTTATCTTTATGACGAAATGCATAACTACAATTTTAGTTGTCCAATTTATTTATTGTGGTTGATGATTGTATTCTTAAGTGACATCCGTTGAAACTAGTATAAAAAAATGTCAATTTGCATGTCAATGTCTAGAAATCCGTCGTTCATTATCTTAAAAGAAATCTTAATGTTCGAAAGAATTACACCAAATACTCGTCATCCAGAGAAGGTAATCCTAAGTGTTTTAGTGTTTGAAATTGAAGAGCGAAGACAATCATACTCAACGTGTTTTCCCCTAAAAAAAACTTATACGTAGAAACTATGGGAATCATACGGACCGGAGTCAACAGATCCGGTACTCGGTCCGTATATACCGGTCTTTTCAGATCCGGTCCGGTCCGGACTTTTTAAAAAAAAACAAAAAAACTTTTTCCTGTTGTTCAGTGCCTCTGTGGCTCTGTCTCTCAACTCTCAAGTCTAAACGATAATCACCGGCGGGCGGCGCCGACTCTCTCGACTTTCTACTTCGATTCTCCACCGGAGGCGAGCGGGAATCTCCGGAAAGAGGCATTCCAGACTTCAACCCTAATCACCGGTATGTAAATAGTCCCTTCTTCTCCCCTTCGAATCTCCACTTCGACTCTACCAGACGGATTGAAATTGTACCGTTTGTTTTGTTAAACTCTTCTTCTCCACTCTCAGTTTAGTATGCTTTAAAGATTCAAAATTATTTTGGGTTCCACGGGTTTGTTAAATTGAACCTGGTTTCTTGTTCTTCTCTTAGTTCTCTCGTTACCAGACTAGGCTGAAGGGTTGATTACTTATTATCTCTCAGTTTCCTTGGCATTTTTCTGTAATTGATTGAAATTCTTTACAAATTAGATTTGCTTCTATGTTTTTGTTTGACTTCTGTCACAAAATTTTGCTGTTAAAACAAATTGAACTTATGCTTCGCATTTTGCTGTATGCTTGCTGTCAAAAATTTTTTTGAATGTTTTTGTTTGACTGCTGTCAGAAAAATTTCTCTGTCACAGTTTTGATTTGCTGGAAGTTAAAACTTGCAGCAAAACAACACAGGAACACAGCAGTACAGCACATGTTTCTGCTGTCACAGAAACCGGTCCATCCGATCTGTGGTGTTCAGGTCCGGTCCAGGTCTGGACCTATGAACAGTCCTATTTCATGGGTGGCAAACTCAAGTTTCCGAAGTAATACTCCCAATGACTGTGGTTTATCTGTATTTCCTTCTGAAGAGTTATAAAAGTATATGAGAGATGCTGCAGATTTGTTTTCAATCATTTAATTTCTGAGGCATTACTATTCACAATGCTTGCTAATTCTTCTTAATATTGCACGTCATGGTGTTGTGCTTATTCTGACTTCTTACTCTTCCTTTGGATAAGGTTTAGTCTCTCACTTGTTTCTATGTTTTGGGAAAGGTCAAGCAAGTGCTGTCACTCTATTGTTGATATATATTTCAAATAATTGTTGTTTGTTAATTTGTTGTAATATGATTTGCATGTTTCATGTGGCAGCTGCCTAGCAATGTGCTCTTTCTTCTGTTCCTTTGAAGAAGAACAATAAAATATATGTTTCTACTTCATACTACCAGCCGCTTTTCCAGAAAGTCCTCCGGTTTTGATGGACTTTCTGCATGCTCGAAGAGTACCTTGAGATATCTGCATTCGAATGGTCAGTTAAATCATAAAAAGTCCTATAAATTCGTCCACGGGAAATGGAAGAGCAGTGTCATATCAGGCCAGAAGGAAAAAATGCCTACAGTCTACATGAGGGATCATGTTCAAAAGATCTCGAATATTTTAAGATTCTCATCTTGGGATTCTGCTAAGGAAAGCCTAGAACGTCTCTCTGTAAAATGGGACTCTTTCACAATCAACCAGGTCTTGAAAACACATCCTCCAATGGAGAAGGCGTGGTTACTCTTCAATTGGGCTTCGAGGCTGAGAGGATTCAAGCATGATCAATTCACATACACGACCATGTTGGATATATTTGGTGAGGCACGGAGGATATCTTCAATGAAGTACATATTTGAGCAGATGCAAGAAAAGGGTATCAAGATTGACGTGGTTACTTACACTTCTCTAATCCATTGGTTGTCAAATGATGGTGACATTGATGGTTCCGTTAAGACATGGAAAGAAATGAGATCTAGGGGATGTCATCCAACTGTTGTTTCTTATACTGCCTACATGAAGGCTCTTTTTAACCATAAGAAAGAAAAGGAGGCGATTGAGGTTTACAAAGAGATGTGTGAATCTGGATTGTCTCCAAGCTGCTACACCTATACTGTGTTAATGGAGTATCTTATTGATTCTGGTTAGTGAAAATATTTCTGGTGACTTCTATGTTATATATTAGTTCTTGGCCATTCTTTCCCTATATGCAAATTGCACGACCCTATGCATATGAATTTCAGACAATGCACTAAATGAATTTTGCTAATCCTGTTTGTTCATTCCTTTTGAATTATACTATGCCGAAAGATAAACTCTTTTTTTTTTTTTTCAAAAAGACTTCGAAGAATGCTATTAGTTCTTAGTTTCTTAATTTTATTCCAATAATATTCTAAATTTTAAGTTTGATGTGCTGACAGGTAAGTGCAAATCAGCTCTTGAAATATTTAGCAAAATGCAAGAAGCCGGGGCTCAACCTGATAAAGCAGCATGCAACATCCTGATTGAGAAATTCAGCAAATTAGGAAATACGTGGGCAATCATTCAAATTCTTCACTATATGAAGGAAAACTTCCTTGTTCTTCGCTACCCTGTATATTTATTGGCACTTGAGGTCCTACGAGCTGCTGAGGAGAGTGTCGATCTTCTGCATCAAGTTAATCCACATATATCGATTGAAGAAAACTATAATGCGAGCACTCTGTTGGATATTAATTGTGTGATTGACAGGGGACTGATCTTAATCTTCTTGAAGAAGAAAAACTTTGATGCGATTGATTACCTTGTCGCTCAGTCGGATGAGAGTGTAAAGTTAGATGTGGTGGCAATCTCAACAATAATCAATTCAAGTTGTGCTCACGGGAAGTTAGATACTTGTTTAAAAGCATTTGATTACAGCTTAAAGACAGGCGTTGATATTGATGAAGCTGCTTATCGTTCCCTAATAGGGATTTGCATAAGAAAGGAAGAATTTCTAAAGGCAGTGCAAATTGTCAATGAAATGGCCAATTCTGGAGTCTCTCTTGAAACAGAAGTTGCTTGCCTGTTAATTTATAGGCTTGGGAAATCCAAACAACTCGATTGTGCATTGAAGGTGTTTGATTCATTGCAAAATGAGCAGAAGAATACAGCTACATACACTGCATTAATTGGTGCGTGTCTCTCTTGTAAAAATGCAGAGAAAGGAATTGAAATGTTCAGAAGGATGAAGAGCGAAGGGATTTGTGTTGCCCCTGGGACTTATAATGCACTAATAAGTGGCCTTGAAAAATGCGGAAGACATGATGCTGCGAAAGTTTTTCTGCAGGAAAAAAAGAGTGTGCCAGAAACAAGTTCTTTAGCAGCAGAAGGAAGTTTCTGTGACTTTTTGTTTGCAGGATTATACGTAATCTGATACTGTGCTCATTTTTAGACACCAATTTCAAGTCCAAAATCAATACAACTCCAAAATTTCAGGTACCCTGCTCCTATTGCTTGCTCATCATTGCATACTCACTGCATAAATATATAAACTTGCTAATTGTCCTCAATTAAGATTAAAGATGTTGATGTAAGATTGTTTAACAAGACAACAACCAAGACAAGAAAGACATAGGGTAATTGGTACATAAATAGCTGACATCCATATTTTGTTTGTTTTCCCTTTTGACCGGTCTTATGTATTACATGACATTCATCATTGACATAATTTCATATCAGTTGCTTGCTTCTTATCTCTATACCAGCTACATGATGAAGCTTGGTAGACTTGAAGAGTCAGCCTATACGTATTGGCCGTATTAACTTGTATTCAAAACCTCGCAAGTCATAAGAAAGACTTCCAAAATATGTTAAATAATCATTTATTAAACCCTCGTGATAACATGAATGGAAAAACTGATATGGAGAGGGTTTCTGACCATTTGACGGTGAAGTATATGACCTGGATGTATAGCGCCCTGGTCAATCCTACAACGTGAACTAAGCATAATATTATACTATAAATAAACCGATGATAAAATAAAATCACCGAAATATGGAAGGACACCATTATATCGGTTTGATTCCGATGGAGTTACTCCACTCCACCCAGAGTTCTGAAAAAACTAATAGAAATTTAAAAATTGCAATGTATTATCAATTGTAATACGAGGAATCGAGGATTCGATTGCACTACGGAAACGATTTTGGTAAACAAAGAAATTTCTAGCAAGAATATGCAGTTAAAGCATACAAACCAAACCACTGTCCTGTATCTACTATACCAAAATTTGTGAAGAGAAAACTGTTAGGTATGTTAGCCCTTTGACTTTCAGTTGAAATTTGTACACAATTGTTGGAAACTATATAAATCATGATAGCAAAAATCCAAAGAAGATAAACTATATAGAGAAATGACAAACCAACTAAAATCCATCAAACATTTGATATTCCTTCTCTCCATACTTCCATGTCGGGCTGATAAGAAAAGCCTTATGCTTATATAGACGTACTTGGTACTGCGTTCAATTCTCAGTCTCTTCAGTCTTCACTGGCATCGAAAATGGAGAATTTGAGGTCTCTTGTAGTGGCAGTGATCTTTGCAACCATATGTTTAGTGGGTTCAAATGGAGAGATGAAACGGGTGAACCACCCGGTGAAGCTTCAGCAAGACCGATGGTTAACTCGGTTCTTGGTCATAGGAGATTGGGGAAGAAAAGGCTTCTACAACCAATCTCAAGTTGCTAAAAAGGTTAGCTAATGTTCTCTGATTAAGTAATTAATTACTATTTTATAATTTAAGATTATATACGTGCATGGATTGTGTATAGATGGGAGAGATTGGGATAAAACTGGACATAGACTTCCTCATTTCAACAGGGGATAATTTCTACGAAAACGGGTTAACGGGTGTGGATGATCCAGATTTCTATGAATCATTCTCAGATATATACAACTCCCCGGGTTTATACAAGCAATGGTTCACTGGTACGTACTTACTAGAATTAACCTTAATCAGTAATTACTAGAGTATAATTTTTGTATGTTACAGTTTTAGGCAACCATGATTATAGAGGAGATGTTGAAGCCCAAATCAACCCTGCTATGAGACAAAAGGATACAAGATGGTTTTGCTTGAGATCTTTCATTGTTAATGCTGGTAGTAATTAATTACTTAACTTAGCATAACTATACAATTAATCTATATTTAAAAAACATAGTTAATGCTTAATTGAACAGGTCATGTAGACATATTCTTTGTGGACACAACTCCTTTGGTAGATCAATACTTCGTCGACCCTGGTAATAGCACATATGACTGGAGAGGTGTTCTTCCTCGAGGCAAATACATATCCACTCTTTTAACCGTAAGTTCTTCTGTCATAACTCATACTCATACGGACCGAAATCATTCATATTTTACAACACATAGTTCATAAAATGAATTTGTGTAGGATTTATCATCAGAACTGAAAAAGTCAAGTGCAAATTGGAAAATAGTGGTAGGCCATCACACAATTAAGAGTGCAGGCTACCACGGCGCCACTCGTGAGCTCGTCGCTCAACTCGAACCTATCCTGAAGGTATATATCCGGTTTCCACGCACTTTCTTATAAAATACCCGTTATAATCTAGGACGTATGATCAGGAAAACAATGTGGACTTTTACATGAACGGACACGACCATTGCTTGGAGCATATAACGAGCAAGCAAAGGTAAATACGTGTTGCAATTGGTAATGATTCTATGATTGTTTTTGTTTGTGTTATGTTTATCGTTGTGTCTATGCAGCAATATGCAATATGTAACGAGTGGCGGAGGATCAAAGGCGTGGAGAGGAGACGGGCAAGGATGGAACCCGGAAGAGTTGAAGTTTTACTACGATGGCCAAGGTTTCTTATCGGTTCAAGTTAATGAAACCGTTGCTAGCTTGGCTTTTTATGATGTTTTTGGGAACGCTTTGTACGAATGGGATACGCTAAAGCTATCACTCCATTCTGATGTTTGAGGGAATTGACTGAACCCTTAAATCGAAAAACTCGTCGGTTTATATGTCATTACCACTGGCCTAAGCCTTCATCGCTATTGATCTCCTTCAAGAAGAAGAAACAACTCCTTAATTTGTGGCTATGTATCTTACATTTAATGGACTTTCTTTTAAAGATTAAACTACTGGTAATGTTTATTAATTAACTTGCTTCATTTTCTTGTAAGCTGCTAATTTATTTGAAATTTGATATTCAAATTTTAATCCCAAATGTCTTTTCTCTCTTTTATTCCTAATTAAAAATATATATATGCATCTTTTTTGTAAATTCAATTTTTTGCCTTTTTTTTTTTATATAAAAAATAGTTTTTTAATAATATAATCGATGCCAAATTGATGACAAATTGACAATAGGTTAGTGACGATGTTTTGGTCACAACTAGGATTATTCACAGGTCCGGATTTGGACTGAACCGGACCTTAACAGAGCAGACCGGAAATGGACCAAAAATTTTCGGGGATAGATCGGGATTTTTTTTCTTTCTAAATCGTTAATTAATTATTCTAAAAAAAAAATAATTCGCACTAAACCTATTGTGGACCGGACCGAGTGTTTATTAACTAATTTAAATTTTTTCGCACAAACTTTTTAAAAAATATATATATAGGTCAAGATCGGACCGGACCGGACCGGTTGTGGACCAGACCGAAACAACAATATCGTTGATGATAATACAATTGATGACATTGTAATTGATGATGACACAATTGGTGACAATATTGTTGATGATAGTATAGTTGATGACAATCCGATTGATGACATTGGGTTGATGATAGTGTTTTGATGGCATTACAATTGATAAACGATACAATTAATGACAACACAATCGGTGACGCACTGACGCCATAGTTATTGATAGTTTAGTTGATGATAATATAGTTGATGACAATACAATTGACAATATTGTTGATGACAACTCAATTGCCGACAATACAATTCATCTAAAAAGAATCTTGTAACCAAGTCTTTTATTTCAAAATATTCAAATATGTTTTTTTATTCCCGCACTATTTGACCAATTGGACTTTATCATGCTTCATCCTATAAATTTTAGGGTGAATTTTTTATATAACCTAAGCTCGTACTCCTTCTGTTTTCCAATACTTGTTATTTGAACTCTAAAATTTTGTTTCATAATATTTGGCTTTATAGGTGTTATTAATACTCAAGTTTTCTATAAATATAATTCTAACAACCTTTTCATTTATTGTTTGTATTTTCAAAGCAATATTTCATTTTTTTCTCATACAAGTATCTACATTCTACCATCGTTTTTATACACTTTTTTAAAAATTATTTTGCATCATTAAATATTATGATTTCTACTTTTAAATTTCTTAATATATGTGTTTTTTTTTACCCTAACGACATCTATTGAGAAACGGATTGAGTAATAATTAGTGGGTGGATGTCCTCCAATAATCAATAAATAAGTATAGAACATTTTTATTGATAAATTGACTAATTTACCCTTATTTAATATATCAATTTTTCTTAATATGTTACAAGATTTTGTATTTAATTCTTGCATATGATTTTCAAGTACATGAAATAATTAAATCGTTTGTGTACCAGAAAAATAATCGAATAATATTTTTGAGTTATTTATAAGATACAATAAAAGTGTACAAGAAAATTAGTTACAATAATTCTTGTACAAGAAAAACTAATGTACAAGAAAAAATTCAAGTATCATAATTAACGTATATTTATAATTTTTAAAATGAAGAATAAATCGTTAAGATCCAACTTTTTTGAGTAATGGTGTGTTCATACTTCATAGTGCAAGTAAACACCCGATAGGTTGAACACAAAAATGGTACATGGTCACAGTGCAAGTAAACATGTAAACAAAGGACTTAATGAACACCTAAAACAAAAGCTTACATAACATTAGAGAGATTACGAGTCAATTGAAATGGGGTAAATTGCGAAAAATAACCTAAGCTTTTGGGGGTGTTGCGGTATGTGGCCTAACCTTTTAAAAATGCAACTAAAAACCCAACTTATACTATACGTTGTAGATGTTAGCTTATGCTCGCCGCAGGTAATTTTTCCAGTGAAAGTGATAAGTTGTTTGATGAGGTGTCTTCATTTAACTAGATAAATTGCGAAAAATACAAACCTTTTGAGAGTGTTGTTTGTTCGTAGCCTAAGTTCTTTTAAATGAAATTAAAAACCAATCTACAATACATGTTGTAGATGTTGGCCTATGCTTACTGCCGCCAATTTTCCGGTGAAAGTGAAGGTCCGTTAGCAGAGTTATTTGAGAGAACACAACAACACTAGGCCATTAATATGAAAGTTTAAGAATGTATTATGTCATACATATGAAATTATCATCACACTAATCGGGTATTTGGTTTGTTTGTTATGAGTATGATTTGTTATAGAGGTTTTTGGTTGGGTATTGTTATAGATAATTTTTCAAAAATGATTTTAAGAAATCATTTGTGTTTACTTAAAGTAGTTTTTAGGCAATTAAGTATACGTGACACCTTAGGTAAGCATAGGTCAACATCTACAACATATATTATAGATTGATTTTTATTTTCATTTTTAAAAAGTTAGGCTACAAACAAACTACACTCTCAAAAGGTTTTTTATTTTTCGCAATTTATCCAGTCATTAAAAAAGAAAACACCTCATCAGACAACTCATCACTTTTACCGGAAAAATTACCGGCGGCAAGCATAGGCTAACATTTGCAACATATAATATAGGTTGGATTTTTAGTTGCATTTTTTAAAGGTTAGGTCAAATACCGCAACACCCCCAAAAGGTTAGGTTATTTTCCGCAATTTACCCATTGAAATGATAAGATACAACTTATACAAGTCAATAACTATTCTTTGCTTTGAAAACGGAATAATGTATGTGAATGTTCACGAAAGTGAGAGGATAATGGTGGCACCATTTTTATGAATGAGATTTAGTGAATAGGACCCGTAAAGAGATATAAAAGTACTCACAATGCGTCCATCTCGTCTCCTATATGATATGTCTGTCTCACGGGTCTTTCTTTAAACTTACATCACAGTAGTTTTTGGACGCACACGAGTTACCTCTAGTACTTATAAAATTTACAAATACATAAATGTCGGAGGTATGATATAAATATTTTTTACATCACATATCCGGTTTTACAAATTGAAAATATTCTTCAAATTGGAAAAGAATAAAAAAATACTTGACTCTTTCAAAATTGACTATTTCATATTGAATCGACAGTTTATCGTAATAAATCAGACAAATTATATAGTTTTGCTCATCCCTAACTATACCCCTACCATCTCAACACCATATAAATATCTCGTGACAATCGACATTAACGAATGTATTTTTCTTTCAAAACATACAAATGTAATAAATACATATACAAGTACCATCTTGCATTGAATTTGACTAGACCAACGAAGCTTTTTATGAAAGAAGCTGTCAAAATTTTTGACATCTTATATTAATAATGTTTTAATAATCTAATTAGCTCCCATAATCAACTCAATTTCCAGTTGCCACATGCACAAAGACAAGTTCACTGGTCGTACCCGGCGGAGTCTCAGCCGTTTATCATCGTTTTACTAAATTACCCCCACTTCTTTTGCGTAAACGGATGACAGCACAGGGGTATTAGCGTATTTTCACTATGAAATTATCGATTGATTCGGTGGACTGAAAGTCGTTCCTCTCTTCTTCTCAGCTTCCTCGTCCCTATCCCCACTCCTCTTTCTCTCTGTCGCTCTCTGTACTCATTGATCGACATGTAACCTTCTACCCCTCGCTTTCTTTCTTGGATTATGCTTGTGATTCGACTCTGCACAAATTGCTTTCTATGTTCTCTTCTGTTTGGTTCCAATTTCATTTGCTAAGTTTTTATGTTTCCGTCTCTGACCTAGCTATCTATGTTCAGGTGTCGGATCTACTAGTCAATGCACCCAAGACAGGTGAGTTGTCTTTTCCTTTTTGTTTCGGTGATCAGTTTGATGTTTTTGGTGCTGTTCTTAGTTAATTTTCATTTGGGAGTGATTGTATGGTAAGATGTACAAAGTTAACCTAGTTTATGCACGCAAATAGCTGTAATCGAAGTTAGAAAATTTTCTCCCATGCTAATCACCTCCCATTCTCTAGTCAACTAATCAATTTCTAGTTCTGATTGGAGTTGTAGATATGTGGTCTCTTGTGCAAAATATGCTAGTTCCACTTGATAGTAGAGTGGTTGGATTGGGGAGGAGAAGCATTTGATTCTTTCTAGTTCCTGCAACACAATAAAATATGTAGGGCATCCACGGGTTTGGAAGAACCTTGAATGCTGACTCTTTTAGGGTGGAGCGCTGGTACCTAGCTTAGGGTTCTTGTTTGAAGTTAATATGGGAACCTTGAATGTTTTATATTCATATGTGTCAAGCACCCGAAATAGTCTGTCACGTTTGTGTTGCGTGCGTGAATACGTGTGTGACGTGTCGACGGTGCAAGCTCAAGGCATGCTTGAGTACTTCTAATTTCATAGTTTTCATGTTCTGTCGCGCAATAAGAGTGGAAATTTATCTCTTCGCCTTTTGAACAATCTGTTATATGTTCTGCTTTGTACATGAATATTGGTCGCTTGGTTATCAAGCAAGAGTGACTGGGGAGGTTTTGCTTGTGGAAAGCTTGTGGTGTTATCCTTTGAAATTTAAGCTTTTCTTATGGTTATTTATATTATATAGTTCCCCTATTTCTTATCTTTTGTGGTCTTCGGCAGCTTAAATTCATGAGTGCTAGAAATGATGGATTGCAGCTATACATCTGACTGCATGGGCAGTCAGAAGGAGAAGTTTGTAAGGTAAGGTCTTTACCTCTTCTACTACCTGTAAAGTGCACAGGACAAGAGAGCAACTTCAAAGTATTCATTAAAATCCTAGAACTTGTAGATTTCATTCATTGTACTTGTAGATTCCATTCATTGTACTTGTAGACTCCATTGGAATATTATGCATATACTTGATCCTGAAATAGGAAAGAAGAAACTATCTGTGATACAAACACTATACCTGGAGTTGCGAAAAATGGATAAGATGGTGATATACTAAGTAATGACAGGTTTATTGAGGTAGTTATGAACATGATAAGAAAAGCAATGGATAAATTGGAAAATAGATTTTTTCAGGAACTATAGAATCCTTGCATCTGAACTTTTTACATAAAGGAAGCATTCAATAAATAAAAGGAATGAAGAACCTCAACCTGGCTTTGAAAGCCATATAACAGTATACAAGCAGGCAGAAGTGTCCACCATAAGATGCGAGTGGTATTTTCGGTTTTCCAAATGGCATGGATATAATTTCGTCGAGTAGAAGAGTATGCATGTGAAGCATGGATTCCTCGAGTGGGTGTCAGTGCCCGTGTTGGACACCTAGGGACACCCGGACTCTCGAGGACATGGCAGACCCTTTCTACAGATGTTTTCCCTTTTTCTTTGTACGCTGAAGCCTGAATGTTAGCCATTGAGAAGGGAAAATAGTGCAGGTTGTCTTAAGCAGATATTTTATTTGGAAATTCCTGAATCAATAGTTTTCATGTCCTACCAGGTTTATGTCGATATATTATTTGCAATTGTATTTCACCGACTGCATGTAATATTTTGGAAGTGTATATAGTATATGCATTTGTTAGTTATTTTTAGCTGTACTTAGACTGTCCAGGAATCTTGTTCTGATTGTGCAGATTGGATGATCTTGACTCTAGAGCATCTCTTTCATCTGATTCTGCTGCTGCAAAAAAATGGGGGTTTAGTGTTCTGGGTATGAACTCTGCAAGTGGTGCAAGAAATCCTAAATCAAACTCCTTTAAGAATGGTATGAGAAAAGGTTCCGAAGGGTTGTGGTCCATTGGAAGATCACTTGGTCGTGGGGTATCCCGTGCTGTGTTCCCTGAAGATCTAAAGGTGTCAGAAAAAAAGATTTTGGATCCACAAGACAAGTTCCTTCAGTTCTGGAATAAGCTATTTGTTATATCATGTATCCTATCAGTTTCTGTGGATCCCTTGTTTTTCTATCTGCCAGTAGTCAATTCCAGTGGCAATTGTCTCACCATAGACCGAAATTTAGCGACTGCAGCAACAACATTGAGGACAATAATAGATGCATTTTATCTTTTCCACATAGCTCTCCAGTTCCGGACAGCATATATTGCTCCATCATCCCGTGTATTTGGACGGGGTGAACTTGTGATTGATCCAGCACAGATTGCTAAGCGTTACCTTTGCTCCTACTTTATCGTTGATTTTCTAGCTGTGTTGCCTCTTCCACAGGTTTTACGACTCATTTATACTATGATATCCTTTTTCAAGTTCTAATGTTTTTTGAATGTGTCATTCGGGATTTCAGATCTAATGCTTGATTTATGCGGTTGCACAAGTACATGGCTCTCTGTTCTGTGTACTTGTGAATTTCTTTTTTTTTTTTTTTTTTTGCTTTTGTTGATGCCAAATATGTTCTACTACATAATTTTCTTCCTTTTCCTTATCTCATCAAAAATTCTTGCTTTGCTTTTACTACTGAATTGTTCAATCAATTAAATGTATGAAAAGATACTGGTAAGCAATGCGTATATGTTTGGATATTTGCAAGATATTTTGTTTTTTTTTATCTTTTAAAGTTGAGTCTTTTTGTCTTCATTTTCTATCAACTTTGAGAAAGAAAAATAAAGGATTAAGTGAGCGGAGTCTTGTATATGTTGCATATTGGCACACTGCATGTTGTATTGCTATTTGAAGAACTAAATAGCTTCTTGTCTTTTGTTGAGAGCAGATTGTTGTCTGGAGGTATCTGCAAAGATCAAAAGCTACTGATGTATTAGCTACAAAAGAGGCTTTGCTTTTCATTGTCCTACTCCAGTATATACCAAGGTTCGTCCGCATGATACCCTTAACATCAGAATTGAAGAGGACATCAGGAGTCTTTGCTGAGACTGCTTGGGCTGGTGCTGTTTATTATCTTCTGTTATACATGCTTGCTAGTCATGTAAGCTACTCCCTTTTGTTGCCTTAATTCATACACTTTCTTAAAGGTAACTAATTTACTTGCATCATATATGTTGAACTAATTAGTTAATAATGATTTTCACCAATGCATCAAGATTTTCATTAATCATTGAACTACATCAACAATTTCTAAGTGAAAAATGAAAGAAACTGTTCCTCTTCTATTTCTTTCTAAATTAATACAATTTTGCAGATTTGTGGGGCTTTCTGGTACTTACTAGCTGTGGAGCGTAATGATGCATGCTGGCAGGAGGCGTGTTCTATGAATAGTACTGTATGCAGAAGTACAAATTTCCTGTACTGTACAAGCAACCCAGAAGGCATGAGTGGCTATGATATATGGCAAAAAAACAGTAGCTCGGTTCTTAGTGCACATTGTACAACTAAGGGTGATAATCCACCATTTGATTTTGGAATCTTCTCACAAGCTTTATCATCAAGCATTATATCGTCCACCAATTTTGTGTCAAAGTACTGCTACTGTCTTTGGTGGGGGCTACAGAACTTGAGGTAATAAAAAGTATAAAAGACCTTACTTTGGTGATCATGTACATCTTTGTATTTGTCTGAAGGCTCCTCTGTTTTTAACAGTTCCTTTCTCCAATTGCAAAAAAAAAAAAAAAAAACATTGTCTTGTATTATCGATGGATAATCTTCCATCACTTCAATGAAGGCTTTGTATATCTTAGGATGAGCGTGGCAGTTGTTTTTGCTTCATTTGGTGGAGACTAGGATTTTTTATATTAAGTGCAGTGCTGTAGCTTGGTTTGATGCCACAATGGAGTTGGTAATAAGCAAAACTTTCTTGGTGATTGGCTGATGATGTGTCAATTTTTTGTAGTCAGCTTACTAAAATCTCCATCCTCTTAAAACTCTCGATAACCAATTTTTCTTCTGGATAATCCTTTGATAGATTTACATATAGGAGAGGGCACGCTGTTTATAGTCTTGTGGCTCTTGTAATTTTCTTTTTAACGGTAACATTTAAAATAGTTTTAAAACTCAATTATTTGATCATCTACTTAAGGTTTCTGCCTACGACTATGTCATCTGATCTTATCGGTGTTCTTTTGACACCTGTGCATTTCCTTATGTAAACTGTTTCAAATTTAGCTCCTTTCTTCCCTTCCATTGGCTGGTTTATCAAAATGTTGTTATAATCTTCATTTACATCGTTGTCGTCTAATGTGTCTAACCCTACTCCCTCCTTCCATATGACATATGTGCTCGTCTTCCTTTTCAACCTTCATTACTCATTGTTCTTCCTCGTTCGTTGTGTGATGTTTCAGCACACTAGGCCAAGGGCTCCAAACCAGCACGTATCCTGGAGAGGTTATATTTTCCATTGCTTTGGCCATAGCCGGTCTCATTCTCTTTGCGCTATTAATTGGGAATATGCAGGTAATAATAGACTACATTTTTTCTTCTTTTTTGATGATAATTGACTGTACAAGGGACTTCCATTTGATCATACTTTGAACTGACATTGAGATTTTTATTTCTGGATTATATTACCGTTTTGGCATTCTGTGGGCAAAGGTTGAAATAAGAGATCACCATAAGTTTCTCTGTGATCCTTTACGACATGTTTGCATTAGCAAGTCCTACTTAATAACAGAATGCACGATGCACCATATTAGATTATTTGCCTGATGGTGCATCATCCCTCCCCCTTCAACTTCAAGTAACAAAAAAAGCACTTGTTTGGGTGTTTGAATGGATTGTACTAAGAAAGATTATTGTGTTGTACAGACCTATCTGCAATCTCTTACTATTCGACTAGAAGAGATGAGGGTCAAGAGACGTGATTCAGAGCAATGGATGCATCATCGTTTGCTTCCTCAAGAGCTCAAGGACCGTGTTAGACGCTACGATCAATACAAGTGGCTTGAAACTCGTGGAGTAGATGAAGAAAGCCTGGTCAGTACTTTACCAAAGGATCTAAGGAGGGACATCAAGAGGCATCTTTGTCTTGCTTTAGTGAGGCGTGTAAGTTTCTGATCACTTCTATTTGGTTAGGTTTCGGTATATTCATACAAAATGATCTTGCTGACCTCTATTATTTCCAGACATGCTCTTTATGCAGAAGCTAATTTGTGCTCATTTCATTAATACCATTTTACAAGTGTGTGGATCTGTTTCATGACTGTCTTGCTAAAAGTGTGTTATCGGTTCTGTCTTAGCTCTTGATGGTGTTAGATGTGTGCTTTATGAACCTTATCATTCTGTTAAATTCTGACAGGTTCCTCTGTTCGAAAACATGGATGAGAGATTGCTAGATGCCATATGTGAGCGGCTGAAACCAAGTTTACATACCGAAAACAGTTTCATAGTTCGAGAAGGTGATCCCGTTGCTGAAATGCTTTTCATCATACGCGGTCGTCTCCTGAGTGAAACAACAGACGGTGGGCGCAGCGGATTCTTAAACCGAAGCATGTTAGCAGAAGGTGATTTCTGTGGTGAAGAGCTCTTGACATGGGCATTGGATCCGAAATCCGGGTCCAACCTTCCATCCTCGACTCGAACAGTGAAAGCTGTAACAGAAGTGGAGGCTTTTGCACTCGAAGCTGAAGAACTGAAATTCGTAGCCAGCCAATTCCGACGTCTACACAGTAGACAGGTCCAGCACACGTTCCGGTTCTACTCACAGCAATGGAGAACGTGGGCTGCTCGGTTCATCCAAGCCGCTTGGAGACGCCATGTTAAGAGAAAGATAGAGCAGAGACGACGAGAGGAGGAGGAAGCAGAGGCGAACCTTAATGGCAAAGGAACAGGCACGTATAGTATCCGGGCTACGTTTTTAGCCTCCAAGTTTGCAGCTAATGCTCTTCGTGGGGTCCACCGATATCGGCTCTCGAGGAGTTCGCCGGACCTGATCAAACCACCGAAGCCTCCGGAACCTGATTTTACGGCCGATGAAGCTGACTGACATGTTTGATTGTTTAGACTACTGGGATGGTAACTGTATTATTTATGACTTTCATGTTATTTATTATCGTTGTATAACAGATCATCATGTAATGGATACTAGAATTTGTATTTATCAAGTGTGCTTCAAAATGCGTTTAGCTAAAAATCTTCTTACAGTTTAATAACTTATCTATAATAATAATAAAAAGTGTGGAAATAGACCCGTTTAAACCCGGATCGGGCAGACCAAAAGTCAAGCTTGTTTATTTGAGCCGGGCTTGGTGTTTGAGTCCCTTTGACAGCCCCGTTCAGGCGTGGGCAAAACCAATCCTATCCGTCGATCTGGTCCGAAAAATCCACCGATCCGGTCCGAAAATACCCGCAAATTATATATCTGTTTTGATCTGGTCCGGGAGATTTTCTCTGATCACCGGATCGGATTCGGATCGGCATTTTATGCATTTGGATACCCGTGAATATCCGCGGTTATTCGGATCGTCGGATATCCATATATCGGTCGGATCATCGGAAATCCGCAGATCGTCAGATCACCGGATATCCGCGGATCGTCAGATCACCGGATATCCGGGAATATCCGATTATAACATTTAATTAAATAAAAAAATAAAAAAATTTGTATATACTATATAGTAATTTGGTACAAATATTCATATTTGACATTATTTAATCAAATAAACAATAAATTTATACTTAAAAAGTTATATATTATAATTTTGTACTATTATTTAAAAAGATATTGTGTTGTAAAAATGTTTGAGTTAGACAAAATAATGAATCAGTAAAGTTCAAATTAACAAATGTTCACAAGAATATTTTCTAAGTATGATTATGTCTTTGTTATGATAATATTAGTCTCGATAATATCTTTTAACATAAGTTGATCTCGTTTAAATTAACAAATATTCATAAGAATCTTTTAATATAAGTTGATCTCATTTTAATATATAGATCTTTATAAATATGATTATGTCTTTGTTTACAACTAATAACTTGTGTATGTACAAGTTAGTCTCGATAATATATTTTATCATTAGTTGATCTCATTTAATTTAACAAATGTTCATAAGAATCTTTTAATATAAGTTGATCTTATTTTAATATATAAATCTTTATAAATATAATTTTGTCTTTGTTTACAACTTAATAACTTATGTATGTACAAGTTAGTCTCGATAATATCTTGAGAAAAATGGGAGAGTTGGGTTTTTTTGGTTTTATAGATACCAAGTAGGCCTCCTATTTTTATTTACAAATTTTAAATCTAACATCCATTATTTAGAGGGGTATAAGGAGAACTAAAAAATAAAAAACCCTAACTTCTTCTCATACTCTCTCCTCACCTTTCCTCTCTCCTTCTCCATTTCTCTATCCCGTAAAAAATCACGAACGGCTAATCTTCAGCCTCACCTCCACCTGCTGCTGCCGGAGCCGGACAAATACACCGATGCCGCCCTGTTGCCAGAACACCAGATCGGACCCCCTGCGCGAGCCAACCCCGTCTTCTCCTCCTCCTGCGCAAGCCTCCACCCAGATTTGTGCGAGTCACATGCGCTGCATCTGCTCACGCCACCGCCGGAGCCAAGGACCACCACCACCGAGCCAGACCTGTTGCTGCCTTCTCTCGCGTGAGTCCTATTCGCACACCGCCGGACCTGCGCGAGTCCAGATCTGCAGTACGCCCTCTGACAGCTCGTCTCGGTCCGATCGAACCCTCCACCGGCCACCTCGAGTCAGCTCCGGCCGCCTCCACCGCTTGTGGTGCCCAATTCCGGCCGCAATTCCGTTAATCCGTCTTCACCTCTTCTAGCCCTATTATGATTTTGAGGAATTTGGGTATAATTCTAACCTGGTGAAGTTGTTTGTTTATTAAGTTCAAATACAAGATTAATAGGGTTTTAAGAGCATAAATACAAGATTACTGGTTCCTGACAACGATTATTTATTCAGTTCGAATACACTTTCCAACGAATTTGATGCTCAACTTGGGACTGTTTCAAATGGCTTTTGAACAACACTCTCTTGCAAGTAATTATGCTAGTTGGATGGTTCTTTGGTGGTCACTAGTGCTTATTGTTTGCAATTCTTGTTATTTGAACGGTTAATTCTATTGGAAATCATGCGATTTGGGAAGCGAATGTGTGATTTCCCCCAATTAAATCTATTAGGCTTATGATTTCGTGCCTTCTGTTGTGGCTTGTTTGGTTAGAATTTGATGGATGATTGGATAAGGTTTTGTGTAAGCTTCTCATATCTTTGTGCAGAATTGGAAAAGCCCATGCAAATTCGGTAACTTCTTTTCAATAAAGGGTGAGGAAGTCTATGTAAAATTGGCTTCAATTTTGTTTGAATTAGTGACTGGATGTGTAATGATATATTGCAACTTGTGTGTTCATCAGGTAGAAGCTCCTTTTTTATTTAGGCATCTGGATTTATTTGAATTTTAACAGTAATTGGATTGTTTCAGGGGTTTTGTGGTACTAAATTGGACGTGGAAGTTGATTTTGATGAAACATTTGGAAAATTCAGTATTTGGGTTTGCTTGATTTTGTTAATTTTGACCTTGTGTAAACGACGGGCTTGAACTTGTATATCTCGATTGCGCTTGAACTTGTGTATTTGGAAGTTGATTGCGCTTGAACTTGTGTATCTCGATTGCGCTTGAACTTGAGTATCTCGGTTGCACTTGAACTTGTGTAACTCAAATGGGCTTGTGTAACTCGATTGAGCTTAGGATTGTGTAACTTTGATCTTGTGTAAACGACGGGCTTTTGTAAACGACGGAAGTGTGTATTTGAAGCTATGACTTGTGTAACTGACCTTGTGTAAACGACATACTTTTGTAAATGAAGGAACTGTGTATTTGAAATTGTGTATTAACTGTCGGTTTTAAGTATAACATTACAAAAAACAATAATGGAATATACAAGTTCAACTAGTCCAATTTGTATAAGGGTGGGAGGGAGGGTCTCTCATCTAGAGTTCAAAATCCACCAACTACAAAATTTATTATGCTTGTGTATTGGGCCTAGACTGAAGCTTGTGTATCGGGCCCAGACCGAAGCTTGTGTATCGGGCCCGGACCGAAGCTTGTGTATCGGGCCCGGACCGAAGCTTGTGTATCGGGCCCGGTCCGAAGCTTGTGTATCAGTCTGAAGCTTGTGTATCGGTCCGAAGCTTGTGTATCGGGCCATGTCCGAAGCTTGTGTATCAAGCGTAACCTTTATTAAAACAGTTGAGCTTTCATTAAACCAATTGGGCTTGAGCTTTTATTAAAACACTTGAGCCTTCATTAAACCAATTGGGCTTAGTCTTTTATTAAAACACTTGGGCCTTCATTAAAACAATTGAGCTTGAACTTTCATTAAACCAATTGGGTTTGGGCTTAAGTAATTTCATATTCCTAATTTGCCATTTCATTTAATCTTTAAAGATAAGTAAATGGGGCCTAATTTGTCAATTGATATGAAAAGGAGTCTACTTAGTGCTCATCACTACAAAAAGAGCATAGTCTCCCATTTCACCATAATATCTTTTATTATTAGTTGATCTCGTTTAAATTAACAAATCTTTATAAAAATCTTTTAATAAAAGTTGATCTCGTTTTAATATATAGATCTTTATAAATATGATTATGTCTTTGTTTACAACTTAATAACTTATGTATGTACAAGTTAGTCTCAAAATATCTTTTATCATTTGTGGATCTCCTTTATATTAACAAATGTTCATAAGAATCTTTTAATATAAGTTGATCTCGTTTTAATATATATAGATCTTTATAAATATGATTATGTCTTTGTTTACAACTTTATAAGATATATATTTTAATAATAAGATGTACAAGTTTTTCAGATATAGTTTAATATAAATTGATCTCATTTAATATAAGTTGATTGAATTTTAAGGTATAATATCTTATATTTTAATAAATATGTACAAGTTTTTAAGATATGAATTTCAATAATAATATGTACAACTTATACATGTACAACTTTATAAGATATAGTATATTAGATTTTAATGAATAAAAAAATTTAAATTTATGAAAATAACTTGGACTTTGGAGTTTGGACTTTGACATTTGATATTTAGATCATGCACTAGACTACTACTATGATAGAGTGCTTAGTTTGCTTACTACTTAGTTATATCAACTTGAAACTTTATTTGAATTTTCATCCGGATCAGCCGGGTCAGTTGGGTCTGTCAGATCATTCGGGTCAGTTGGATCAAGATGTAGCGGCTCGGATCAGCCGGATATTCCCGAATAATGATCCGATTCGGCTAAATCAAATTCGGATACCAAATGTTTAGAATTCGGATAATCACATCGGCCGGATATCCGCGGATAACTATCCGATCCAACAAAAAACTTACGGATATCCGACCGGATACGGATCAGCCTATACTAAAAAATTTCCCTCCGGATATTCGGCTATTCAGATCGGATCGATCCGATGCCCACCCCCTACCGTTTACTGTTTTTTTTTAAAAAAATATGTTCATAATTATTTTTTTATACAAATGTGTTTTATTACAAGTAAAAAATGCTTAAAAATATACAAATAAACATAACAAAAAAGAACTAATTATTTTAAATATTAGAGCCGATGATATACAAATTTTGAATGAATCTTTTAAACTAATAAAGTAACGATACAAATTTTTATTGTAAAATCATATGAATTATTAATACAAATATTATAAACTAATAGGACAACAAATTTGAACGAATAGTAAATTAACAGACGATCGTCGCAAAAAAGAAAAGAAAAAAAAATCACAGTATGACAACAATATACCAGATGATCATTATCGTACCTGAACTTAAGCTTAAAATATACATTAAAACCCTGCTTTAAAACACTTTTTAATATACATAAAAACCCTGTTATAAAATGCTTTTCTATTAAAAACTAATCTTAAAAGAATAACTCTAAAATTAAATAATTTTTGTAATCAAGATTCTGAAATCTAAACCCGTACCTTTTAACAGATCTACAACTCTGTCAACTCTAGATTCAATTGTCTTTTAGGTAAAAAAATTATATATATATATACATTCTTTTCTTTTGAAGACGGGCCGGTTCGAAAGGCATGGGTTTCCGTATGTCTCCCGATAGGGCCCCCTCACTAGTCCGGCTAGCTAGTTTATATATATATATATATATATATATTTATTTAAAATTACACCACCCGTACCGGCCATGGTACACATACATCACTATTCACTAATCACTAATCTAATCTAACTATTAAAAATTTAAAAGCTTTTTTTCGTGATAGATAACTTTTCTGCAATTTACCCAAAAATATTGTTTATAATTTACTTCATTTTAAGGTAGAGTTTAAATTTTATAACTCAATATTTTTATGAACAAAATGTTTAGATTTATTAAGTAATAAATTTATAAAATAAATAAATATTCTATACTTCATAATTGTACAGTTATTTTACTGATTTGTATAAAAAAAACAATCATCCACACTTTATGAATTACATTTTCATATACCCATACGAAAGAAATAGTCATCCTCCAAAACCCTACCTTTAGAAGAAAACCTTCACTAGTAGATCCTACTTGAGCGAAGGGTTATCTGACAGACACCACTTGTCAGCACATAGTTTAACGAGGCAAGAAAGGACCTAACTTATCTTTAAAATAAGTGGAAAAATGCATGAAAGCGACCCACAAATCACAACGATGACACCCTTTACGGTTCATATATTTCTCCACTTACATATTCCATCCATGGTATCTATTGTACATTTGTACGCCACCACCTTCTTTTTCAAGCTTTCTTTCAGCTATTGGGTTGATTCAAAGAGGAACACAAATAAGAAGAGTTTCTTTCGTAGATTTCTCTGTGTTTGATCAATGGGGAAGAATCAACACTTGGATTGGACTGCTAAGTCCATTATGTCCACCGGCTCTGAAAGGGTTCCTCTTTTGAACAAAGAGGTCTAAATCTCTTCCCTTTTCAACTGCTAGTTAGCTTTAAAATCATATGGGTTTTGCATATTTAGGGCTTGTTTGTGTTTTAGTACCAGTTGCTTTTCTGCTGTTAAAAGTTGGTCTTCTTTTGGATTGGTGTTTGAATCTTGAAAAACTTTTCGTTTTTCAACTGTTTTGTTGATAGTTGAATCTTGAAAAGTTCCTTCTGTAATTGTTCTCTTGTATTAAGTTTTAGGATGTTTTCAGTTTGAAGGCTGCTTCAAATGTCATCATAATAACCATATAGCAGTTTTAGAGACTATTTCGAGGTTACTTTATCATATGAAAATATGCCGACATTGGTCCTCAGTATAAATCATTTCTTCAACTGTGTAGGTGAAAAGGAAGAAGAACAGTGAGCAATCGGCTGATAATAATGGAACAGATGTTGCACTAGGGGATGTACTGCCGGTGGGTGATCGTCTCCTTCGATTTCTGCTTCCATTTTTAAATGATCATCACTCTATTGTATCGGCATTCACATTTTTGGTACATTGTTTGGTTAATTGCAGGATACAAAGGTTGGGGTTTGTCGCGTATTTTCACTGGTATGTTAGTTGCCTTTGTCAAGTGTTCTTAACCGGAAAATCGAATGATATTAGTTAAACATATGATGTTATTGGCAGGCTAAGCCTGAGGGACGGAAGCTGGCAATTGGAACTGTGGCATTATTAATCGCATCAACAACAAATCTTCTAGTTGTATGTTCCTTCTATTATTGCCATTACTTATAAAAAAATGCAAAAAAAGATTTATCCTAATCATGATATTCTTATATGCAGCCCAAGTTCGGTGGTATAATCATAGACATTGTGTCAAGAGACATTAGGACCCCAGAACAGCAAGCGGAAGCACTACAAGCTGTGTGGAACACTATACTGAATATAGTGTTGATTGTAGTAATTGGCTCTACATGCACAGCGATCCGTGGCTGGTTATTTGCCTCTGCTAGTGAGCGGGTTGTGGCCCGTTTGAGAAAGGAGTTATTTAGTCACCTAATTCAGCAAGTGAGGCCAATGTCTTAGGATTATTTTTTATATGATATTTTGTAATTTTTGGTTTTACACTGACAAAAATTGAAGAAATTGCATATTCTATTTAGGCTTTTCTTAGATATTTTCAGCTAACACTGGAAATGTATATGCTTGGCCAGGAAATTTCCTTTTTTGATGTCACACGAACAGGAGAGCTGCTTAGCAGATTATCCGAGGATACTCAGATAATAAAAAATGCTGCAACCACAAATTTTTCAGAGGCATTGAGGAATCTGTCAACTGCCTTAATTGGTCTCATGTTTATGTTTTCATCCTCCTGGAAGTTATCTCGTAAGTCAAATGAATTTTAGAAGATCCTTGTCATTTAGCATACTCTTAATTTGCAAATATGAAATTGATGTAAAAAAAATCTCTTCTTTATTTCTTGTTTTGTCTCAGTGCTGGCTTTAGTTGTGGTCCCTGTAATTTTAGTATCTGTTCGTAAATTTGGACGGTATCTTCGTGAGCTTTCACACGAGACTCAAGCTGCAGCTGCAGTATCTGCATCAATTGCTGAGGTTTGTTTGACAATACTTGCACAATTTTCTTGTTATCTGCATTCTACATATAGTCTAAAATGTGGTGATAAAAGTTTGGTGTAAATATGCTATTTCCTTTGAATTTTTGTTAAAAGGTTGATTAACATTTTTAGGAGTGCTTTGGGGCTATTCGTACTGTGAGATCCTTTGCCAGAGAGAGCTATGCAATTTCTACTTACTCGGAGAAAGTTGATGATGCCCTTACACTTGGAATTAGACAAGCTGTGAGTTTCACTTCCAATGTATTTTACACTTCTCTTTTTCACATTTTTGGATTATGGATTTGAGTAATTTGCTGTTTTTATTTTTAATTTCACAGAGAGTGGTTGGTTTGTTTTTTGGGGGACTAAATGCAGCATCAACACTATCAGTCATTATTGTGGTAGTTTATGGTGCTTACTTAACAATTACCGGATCCATGACTTCAGGAGCTCTTACATCCTTCATCCTTTACAGCCTTACGGGTATAAGTTGTTATGTTTTGTTCCTGATAAGGCTCATTTGAAATATTTAGAAACTAAAACTTCTGATCTGCAGTTGGCTCTTCTATATCTTCATTGTCTGGGCTGTACACGACTGCTATGAAAGCTGCAGGAGCAAGCAGACGAGTTTTCCAGCTTCTTGACCGCGTTTCTACAATGCCAACATCAGGAAACAAGTGCCCTGAAGGGTAAGCTTATGCACAAGTATTCTTTTCATTCAGGAATTTGAAAAAAACATGACTAATAGAGTAATGTATATGTTATCTTTGATTTTATAGCGATGTAGACGGGGGAGTGGAATTGGATGATGTCTGGTTTGCATATCCTTCTCGGCCAACCCACATGGTCCTCAAGGTAAAAATATCAAGCAATTTGGATTGAAATTTCACCTTTGCATAAAACCACAAGAATTTGGTCCGAATGCGGTTCTTGTTTGAGTGCAGGGCATCACATTAAAGTTGAGGCCTGGGTCAAAAGTTGCACTTGTTGGTCCAAGTGGTGGTGGAAAAGTAAGTTTCTTTGTTCCTTCTGTTTGTTCTTTGTTTACTCCTATTCTTTGACAGTATAAAGATTCTGATCATTGTCCTAATCGACTTGTTTGTTACTCGCAGACTACAATAGCCAACTTAATCGAGAGGTTCTATGACCCGCTTCAGGGAAAGATTTTGCTGAACGGGGTCCCCTTGGTTGAAATATCTCATGAATTTCTACACAAAAAGGTACTTAGTAGAGTATATACTAAGAGCACAATTTTTTATAGCAGTATAATACAGTTTCTTGTCAGAATCATGAAAGATAAATGATCATATTACATAATATCTGTACACTGATGTTATTCTTGTTTTTGAAATCCAGATCAGTATTGTAAGCCAGGAGCCAGTCTTATTTAATTGCTCAGTTGAAGAAAATATCGCCTATGGTTTCAATGGGAAAGCAAGTAGAGTTGAAATAGAAAATGCAGCAGTGAGTTTTTTTTATAATTTTTACATTATCTTCATTTGAGTTTCCTTATCTATACCGACTTAGAAGTGTAAAATATATAAATAAAAATTCAGAGATTGGCTAATGCTCATGAGTTCATCACGGCGTTTCCTGAAGAATATCAGACAGTGGTAGGAGAACGTGGACTGAGGCTTTCTGGTGGTCAGAAACAGAGAATTGCAATTGCAAGAGCCCTTCTGATGGACCCTCGAGTTCTTCTTTTAGATGAGGCCACAAGTGCCCTTGATGCCGAAAGCGAGTATCTTGTCCAGGTATTCATCTTACTAATTTCCTGATGTTTTATATCATCCAGGGCATGTTTTAAGGAGTAAGACTATTTGAGCCAGACTTTGGTGTGCTTATGTTTAACCCTTTTATAATTGAGCTGAGTTAAAATTTATTATAAGGTACTAAAACAGAACGCACTATGACCACATGTAGTGTGTTAAAGCTAGCCATCTTAGCTTTTTTTTTTTTCCAATTTATTTACGATATTGCCACAAAATATTTACGGATGTGTCATTTTTCTTTTATAGAAAACATTTCATTAAAAATAATATAATTATCCGTGACATATCAATTTTACATACACATCAACTTTACTTAAATTTAAATTAAAAACTATTTATATCAAAACAGAATATAAAAAACATATGTACTAGATAACTAATATCTTAAATTTTTTAATGTACAAAAGGTACGAACAATAAACTAGCTTTATTAAAAATGTGCTCATACTTGGCTCATTTAGAAAGTAATCCGTGTTCAACCAATCCGAAATGATTCTGTATGTTTTGGGTGGATGCAGGATGCGATGGATTCGTTGATGAAAGGAAGAACGGTTCTCGTGATAGCTCACAGGCTGTCAACAGTGAAAACAGCGGAGACAGTGGCGGTAATAGAAGACGGGAAGATAGCAGAAAGTGGAACTCATGAGGGGCTATTGAGCCAGAATGGGATGTATGCTTCTCTTGTTAGGAGACAATTACAAGCACCAGTCTCATCATCTTTGACTTGATCAAATGAGAAAAATATAGTCTATTTTTAAGGTTTCTGATTTTACAAACTTAATCTATCTGGATCCAAGTTCTTGTTCAGATTACAACACTTGCACTTCTAGTTCTCATAGTTGTGTTACTTTTTGTGAAGTTTGGCTATGGAGAAGAATCAAGGAAATCCTGGTTAATCAAAGAGATGACTAACGTGAAGGAAAGCTGTCTTATTAGGGATAGAGAACTAAACAAAGTGTATGTTTTCTGAAATAAAATCTCATGTATGTTATTGTTTGTAATCTTATATGTACAATTTGGCAGCCTATGGGTCAATAAATAACCCTCAAGCTGGAGGGGTGGTTCTTGCTGATTATTGATATGTTGCAGATGATTTTTGATAATTTCAAATAAAATGGGTAAAATAATCTTAGTGAACTAATTGAAATTTATAATTTATAAATATCTCTTTATAAGGATATTATTTTTATGAAGTTAGATTTTATTTTTTATTTAATACAAACAAAACCAAATAATTTTTATCAGTTATTTAAAAACCAAGCCAAATAATTTTTATTTAACCATATATGTTTTTTAAAATAAAAATACAAACAACTCATTTTTTCTTAAAAATCTTAGATTCTTAGGAAAATAGCTTTCTTTATTTTTAAAAATTATTTATGTAGAAAATAAAAATTAGTTAAGCAAATAAAGTTGAAATGAGTTGTTTATATAATTTTAAAAGTTCATTTCTATAAATACCGTTATTAATATGCATAAAAAATAATAATATTAAAGATGTTTTGATCAACTAATTTTATATTTATTTAAAAATAATTAAGGATACTTTAATTTTATAAAGTATTTTTTACTTAAAATATTTATAGAATGTGATGTTTCAAAATAGTAAATTTTATAAGGTGATATTTAAAAAAAAAAACGATTATATATTTTGAAAACAAAAAATTATGATAACAATTTGAATTTTTTTAACAATTATATCATTAACAGTTGATTAAAATAAAAATATTATTAGTCTTATTTTGAGCTATCGCAGTCTCAACTCTCAACAACTGCCTTCATCTCACAATGAATCCAACTGGGCAACTCTGCGTTTCCCTCCTCCTTACCTGCAAATCCCTCAAACACCTCAAACAAGTTCAAGCCCTCATCTTCAAATCCGGCCTTGAATCCGACCCCGTCGTCGCTGGCAAGCTCATTCTGAGTTGCGCTATTTCTATCCCCAACTCCCTTGATCACGCTCGTAAGCTTTTCCTTCACCTTCCAAACCCCGATGTCTTCACCTACAATACCCTGGCTCGAGGATTCTCCGAGTCTTCGGATTCACCTCATGATGCCTTTCGTGTGTTTGTTGAAATGCGGAGGAGAGCGCTTGCTCCCGACAGCTTTTCATTTGCCTTCGTTCTTAAGGCAGCTGCAAATTTGAAGGCTTTGGAGGTTGGTATCCAGCTTCATTCTCAAGCTTTAGTTTCTGGGCTTAGTTCCCATCTGTTTGTTGGAACTACCATGACTAGTATGTATGGCGAATGTGGGTTTGTTGATTGTGCACGGAAAGTTTTCGATGAAATTATTCAACCAAATGTGGTTGCTTGGAATGCGCTGCTTACTGCCTGTTTTAGGTGTGAGGATGTGAGGGAAGGGGAGAATGTGTTTTACCGGATGCCTTTCAGGGATTTGACTTCCTGGAATGTTATGTTAGCTGGGTATGCAAAGGCAGGGAGAATTGAGCTTGCTAGGGAGTTGTTTTCTAAGATGCCTGTTAAGGATGGTGTTTCTTGGAGTTCAATGATTGTTGGGTTTGTGCAGGCTGGGTATTTTGAGGAGGCTTTTGAGTTTTTCAGGGAGCTAAAGAGAGTGGGAGGTGATACGGTGAATGAGGTGAGCTTGACCGGGGTGCTGTCTGCCTGTGCTCAAGCAGGGGCACTCGAGTTCGGTAAAGTTGTTCACGGTTTTGTAGAGAAAGCAGGTCTCAGTTGGATTGTTTCTGTTAATAATGCACTTTTGGATACGTACGCAAAGTGTGGAAATATGAGTATGGCTAGTTTGGTTTTTATTAGGATGCCAGAAGGCCGAAGTGTGGTTTCATGGACTGTGATGATGGCAGGCCTTGCAATGCATGGTTATGGTAAGGAAGCTCTCCAGGTTTTTAGCAACATGGAAGAGTCAGGATTAAAGCCTGATGAAATCACATTCATTTCTCTTCTTTATGCGTGCAGCCATGCTGGATTAATCGAAGAGGGACTCGTTTATTTTGATAAGATGGTGAAAGTTCATGGTATAAAACCAGCCATGGAGCATTATGGATGCATTGTTGATTTGTATGGACGAGCTGGTTTGTTACATAAGGCTTATGATTTCATAGTTGGAATGCCAATACCCCCTGGCACCATTATTTGGCGTACGCTGCTTGGAGCTTGCAGCATCCATGGTAATATTGAACTTGCTGAAGAAGTTAAAAAGAGGCTGTCTGAGCTTGAACCTTTTGATCCCGGAGACCATGTTTTACTCTCAAATGTTTATGCGGTTTCTGGGAAATGGAAAGATGTGGTTTCGGTAAGGAGATCAATGAACAGCCAGAGGATCAAAAAGCCTCCTGGATGGAGTATGATAGAAGTTGACAAAACTATGTACAAATTTGTAGCTGGTGAAGAACGAAATGAAATCACAGAACAGGCATATGAGAAACTGAAGGAAATAATATCCCGTCTTAAGATTGATGGAGGTTATGTTCCAGAGACTAGGACTGTGATGCACGACATTGAAGACGAAGAAAAAGAAGACTCCGTGTCTAAGCACAGTGAGAAGCTTGCTGTTGCATTTGGCATGATCAAACTATGTAAAGGGAGAACTTTGAGGATAGTGAAGAATTTGAGGATCTGCAAGGATTGCCATACTGTAATGAGTCTGATATCCAGGGTTTATAGGCTGGAAATAGTGGTCAGAGATAGGAGCCGGTTTCATACCTTCAAAGATGGATCATGTTCGTGTCGAGATTATTGGTGACAGACTGACTGCTATAAAGTTTTGGTAGGAAGAGATTTCGGATAGAGATACATATCACAAAACCCATTACTTCTTACATATTTCCGAAGACTTGGAATGGGCTACAATATTGATTGGTAAATAAGTCCTCTGCTTCATTCCTTGTTACATTTCAATTCTTGCTCTGTTTGCAGTTCCTGCAAAGTTAGTATATGTTCTTAAAATTTTATAATATCTTCAGCAGCTTTCACATGAGACTCAAGCCGCAACTGCAGTATCTAAATTAATTCCTTAGGATTGTGTGGCAATACTTGCACATGTTCTTATTATTGTATTATTAGCATCTAGATCATGGTGTAAATTCTGGAAGCAAGTTCCTAATTCTTGCATCTTGGGCATTTTAGTTTTCATGTTTGAGTTCCCTTCTGGATCATTTAGGAGAATGCGGACTGAGACCGGCTGTCACCCAGAAACAGAGAATTGCAAGAACAAGATCACTTCGATCGGCCCTAAAGTTCTGCTTTCAGATGAAGTAAAGTGCCTTTCATGCCAAGTGCGAGTATCTTATCCAGGTAATCATCTCATCCAAATAACCGGTGTTTCAAGAAATTTTGATGTTTAGGTGAGCCTTAACTGTCTACTTCTGACAGAAGACTTGCAACTCAATCAACCTTTTCATAAGGCAAAAGCTAGTGGCTGTCACAAACAATCACCATCTGTGAAAAACCTTCATCTTCAAAATCACTTAGAATCTCAGGCATCAACTACTTGGGGAAAATAGGTGTAGCCTTAGGTGAATCCAGTAAATTAAGTTATAGGACCATTTCTTTTCTTTCAAAAGTTGGTAGTTTGGTGATCATTTCACTGGAGAATACTGTTTTCCTGCCTTATAAGCCAATCTTGAACCTATAATTACCTCTAGTAGTAAAATTTTAAGAGGCATTGTTTTAAGGAGGATTTGGCTTGGTTGATCTCAATGGTAGCTCAGTAACATATATCAAATTCGGGGATGATCACGAGTCAAAGTGGAAGCGGTGTCAAGGATGAAGGCAAGGATGAGGAGCTGTATAGGTCCGTGTTGTCCACTTTTCAAGCAAAGGAGGAAGAGATTGAGAGGAGGAAAGTTATGATGAAGGAGAAGGTCACTGCTCAGCTCGGACGCTTTCATGACGAGACTAAACGCCTCGCTGAAATCCGAGAGGTAAAGAATTTTCTTATGAAGATTGGTTTTATCTTACAAGTTTGGTGAAAGATAGTTACTTGTTTTTTCTTTTGTAGGAACTTGATGCACTACAAGATCCAATGAGGAAGGAAGTTGCATCACTGAGGAAAAGGATTGATACTGTGAATAAAGAGCTAAGGCCTCTTGGATTCAATTGTCAAAAGAAGGTAATGTAGATAAAATGCTGTAACTTATTAAGATTATCATAAGTTTGTGTCATTAAATGATTAATCCTGCAAAGTTCAGGTTGTTTCAAGTTATTTTCCTAATTATGAAAAAAGAAATTCTATTGTGTAATGAGGTTGTGATTGTAAATGAGAAACAGGAGAGGGAGTATAAAGAAGCACTTGCAGGCTTTGATGAGAAAAGCAGGGAAAAGGCACAATTGGTTGCAAAACTCTTGGAGGTAAAATTAGTACTAAGATCAACCATTATGTTGGACCTAGAGCGACTTAGACCGGAAAATCCTCGTTGTCTAGACTTGGATGGATTATTCAGTTTTGGTCCGGCTCAACCGGTTCAAGACTGGACCTGAATAACCAGTCCACGGCTTGACCAATGGTGGGTTTTCAGTCCAGGTCCGGTCCTTGATCGTCGAAGTTCTGTTTTTAGGAAAATTGAACTTAAGGCTTTATTTGACACGAATGAAAATGAAATGAATCCACAGTTTGTTGGTGAAAGCGAGAAGCTGAGGTTAAAGAAGTTGGAAGAGCTAAGCAAGAACATTGATCCATTGGAATAGTGATTTTAGGGGTTGTTTGGTTGGAACATTAGAACCAAAATGAAAATTTAACAGTTTATAACGTGTGACATGACATTTTCTCTCATTTTCCGGTGTGATTATTTTGAGGTTTGTTTCATTTTATTTTCTTATGAATTGTATAAAGACATACTCCAAAGAATTTGTACCTGTAATAAGTCAAATGTAGCACAAAAATCTAATAACAAGATGTTCATATTAATGCATTAACAATCTAACAATATGTTGTATCCTCTACGAACAACAACTCTCCTCATAACAAGGCTGTAAAAACATGCTTAGCCTGAAGCATGAATTTTCGTTGGCATACCTCACTCGTCAACTCTAGCTCAAAAGAACCGTCGGTTTGGTGATGGGAATCAGCCATCTTCCTAAATGTGCAGTGTAGTTGAAGCACCGGCAACTTCTTTACCGGCAGGCCCGACTTGGTTGGGTGTCCATTTCCAAAAGACATTCCTTTGTTCTATTCAACAACATACAATGGAGAAGTATCGAAACATGATTACTGTAACATACATTTTCACATTTTATTCACAAATGAAAAAACTAGTGAATATCACCAGTTTGATGTATGTTACCTGATTTAAACGATTAAGACATATAAGTGGATATCCACCATTAGGACTTGGGGTGAAATCCAAAACACTCACAACACAATTTCTATGAAGTAGTATTCTGAAATAATCAGTTCCCAAGCCTGAACATCAATAACAAGCATCAAAATAGGATTCAAGATCAAAATCACTACAACTCAAGCATAATATCACCGAGGATTAAGAGATTTACCGATTGCAGATGCAATGAGGCCTGGTTCACAACATTATGAGCAACATCAAGCACAAACTTGCTGACATGAGCTAAGATACTATCCCAACAATTTCTTGCACGATCCCGCAGCTCCCTAACCGGTTAATGACCATCTATCAAGAAGTTTGGAGCATCTGTCTGCCATTGATGATATGAATCACCAAATTGAAAAAGCAAGACATTACTTGAAATGAATATAGATTAATCTCCCTCAGGTCATAATCTGTGAGTATTGATTCATTGCGACTGTTCCATATTATCTCAACCGTTCGCTTCGATCGATTAAGTAGACTAAAGCAAAATTAATTTCTCAATCATGCATATGAAATTGGATAAGAATATAATGAATTGATTTAAAATTCGATGGTACAAGTGTACAACACAAAAGCTTAGGCTTCCTCAGCAAAATTTGTAACCGTCGAGAATCCATAGTGTATCATTGGCGTGGGAACCGGTTTTTGAAGGCTTCCCATGTCAAACCGGGTTCAATATACTCAATGTTGGATGGGTCAAAAGGGCCTTTTACTCTATCAATCGACTTGATTACTGCCCTCGCCGGCAGTACACTCTTACTCAAATCCGGTGCAGTCCCATAGCTTAAGCTCGATGAAAATCCCTAATCAAACCCACTTCAATTTTTTGTTATCAACAAGCCAAAATTACATATATTCATAAAATATTTTTTGAAATTTAGAACAAGTCCGATTTAGAAAATGTAAGAGCGTTGATTTATGGTTAAGTGATGAATAATCTTCTATTTACAATATTAAAATAGAGGACAATATTTAAACCACATATCAATTGACTAGTCCCTCTCCCACTTATTTTGTTAAAGTTTTATTTACTTTCGATTAAAATAAAAAATTTCCACAAATAAATAGTAATATGATATAATTAAAAAAAATAAAAAAATATTTGTTTAACGTTGTTTATAGATAAGATTAAGTTAAATGATATCTAAAAATAAATGTAGTAAAATTATTATTGTTATATTATTAAAAAAAGTAAAAATTTGATTTAAAGCTATTCTTTTCTGATACACATTACAATTTAAGGACATTTTTATTAAAATTAATTCTTCTAATTATTATAGCGTACGTGGTCCTATTTAATATATGAGAATAAATTTTGACTTAATAGTAATCCCAAAATTTCTTAGTTATAAGTAATTTACAAATTTGTCGAGAAATGTATTCCAATATTAATACACTTTATCTACTTCTGATTAGGATAAATTATACGGATATTAAACTAATATAACCTATGTTCAACATAAATTCCGAATTCTTGAGTTGAAATATATTTCTCAAAGTGAAAACAATACACAATATATAATAATTTAATAAATATACCAAATACGTAAGCTTAATAAATTAAGTCTTATATATAAGTCTTATTCTATTGTCCATTAATTTTACCTTGAAAACAAGTACTTGCTCTTCTTGGCCGTCGACGGTGGCCTTAACAAGGAGGGCTTCATCTCTAGCGGATTGACTATACACTTCCAACATTGCTATCTCCTCATTATAACCATACTCTTCGTCCTCGTCTCCGTTCTCATAATCCTCTTCATATCTCACTCTCCTTCTCGCATTGCAATGCAAGCTTCGAGCCTTCCACTTCCCCGTAAGAGCTCTCACGGTTGTCTCTTTCCGGTTGTGATTACTAGAAATGTCGAGATTTGGAGTTGAATGGTAGAGTAGGGAAATCCATTTACCTCTGCAGTGCAAGGGCAAGTGCATAATTGTAGGTGTACTGTAGGGAGATGATAACTTGATAAGGTTAACTTCTATTTCATATATACACCACTCATTACAGGAAGTGTCGTGTTCAGGATAAAATGGTTAGTCTTTTTATAGTTTATATTTTTGGTTCCTAGCTTTTCTTCTTTTTTTTTTATAGGAGAAAGAGTAAAATTTTTAACAAATAAGAAATAAAATAACCAACATATTTTATTTGTTTACCTAAATTAGTTAACGAGATTTTATCAAATAACTTCTTTTTTTTTTATCGATAAACCAAATGATCGGAGGTATGGATAACAATACAAATAAATGATATTGTATGGCATTAGGATTGATTTGATGCACGTGATTGAGATTAATTAGGTGATTTTATATTAAGGCTTCATTCGTAATTTACCTAAAAATATAAGCTAGTTTTTGAATAAGATGTTTATATGGATCTCGATTTCGTCTGGTTTAAATAAGTCGTCGAGATTTAGTTAAGCTAGCTCGTGCTATAATAGTGATTAAGACCCAAGTTCTATAATAGTGTGTTGCTAGTATTAATGTTTACGGACTTGAATAGGATAATGTTATGGACCTTATGATATTTGAAAATACACTGTTTGAACAAATCATTTAAGCATAACACGAGAAATCAGTCTAGAGCGATTGTTTAGCCATACACAAAGCATCAAACAACAAGAACATTTGTTTACGAGTTTCGGAGCAAGTCCTACGTCCCCGGGATCTCAAATATGATCCAATCCACTAGAGAACAAGCCAAATCCAGACAAGAGTTACAG
Organism: Fagopyrum tataricum; assembly: GCA_002319775.1. Taxonomy (NCBI): domain Eukaryota; kingdom Viridiplantae; phylum Streptophyta; class Magnoliopsida; order Caryophyllales; family Polygonaceae; genus Fagopyrum; species Fagopyrum tataricum. The sequence continues at coordinate 48,450,864 of CM008282.1, forward strand.
ATACAGTAAATCAGGAGTATAAACCAAGAACAAAGAATAGAGAGAGTAGAAAGAACATCAAACAACGACAAGAACAGATACAAAACTGTATGCCGATTCAGGATGCTTTCAAGCAGAGAACCGTAGGAGGAACCAGCGCTCGATCTCACTATCTATTGGAAACACTCTTAGACGAAGCTTATATCTCGTGAGGAGATGAAGCTTTTCGCTCTCAGTCAAGATCTAGGGTTTGAACCAGAGAGCGGTGAAGAAGACGAAGAAGAGACGGAAGAGAAGCTCAAGGCTCTAATCACTTAGGGTTTTAGGAGAAACATAACAATATATACCACATGAGTTCATCTCCAAATGATGTCGTTTGAATTAATGAACCAACTCTAGAATAGCAACTCCGGTTCATTCTTATAACAATATTCAGAACCGGTTCCTCCACGAGATCACAGGATCGATACTCCTTGACGGCTAGAACTCCTTAACAATTCACCCCTCTAACTCTTGTGGTTCTGGCTCATTCAGTCTAGTGAATTTAGACTCTATATCTTCATCATTGATCCAACATTCATCTGCTAAGTAATTTCAGACAGATGAAGCAAGTCCCTGCAAAAAACAAAATTTTCATTAGTTACAATCTTTGTACCAAAATCTGCAGGGTTTACCTCTCCTCTTATCTTTTCAACTATTAACTCTTTGTTATCAATCTTCTGTCGGATGTAATGATATCTAACATCGATGTGTTTTGTTCTTTCATGATAGACAAGATCTTTACACAAAAACAAAGCACTTTGACTATCAGTATAGATAGAAACAGTATAAGATTGATTAAGAATTTCAGTTAAAAACCCTTTCAGCCACATGGCTTCTTTTGCTGCTTCAGTGACAACAATGTACTCAGCTTCTGTCGAAGAGAGAGCAACAATTGATTGTTGCTGTGATTTTCAAGAAATACAATTTCCACACCAAGTATACATATAAGCTGTAATAGATTTTCTAGTATCTTTATTACTTGCATAATCTGAGTCACCATAACCCACAAGATCATTTGAATCACAGTGAACACCATATTCTAAAGCAAGAGAAGAAGTACCAGATAAGTATCTTAACAAAAATTTCATAGCTAACAACAAAAGCTAAATCAGGTCTTGTACAGACCATAGCATACATCACAGAACCTACAACAACATCATATGGTATATTTTTCATATTTTTGCATTCTTCAGAAGAAAGATGAGAAGTCTTTGTCAAATCAAGATGTGCACCAAGAGGTATAGTTGTAGGCTTGACAGATTTCATATTAAATCTATCCAACACTTTTAAAATATAATCATGTTGAGTTAACCAAAATTTTCTTTTATTTATATTTCTAAAAATAGTAATTCCAAGGATCTTCTGTGCAGGACCAAGATCTTTCATATCAAAAGTAGATTTCAGAGAAGTCTTAATGTCTTTGATGTTACTCTTAGATTTGCTAATTATCAAGATATCATCAACATATAACAGAACATATAGAGGACATTCAATTTTAATGAACTTGAAGTATAAGCAAGAATCATAAGAGCACTGAGTAAAGTCAAAAGCTTTCATACATGAGTCAAATTTTTTATTCCACTGTCTAGGTGACTGTTTTAAACCATATATAGATTTATTGAGCAAACATACATGATTAGGAAACCTTTCATCAATATATCCTTTTGGTTGACTCATGTATATAGTTTCATCCAAACTATCAAGTAAAAAGGCTGTTTTTACATCCATTTGATCAATATCATAGTCAAACACAACAGCAATGGATATAAGCATTCTCAAGGTTTTATATTTCACCACAAGAGCAAAGATATCATTATAATCCTCCCCTTCTCTTTGGGTAAAGCCTTTAGCTACTAATCAGGCTTTAAACCTAGGTGGATCAGTAGAGTTTTGACTTTCTTTTACCTTATAAACCCATTTATTCCCAATCAATCTAACATTTTAAGGTTTAGGAACTAGAGTCCAGGTATTATTAACTTTCATAGACTCAATTTCTTCATTCATAGCATGTTTCCATTCATTATAGTGTTTAGAATGTATAGCATGCTCAAATAACTCAGGAGTAGGAACAGAAATGACCTCAGCAATTAAGAAAGCATATTCTGTAACATACTTATGTATATCAATTTTATTTTCAACTAAATTCACATACTTAGTATTAAGTTTCTTCTGCCTAGGTTCTCTATCCCTAGTCAACTGATAATCAGATAAAGTAGGTAGAGAATCAATCACATCATCATTATTATCAATGGAAGGCAACTCTGAAGAAGACCAAGTAACTAAATCAGTAGAAGAATTGGAGTTTGATAGATCAGAATTGCTTACTGTCCCTCCTAATTGTGGAGGAGTTGTAGTGTTTGAACCTCCCGAGATGGAAGAAAAAGTGTCTCTCGAGAAATTTATTTGACTTGAATTTTCAATCATGTTTAAATCTCTCGAGAGACACTTCCTCCCCTCGAGAGATTGTAGTCAGCATATCCATTGTCATCATTTTCCTCAATGATATCTACACTAACACTTGGATCATAGAAAGATAAATCTGCATTCCTATCAACATTCTCAAAGTTATATTAGTAGTAACTTTGAAAGGAAAAACATTCTCAACAAAGGTAACATCTCTGCTTATAGTAATTTTATAAGCTCCAGGTTGTAGGATTAAAAGTTTATATCCTTTAACACCTGTAGGATATCCTATCATAACACATTTTTGTGCTCTAGGGTTAAGTTTTCCATCAGATTGTTTAGCATAGGCAACACATCCAAACACTCTTAAATGTGAGAGATTTGGAGGTTTTCCAGACCAAAGCTTTGAGGTGTTTTAAAACTTATAGCACTTGAGGGTGATCTATTAATAAGATAGGCAGATGTTGTCACTGCTTCACCCCATAGAGAGTGTTTTAGGCCAGAGGATATTAACATACATCTAGCTTTTTCTAGTAAAGTTCTATTCATTCTCTCTGCAATACCATTCTGTTGAGGTGTTCCAGGGACAATCAGGTGTCTTTTAATTTCATTTTCATGACAAAATTTATCAAATTCTATATTACAGAATTCCAACCCATTATCAGTTCTAAGGCATTTCAGTTTATAACTGGTTTGACCTTCTACTGTAAGTTTCCAGTTTTTAAAGTTTTCAAATGCATCACTTTTATTCCTAAGAATGTACACCCAAACTTTTCTGGAAAAATGATCTATTAAAGATAGAAAATATTTTCTACCTCCAATTGTGTCAACCTGAGCAGGCCCCCATAAGTCAGAATGTTCATATTCTAAGGGTTCATTAGCTTTAAACTCAGATTTGTTGAACACTTTTCTAGTAGCTTTTCCTAGCATACAAGTCTCACAAGACTTAAGATCACTAGGTTTATTTGATAAGCTTCCATTTTTAAAAAGATAGTATAAGCCTTTATTGCCTATATGTCCTAACCTAGAGTGCCAGGTTAGAGTTTGTTCACTTGTAAGACAAGCAGGTGAGTCAATATTATTCAACTCAGGAGTTCCAATAACATGATAAATGCCATTCTTTTTAATAACTTTAAGTAGAACCTTTCCATTTCTAGTAATAGATCTTATACCAGCATGTGTATTAATATCACAGTTTAAATCATCAAACATGCTTTCAGATAACAGATTTCTCCTAAGTTCTGGAATCCATCTAACATTCTGTATATTTCTAACTTTATTATCATGCATTCTAAAAGGAACAGAACCTATGCCTTTTATAGCAAGAGAGGTATAGTCTCCTAATCTTACTTCTCCTTCATCATTTTTATGTAAATAATCAAAATGACATTCATGAGGAGTTGCATGCATTGTACATCCAGAATCAAGAATCCAAGCATTTGCATCAGAATTACATGAGGTATAAAGCATGTCAGAACAAAGCAAAAGTTCATTATTACAGTAAGACACATTTTCACACAAGGCAGAAATTTCATTTTTATTTGACTTGTTTGCATCATCATTTTTCTTTTTCCTGCATTGTGGAGTTTTGTGTCCCTTTTTACCACAGTAGTAACATGTAATAATTTTTTCTTTGTCATTTTCAGAAGTAGTATCTTTGTTTCTATGAACAAAGTTTTCTAAGTTTCTATTTTTAGCCTTAAAAGTATTCTGATTGCTTTTATTCCTATCTTGGTGTTTATTTTTAGCAAACATGATTTCATTTTTAGGTTCTCTGGAACTAACTTTAACTTTGAATATTTTCATTTCTTCATTTTTCTGTAAAATAGCTTCTAGCAGTTTTTCTTAGTTAAATCTTGATGACCATACTGAATAACATATTTAAAATTGTTAAACTGAGCAGGTAAAAAATTCAAGATAATGACAACTTGATGTATATCATCAATTTTATCACTACAACGTTCTAGATCAAGAGTCATTCTAAGAAAAGCATCCAGATTGTCATTCAATGTCATATTAATATCCATTTTAAAATGAAATAATCTGCACAGTAAAGAAATTCTACTAGCCATGTTTTTTACTAGAAATAAAGATTCCAAAGTATTCCAGAGAGTTTTAGCTGTAACCTGTGTTAGGACTTGTCGTCCTACTTCATCAGTCAACCTCAACATAATCTCAGAGTGAGCTATCTGATCCAGCTCTTCCTTTTCCTCCTCATTTGCATTTTTTGGAAAATCCTGAGTGACAGCTTTCCAACACTTTTCCCTCATTAAGATAGCTTTCATTTTGACCTGCCACATAGCAAAGTCAGTATTGCCATCAAAAGGTTTAATTTTAGCTGTATCAGTCATTCTACTCGTCACAATCACTTAACCAAAAAATTTGACAACTATCCTGGAAACACTTTATACCAGATCTAATCTCAGAGATAACACATCAGTCTCCAGAAGAGCGGCAAGAATCAACTCTTGCAGGCACTCTTGGAATCTGTTGGTCCTCTTAGAGATTCAATCAATGGATTGGTGATCTCCAAAGGAAATGAAGCCAAACATAAGTGAGGACAAGAGAATTTTAGACAACAGTAAAAGATCAAGGCAACTAGCTTCTATAGGAAGCGTAGCTACACTTAAGATCTTAACACAACAACAAACTTTTGCAGCGGAAGTAAACCCTAACAATCTAGGTTTATCTAACTCTTTGAAACTTAGAAGATCGCAAACGTTTCGAACCTCCGGTCAATGGACACACGGTTAACGCCGATCTATGTTCAAAAAAGTGTCAAGCAAAACACAAGATTCTCAGGAAGAGTACTAAAAACCAAAGAAAGAAGGCTTTGATACCAAATTGAAAATACACTGTTTGAACAAATCTTTTAAGCATAAGACGAGAAATCAGTCTAGAGCGACTGTTTAGCCAAACACAAAGCATCAAACAACAAGAACATTTGTTTACGAGGTTCGGAGCAAGTCCTACGTCCCCGGGATCTCATATATGATCCAATCCACTAGAGAACAAGCCAAATCCAGACAAGAGTTACAGATACAGTAAATCAGGAGTATAAACCAAGAACAAAGAATAGAGAGAGTAGAAAGAACATCAAACAACAACAAGAACATATACAAAACTGTCTGCCGATTCAGGATGCTTTCAAGCAGAGAACCGTAGGAGGAACCAGCGCTCAATCTCACTATCTGTTGGAAACACTCTCAGACGAAGCTTAGATCTCGTGAGTAGATGAAGCTTTTCGCTCTCAGTCAAGATCTAGGGTTTGAACCAAAGAGCGGTGAAGAAGACGAAGAAGAGACGGAAGAGAGAAGCTCAAGGCTCTGATCACTTAGGGTTTTAGGAGAAACATAACAATATATACCACATGAGTTCATCTCCAAACGATGTCGTTTGAATTAATGAACCAACTCTAGAATAGCAACTCATGTTCATTCTTATAACAATATTCAGAACCGGTTCCTCCACAAGATCACATGATCGATACTCCTTGACGGCTAGAACTCCTTAACAATATTATTGATTAAGACTCAAGTGCACGTATAAGGGGTTTTAATATCATTGTCCTATTCTGTCACGGGTTTGGGAGGTTCTTTTTGATTGGTCCATACATGTATACAATGAGATGTATAAGATCCACATACTCATGTTAATTGGTATGCAGGGACAAAGGCGAGGTATGAGATCACTCATGCCAATAATAAGTACTTAAGCATAATGAGTATAGCCTAGTGAAAATAATAAATGGAATATTAATCGTAATTAATTCGTGTTGTGTGAAATCATGTTGATGCGTTTTTATTCATGATGTGTATATATGTTATATTAGTATTTGAATATGCAATTTAGGATTGTTCGATAACGGTTTTATACCGCTTTAGTTGATAGATTGCAAACAAGGTAAGAAGTTATAAAAATGATCTAGAGTGAGTACGTGGATAACCGAGTCAACGTACTTATTAAGACCGGGTGATTTATTGTTTTTATTATGATTTGGAGTTCATTTATAACTTGCATGGTGTTAGAATGCTAAAGTTAACTTGGTATTAACATATTCATATCATTAATTTGAATTTTCTCATTTTGAAATTATTTTGGTTTTACTGCTTGTTTCTTGTTTTTGTTGCAATATCTAATAATATTGTTATCAAATTAGAATTAGGACTTATTGTGAGGTTTTTGCTCGTAGTATTTCGGGTTTGAAATTTCGGCGTGTTAGGCAAGGGAACCACCATGCATAGACGTCCTATAAACTGACCGACAAAGAGCAACGGACAACTTCTAATAAAATGAGTCGATAGAGCTATAGTCATAGAAGGGTTAGGGTAATTCGGTTGAAGGTGGCCTTACTGTTGAGAAAATCAAAGGTAAAAAATTTGTGTATATCCTACGAAAAAAGTGAGAAAATGCTTTTCGAAGCAAAAACAACCCATCTTCAATGATTCATAGCCATTGTCAATCATCATCAAGATACAACAATTGATGCCAAATGCAAAAGGACATATATAATAAGAGTTCTGAAACTCATTTGCCACTGGTAAGTAACACCATTGGTTTTGCATGCAGAGAGAATTAGTGAGAAGGCGATCTATGAGGTATTCCCTTTCTCCTGTTGCGTTTCTTTGGTGGTTCCTCCGGTTGCACCAAAAGATACGGTGGTTCAGAATCCTCACTCTTAAGCTCATATGCTTTCACCTACAACCAACAAAATTGGATATTAGTTCCAATTAAGGTTTACATCAAAATCGGATATTAGTTTCAATCTAGATGCATGGAAAAAAGGAGGAAAGTGTAAAAGTCCGATACAGATGAACCGTAGAGGTCGTGTGCATAGAAGTGTATATGCGTGTTAGACCCAAACCCAACACATAAACCCGGTGATGTTTCATTCTAAAATCAATTGACAATAAAAGGAGTAGACCATCGACCTTTTATATATATATATATATATATATATATATATATATATATATATATATATATATATATATATATATATATATATATATAGGCTCGAGTGTCCCACTTTAGATGTGGAAACATATTATCTCTGGCAGAAAGCATGTTAAAGTCCGACAGACGGACCATAGAGTGAAGATTGGTGCATATAAGCGTAAAACACGTTAGTTCTGAGCCCAACACATATATCTCTGGCAAAAAGCATGTTAAAGTCCGACAGACAGACCATAGAGTGAAGATTGGTGCATATAAGCGTAAAACACGTTAGTACTGAGCCCAACACATAAGTCTCGTTGAATTTCATCCTAAAACCAATTGACAGTAGGAGATGCATGTAACTCACCAATTTTATATAGTAGAGTTGAAATCTTCTCGCTTTATAAGTTGAAATTTATCAACTTCAACAATGTATATATAAGAAATAAATTATGTGAGAAAAACGATTTACATGCATTTCTTTAGAAACTGATTTACAGTATAAATAATCTGTAAATAAAATGTGAGCCGGTTTTAAGCTAATTTATTTTTCAAAAAAAATAATTCCGCAAAGTTTTTATACGTACATCAATTCAAAACCATTTCACAATTAAATACAAATCAATTAACGATGTAAATTAATTTTTGAACGAATGCGAATAATTCTCGGTTTATAAAAACCTTCATTCTTGCTTGAACCATTTCTCGGGTTTATATAACTATGTACGTACCTTACAAGAAAGTGAACAATAGCTGAAAAGAAGAGGATCAATGAGTCTTCTGCTACAAATTTTGCAAGGTGGTTGCAAATTATTCGTCTTCCCATTTGCAAGAGGTTCTATTGACACCACAGCTTGCATATTGCAACGGTACACCTATCATTTTTGTAGCAAACACAATATCAATTATGTATATGTTAGTCCTGCTTGATATATCATTAGCTACTTTACATTTTTTTGTTTGTATGAATTTGGCTATATGGAACCTAGCATTCAGCATGGTACATATGAAAAACGAACATAGGGCAAGAAACATATACGGGTACATTGAAACGAACATGGTATGAATTCGGTAAAACTGAGACTTGAATATATAAAATGTAATACCGTTAACGAGTTGAGCATAAATTTACTGTATATATAGACAATACCAACAAACAAAAACCGGTATATAATAAGGTCGCGGAAAAAGTGCATATATAGCAATTAAGAAACATTTACTAGTACATTGAAAAGAGCAGTATGAATTCGGTAAAACGTACTAAGAGTTGAATGTACGAGCACGAAAAACTAATACCGTTAATAAGTTAAACATTAAAATTCCATATAGTTGGATGATACCAATGAACAAATACCGATTTATGGAGGGAGAAATTCATACCCGTTAACTTAAAATATTAGTTGTTTTAGAAGGTAATTTTCCGACCTCAAAGTGGTGAATGTTAATACCGCTAATGAGTCGAGCATAACTATTCCATATGTCTGGACAATAACAACAAACAAACACCAGGAAAATCCATACACATAATGACTATATATATTGATTTTATTAATGTCGACCAACATTAATGTATAATAAGGTGACGGAAAAACAAATAAACTTTTAATCATGTATCTATTTTAGAAGGTAGATTCCGACCTTGAAATAATGACTATATACCGAAATGAATGTAAAAACCTCTCTATATATATTGATTTTATTAATGAGACATTATTAATTTTGAATGTCATATATAAGTTAAAATTATATTTTATATAGATAAATCGATTGAATATGCACAACTCATAAGTTTTTCCAAATGAAATGCGAAGAAACGTTATGCTAAAATCAAATAAAAGAAAAAGAAAGAGGGATTAATTATATACCTGAATGTTAGAGCAATCAAGGTGGATTTGAATTTCATCAAGAGGGATAGCTTCCTGCTTGGAGTTCCTATAGATCTTGAGGAGACGATGCTCATAATGCTCCGTTGTGACGCACCTCAAGCAAATCGGACGTTTGCAGTCAATGCAGAAGCGAGTGAGCTCATTCTTGGGGCATTCATGAACATAACAACCGCTAGTGAAGTCAGCTTCCAACAAAGATCCGACCCATGCTGGTGTTTTCCGGAGTGGTTCTTCCCTCGCTCGGTTACCCGGAGTACTACTCTTCTGATCATATTCAAGTGTACCCGCATTTAGTTCAAAATGATAGATATATGCAATTGAATCTACAATTGAAATTTGATAAAATATAGTATAAGAATTACCAATATATAACTTGTAGCTAGTATTTTAAATAAATTACTGCTAACTTTTGGATCAGTAAATACAATAAATTTATAGATTTATAACTTCTTTTTTTTCTAACTCAGAAATAGAAGTACCCTGTAAGAACCTCATTGCATATGGCCTAAAAACAAGAATAATCAATTATAAACTTTGATTATTTACAATTCATTGCACATTAATTGTTGATAAAAATAGTATAAGAATTTAAATAATTTGTAACTAATATTATATATGGATCATTACTACTTTTTGTATCTACTAATTAATCAAATACTAAAATTGTGATTTTTACAGAAAATATGTCGACGTAATAGAAATGTGTAAAAACGAAAGCACAATTAAATCACGAATAATTTATTTTAAAAGATTATAGAAATATTAAATTAGTATTATATTTTTTATAATGAGAAGCGTGCGTGAAATACAATCCAGCCTATCCGGATAATCCGGAACGAACAGAGAGGACGGAGAATCCGACAAAATAGAAGTTCTAGTCAAATGAACACAATACCTAAACCGCTAATGCAATCAATATAGGAGATACAACTTCAAATCAGACGACGGTCAAGAGTTGTGAAAAACCGACATTAAATAGAAAGATGATTATAATCGAACCATAGCATAACTACATCGAGAAAACACAATCTATGCAAAAAAGATAATAAATAAGTAGATTTAGACGAAGATAATAACTATTTATGAATTGTTTTACATACCGGCAACCATGATACCAAAGTCGACGAAGAAGACGAGTAGCCCGCGGCCATTCTTCTCAGAGTGCACAGCCCCAATCCTTGGTAGATCGAGATGCTCCAAACTCGAACCCTAAAAAGGAAATAGTACTTAAAATACAAGCCAAATTACATGAATAAGTATGACAAGTTTGATTCTTTGAACTATGAATTAAAATAGTTACCAAGTTAAGATTCAAGGTGAGATGTCTACTAAATTACTTCCTATTTCATCCTATTTATATATATATTTTTTGGGTATCACATTATATACGTTTGTGAATCAAATTATATTATATGTTTTTATTTTCTATTATAATATTTTTATAATTTGAATTTCAACAGAAAAAGTAATGATAATAATAGCATCTTCACCTATTTCGAGAAATGTAGTAACAAAATGAAACGGAAAATACCAGCTGTAAGAGTGTCACGAAAATGTTTCGTATACTTTCTGTGGGCGTAAATAAATAAATAATTTTTTTTATATAAGGTGGTAAATGGTAATATAATGATTTGGCTAAATTGTTTTTCTTATATACTATTATTCAATTTATTTTTAATGTTTTTTTTTGTTTAAAAAGGATACAATATATCTATATTCATTGGGCATAGATTTTTGTAGTCTCCATTGGAGTAACACATTGAATTCAGGGAAATGTTCTTGACAACCAAATTCTGGTACGGATTTATCTACAATATTAGTAAGATTTATAATATTTATAATTTTACTGTAATTTATATTTTAAAATATAATAGTTTTTATTAAAATCGTTTAAATTTGATGGCCACAATACATAATTGGTATTTAAAAAGGAGATTTGTGGATATATGGGTATTTAAAATAAAACTATTACCATTTGAGTAATAAAGAGTGAGGCTTGTTGACATATATGTAATTGATATATTAAAAACCTTATTTAAGACTTTAAGTATTTTCCAACCCAAAACTAATTTATATTCATTGTCTTTTCTTTTACTAAACTAGTTTTTAAAAATTATTTTATAAAAATAAAATTAGGGATTTTAAATAACCCATAATTTTCCTTTATTTATCTCCCTAATTCCGTACACGAAATGTGAAATTAATGTTCAATTAATTTTGCACTTGGGGTCTAAAGTTAGTTAAGACACGGTTTATATGATGAACACTTTGAGGACATGTACTAGACATAATCAACAAACGGTGAAGAAACGTCTCCAATAATAAGATAAAAAGTTAAAAGTTGCATGATTAGAGGGCGAGAAGTAAGTCAAAGACGGTGGTCGAGACATAAGATTGATGGTCCATGAAGGATTAACGGCGTATTAGTTGTGTTGGGAGTTTTTTTCTTCTTTTTTTTCAAGATTTGAAGTAGATTCAAGTTATTGGCCGCACTAATTAGTTAAGGCTTTGGGAATTAGGTTAACGTTTTTTCGGTGGGTTTTAAAAGCTTTAATTTGACGATTTCATAAACCTTCTTCGCAAAGATTCTTGTAGCTGAGTTGGGGAGAATGTTGAAATTCCATTCCTCATATGCCCTCTCAAAACCATTCACTTTCTTTCTTCTTTATTTATAATGGTTGCGTGAGAGGCAAGCGTTCACACTATACTCAGAAAACTACAAAGAGAGCTATGTATAGAGAGACCCTTCCCTTCCTTTTTTTTTTTTTCTTTTTCGTTTTTTAAAGTATTCTCGAAAAGGACTTTTTTGTTGTTGTACGTGTTCTTTAGGTCAAGATATGTTGTTTACGTGTGTTTATGCTACTCAGTTTTTCCTTTACGATTCATAAAAGTTTGTGATAATCTTCTCTTCTTTTGTTTACCTGGAAAGAATGTTTAGTGAAGGTCTTTTTTGGATTCACCTACTTTCTTTTTGGTTTACATCCTACTCCTTGAAAAGAGAGGTTTCTTGGTTGTATGTGTTGTTAATGATTCTTCTATCTTTACGATTCATTTTAATTCATTGTGGGTATTGAATTTATTTGATTATGCTTGAAAGAGGTGCCTTTTGATTGTCTGTGTTGTTTAGGAAAATTTTCTTATTCCTTTACTTTTGCTTATCTGAATTGTCTATTATTACTATACATAAACTTTAAAGATGATATATTTTTGTTTTCTAACAGATGTTCTCATTTTTGTTTTGAGTTGTTATTTTCTTCAACGTGTATTCAATCTACTACTGAGTATATGTAATATGTACGTAGTATAACACAAGATATAAGTCTCCCATGGAAGGAGGTGGAAAGGTGTGGAAAGGGAAGTTGTCGGAGATAGAGAAGCCCGAAGAATACGAATGGATATGAGGATCAACTGATCGGTTTATACAGAAGCTACCCAAGTATTTATGTGTTGAATTATGTATTTAATTTATGTGTTAAATCTATGAATGTGATGACCATTGTTAGTATCTTCATCCTTTCTGAATTGTGCTGAATTGTGCCTTGTTCCAATATTGTGCAGAGCTCGTCCAACGCCCCCTCAACTAGCCATTATGTGGATTCGTCTTTCTACTCACTTGGTTCAGGGTGTTCTAGTGGACTATGTGACCAAGAACGTCATTTGGATGCAATAAACAAGCACTAAAAGGCACAACTCGATGCATGCAATGTGATAGCCACAAAGTAAGGCAGATATAGGAGATGAGGCATTATGGAAAGAGAACATCGTGCTCGCAACACGAGTTTCATAAGTCACAACCCGATATTGTAGTTTGGGGGTGGAGTACGCATCTACAAGGGCCCTAGTAAGAAAGCAGGGGGGTTGAGATTGCAATCACCTGAGGATTGCAAACATTTATATTGGAATTGCAATTGTGTACTTGGTTGTTCTATTCAAGGAGTACCCTATTATATAATGGTGGATTTGTAACTAAAATCTATTGAGGTAGTTGTTTAGAAGTGTTGTTCCTTTTGTAGTGCAGTTGTGGCCGATTTTTGATGAGTGTCAAATGTAACACTTTTTAAACACTTTAAAAGATGGATTTCGGTAATTTCGAATTTAACGGATAGTTATTTACAAATGACCTTATTTAACGGGTGATTTCTGGTGTTTTTCTCTAACTAAAACCAGTGTACTATTAATTATCCAAAAAAGGTAAAGAACTATGAGATGGTATATCAAAGCCATTAGTTGAATATAATACACCAATTAAACAGAATTGCTGGTTACACGGACGATGATACCGATGCAACACGACCTGCAGTACGGTTGCACGTCGGGATTAACACCGGTGCACATTGCGACCATGGGTAAGCTAAACGTGTAAATAATAGTCTATTCATTTTCTTTTTTATTTTAGGAGTTGCAACTAGACGGCACTTGTTCATTATTCATAAACTGTAAATAGACTATTTACTTTCTTACGATTCGTGTATCCTTTCTTTAGTTCTTTCCAGCTGTCTAGCTACTCCCTGTTATTCTATTCTTTTTCTCAGTAGTAATACTGATATCTGATATATTGATATCTGTATGTGCCGAAAAAACAATGACAAATTCATAACTTTAAGTTAATTCAAACCCAAGAGAAAGAAAAAAAACAAACAAATGCAAGACTACTTGACACATAGAAAATAAGAAAACCAACCTCAGTTACTTTTGAAATCAGGCACAAATAAAAACAAGAAATCAGCAAGCCAGTGGTTCTCATCAGGGAAAGATAATTGACCCATAATCTAGAATGTTTTGGTGAAGCAATATAAAATACTGCAAAGGGATCATACCCCATAAAACACATACAATACCTATTACATAAAATGAATATAATTTTATTTTATTTATAATTTATTTTGTGTTATAATTTTATTTAATTTATAATTTATTATATATATATATAAGGCATCCACCCGACCCGAAGCCTCATTCAGATTGATACAAACAAGGCGCACGTCCAACCTGATAAAACGGATAACTTTTTTAAAAAGTCCGGTCCGATTTGCCCTAATCTACTCCTGTAGTACACTCAATTGCGAAACAACTGAGATGCTCAGCATACAATTGCCAATGGAATATAGTGTATACTTGCGGTGTTGGTAATTAGTTTGGTTTTTTTGAGGACTAACTATCTATTTTATGAAATCTACAATTCCTTATTATATACATGCATACGAGGGAATTGTAGATTCCATAAATAAATTGTTATTTCCTTTTTTTCAGTCGTTGCAAAATAGAATGCAGCTTATGACTTTATATGAGAAGATAATTATTCCAACATATATTTAAAGCAGGTAACTGGACGTAATCCGTTCATTTATAAACGAGTCGAGTAAAAGTGAATTTGTGAGTTGTGAGGCCATCAGGCCTCATCTGCTTTAATATCAAGCAATGATATAAGCCATATTAGTTTTTTTTTTCTTGATAAAAATAATAAAATTGTCATTACGTTTTAATAAATATAATTTTAAATGTAAAACTTTAATCAAACATATTAAACTTCTTAATAAAAATGATAAATATAGTCTACGATTGTACAACACATAGAATATTCTTTTCACATATTTATAGATATTTAAAATAAAAATTTTCAATAATATTCTTTTGAATTATTTTTTTTAAAACTTGGATTATAAACCAGTAAACATCACAAATGTGCTCGATCAGATCACACTTTTTTTTTGAGTTGAACTCGAGTAACTCATGCATATCATGTAACACTATCCCACCTTAATTACCTATCAAATATAAACCTGCAGTAAACATCACAAATGTGCTTTTGTTTTTTTCGTTTTTTTTAAAGGAACATCACAAATGTGCTACGACCTAGTAAATTGTTGTAACCGAATCAAAACCTAATTTTAATATTAATAGAACGTAAAAAACGCACCCAAAATTTGTTGTCAGATAATGATATCCTGGAAATACGAGAGCATGCTCTTTACCCATTGCATTTGAGCTGTGACATCGATCTTCCCTGACGTTTCTCTAATTATGATAATGACCTTTCTTTCATATTAATTATTCAAATGGCCCCAAATCTCTCAAAGTCTCCGTTAAAGATGCCCTAATTGGCTCCTGGTCCTAGCAACTACGCCATGGCCACCACAAAGTTGGACAAGTGTCCTCCCCTCCCCCATCAACACGACATCCAATGAATAGCCTAACCATTACAAGTTGGAATATCCGAGGCCTCGGAACCTTTCCGAAACAAGCCTCCATCAGATCTCTCGTGAAAAACTTCAACCTAGACCTAATCACTATTCTTGAAACACGCCTCTCTCCCTCTAAGCTCGCCCTCTTGGGCAACTCTCTCCTTCCCAATTGGGATCACATCTCGAACATTCACTACCACCACAACTGCCGTATTTGGCTCAGGTGAAACCCTTCCACCATAAGCGTCACTCTCATCCTCTCCACGGACCAACTCATTCATACCCAAATCACAAACAAAAATCATTCCTCCTCCTTCCTTGCCTCTTTCATCTATGCATCAAACAATGATGACACTAGAGAAACTCTTTGGCAACTTATCCTCTCCCTTAACCCACCTACCAATGTTCCGTGGGTTCTCCTTGGTGATTTCAACGTTATTCGTTCTCCTGTGGAGAAGATCAACGACCTCTCTGGCCATCCCTCCCAAGTGGGAACTGAGCTTGAAGATTTTATGTCCTGTGCCTCACTTTCGGATCATGGCTCCTCGGGCTGCTTCTTTACTTGGAACAACAAAAGAACTGATGGTACTCGAACTTGGTGCAAGCTTGATCGGATCATTAACAATGCTTGTTGGGCCAATACTTTTCCGCTTGCCTCTGCCACCTTCTCCAACCCTGGCATCTCCGATCATTCCCCCTCCATTCTCTACACCTCATCTCCCAAGCCCGCCCTCAACAAGCCCTTCCGTTTTAATAACTCTTGGTGTCTCTATGAGTCTTTTCTCACCACGGTCAAGAATTCGTGGAACTCTGACCTCCCGGGCAACTACATGTTTAATCTTGTCACCAACCTCAAACTACTCAAACACAAGCTCAAGCGTTTCAAAAGCCACTCCATTGAAAACATTTTCAATGAAATTGATAACCAACGATCACTGTTGGACCAAATCCAATCCAATCTTAGCACCAAACCGAATGATCTCTCTCTTCAACTTCAAGAAGGCAATGCTATTGACAAGCTCTCAACTCTCCTTGCCACACAAAATTCTATGTCCGCCCAACTTGCAAAACTGGACTGGATTAAGTTCGCGGACAGCTGCAGCTCCTACTTCTTCCGCAATATCAAGCAAAGGAGGTACAACACTAGAATTAATTTAATTCTTGATGAATTTGGCGCTACTCTCACCTCTCATAATGACCTAGCCAACACCTTCATCAATCACTTCTCGAAGCTCCATCTTTACACCACTGCTACCTCTCCCTTTAACCCAAACTATGTCAGTTCTGGCCCAACTCTTGACCGTTCTAAGGCTCTTAACCTGTGTCGGTATGTCATTGACATTGAGATCAAAGATGCTCTCTTCGACATTAGGGACAACAAAGCCCCCGGACCTGATGGTTTTAATGCCTTCTTCTTCAAACAAATTTGGGATATCACTGAACCAGATCTTATCCTTGTTGTTAGGGACTTTTTCGCCTATAAGAAATTGCTCAAACAGCACAACCATACCACTATCTCTCTTATCCCCAAGATCCCTAACCCCACTAAAACCAATGAATACCGTCCTATCTCCTGCTGCAACACCATTTACAAAGTGATTGCAAAAATCATTGCCAAAAGACTCAAAGATGTGCTCCCTCCCATCATTGGCGCACAACAAGGAGCCTTCTTCAAAGGACGTTCCATCAGGCACAACTCCCTCATGGGTCATGAACTCCTTAAACATTACAAAAGATCCTCCATCTCCCCTCGGTGCACAATGAAAATCGATCTCCGGAAAGCGTTTGACAACGTTGATCACAATTTCCTCTTGAGTCTTCTCAGGGGCTTTGGTTTCAATGAAACATTTGTCTCTTGGATCAAAGCCTGCATTACCACCGTCTCCTACTCCGTCAATGTCAATGGTATCTATGAAGGGTTCTTTCGAGGGACTAAGGGTCTCAGGCAAGGATGCCCTCTATCTCCCTACCTCTTCACTATAGTCATGGGGTATCTCTCATGCATCCTTCAGGATAAGACTTCCAACCCCGACTTCAACTACAACCCCAAGTGTAATAAGAACCGCATCACCCACCTCGGTCCACATACTGAAAAACGGGATTGACGAGTTCACATCCTTCTCTGGTCTTGAAACCAACTGGGACAAATCTGCCATTTACTTTGGAGGTATCCCGCACCGTGACCGTATCTCCATTGCCTCGGCCAACGGTTTCACAATAGGCAGCTTTCCCGTAACCTACCTCAGCCTTCCCCTTGGATCTAGCAAACTCAACCACTCTGACTATACCCCTCTCATCCATAAAATCACCACAAAAATCTCCTCCTGGAGCTCCAAACATCTCTCGTATGCAGGAAGACTTCAACTCATTCAATCTATTCTCTTTGGCATCCAGAATTACTGGTGCAACGTTCTTCTTCTTCCTCTGTTTGTGCAGATACTATCAAGAGCCTGCTGCGTTCCTTTCTCTGGTCCGGCTTGCCTACTGGAAAAAGAAGCCTGGTGGCGTGGAGTACAGTTTGTAGACCGAAGAACGAAGGCGGCCTAGGTTTAAAAGAGATGCTCTCCTGGAATATAACATGCACTGTCAAGCTCATCTACGAACTGGACGGCTATACTGATGATAATCCAAGCATATGGTGTCAATGGGTCCATGCTAACCTGCTCAAGAACTGCACCATCTGGAACGTTGTTACTTCACCCTCCCATAGCGCCTCTTGGCGAGCCATTCTTCATGTCCGTGACAAGCTGCTAACCAAAGGATCCCACACATATATAAGCTCCTTGATGACTGGCACCAACCAAAATTTCAACGGCCAAAACGTCTACAACCTCCTCAGGACCAATGGCCCCACTCTTCCCTGGAACATCAACATTTGGGGTAAACTCAACGCCCCTAGATGTAGCTTCACTACGTGGCTTGCTGCCCTCGGCAAGCTGCCAACAAATTCGAAACGCTTCATCTGGGGGGTTATCAACTCTAAGCTCTGCCTTATCTGCAATCTTAATGACGAAACGGAGGATCATCTCTTCCTGCATTGCCCTACCTCTAAAGACACGCTGGACATCATCCTCAATTGGCTCTTAATTTCACCTAGACAAAGCACCATTGCTGAGTGGCTTGACTGGCTTGGCTCATCCAAGAGCAAAAGCAACTTCAAAATCCAACTCTACACTGCCACCTTCACAACATTCTTCTACTATACTTGGAGGAGCCGAAATGACTTAGTCTTCAACAACATCACCATCAACCCGGTCACTAATGCTCACAGGATTATGGCTCACGTCAAGCTTCTTGCCTCAACAATCTGGTCTAAACACTCACCCTCCAGTCGACAATGGATGAACTACCTTCGAATCTCTTAGATCTGCTATCTCCCTGATCACTACTTCTTTGTATCTCTTCCCCATAGTTCTATGTCCTAAAGCAACTTATCTCCTTGTATTCGTTTTTCCCCATCTTAACACGTAACCCTCTCGGTTTCAAAAAAAAAAAGATGCCCTAATTGGCTAATAGACTTTCGCAGTTTCTCCTTTAGCATAGGAGTTCCGATGAAGAAGAACGATTATCAGTCGTCGATAGATATTTATAACATATATAACCCTTTTTGGAGCCATATTTTGTCATAAGATCTCTATAATACCCTCATGATATTTCTCTAATCTAGAGAGAGTAATTTTAACGTAACCGATGATATCTCAACTACCGACACAAAAAGGGTAAGATCATAGGTGTACGATTCTTTTGTAAGAATATTTATAAGATATATATTCTATGTGGCAAATGTGTCTAGGTTTAATTTATAAAGTTAATTAAGTTCAAAGTATAGTTTATAATTTTAATATAAAGTCGAAACCGTAATGGATCGGTATCGGTTAAAGACGTTAAAGTTACAAGATTAATTATAATCCCTCCTTCTTTGTCTATAATACATAACGTCTTATTCTCATTAAAGATGACACTTAATTGTGTAGTTACAAATGGCACAATTAAGTAGCAATTAAGTAGGAGTTACAAACGGCATTTTGAATTCAATTTTTCCCTTCATTTAAAATGAAGGAGTTTGATTTCAATTCATTTTGTAAGAAGAAAAAAAAAACTGCACACAAAATAAAAGGAGATTAAGGTTGAAAAGTAATCTCATCCATTAGTGATTAAAAGAAAAGGCGAAGGATAAAAGAAGGAGAATACTTGCTTACGCCTACGAACGCACTCGGTCGATTCATAATTAAGAACGCACTCGGTCGATTGAATCATGTCTAAGTTTAGATCCATAAAAGGAATTGATTTCGAAATGAAATCGTAATTAAATCTTATATCTTTCCCATTATCTAGGGATGGAAATGGGTGCACAACCACTCGACCAAGCTGATCAACCGACCCGAATATATGGGTGAAACCCGAAGAATTCCGGGTGGTGGGTGGTTGACGAGTGGTGGGGCGGGTATGGGTGGAGGTCCAACCACCACCACTCGCCCCGTCACCCACCGGGCCCATTTCACCCCTTTAAATTATACACATAAATGTCGGTATGACAATTTTGTAAATGTATGTTCTATGCTTTAGTATTCTTAAAATTGATGAGTATGAACTGAATATTTGGTATTCCTAAAACTAAAGTTATGTGTATAAATTAACTTTTTCTGCTTCAATTACAACAACCATGAGTTGATTAGTTAACAACTTTAATCTGGAAGCATCAAGGAGGGAGTTAGCATGTATGATAATTGTAAAACAAGATGTAACTTCACCTATTTCATGCTCCAAACTACATTGCCATGTAGATAAGTGTTTGAGAAGTTCGATCAAGATTCATTATCATATGTTTAATTTTGATGTTCCTAGTGATGATGAGTGGGTGTGGATTCAAAATATTTGCTCGAAATTGTCTAAGTTTCACAAGTTGACAAAGATTTTTCAGAGAGAAACTACCCAACAACTAATTTGTTCATTTGAAAGGTTTGTCTAGTCAAAGTTTCTTTATTGAAATTGTGTTCTAGTGTTTATTCACTAGTACCAAAACGTTGGTTTATACCGATTTTTTACAAATCACATGCCGGTTTTTTTAGTGGTGTAAAGTAGACTGCAATAAACGAGTCAGATACCGCTATTTGAAAACCGGAATACGAGAAAAATCGCACACCGGTTAGTTTTAAAACCAGTATGCGACCTTATTTATGAAAATAAAAAAAATAAAAACTGATATCGGTTATATTAACCGGTATGCGACTCTTTAAAAAAAAAATCCGGCTATAATATTTGGATATCTCATTGACTCATGTTAATTTGCAAATTTAACAAATACCAAATATCAGAATGAAAATCACATACATCCAAAATTGACAAATTAGATTTTCCAAACACTTATATAAAAACTAGTGCTACTTGTAGACAAGTTGTCCGTTATTCCACCTTTTGTATTTTCCAAACATTTCACTAAGACATTTTTGGTGCCAAAAACAATGAAATTGACGCTAATATCATCTGATAAAAATCATCTTCATGTGATAGGACTGCACACAAACCCAATCATCTCTTCCACCTACACTTAGCAAATTCAATGGTTTTCAAGTACACAATCTTTCACTTGAAAGGAATCGAAAAGAGCATGACAACAACTATTCTCTTTGGAACACTACTATCCAATCCTCGTTGGAAGTGTTCGACCTCGACAAATTCATTCTTGCATCCTCAACACCACTAGAAGAAACAATCACTACTAGCAATAACAATACTCCAAATTCAGAGTTTGCCTCTGGCGCGGCAAAGACAAGATTGTTCTTCTCTAGATCCGGATGACGTTATCATAATGTGCTCTTGCTCTTGTTGCACGCTCCACCACTGCTCTTCATGCCCATACCACAGTTAAGTTTGACCTCGTTCATGATTTTGGTAATCATCCAATTGTCGCTAGAATGGGACGGGTGGTGCCTTTTTTCCCGAGCAGTGCAGTTAAGTTTGACCTCGTTCATGATTTTGGCAGCAGTACTAGTAGGAGAGGGTTGGACTGCATTAAAGACGAGCTCATTTCTTGCTCTCCAGATATGATAGATGAAATAGGTGAAAGCAGAATTCGTGATCTGGGTCTTGAAGGAGGACGGTTGGGTGGAGGAATTGAGCTAGTCTAGCCATCCATAGAGAATCGATATTGACTCTGATACCATGTAGGAATAGGGGAAAGATATTCCTGTATTGTGAAAATGCTGCTGCTTTATTTAGGAAAAGGAGATACAAATATATAGTAAACATCTTGAAAAGAAATCCTATAAAATAGCATAAACTAAGTGAAAAGAAATATTTACATTAAAACACCAATTCTCTAGATGAAAATACAAACATAAATCTAGGATATCTCAATAACAAATTTGTGCAGCTATTGTACTTCGATATTAAGAAAGTGCAGGAAGACATAGAGCTTTACAATCCAGTGAAATCAAGAAGTAATTAAGCTCAACTTTAATTTTTGCATATACTCTGACTGAACCATAAGTAATTGCTTCACTTATATTGAAAAGTTCATCATTGGGCTTTTTAACTAATTGATCACTAGGCTTATATGAGCACTTATTGAACTTGGTTTTGCTTGTAGATGAAAGTTTAAAATCTGAATTGTCTTATGCTAGCGTACCAAAATTTAGTTGAATCCTACTATGACTACTAATATGGATCCTCTGTGCATAAATACTATTAGGTTCTAGCCAATCCATGGCAATGTCCAACAGTTGCTCAAGGTGCAATTGAGATTGCTTGTTGAAACGATGATGATAAAATGGTATATATGCTTCTTTCACCTATTTATCCTAGGCTATAAAATGAAGCTTTATCTTATGACTAATGAAACTTTGTGAGTCATGTGATAGTATGCTTAGTTAATGTTGAGACATAAGATTATAAACAAATGGTAAATCGAATCAATGTATAAATATACTAGTGTCCATTGGATAAGTTGGGTTAAGCTCGGATTTCAGTTATATGTATGAAGTATTCACTTATGGTGATGTAAATATAGCTTCTGAGTTTTAATCAAAGCTTACATGAAAATTGATATGGAGCAGTGAAGTCTTTTCCAAATAATGCGAGTCTATGATCTGAGAACAATCCAAAAATGATGCAAATTAAAAACAGACACCTTCTTCTGAGACAAAAGATTTAGAAGCAACAACTAGTGCTCCAAAGAGAATGGAGATCGTACGTACTCCTTCAACATCTCAGGAGCAAGATTCTGAAGGTAGCCAAAATCCATTGTTTCTGTAATGTTTTTTATAAGGAAAATCTAAGATCCGAGTAGTATGAGTAAATTTAATAATAAAGTCGGAAATAATTTTAGGACAGTAATATGCCAAATAAAAAAAAATGAAATGAATGTGTGCTAGGTGACATGCAACAAATATCACTTGAAGATGAACATATATAATTATAACAGCATCGGAATAAATTAAAATATAATTAATTCACTTATATAAGAGAAATTAGACTCAATCCAAAAATCATAAAATAGTATGTTAATTTATTAAATAGCACAATAGTTCATACACATTGTACATTGATTTTTCTCTATGAAAAACTATTTCACGTAAAATAAAAGACAACAATGTGGCATATGAAACCTAACCTCCAAGCGTCGAAACTCTAAAAACCAGAAAGTACCCAAACGATCAACAGTTTCAAGCTTATAATATGCATAGGTAAGCACAACGGCGTCACACACATTTTAGCTCCTCTGATAGTTTATTCCTCGTCTCAATACTACACACAAGTAAATGGCTCAAATGATCAACATAATTTGACACTGACAACAATGAAGTGATGCATCAAATTGCTCAGACTAGTTTGGTCAATGTGCATGCAACAACCGTCTCAAGGAAGACTTCACCACACAAGGGTAAAGACCGCAAGTTTCCTTGGGAAGACAAATTACACTAATTGAACTGATACATTTCAAAAAATCAGCAAAAAAACAGGTAAGTACCAATTAAACTACACTGATGGCCGACTATTTCCTAGCTAAGTTTTATATAGATACCTTACAAAAAAAAAAGAAGGAATAATTATAATGGAAGAACTAAAGAAGTACGATTGAAGTTTAAATCTTCTTCTTCACCTACTCCGATTAATTGGGCATCTTAAAGCAACAAAATTTCAATCATTGCACAAAAAAAAACCCAGAAGGGACCCATATTATGAAAAAAGGCTAAACACAAAATTCGAAACAAAAGAGTTTACTTACCGGCTCTGAGGCCATAGAAGACATGCATGGAGGTCACTGAAACTAAAAGAAGGGATTATGGCTGGGAAATTTGGGGAAATGGACAGCAAAATGTTTGTGGAATTGGAAATTTAAGGTTTATGACCTGAAATTTTGAGAAACAAAACAATAATTCATCAATGGCATAAAAAATCAAAAGCGAATAAAGATGGATATATACCTAGGACAAATATCCCTTCCCTAAAGAACACATGCAAAGTTTATTAAAAATAGGGTACCATTAACAAATCAACATATGTTGTTGTAGATAACAACTCCAATCTCTTAGCTGGGTTGATTCATCTGCATGTGATTGGAATGGTGGCCAAGTGAACCATTTACACTGTATACCTTTGAAAAAATAAATGGAACAAGCGAGTAGTATATAGTCATAGTATGACCCTGAAGAAAGAGCCAAACAACAGAAACTGGAGTGCAGCTAGAAGAAGCAAGGGACAAATGAAATCAAACAAACAACTATTTCCTTTGTATTAGGAAAACGCAATAACAAACTACTAAAGTTCAATTAAAGGAATTAATCCTACAAAATTTGCAACTAATTAAACTTAGTGGAGAACATGGAGGTAGTGGTGAAAATGGGAAAGTTGAAGAAAATAACATTCAATCGAATGAAATAAGAAGAATAAGCAAGAGTGAGATTCATTTCCTAATTGCCATTCCAATCAAGAAAAGACTGACTGAAAGAGCATAAGTTGATTAGAATATAGTATGATAGAGGAAGTCACTTTAAAACCCTAGAAATCCAAAACGGACAGTTACCTACCGCTTGCTAAAGATCGTTCAACACCTTGTTCAACGAGCTCCTTACAGCACCCACAACAATTCCATTCTATGAATTTGATTCACTTCGTTTCTCACTTTTGTTTGTACTTGCACAAGGGCCTTTGTACCCAACATGAAAGCTAATCACATAGATAGCTAGACCTAAAAAACTAAAATTGACAACCTAAAACTCAGCAATATATGAAAGACCTACAAGTCAAGCTTGCACTCTGCAAAATTAAAATTGAGAGTGAGAAAACATTCTTATAGCATATTAGTTATAAAGCAAGACGTAGAAGAGCAACCAAAAAAGGGGAATTTTGCAACCAAGCCCTCGCCTCCTTTGTCGGGATGATCCTCTCCTTCTCTACCAACTCTGCTCTCTAGGGTAAGCTTTTTAACCTCTCTCCTTTCTTTCGGCGTTTTAGTCTCCCAAACTCTGGATTTGTGACAATTTTGCACGCGCGGGTGCAACGGCGCAACTAGTACTATATACGCGTGGCACAGCGGTACAACTAGTACTATATAAACAACATAATGCTTGTATCATTTTTCACTTTAATTTAATAAATCAAGACGTGATGATCATTAAAATAAATAAAAAAAGGGTGTTAAATACACGGCGCGGGATTTCTAATGCATAACTGACGCGCACTGCTACTGCGCGTCAGGATTGCGTAGTCACAGTACGCGTTAGGCAAAAAAAAGGGCATTGACGTCCACTGCAATTGCGTATCATCGACTTAAGATATTATTTTTTTCCAGAAAAATATAAAAAATACAAAAAAAAAAAAAACTCAACTCTTATGCGTAGTGTGATTGATCATGAAAGTTGTGTCGGAGTAAAATATTTGACACACATTTCCAATATATGTCCATTATAACGTTTTGCATTTAGTGATCCGAAAATAAAGACCTAGTTTGTATACGTTGGAAGAAAATGATAGCCGGAAGATAGCAATTAGCAATTTAGTACTATTCTTCAACATCTGCAGGTTAACTAACTAACTATTTCAAGAAATTGCAAATAGATCATCTAACTCGAACCAAAATAAACATATCATCTTAATGTCAAATATAGGTTTATTAATATACTATGTGTATTACTTTATTATTTATTTTCTAATTTTCTGCGTGAAGTAGGATTACCTATCACGTATGTATACACGCAAGGCTGTCCAATGAATTTCAGAGACACCAATTGTTGAGTTCTAAATACTATGGCAAACACTTCTTTTGCTTTTTAGAACACCTAAAATTTAAATTATGGGTCCAAAAAACTGGAAGCCCTGTACTGTTGGGCCGAGTGACACCCTTTGTTAGACGGACATGTATACACGATTTAATTCAATGAAATAAAATAAAATAAAATTTATCAAATTTTTTCTACGTGTATAGCCAACTGAAGCCACCTTATCAGTGAAATCATGAAGGATCGATATAGATGAGGCTATTTAAGACAAAGATCTATATTCAATCGTCCTTGTTAGTATATCCTATCATGACTTGATATTTCTGTCCTATACTTTCCAAAAAACGCTGAGGAAGGACCTAAAGTTTTTGAGAGAGGTGAGATTAACATAGATGATCCGATCGACATATTTAATGAATGTTTGTAATAAACATTTTTATGACGTTATGAGCCAAATGTCCATAGTTCTTGGACCCGCTTCTTCCCTGAACCGGGTCCATTTAATTTAGGATCGTACTTCCCTATGTGGTATTTTTAGCCGGAATTGTGTCAACATCTCCCGTATATTTTTGCTTTATTATACTTAACTTGTTCTTACGTTATCGAGATTACACTCCATACATACAAGAAAGCTCCGACACAAAAGACTCACAGCAGCTCGATGCTAGTTTAATAGGACGCAAGTAGAGCATGCAACCATACAAAATTAGTCAAACAAGAAGAACTGACCGTGTGAGTTAGGTATGAGTTGCAAAGGCGGTTTAGGTTGGGCCCAAGGCCAAACCTAAACCCAAACCGGCTACGTGAAAACCGGCGGTTTAGGTTTAACCCAAATCGGCTACGTGAAAACCGGCAAACTGTCGGTTTGCCGATTTAGCACGGTTTATTAAGAAAAAAAAATTAAAATACAAAGGCAGAATGTTTAAAAAAAAAAATTCATATTATATAAAAATAAAAAAATTATTAAAAAAAAACTTAGTATATAAAAACTAATAATTAAAATTTATACCAATCAAATAAAAGAAACATAAATTCAATTTAACAAAAAAAACTCGGAAAAATTAAAGGGCTTGAACCGGTTTCCCGGTTGCCTACATATCCTCTCGGGATTAAGAGGAATCAAAGCCCACATAGTTCTCTTACCTTGACTTACCTTTTTCGGACTTCCGAGTTTTTTTATAACCCCGCTTACCTTTCGATGTCGGACTCGAAAGTAGTGCCGGCGTCTTCGGAGTTGGAATCCGATTTGGAGTCGTACACCGGTGCATTCCGTTGTTTCCGCTTAGCCGCCCTTATCCAATCTTGAATACAAACTTGCATCTCCAACTTCTCGGGCTTCAATTGAGTTCGGTTGTGACCGAGAACGTTCCCGCCTCGGCTAAATGCTTGCTCCACCGCAACCGTTGATGTGGGCACGACCATGATTTGTTGTACAATTTTAACTAATGTTGGATATTTGGGAGCTAATCTCTTCCACCAATCCAAAATATCAAATTAAACATTATCATCAAAATTAAAACAAGTGTTAAGATAATCTTGATATTCCGCATTTGAAGATGAATGTCTTGGTGTTTTTGTTCTTCTAGCAAAAATTTGTTGTGCAAGTGAAAGAGAAGAAGATGAACTAGTAGAAGAGGGAGATGGACTAGGTGCGGTAGAAAAAGAGCTAGCACTAGATTCAAATGTACTAAGTAAATTTCCAATTTCGGTATTAACTTGTTCCACAATGTTAGAAACATTAATGTTTTCTTGTGTTAAGTTTACACACAAACAATCATAATAACAAGTCAATAAATCGGAAAGACCATCTAGTTTAAGTCTAGGATCAAAAACGGCGGTTACAAGATAAATCATGGGAATGTCTTGATAATATTTAAGCCATTTGTCTTTCATATCAAACATGCAATCCATGAGGCAAGGTATGTTAAAACATTTTACAAAAGCTTCGGAAACATTAACGGCAATTTCTAAAAATCTATGAGATGTTGGAGTGTAAACACAACTCATGGTATTAGTTGCATCATTAAAAGTTTTTAAAACATTACAAATATGGGCACAAGTTTTCCAAACATTTTCACATCTAAAATTGACCAAGGTACATGAATTGAAGCAAATTCTTGTAACAAAACTTTATAACGTACGGCTTCACAAAGTAGTTTGTAAGTCGAATTCCAACGAGTTCCAACATCCTTTGAATAAGCAATAGGATGAACGTTTTTGTTTAAACATAAATTTCTCCATTTTCTTCTTAAATCGGAGTCATGCCAAATATGATCAATAACAAGTTTGATTGGGGTTAACATATTTCCTAAAACCGTAAGTCCATCTTGAACACATAAGTTTAAAATATGACATGCACATCTTTGATGAGTATAAGGAGTTTTATATATGTCCCGCATCCTCAACCAAATGGTTTACGGCGGCGGTATTTGCGGATGCATTATCAAAAGAATATGAAAAAAATTCGATGTTGTAAATTATATTCTTGTAAAACCGTTTTAATCATGCTTGCAATGTCTAGTGCATTATGTCTTTGATTGAAATGCCGAAATCCAATAACATATTTATGCAAAAACATAGCGTTATCAATAAAATGTAAAGTAATGCCCATGTAAAAATGTTGTTGTGATTGTGTACTCCAAATATCACTACAAATTGAAACTTGATGTTCAAAATTAGCCAAATTCGATAAAAAAAAATTCTTTCTTTTTTAAGTAAGATTTACTTACTAATTTTGAAACGGTTTTCCTAGAAGTTGGTTTAAAAGAAGGTTGCAGATATATAGTGTTATATTCCCTAGCTTCTTCATATTCGGCATAAGAAAACGGTAATGAATGTGAACAAATAACATCGGTCAATCCTAAACTTTCTTCACTATGATTATATGTAAATAAAGGAGAATGAGAGGTAGAAGATGCAAACCCGTGGGACAATTGTGTTTGTCCCCGTGAAATCCTGAGCTTCTCCGGATGGACGTTTGCCATGTGAGTTTGCAATGTCCCGTAGCCGCCCTTCACCTTTCACTTGTACACCTTCGGGCAATAGTTGCATGCCACTTGACAATAATCGTTCACCGGCTCCCCCTTGGTGTAATGCTTCATAAATATTTCGGATGTAAGCATTTTCGGAGGGGGGAGACTTCTTCGTGGAACTTCGGTAACATCGGAATTGTCGGGCATTTGTGTTTCGCTCTCTTGGGTGCTAGGAAAGTATTGAGAAGAGGGAATTTGATCACTTGGGTTTTCCATTACGAGGAATCGAGATAACGAGAATACGAGGAATCGAGAATTCGAGATTAGGAGAGTAGAGAAGATGAGTTGTAGATTGTGTGATTTTTAGAGGAAGAAAGAATGGGTATTTATAGGAAATTAGGATAAGTTGTGGGTGGGGTATTAAATAAATATATATATATATATATATATATATATATATATATATATATATATATATATATATATATATATATATATTTTAAAATATAGCCCCAACGGCTCTTAAAAGAGCCGTTGAGGCCATTTCACAAACCAACGACTCTTTAAAAGAGCCGTTGGGCTTTTTTTTAAAAAAAATAAAAGGCTGGAGGCCCAAACCGGCGGTTTGAACCGGTTTTGGCTGGTTCAAACCGCCGGTTTAGGTTTCCGAAAAATACAAACCGAAACCTAAACCGTCGAACCGGCCAAACTTAAACCGCCGGTTAGGTTTGAACCGGGGTCATGCCTAGTGTGAGCTCACTTCGATCTCAGCTATTAGCTTTCCCTTGAGACCCATTTTTCACTTACACAATTTTTTATTTAATTTTTAAATTTTTTTTAGAGAGAATGGTAGCTAGAGTAGGATGTTGTGACCATGTTGCACAATTTGACCCATTTATATAGAATTTGCAAAGTGAAAAAGAATTGCAAAAAAAAAAAAGAAAATTTTTTTTTAGAGAGAATGGTAGCTAAAGTAGGTTGTTGTGACATGTTGCACAATTTGACCAATTTATATAGAATTTGCAAAGTGAAAAAGAATGGCAAAAAAAAAAGAAGTTTTATTTTATTTTTTTAAATTAAATTTTTTTTTAGAGAGATACGATATATGTTGGCAGAAAATGATAGGTAAGACCGAGGTGTTAAAGACCCTGTCTCTATGTCAATTATGTTCGCACATAAACTTTTCAGGAGCTCACAAATTCAGGGTATTTGTCTTCACTCTACCACTAGATAAAAAATAAAATAAAATTGGTTGATATGGATAGCAACTCATCCTTATAAGTTAATCACAAATTTTATTTAAATAATACGGGTACTCTTCTTCAATATCGATCAACATGTTAACTAAATAACTATTCCAAGCAATTGCAAATAGATCCTCTAACGTAAGATAGTCAAAGATACACTTAGAATTCCTATTTATTACTAGAATAAAAGAAGTGAAAACGATCGTATATAGGATAAATGTCAAAATACACCAAATGGTAAACTCTTAAAAAAAAGTGCTGATATATATGTTAATAGATAGATTTATTATGTTAACTAATAGATTTATTTGTACATGTAATTTATTATTTATTATTTTTATCTTTTAAGTAGAGTAATTTATCGGGTCTATATAAATAATTCAAGTAAATAAATTAAACAAAGTTTAAACCTCCTATTTTCTGCGTGGTACAACCAACTATAACCATTTGATCAGTGAAACATGAATAATCTATATACATGAGGCAGTTTGAGTCCTCATTAGTGTATCCTCTCGTGATTTGCTATTTCTATCCTATAATTTCACAAGAAAGCTGAGGAAGGACCTAAAGTTTTTTTTAGAGAGATTACCGTAGATGGTGACTATCAACATATATATTTACTAAATGTTTGTAATAAAAAGGTCGTTGCGTTATTAGCCAAATGCCCATAATACTCGGGCAGTCGGGCTTGCTTCATCCTTGAACCGGATTTATTTGATTGAGTTGGTTTACCTTGATAATTTGCTTTTCATTTAAGTAAAATAATCTAATTTATCTAGATTACAGGGTTATATATATATATATATGCGTTGGTTGTACTTATTTTACTTATCAAATCAAGAAAGCACTGTACCTAGGCTTGCTGATTTTCGATCAAGAAACAAGGAGATGAGTACATAGATTAACCTGGTGACTAACTAGCCTTGTTGATTCGTTGTGGATCTATAATACATCAATTTGAACACTATTATAGAGCCTAATTGATTATGTTGTCTCTACTGCTCTCCTCCTTGTAGATAGGCGTTGGTTGTACTTAACTCTTAACAATAAACACGGAGATAAGTACATAGACTAATCTGGTGATTAACTAGCCTTGTTGATTCGTTGTGGATCTATAATAAATCAATTTAAACACTATTATAGTGTTCAATTTGATTATGTTGTCTCTACTGCTCTCCTCCTTGTAGATAGGCGTTGATTGTACTTAACTCTCAACAATAAACAAGGAGATGAGTACATAGACTAACCTGGTGATTAACTAGCCTTGTTGATTCGTTGTGGATCTATAATACATTAATTTGAAAACTATTATATTGTTCAATTTGATAATGTTGTATCTACTGCTCTCCTCCTTGTAGATAGACGTTGGTTGTACTTAACTCTCAACAATAAACAAAGAGATGAGTACATAGACTAACCTAGTGATTAACTAGGCTTGTTGATTCGTTGTGGATCTATAATACATCAACTTGAACACTCTTATAGTGTTCAATTTAATTATGTTGTCTCTGTGATTTGTGAATGGAGTCCCTGACTCAACTGTTATTATTAATCGGTATAAATAGAGATTACAAGGTACACGATAATTACAAGAATACCCTCTAGGTTTGACTAAACTTAATGTACCATAAATGCTGATTAACACCTATAAGTTTGACTAATCTTAATGTACCATAAATGCTGACTAACACCCTTTAGGTTTGACTAATCTTAATGTACCATAAATGCTGACTAACACTCCCCCTCAGTCGAAGTTGGAGGAGGACGAATGCAGAGAACGGATAAGGAACTCGATGGTACAAACGGATTTTAAAACAAGCTAAGGACGAAGGATTTATATGTAATAGAAGATAAATCGTATGAGTTCGTCGGTTTCGCTCTATACTGAGAATAACTTTGTAAACGAAAGAGAGAAATGAAGATGAGCACAACCGCAATTCCACTGTACTATATTGTCAATGTCAATTCACTTCATTTCGCAAAGTGAACGTAAACGCATGTTTTCACTTTTATTTTACATATTTTTATTTATACATAGTATTTTATATATATATATATATATATATATATATATATATATATATATATATATATATATATATATATATATATATATAGTTTATCCAAACTATTTAATTAAAACGCGGTTATAGTTTTCGGTCTCCGAACTTTATGAAATTGGAATAGAAAATCCGGAATATTATCAGGATAATTATTCCGCAATTTTCTCGAAAAAAGATATTTCTAAGCTGCATATCTTAACCGTTAAGAATCAGAATAACGTCTTTTTTATCCGTCTTGTCTTTTCATATTATTTCATATCTAGGACATACGTACCCGGTGTCCTGATCATTTATCTCAACAACAACTTTATTTATTGAATATCCCAAATACCTCAAATAATACCAAGGGTAAATTATTATCGATGACAAAAGTAATATTTTCCACACAAGGTCAATTCCAAGCTAAAAACTCAATAGTGGAATCCATGCTCGTCAATCTCACACCGTTCGCAAGTTAACCCAATATTATTATAAATGATTAAGTTTAATCCGCGTAATCATCATTAATTAAAATTTAAAAATCATAACTTTTATAAAAAAACTCAAGCTTCTCAAATCCAAACTTAAATGTTTCAAAAGCTCGTCCATAGAAAAATGTTTAGGAAATAAGTGTTAAAAGATCAATGCTTTGTAAACTGACTTTTATTGGAAGCAAGCATACTTTTTTGACGCTTCTCTCATGTTACTCCCCACGTTTGTAGTTTTTGGTTGTTGTTTTACTACCGAAACTTGGGAAGATAAGAACTACAAGGAGTATATAAGAAGTATAATAGCTCATCTTTGGGAGCACTTTCTTGATGCTTTATTTTTGGTGTTCTACTTTCTTCCAATAAAGATGGAAAGCGTAATGGAAAAGATCTTATCCGAGTATAATTTTAAATCAACAATATAAATAATCAACAAATCTTTTTGCACTGCAAAAAGGAAAATGTGTTTAGAATTCAACAAACACGTACCAACTCAATTAATTTTCATTTCATTTTCTTTACTTTCACTCTTAATTTTTTTCTTCATCTTCAATTTCAATCTCAACTTCAACTTCATCCCTAATAACTTCAACTTCATCCCCAATAACTTTCGAGTTACTTAACGCACCATTAGTCCTTGTACGAGCCTAATTTTCATGAATGCTGAGAAGGTAGTTAGATCTTAGTTTTGACCAAGTGTTAAAGCCATTTTCATATCGACAAAACATGGAAAACCGCCGACTTGGTGCTTCATTTAAGCACTCGATCAAATCGCTTGTAATCTAGTTGACTTTGGGATATGTTCTATAGTCTTGATAGTATAATTGAACATCTCGAAATTCATGAAAATTCAACAACGATCCCTCAATGTACAACATTATTATTTTTGTATGTTTTAGATTTGTTTTATTTACATTTGTATCTTGTCGAAAAATCTAGTAAGGTTATTGTCAAGTTAAGGTCTGTACCTATTATGAGTTTCTAGCCTGTAACATCTCGGGTTTAGAAATTCAAGAAATTCAAAGTGTTACATTCAAGGAGCCATATATCAATTTTTTTGGGTGTGGTGGTTACAATCAAGAATAGAATAGGACCGTTTTGCAAGAATGATATATGGAAGCTCTCCGAATTTCATATCTCTCTCTTCTCAAAAGTCATAACATTTTGAATCGTCGTCCGAGGGCCGATATGAGCGCTGAATTTGAAGAAATTTGTTCTAGATTAAAGAAGGTTTTACTTATTTGCTAGATACTCGAGTGGAAATTCGAAATTCCTCCCTCAAATTGAAACCCAACCTATTGAAATTGATGAATGGATTTGACAAAAAGAAATTCAAGGTTATCTTTTTTTGAACCAATGTTTACGTGTTAAAGAATGTAGAATGAAGAGAGAAGAGAGTTGTACTGAGGGAGTTCATAGGAAAAGAAATACAAGAAGAGATAGAGGGTTGATAGAGCTAAGGAGAACACAAGGGGGCGTCAGTCGAAGCCCGTAATTCCGAGAAAGGAAAGCCAGCGTAGGGTGCTGCTGGTTGTGCCAGTGGTGGTGAGACAAGCACTTTTGACCTTGGTGGATATCTTGACATGGGAAATGATCTTGAGAGTGGTAGCGTGAACATTAACATTGATGCCATTGAAAATGAGGTCATTCCTTGATTTACGAATAAAGTATATGAACGTAGTAATGGTGGCGGAAGTGATTGATTTGCGTTTTGAAGAAGCTTTTTAAGGTGGTGTTGGATCCAATCAAGCTAGCCATGAAGAGAATTGGTTCTGTGAGATATGTGAAATCAATTGAGGATGTTCTCAAGAATGTCATCAGAAGCAGGGCATTGAAAGAGCATATGGTCAATAATTTCTTCTGCATTGTTACACCTAGGGCAGAGGTTGGAAAGAGAAGTGTCCCAAATGTGATGGGTGTTGTCACGTATAAAGATGCTTTAGGCTGAATACTTTTAGGAGGTGAATAATCTTAACTTTTTCATTTTATATAAAATAATATAATTCAAAGTTTTTATTTTTAATAATAAAAAAATTCCTGTGTAAGTTTTATTTATTTATTCATTTATTCTACCCATAGTAACTATATCTAAACAAAACTGAATCGATATACATACAAGAGAGAAATACATGCAATAGCTGATTTTAAGCAATAACGTATGCATAGTACATTAACTTTGGTGTAAGAAAACAGACATTTCACATCGATTAAAAAGACAATTATTTTTTCAATAAAACATTACACACTCAAATTCAATAGCTTCATATAGCTTTATTTATTATTATCATCGTGTAAGATTGATGTAGTTGATCACTTTATCATTCATCACCATAACTCGATATTAGGCTTTGAGATGATGGTCATCGAGATGCTTGTTGACATTTAGTACGATGTCCAACAACTTAATCGGGTGAGGAGCGTCCTCGTGAATTTTTTCATACTCAAAAGTCCACTTAACCTTTTTTTCTGTCGCATGAAGATGAACTACAAAGAAACGATAATCCTCCAAGAGATCACCTTCAATCACCTTAAAGACTGCGGTCTTTTTCACCTCGTCCAATTCCTCGACTACCTCCTTTGCAACACATTCCTTCCCGTCTACACGAAACACATATGTCAACCTTTTTAATAACAAATTAAAGTGATCGATACAAGAGTAACTCACCAAGTTCATATACTAGACTCTATATCTTCTTTTTTTTTTTAATTGAAGTGAGGTTATTTTGTTAGGAAATCAAACTCAAACATCTTAAAAAACTTAATCACACGAAGTTTGAATTATATATATATATACTTACCAACGGTGTAGTTCCAATATATGACGGAACCGGGTTTTCCAAATTCCCCATCATGAAGCTCACAACCTTGGATGTGAGTAGGGGAGATTTGGGAGATTTCGTGAGGCTTTTTAGCAAAGAAGTCATGAATATGATGACCGTGTGAGCTCACTTCAACCTCAGCTATTAGCTTTCCCTTGAGACCCATTTTTCACTTGCACAATATTGTTTAGAGAGAATGGTAGCTAGTGTAGGATGTTGTGCCAATGTTGCACAATTTGACCCATTTATATAGAATTTTCAAAGTGAAAATGAATGGAAAAAGAAAGAAAGGAAAAAAAAGTTTTGTTTTAAAAATACGTTTTTATATACTATATAATGCTTGTATCATTCATCACTTTAATTTAATAATTCATGATTATTATTAAAATTAAAGAGTGATGTTATCCAGGCTGTCGAAAACTACTAACGGGACGGGACGGATTACGAATACGCCAAGCCAAGGCTTGGCGTATTTGAAATGCGCTTTCGCCTGAGGTTTTTTTTTTTTTTTTTTTGCCATCCGCCCAGATTTAGCCTTGACATTATTGGGGTGGATGTAGAATCTGCTTCCGCTCCATCTTGGAACGGAAGCGGAATCCGCTTCCGTAGTCACGTTAGTAATTTTTCGACCACGCGAATAGTAACTTTGAAATTAAAAGGGATTGTTAAACATACGGCGCGGGATTACTTATGCATAATTGACATGTATTGTCATTGCGTGTCAGGTTTGTGTAGTCGCTAACACGCTGTACACGTTAGGTAAATCAAATTGGCGCTGACGCGTACTGCAACCGCGCATCAACGTCGTCAAAAAAAATTTCCTGAAAAATCTGAAAGATACAAAGAAAACTCAAATCTTACGTGCGCTGCGACTACTCATGAGAGTTGCGTCAGAGTAAAATTCTTGACGCACAGTCGATTGCACCAACTTTACGTTGGTAAATCCGATATCTTACATTTAGCAGTCTAGAGATAAAAATACCTAATTTATATACGGGCCTGAAAATGATAGTCGGAAGACGCCAATTGAAACTATATAAGTGAAACAATGAAGCATCAATATAATGATAGTCGGAAGACGCCAATTGAAACTATATAAGTGAAACAATGAAGCATCAATATACATCGAGAAGATTAAGCTAGCAGTGCCTTTTTTTGTATCCAAAAATCAACTAGGCCCCTCTATTTTTGTTATAAAGTTTAAATCTAAAATCCATTATTTTAAAAGGGGTATAAGGGGAACTAAAAAATAAAAAGATCCCGTTATAAGAAACCCTAAAATCCACCGTGTCAGCCATATCCCTCCCCCTCTTTCCAATTTTGCCGATCTTTCTTCCTAGGACGTTTTCATCCCCACCGTTGTCTCCGACATCTTTGTCCTCTTCCGATCCCTTCATCTAGTTAGTAATGCTTTCGTCATCATCTCCGACGTCTTCATCCCACCATTGTCTTCGTCATGGGTTCATTTGCGACATGTTCCATTCGTGGTCACCTCATCCTCGCCGGCCTCATTTTCAAAGCTAGGATTTCTTAATCCTAATTAATGATAATAAACTTAATTATCGATAGTAATTGACTCATAACTCGCGAACAGTGCGTAAATGATGAGCATGAATTCCACCATGATGTTCGTGACGTAATTTGGGACTTGTGACAAAATTTTCACTTTTTCCTCCGGGGAACAAATTTTACCCTCCGGTGTTATTTGGAGCATTTGGGAGCTCCAAATTAATAAAACTGCACTTGAGAGAAATGATCAGCACATCGGATATGTCCTAGATGTGAAATAATATGAAAAGGCAAAACGGCCAAAAGGGTCGCTATTTTGTTTCTTAGCGGCTAAGAAAGACGGCTTAGGATTACGCGTTTTTCGAGAAAATTGTGGAATAATAATCCACACATTATTCCGGATTTATCACTCCAATTTCGAGAAGTTTGGAGAATTGACTCAAACCGCATTCGGAACGGTAAAAGGATAATTATCGACTTTGCTAAAGAATAATTATTGCCTTCGCTATAAATAGCGGAAATTCATTTTTAATTTATTTCATTTAACATTTCTTCGTAAAAGCTCTGATTTCTCTCAACCTTCAAACTCAGATCTACTCTTCGTTTGTAATCCGATTTCAATTCCGTTTGAGGTCTCAGATTCCTCTCTTCATTCTCTTCATTTTGGTATCAACTTTTCGCGTTTCCGTCAAAGTTAAGGTCAGGTCGTGCATATCCCTTACCTGGCTGGTTCCGTCATTCAGTTTTTGGTGAATTTGGTGGTGTCCGAGCGTAGCCTTCGTCCCTGTGATTCCGAATCTTCTTTCGGTTCGTCAATCGGGTTAGTAACGAATAAATTATGAATTTATTCGTTTTCCGTATTGAGGGTTTCTCTAATATGACCTTAGGCTTGTCAAAATGGATAAATGGAAATTCCATTATGCTCGTTATATTATTCTGGTGAACTTTGACTATTTACTTGTTGAGATCTGATAAAACGGTTGGTTCGGAAATTGCCTTCGGGCAAAATGTAACGCTGCCGAAATTTAATTAATTAAAGGATTAATTAATTAAACTAAGATTCGGGAAATGTCGTAAAGCTAATTAAATTCAAAGGAATGAATTTAATTGATGTTTGAAGCGAGAAACTTAATACGAGGAATCTGATATTCCTTATAGGTGTTGCAGGAGGCAGTAGACTAACTGTAGGTTGACTTATTTGTTTGCAAATTCTCAGGTAAGTCTTCGGACTTACTTAGACTTGATCTGCAGAGGTTACTACCTGAGAGATTCGATTTGTTTGGCGTTATTTCTGTTATGAAAGCATGATAAATGTGATACCATGATGATTGTGATATTTGTATGATATGTTGAGCATGTTGTGTGGTATAATTATCTTGAAACAATGTTGAAAATGTATGGATAAGCATGATCATATATTGTTATGATATATATGTATGTATATTATATATAATACAACAATTAGATTTAACGTGTGGTTATGTGTGAAAATATATATATTATTTTTGTGAAATTAATTATTTGTGGCATATAGCTAATGGACAAGATGTGTGAACACACGTGATATGTGTGTATGTGAGAACGAGCCTGTTATCATATGGTCATAACCCATATGGGGCGAGCACATAAGTGCACCGGGTACACCCATGGACTTGGGTAAAAATATATATGTCGTATCAGCCTGAAATGCATGGCGCGTCTGAATCGACGTTGGCCTGTATTAATTGGCAATAGGACTCCTAGAGTCACGGCTGGGATTCCCTCAATATTAAGAGTGGAGGGTGCGACCGAAACGAATAAGGTCTGCTTGCTAACATGGGGTACCAGCAGAAGGGGTTGACTCCATGGGGCGACTAGAGTGCAAATGAATAATAAACCGGTATCACCGACCTATAATAAGCATGTAAATGAATGTTCCGGCCATAATTGCATTGCATATAGTATGAC
Organism: Fagopyrum tataricum; assembly: GCA_002319775.1. NCBI lineage: Eukaryota > Viridiplantae > Streptophyta > Magnoliopsida > Caryophyllales > Polygonaceae > Fagopyrum > Fagopyrum tataricum. Next base: position 48,489,538 of record CM008282.1, read on the forward strand.
TAGGTTAATGTGTTGCATATACTATATATATACGTGTATAGTAGAATCTTTCGTGGACAGAATTATGATCTTGAACTAACGGTTTATACCGACATCTTTTTAGGTATTCCTGCTCACAGGGACGTCAACTGCTGGAAGTGGTCCGCCGGGGCAGTGATCTCACAGGGGTTGGTTTGTTTTATTTTGAGTTTCCCGCTTGTTGGCGGAGGTGTACACTTGCTGGTGTACAGCGTGGTCAAATGTTGTTTTTGCAGGAACGGCGGTTGTGTTTTTTATAGTTAATTCTTATGTTGTCGTTATGCGGGCATATGCATGTGCATGTTTTGTTGTGTGAACTTTTAAATAACAGGTTGAATGTTTTCATTATTTGTCCGTGCTTCTTGTTACAAGGTCTCATAAGTGATGTTATTGTCAGGCTAACTGATGGGACCCACTATGTGATCCCTAACTAAGTGGCGACTTGGGTTATTAAAAATCCGGGTCGTTACACTCATCTCCTCCTCTTCCGATCGGTGAGCCATTCTCTCTTAGCTCTCCGTCTCTCTTTTTTTTTTCCGTTCAAGATGTCTTTGTCAGATCTGTGATTTATTAATACACAGTTTCAATGAGCAACCTATCACAAATATGACCAAGTCTGTTTGCATCTGTATTTGTCTACACCTTTATTTTGAATGCTTGACTAAGCCACTACTGATTTTGCAATTAATTACTTTCCCTCTATTTAACTTATTTTGAATGTCTAGAGTAATTGAATCTTACCAATGAAGGTATGTTGATCCTACCAATCAATGTCTAGATAGCCTTCATCATTTCATCTAATTTTTATCTAACAACCTCCAAAATAGTTTGCTTCTTCCTTCATTTTGAGTAATCAGCTGGGAGAGTCTTTCTATACTTTAGTTATTAGATTGTTTATTATGCTTTTTAGAATTAAAGTCATATGAATATTTGGTGATTGACGGTTACTTTAGTCTCTTTTTTTTCGAAAGTAAAAAGAGTTGATTGAAGGCAACACTTGGGGAGTTGGAATGCACCTTCGGCTAACAGTTGCTTTAGTCTTAAGTTTGAATGCACTGTCTTGATTTTCCTATTCATGTTTTATTCAGAAACTTGCAATATAGTTGGAATGCACCGTCGGCTAACAAATATAGTCTTGTTGTTTTTCATGGAGCATAAGACGAAGGCAACTACTATGAATAAGTTTGGAACAACTACTAGGCACTTGCAAGTTATAATATATGTGAGATTGTTCAAACGTGTACTGTATTGGAATTACTTTAGCCTTCAATTGTATTTTTTATAAATGAAAGTTAGTGCATTACATGGTATTACTCTAATATTTCAACTTAACTTACTCTTATTAGTGTGGTTAAATATATTGGAATTGCTCTTAATGCAAATGATCAAGGAGAAGGTATGTTCAACAAATTAAGCGTTCTTATTTTAACATCAATTGTTTGATTGTTTATATGATTCATTCTTGTCTTGCTCACAAGTTCATGGTTAGTCATGCCTCATTCATGCCTCTTAAATTTGTGTAGTTATCTTGGTCAACATTTATGATCTCATTATATCTTTGAGCTATGTTTAATGACTTAATTTGTGATAAAGGATCATAAATTTTCCGTTGAAGCTTTGGTTTGTTGAACACTTCTACGTAATGCATGATTTGGTTATGTCATTGCTCTTGTTAAACATCAGGGTTTGAGCAATGTTGAACACGATGGTAAGGACTGTAGAAGGGTGATTAATGCAGTTTCTGACCTTGCTTTTCTAATAGGATTTTCTTATTGTCTTTCAGATTTATGTTAAATAGAGAGTTATGTTGGGCCTAATAAAATGGCAAGAATCACATCTTTCAACAACCAATTAAAACAACCTTATCACTGAAACAACGAAGCAACGATATACTTGAGGCGGTTTAACAAAGATCTTCTTTGAGATTGACAATCTAAGATCTTTCCTGGACCTAGTCCAAACTGAGCTTCGTACCAAACCAAACGACAACTCTCTCCAGCTGCAAGAGAGCCAAGTTATTAACGAACTCACTTCGCACCTAGCCAACCAAAAATCCATGTACTCTCAACTTGCAAAACTTGACTGGATCAAGTACGATGATAGCTGCAGCTCCTTTTTTTCCGTAAGATCAAGGAAAAAAGATGTAATGCAAGAATCTGCTCTTTAACTGATGACTCTAGAGTCACGCTGACCTCTCATCAGGACATTGTCAATGCTTTTATCACTCACTTCTCGAAGATTCACAACCACAACATTGCTCCCAAGACCATTAACCAGTCCGTTATGAATTCTGGGCACATCCTGGATCACTCTAAGGCTCTCAACCTTTGCAGACTTGTCACGGATAAAGAGATCAAAGACGCTCTCTTCGACCTTGGTGACAACAAGGCTCCTGGACCTGATGGATTCAATGCGTACTTCTTCAAGCAATCTTGGGAAATCACCGGTCCAGACCTCACCAAGGCCGTTACAGACTTCTTTGCTTCCAAAAAATTGCTAAAATAGTTCAACCATACCACAATCTCCCTCATACAAAAAATCCCCAATCCCACCAAAACAAATGATTATCGACCTATCTCCTGCTGCAACACAGTCTATAAGGTGATTGCCAAGATCATCGCAAATAGACTCAAAGATGTTCTCCCTCACATCATAGGAACGCAACAAGGCGCATTCATTAAAGGTCGATCTATCAGGCACAACTCTCTTCTTAGTCACGAGCTCCTCAAGCACTACAATAGAACTTCCATCTCCCCCAGGTGTACAATAAAAATTGATCTTCGAAAGGCCTTCGACTATGTTGATCATAAATTCATTCTTGATCTGCTTCGGAGTCTTGGCTTCAATGGAACGTTTATTGCTTGGATCAAAGCATGCATAACCTCAGCCTCTTACTCCATCAATGTTAATGGTTATTACAAAGGCTTCTTCCGAGGTACCAAAGGACTTAGGCAAGGATGCCCTCTATCCCCCTATCTCTTCACAATCGCCATGGAGGATCTCTCGTGAATCCTTCATGAGAAAACCTCCAATCCCAACTTCAACTACCACCCCAAATGCAGCCAAACCCGCACCACCCACCTCATCTTTGCCGATGACCTGCTTCTCTTTTGTAGAGCCGACCCAACCTCGGTACACATCCTTAAGAGCGGGATTGAAGACTTCACATCCTCCTCAGGCCTTGAAACTAACTGGGATAAGTCTGCCATTTTTTTTGGTGGAATCATGAACTAGGACCAAACCTCTATCGCGTTGGCCAACGGGTTTACCATAGGAAAGCTCTCAGTAACCTAACTCGGTCTCCCCCTTGGATCCAACAAACTCAAACGCTCTGATTACTCCCCTCTTATACATAAAATCACCACAAAAATCTCCTCTTGGAACTCTAAAAACCTCACGTACGCAGGGCGTCTTCAACTCATAAGATCAATACTCTTTGGTATACAAAATTATTGGTGCAATGTTCTTCTTCTCCCAATCTCTATTGCAGGTACAATCAAGACACTCCTACGCTCCTTTTTATGGTCAGGATCACCCAATACAAAGAAGAGCCTGGTAGCTTGGAACAAAGTCTGCAGAACATGGAACGAAGGCGGCCTAGGCTTGAAGGACATGCTCTTATGGAACACAACCAGCATTGCTAAACTCATCTACGAACTGGACAACCACAACGATGACAACTCAAGTTTATGGTGCCAATGGATCCACGCCAACCTACTCAAGAATTGCACCATCTGGAGTGCTACTGCCTCCCCCTCCCACAGTGCTTCGTGGCGTGCCATCCTCCAGGTTCGGGACAAGCTTCTAACCAAAGGAACAGCTACTCATCTCAAAGCTTAATGACCGGCACCAACCATAAGTACCAAAGCAAAGACATCTACAATCTTCTCAGAACCGAAGGCCCTCTCCTTCCCTGGAACGTCACCATCTGGGGTAAACTCAACCCCCCTCGTTGCAGCTTCATCTCGTGGCTTGCTGCTCTCGGCAAGTTACCAACCAACACTAAACGCTTCAATTAGGGGAGCACCAACACCAAGCTTTGCCCCGTTTGCAACCTCAGTGATGAAACGGAGGATCACATCATCCTGCATTTTCCCACTTCAAAAACAACTCTTGATATCATCCTCAAATGGCTCCTCATTTCCCCAAGACACCAAACTATCATAGGTTGGCTTGAATGGCTCGGAACTTCCAATAATCACAGCTTCAAGTCTCAACTCTATGCAGCCACCTTCACCACATTCATCTACTTCACATGGAGAAGCCGTAATGATCTCATCTTCAACCACACCACCATCAACCCGGTCACCAATGCGCACAAGATTATGGCTCATATCAAGCTACTTGCCTCTTCGAAATGGACCAATCACTCACCAACTAGCAAACAATGGATGAGCTATCTCCATATCATCTAGCTTTGCTATCCCATGACCTCCTACTAGCATCTCTCGTTACTACTCTTTTTTGCATCTTTTTCCCAAATGTATTAGCTTCACTAAGCACCTAATCTCATTGTAATTCTTCTTCTCCAAATCATAACACGTAAACCCCTCGGTTTCAAAAAAAAAAAACAAAGATCTGTATCTAATCGTTCTCGATGGTATATCCTAGATTTGCAATTTCTATCCTATAACTTCAATAGAAAGCTGAGAAAGGACCTAAAGTTTTTGAGAGAGATGAGATTAACATAGATGATCCCGATCGACATATTTACTGAATGTTTGTAATAAGCATGTTATACGTTATGAGCCAAATGCCCATAATACTCGATCGGGCCCGCTTCATCCCTGAACCGCGTTCATTTGATTGAGTTGGTTTACTATGATAAGATGCTTTTCATTTAAGTAAAACAATATGTTTTATCTAGATTAGAAAGTGGAAAGAATTATTGGGTCAATAGTAAGAAGAAATACAATATGTTTTATCTAGATTAGAAGATGGAAATAATTCTTGTGTCAAAAGTAAGAAGAAATCTCATCCGTACGATCAAAAAAATGAATGACAGTGATAAACGTGAGTTTAGTAAAAAAAAAGTCTAGGATACATAAAATATTAAAACATTAATACTTTTAACTTTTTTTTTAAAAAAAAGCAATATGTTCTTCTTCCTCCCGCAAACCTCTAGACGATAAAAAATGAAAACAAAAATGCTCTTTCGATAACTGAAATTGCTAAAGATTTTGTAAATCGATAAACTTTAGCAACTTTTAATCTAAGTGTGCACAGTTTACGGGTAGATAAATAATCAAGGACGTTCAACATTTTAATCCAACGGATGTGAGTCCTTCTTACTTTTGACCCTAAGACCCCTTTCTATATCACCCAAATCATATATATATATATATATATATATATATATATATATATATATATAGGGTTAGGTTCAAGTGAAAACCTTTTTTTACTATAGGGAGTAAGAACCTCTAATAACCGACAAATTATTTAATAAAGTTCAATTTTTATGTAAGAGTTCTTGGGAGTAAGAACCTCTAATAACCGACAAATTATTTGATAAAGTTCAATGTTTATGTAAGAGTTCTTGGGTGAGTTTCACTCGATACAAATAAAAAAATATACGCCTTCTCTATAATAATTTATTTATGGGAATCAAGTAACACTTTTCATATTATTATGTTTTGGAGAGATAAAATATTACATTACCTTCTTATATAACGCAATTTATAACGATCTAATTGAAAGTTAACGTCCAAAAGTTAATATTAAACGTTCCATAAATAATATAATGATCCACATGGAAGATGACGAACAAATTTCAAATTAAGGATCATATAGTAAATGTCACCTTTGAAATTTAAGAAGAAAAAAAAATCCAATTATAAGACAATGTTCGAAACGTTATCTTATAATTTGATTTTTATCATTAGTTATGCTAATTTTGATCATTACTTATGGATGTTTCGAACGTTATCTTATAATTTGATTTACTATTTGATCGTTAACCAATAATAATGATCAAAATATAAGACAAGGGCTAGTCTCTACCTTATCTTATTTATTTCTCACTTTTGATTTTTTATTGTAAACCTAGATCTAGAGTTTTTACGGATTTTCTGTACATTCAAACACTTGTTATTTTAACATGACTTGAATATATTTAGGGCCCGTTTGGTTTGAACTCCGCAAACAGAAACGGAATAAAAACGTATCTAGTACATACGTATTTTCATGTTTATGAAGTTTTTGATAATCATTCCTTGTGGTTTGAATTAATTGTAGTAGAAATTGATTAGTTTTTATACCCTATATGGTAACAAAATGAGAGGAAAGAAGTGCATTTTGCATAAAATCATATGAAATGATTTCATGAACAAGGTACAAATGTGAACTAGATTAATTTACAATCTGTTTTCGTTTCTGGAGTTGGAACCGAACGGAAGTCAGTGATTTGGGATCGTACTCCCCTTAATCGAAAACAAGAAATTTCCAATACAAAAGACTCACAGCTCAATGCTAGTTTAACAGGACGCATGCAGAACACGCAACCATCAACAAATAGTCAAACAACAATAATTGTCCTATCCATACAACAGTAGGTGGAAGATCGACTTGCCCTAACTCAATTATTTACTGTTAAAGCTGAAATTTCAACAAACCATCATCTAGAACAGAGAATGAATTATACAACTAATTCATTATTTGAAGGTAGCTTTCCAAGTTGTACGATTAGAACACAAAGTTAGGTGTTGGATGAGTTTGAACTACTTTATATAGTTAGTATAACATAAAACTTTCTAGCACAATTAGAACACAAAGTTTAAAAACACTAGAAAAGTTAGGTGTTAGATGTTTGAGATTTCTAAATGGATTAAATGATTAACAAAACAATTAATTTTTCTGAAAATGTATATGATTTTGACTTTGTCAAATAATCGAAGATTCGGTATGAAGTTGGATAAAATCATCTCCAGGTTTTAACTTTTTAAAATTTGCGGCATGATTGTTTCTTGTAAGCCCGAATTTAGAACACTTTCTTCTTTATTTTATATTTACAATCTGGTAGCTTCTTGCAAGCCCAAAACTAGAGCACAAACTTCTCCTTTTAATACCGAATTTAAATTATATCTTTTTACATCGGTCTTAACTTTCAATTGCGTACATACACATTTTTTTATTTTTTTTTATCAAAACCATATACTTTTATCAAAAGTTTTACTTTCTTCTTGGGTAGGTTGATATGTAAAAACATATGGATATGGCTGTAAATGTAGGACCGTGTATGTAACACTCGGATATAGAATTTGGGGTTGGTTCCACCTCCGAGCACTTACTTCCATTTGACAAGGACCTCCACCTTATTTGGCAATGACAACTACTCCCGTCATTGGTCATATGCAATGACAACCAAGGTTCCGATTCAAGTTCAAAAAAAACAATTTGAAGTAGGGTTGTTAATCGGTTCCGGGTTCCTGACGGAATCGTTGGAACCGAACATGTTTTTATAGTTCGGTCTAGTTCTTCAGAATTATTTGTTAATTTTTTTTAAACCTAACCGTTATAAAACGTTTTGGTTCGGTTCCTTAGAACAAAATTAGATAGGAACCGTTTTGTATTGTTTAGGTAAATTAGTAAAAGTAAAATAATATAATATTAAAAAAAAAAGTTTTAAAAAAAAATTTTGGTATCTTCTTTGATAGAATGACTCTAATATTGTCGTATGTTCCTCTCTACCATTCATTCGTTCAACACTGAATCAACTTCTCTAGTTCTTCAACTTTTACTTTAACTAGGTTTGTCTTTAATCCAAAATTCATTTCTCCACAACCCTTTTATTTGTTATCTTCTTTAATTTAGAGTATAAAAATTTCAATTCAAGCGCTTATAGACAAAGGGTGTACTTCATTGTTTTACTTTCGACATATGCTTGAGATTTCAATTTTATATTCCATTGTAGCGATGCTTAATTATTTATTCTAAGACATGCGCGTGTTATTGAAAATTTGAAAAGATTAAGACAAACCATTTAAAAATTAAAAATATCTACGTACTTAACAAAATTAAAGTATTTGGACTTGACTAATACAATTCATATGCAAATGAAAGTAGATAAATAGTTTTAGTTCGGTTTAAAACGGTTCCTTTGTGATTCAGTTCCAAACGGTCCCACTCATAAAAAAATACAAGAACCGAACCATATACCTAAAACGGTTTGGTTCCTTATGTGTGGTTCGGTTCCAAACAATTCTCCTTCTTAACAGTACAAGAACCGAATTGCATACCTAAAACCGTTTGGTTCCTGGTTTTAAAAAAAATCATTATATAGGAATCGTTAACTTTTCTATTTTGAAGGCCAAGATGTGGAGAATCTTTGAATAAGTGAAGACATTTGTCATTGTCTAAGTCATGATCCCCATACGTAACTTATCAACGTATTTTCTTAAAACAAAGCTAAGAATGAATCGGTATGAAATCGTTACAACATATTCTCTCTATTCTAGGAGGCGTCAGGAACCGTAAGGGCGGCACCAAGAGGCGCCAGGGGCGGCGCCAGGAGCCGCAGGGGCGGCGCCAGGAGCCGCAGGGGCGGCGCCAGGAGCCGCAGGGGCGGCGCCAGGAGGCACCAGGAACCACAGGGGCGGCACCAGGAACCATAGGGGCGGCGCCAGGAGGCGCCAGGAACCACAGGGGCGGCACCAGGAACCATAGGGGCGGCGCCAGGAGCCGCAGAGGCGGCGCCAGGTGCCGTAGGGGCGGCTCCAAGAACCGTAGGGGCGGTGCCAGGAGGCCGCGGGGGCGGTGACAGATCCGCAGGGGCGCCAGCTTGACTCCGCGGCTGTGTTTTCTTCAACAATGCCTTGCAGGTTAGGGACGCCGCCGAGTGAGGTAAAGGAGTGGACAGCCAGGGTCTCCGTACATTCTAGGACGGGGACGAATTTGGGGTCATGTCTTTGTTGTTGGATCAGTGAGAAGGCCCCCTGTCAAGAGAAACAACTAGGATCTGACGACAACATCCTAGAGTTGTATATGTGTTTCCAAATTTTGTATTAGATTATGTTGTCTAGGTGGAGATTGTTATAATAAGACAATAAATCTAGGTACATTGATACAATGGGCCAGGGGAAACATATTTTGGGTCCATGGATTAATGGGTCCGGGGCGACAGGAGGGTGTGGGGGGGGGGGGGGGGGGGGGGGGGGGGGGGGGCGCGGAGCCCTCGCGGAGGATTCTATCTATTTATAGAATCCTATCTATTTATAAGGAATTCTATCTATTTGACGGATTCTATCTATTTATAGGACTCTATCTTTTTATAGAGGATTATATCTATTTATGGTTATAAATAGATAGGTTTAGGGTTGTATTCATTATCCACCAAAGTATATTGAAAACCCTAGCTGCAAGGTTTGTGCAGCAAAACCACAAAACGTTTTGTCTTCTCTTCTCTCTCTATTTCTGAAGTAACTCGTTGAAAGATCACAACAATTGGTATCAAGAGCAAGGTTGTCGATGAGTTCCATTGCAAAATTTGAGGTTTCTCTATTCAACGGAACTGGCAACTTCGGTCTTTGACAGCGACGAGTTAAGGATCTGCTAACGCAGCAGGGGATGTTGAAGGCGTTGAAGGAGACAAAACCGGAGTCGTTGAAAGACGACGAATGGGAGGAGATGCAGGAGAAGGCAGCGTCGGTCATTCGGCTCTGTTTGGCAGACGAGGTAAGATACCACGTTATTGATCTCAAATCTTGTCAAGAGATTTGGACCCAATTGGAAAAACGGTATATGTCAAAATCTTTGTCTAGCAAATTGTATCTCAAACAAAGATTGTATGGGTTGAAAATGGTGGAAGGTTCGGACTTGGTGAAACACGTGAATATTTTCAATCAAATTATTGGGGATTTGGCCCGGGTGGATGTAAAACTTAGAGATGAAGATAAAGCTATGATCTTGCTATGTTCTCTACCCTCTTCATATGAGAATCTGGTGATGACGTTGACGTGTGGGAAAGACGAGATAAGTCTTGATACGGTGTCGACAGCGTTGCTTTCACAAGCCGAACGACGACAACATACCAGTGAGAACTCTCAAAGCGAAGGGTTGTATGTTAGAGGCAACCAAGATAGAGGGAGGACGAAAGAGAAGCAAGAAGGAAGCAACAAGCAATCCAGGTCTAACTCCAAGGATAAAAAGCCAGTAACTTGTTACTTCTGCAAGGAGGAAGGTCATTTCAAACGTGATTGTCCTGCCAGGAAGAAGAAGTGCGTAGATAAGAAATTAGAGGAATCTTCAAGATCAACAAACGTGGTGCAGAAAGATGACTCAGATGGTGCAGATTCTGATATGCTCTCTGTGACGTCAGGAAACTACTCAGATGTATGGATCATGGATACGTGATGTTCGTTTCACATGACTCCGAATAGAGATTGGTTTGAGACGTACAAGTCTGGAACTTCTGGCTCCGTCCGATTAGGAGACAACAAGACTTGTGATGTTGTTGGCATTGAACAGATAAAGGTGAGGATGCACGATGGTGTGATTCGAACATTGACTGACGTGCGTCACATTCCAGCTCTAATGAAAAATCTGATTTTCTTGGGGACTTTGCATGTGAAAGGGTTCTGTTTCAAAACAGAAAAGGAATGTGTAAAGGTGAGCAAGGGGGCAATGACAGTTATGAAGGGGCAGATTACATCGGGTAATATCTACCGGTTGGTAGGGAGTACCGTTGCAGGTGGAGTTGCAGCCGTGGCTTCTGAGACAGATTACACAAATCCGTGGCATATGCGCCGGGGTCACATTGGCCAAAGGGGGATGATTGAGCTTCACAAGCGAGGCCAAAGGGAGTACCGTTGCAGGCAATGCTTCCACATGCCAAGGAAGTTGAGAAACCTGCAGTTACAGAGACTGAATCCAGATCAGCAGTGGAGGTGAAGCTTTCAAATTCTAGCACATCTACACCAGCAGGTGGTGAGCATGATGTAGATCAACAACAGGTTGAGAGTCTTGTTTTTGGCAGAAGCAGACGCATCACAAGGGCCCCTATAAGATATGGTTTTGAGGAGATGGTTAATCATGCTCTAGTCATTGGCACAGATGATCCATCTAACTTTCGAGAGGCTATTCATAGTCAGGAGAAAGAAAGATGGTAGGTGTTATGGCTGAGGAGATGAAATCTCTCCATAAGAACGGGACATGGGAGTTGGTTCCTCTTCCAACAGGTAAGAGGGCAATATGATGCAAATGTGTGTTCAAGAAGAAACAAGGCATCTCAGAGAAAGAAGGCAAAAGGTACAAGGCAAAAGGTTCTGGTGAGATCATCTTGGAGAAGGTGCACACTTCTCAGAATGCAGCTGATATGATGACCAAACCGGTTACCGCAGACAAATTCAAGCATTGCTTGGATTTGGTTCATGTCACTCGTTGTTAGATGAGTGAGAAAGCCCCCTGTCAAGAGAAACAAGGAGGATCTGGCGACAAGATCCTGGAGTTGTATATGCGTTTCCAAATTTTTGTATTAGATTATGTTGTCTAGGTGGAGATTGTTATAATAAGACAATAAATCTAGGTATATTGATACAATGGGCCAAGGGAAACATATTTTGGGCCCATGGATTAATGGGCCCGGGGCGACAGGAGGGTGCGGGGGGGCGGAGTTCTCCGCGGAGGATTCTATCTATTTATAGAATCCTATCTATTTATAAGGAATTCTATCTATTTGACGGATTCTATCTATTTATAGGACTCTATCCTTTTATAGAGGATTCTATCTATTTATGGTTATAAATAGATAGGTTTAGGGTTGTATTCATTATCCACCAAAGTATATTGAAAACCCTAGCTGCAAGGTTTGTGTAGCAAAACCACAAAACGTTTTGTCTTCTCTTCTCTCTCTATTTCTGAAGTAACTCGTTGAAAGATCACAACAAAATATTTTATATATAATAAGCATGATCGTGAGTATTCTAACTTAAGCATTCAATTGTAGGTGCATTTTAACATTCTGGTTCAAAGACAACTACTCTAACAAGAATAGTAAACAACATATATCCGAGGGCACATTACATCCCTAAATCAATCAATTTGACGTGCACAATGCAAAACGCAAAACAAGCTCATATCTAGTATTGACCGTAAGAAAGTCGTTCGGAGATTCTTCCGAGAAAACTGTAAAACCGCAATAAGAGGGAAATTAAACCAGTAGTGCATGCAGAGTCGAGATATGCAGAGTTGAGGTAGGAGACCTCTGTCCTTAATTCTGAAAACGCCATAGATTACGACGGTTGAAATGACATTCCAAATTCCAAATTCTAAGATAAAATTGCGGTAGATCTAGATCCCGTAATGACATTGGAAATCTAAAAAACTACTTTTGTGTAGCACTCTCGTTTTTGCACGACTTAGAAAGAGTAGAATATGTTTTGTCTTGGTGTCTTGGAATGAGGGGAAGATACTCTCTTTTTATAGGCGAGCTCCGAAGACAAAGGAGATTAATTAGTACGTTTAACATACGCTTTTAATCCGAGATTTGTATCTCCGGATTTGTCCATTAACTCAGGATTTTCGAATTATAAATCCGAATTTTGAATTCCCGATTTATACATTATGGTAGTTGATCCTTGGTCCGACTCTGCAGTCCATGACAAGATTGAGCCCAAAATAATAATCTTATGTGATCAACCAAACACCATCAATCTAGTCCATTCTCGTCATGACCTAGATAGCCCAAAGCCAAAGGCCAAGCCGAGACCGGAGCCGAGCCGGCGCGCGTGTGGTCGGTTTAGCTATGCCACTCCCCGTTTAGAATGGGTAGTGACCCAAATACCACGACCTTTGTAACTCCATATATTTATATTAACTCAAGATTTTTGAATTTTAAATCTGAAATTTAAATTCCCGATTTGTGCATTAATGTAGTTGATCCTTACTTTGACTCTATAGCCCATGACAAGATTGGGACCAAAATGATAGCCTTGAGTGGTCAGCTCAACACCATAAGTCCAAACCATTCTCGTCATGACTCATATAGCAAAAAGCCAAAAGCCAAAAGCCAAAAGGCAAATTGAGACTAGAGCGCGCGTGGGAATTTGAGAGCCGAGATTCATACGGTGTTAGCCAAAAAGGAGGTGAGTAGACATGAAAAGTATTTGGGTCTTCCGACCATGTTGGATAGGTAGGTATAAGAAGACTATTTTTTGTTGTTGTTAGAGAACGGGTTTGGAATTAACTTAACGGATGGAAAAACTCTTAGCTTAGTAGAGCTGAAGGAAGTTGTTCGGGTCATTCCACCTTACAGTATGTGTTGTTTCGAGATGCCTAGCGGTGTGTGTCATAATATGGAGAGGCTTATGAGTCATTTATGGTCTGGAAACAAAAAAAATAGGAGTGCAAAATCCATTAGGTGGGATGGAATAGGATGTTCAATTCAAGGTGGGCGGTGGTATGGGTTTTAGAGACACGAGGACTTTCAATAACAAGGATGGAGAATTTTGACCAACCCGGACTCACTTAGTGCCCGTCATCTCAAGGCCATGTACTCTCCGAATGATTCTTCCATTGACGCTCACATTGGCTATGGACCGAGTTACACTTGGCGCAGCTTGATGAAGGGCCGGGAAGTTTTGTCTAAAGGCTTATGTTGAACTGTTGGCAATGGTGGTTCTTTTATCAGTTTGGAAGGATCAATGGATACCTCGCTCTCTTCTTATTTAAGCCTATTATGACGCCTAGTAATGTTCCGTTGGATCTCCGAGTGCTGGAACTTATTGATTGAAATACAAGAACGCGGAGGGAAGAGGAAATGAGAGAGCTGTTGTGTGATACGGACAATGATGAGATTCTCCAAATCCCACTGATAAGTTGTGAAACAATGGACGAAGCCTACTAGTTTTAAACAAAAAATTGTTTATTTACTATTAGGTCTTCGAAGTCTGCTATCCAAAAATCTAAGACTTTGCATGCAGAGCCAGATCTAATTCCATTCCTTGCAAAGAGAATATGGTTAAACGGTGGGTTAATGTCCAGCCTTGGTGCGATCGATGTGGGCAGCTGGAAGTTATGCTGCATGTGGTTGCTTTATTCCTGAAAATAGCTACTCTGTGGGAGGGCTTTCCCATTCTGGATAAGAATTGTCATCTCGTTTGTTCGGTGACAGGTTGGGAAACATTATGCATCTGCCCAGAAAAAGGAAGGGGGAGTTTGTTGAGATGTGTGGATTATTGTGTCCCACACCGACTAAATGAATAATGTGAACCTAGCATATAAACCCAAGGATTACTCCTCCTATTGCCAATTGGTTTTAGGATGGAACCCCGAAGGTTAGTGTGTTAAGGTTCACTTGTGGCGTGTATTCCCTCCACGTCTTAGACCCGACGGATATAAAAGATAAATTTAACATGGTATCAGAGCAGGTCCGATCCGGGTCTCGTTATCCTGTGTTTGGGTTGTGATTAGCGAATATGCTATCCGCCCGTGTTTGGCTAAGCCGGCCTTAAGGCTTTGTGGGTTGTGATTAGCGAATATGCTATCCGCCCATTTGTGTCAAGTGCAACTAGTCCAGGATAGTTGCACTTGAGGGGGGAGTGTTGAGATGTGTGGATTATTGTGTCCCACACCGACTAAATGAATAATGTGAACCTAGCATATAAACTCAAGCGTTACTCCTTCTATTGCCAATTGGTTTTAGGATAGAACCCCGAAGGCTAGTGTGCTAAGGTTCACTTGTGGCGTGTATTCCCTCCACGTCTTAGACCCGACGGATATAAAAGATAAATTTAACAGAGTTGGATAGTTTTTCCTGGTCTTTTATCCGTCGGAGATGTAACAAAGCCGCTCATTGACTTGCGAGTTCGGGTCCTCGAGGTTATGTCTGCTATGATTTATGTATTTTTTATAGGATGGTTTATGTAAGGCGATTTCGGACGATGATTTAGTTGAATGAAGTTATGTCTTATAAAAATAACAACTCTCAGAAACTCGAGTGTGTCGTTGATCGTCTGACACAACCTCTCTCAACGATTCTTTCTAATAATTCTAATATTTTGTGTTATTACCGTAAACTTACTGTTCAAGGACATGAATAATCCTAACTTTTTTAAGTAAATATAAATAAAACATATGATTCAAAGTTTTCGTTTTTAATAATTTTTAAAATAATCCCTACAATTCCTAGTGTAAGTTTTATTTATTCTGCTTATAATGAATCTATCAAAATATAACTGAATCGCGATCGGTATACATAGGGAGAGAGAAACATGTAATAATAGCTGATTTTAATCAATAACATATGCATCTTACACGCTTAAAAGTACATTATTTTTGGCATAAGGAAACACACATTTCACATCGAACAAAAGACAATTAATTTTTCAATTAAACAATACAAACTCAAATCCAGTAGGTCCATATGGATTTATTCTATGGTCATCCATCGTATAAGATTGATATGGTCATCGAGATGATGGTCATCGAGATGCATGCTTGTTGACATTTAGTATGAAGTCCAACAACTTAGTCGGGTGAGGAGCATCCTCGTGAAGTTTTTCATACTCAAAAGTTCATTTAACCTCTTTATCCGTCGCATGAAGATGAGCTACAAAAGAACTATAATCCTCCAAGAGATGACCTTCGGTCACCTTAAAGACTACTGTCTTTTTTACCTCGTCCAATTCCTCTACTACCGCATTTCCCGTCTACACGAAACACATATGTCAACCACTTTGATAACGAATTAAAGTGATCGATACAAGAGTAACTCATTGTTTTGTAATCAAAGTGAGATTATTTTATCAGAAGATCAAACTCAAGATTCTTATGAATACTGACACGAAGTTTGGATTATATATATATATAACGATGGTGTAGTTCCAATACATGACGGAACCGGGTTTTCCGAATTCGCTTTCATGAAGCTCACAACCTTGGATATGTGTAGGGGAGATTTGGGAGATTTCGTGGGGCTTCTTGGCAAAGAATTCATGGACATGATGACCATGTGAGCTCACTTCAATCTCACCTATTAGCTTTCCCTTGAGACCCATTTTGTACTTGCACAATATTGTTTGGAGAGAACTGTAGCTAGTGTAGGATGTTGTGACAATGTCCTAATTCCTACATTATACTAATTTGATCATGATTGTAATATTAAAAATAAAACACCTAATCTGTATATGTTGGCAGACAATGATATCTGGGAAATGAGAACGTTATTGTTTCAATCTTGTGTAGATATTGTGTAGACAATGATATCTGGGAAATGAGAACCAACTTGTAAAATGAGAACGTTATTAAAAATAAAAACACCTAATCTTGTGTAGACAATGATATCTGGGAAATGAGAACGTTGGCATACAATAATATATATAAATATAAACACATGTCTTAATTCCTACACTGATATCCTAAGCAAGGTCGGCCAATGAATTACGGATGCACCTCTCCTAAGTTTCTCTCTCTAAAAACCCTAGACGCTACGTCCGATTGTTGCGTGACAAGGAAGGCCTGAACTTCGCCGTCCCGATCTCCGGCCATGGAATCCTCACCGGGTGATCCACAAAACACAGACAATGCTAATCCCCAAGGTATGGAGATAGATGCACAGTTAACACTAGAGGCAAAAAACCCTAGAGGAGACTTTTTGGGGGTTGAAAAAGTTGCCGATATAGCAACGTTATATGTCAACCATCTACCCAACAATTTATTGATACCCTCTACTGTAAGTCCAAATGGTATTAATAGTGTTGTGATCGAGTTACTTCGAAAATAGAAAGAAGATAAAACGTTTTGTGGTTTTGGCGTTTTGCTACACAAACCTAGTAGCTAGGGTTTTCAATATACAAAAATATTTATGGTATAAAAATAATAATAATAAAATACAAAAATATATAAACAAAACACACAATATATTAGGGGATTTCACAAAACACGTAAAACTTTTTTGTACACACGTTTTATGGTTTAGTTTGAAATTTGGATTTTTTGAAAAGGTTCAGATCAATAAAAAAAATCAATAGTTTAAAATTTGGTATTTTTTGAAAATTTCAAAGGGTACACGATATTTTTTTAAAATCGATAAACCTACAAAAATGTAGTATATTTTGATCCAAAAAGCATGAAACTTTTGTTGTATACATTTCATAGCTTATAGAGTGTATTCGAACAAAAAACACAGTAGTTTAAAATTTAGCGTTTTTTAAAAAAGTTTAAAGGGCACAATTTCTCCAAAATCGATAAAACAAAAAAAAAACGTCATATTTGTTAGTCAAAAGACAGTGAAATTATTTTTGTACACGTCTTATAATTTAGAGTTTATTCAATCAAAAAATCAAAAATAAAAAATCAATAGTTTAAAACAGTAAAAAAAAACAATAGTAAAACATCACGGGTTTGAGTTTAAAGATTTAGTCCTGCTTTTGGTTTTTCGTCTTTTCAAGTTTGTTTAATCATTCTGATTCGGATTTCAGTGTACGGGAAAGATTTAATGGTTTTTCAGATGGAAGGGTTTTCGGGTTTGGGTCCAACTTGAAGCCGGTTTTCAAGTTGAAAACCAGAACAAAAAACAGGTTTTTGGTTTCCAAATCAAAACAGGTTTTTCGGTTTGGAACCCGAAACCGGTTTTCGGGTTTGGAACTCGAAACCGGTTTTGAAACCGAAACCTGTTTCCGGGTTTGGAACCCGAAACCGGTTTTCGGGTTTGAAACCGAAACCGGTTTTCGGGTTTGAAACCGAAACCGGTTTTCGGGTTTGGAACCCGAAACCGGTTTTCGGGTTTGGAACCCGAAACCGGTTTTCGGGTTTGAAACCGAAACCGGTTTTCGGGTTTGGAACCCGAAACCGGTTTTCGGGTTTGGGCCGTTTTTTCGGGTTTGGAACCCAAAACCGGTATTCGGGTTTGGACCGTTTTTCGGGTTTGGAACCCGATAACCGTTTCCAGGTTTGGAACCCGAAATACGGTTTTAGGCTCGTTTTCGAACCCGAAACTGAAACACGATAAACCCAATATGAAACAGTTTGCCAAATCTGAATAAACTAAAACACATTCCAGTTATAAGAATCTAGCATTCTCCGCCAATTCCCACCGTGAACCTATATTTCATGTCAGATCAAAAGCAAATTAATTTTACGATGCTAAAAAGAATTGATATCTCAAAAAATATCCACCACACTGCAAGGAGAATTGATATCTCAAAGAATATCCACCACACTGCAAGTTTAACAATATTACAATTTAAACAAAGATCATTTTCCATTGCTACCTGCCAAGAAAATTCAAACATGTTGACAAAAATATAAAATATCTTAGTTTTGATATAAAAATATTCATTGAAAGCTTAATGTACTTTGTAAGAAACATTTTGTGCATACAAGTTGGTCACTTTATGAAAATTTAAACAATAACAACACATAAATGTTGAAATAAAGTAGTACACAATATCAGCATAATAATAACAAGGCATTTGAAGGAAGACAACAAGTGAATCAGCAGACAGGTGCCTCAATGTACAACGCCTAGTTCTTTTTGCTCGGGTTTTTCATTTTAGTTTTCTAGTTATAGCTTCAGTTGGCATTTTTAAAAATAGAGTTTTTATTTTTATTCTCTTCACACAGTTGCTTTATCTTATAATACATACAAAACTAAGGTTAAGAATAAAACAAATTTGATTTAGGAAAAAAAAATCAAAGATAAAGTAAAGTTTTCAGAGAAAAAAACAAGTAAAATATAGTAAATATAATTCAACATAGAGTAGAGGAAAGGAATTCATGTTAAGTGGGGGTGGGGACTTCAACTATATAGTGATTTCTACTCGGTTTTTCATTTTAGTTTTCCAGTTCTAGCTTCAGTTAGCATTTTTCTGGTTTGAACTAGAAAAAACAGTTGTTTTTTTCCTTTCACACAGTTGCTTTGTCTTGTAATATAAAAACAAGTAAAATATTGTTTTTATAATTCAACATAGAGTAGTGAAAGGAGTTCATGGTAAGTTACCATCGTTTCCAGCTTGTGTTGTTCATATGGAATCAACACTGTTTGATGAGGAGTTCATGGTAAGTTTCCATTGTTTCCAGCTTGTGTTGGTCATAAGGAATTCATGGTAAGTTACCATTGTTTCCTGAATGTAGTCCCAAAATCCTGAATTTAGTCCCAAAGTACAAGATCTTGAAAAGCATAACATTAATGTGATTTTCCTGCCAAGATAATCCAATATGGAATCAACACTGTTTGATGTACTTAGTGTAAACATCGTGAGTGAAAATTGAGTATGTTGTGTATGTAAAATTTGCACTGAGATAAATTTTGTACTATTCAACAAATGAATCAAGATCTTGAAAAGCAGACCGTTAATGGTTTTTTATTTGACTTCAAAAAGTTAAAAATGAATCAAAATTAGCCATTGAAGGTTGGATACCGGCATAACTATTAAATACAAATACACAAAGTATAATATAATGATAATAGATGCAATTATATGTGAAGAGACTGACTCTTGTCACCGCTTCCAATTTGTGGCTGAAACAAAGGAGAAAAAATAAATAAAAATGAAGCAATATACTCCAAAGAAACAATGTTCTAATTATCCAATGCACATAAACACAAAACACGCTTCAGCCTCTTGTTTTTTTCCCTTAGTTTTATGAAGAACAATGTTCTAATTATCCAATGCACATAAACACAACACGCTTCAGCCTCTTGTTTTTTTCCCTTACTTTTATGAAGCAGAGGGGAATTGATAAAGAAGAGGATTGTTATTTAGAGTTAGCAATGCATTCAATACTGTTTAGAGTTAAGACCTACTAAACTTTCCTTTTTTCTCAAGAAATTAAGACCTACTAAACTTCAATCATACCTCTCTTTGCTTGTCAGACATGAATGAACCAGTCAAATCATGTAGTACTTCCAAGATGTCACTGAAAGAAACCTTCCCATTACCATCGGAGTCATAAACTTTGAAGATACCTGAAAGCAGGACACTGAACACAGTTAACCTCGTCATCAAAGAACATGTGCCTCTTGAAGCTCCAATAATGTTTACTATTCTTTTTTTTTTAATGTAGAAAATATTAAGGCAGTGAAGAATGAAGATACAACAAAATCAGAAGCTATAAGACAAAGGTAGTGAAAGAAACATAGCATACTCTACAAGATAACATGCCAAAGGCAGATTTGAAAAAAAAAAAGCGAGCATTATCTCCATCCATGGATCCCAACAAAGTTCCAGTTATGGATATTAATAAGTTTTAGGGCCGCGTGTATGAATTTCTATAAAAATTTATGCTTCATTTGAATTTTTATATGAAATTAATCATCAATATGTAGTAATAACTAATAAATTAAGTTTGACGTAAGAGATACTTGGTCTTTGCAAGCAAGTTCCCTTATACACTCCAGTGATTTTAGGAGTTGTGATGTTTTACTTCAGCAAATAGATCTTGCCTCCTAGCAAAAAGATATCCCTTATAACTAAATTGCCTCATATTTTATTTAGCTCTTCTAAGTATTCACAGAAATTGTGAAATCATGAAGATCCATGAGTGAACCCATGGAAATTTGCCCACACTGGAGAAGATACACAAACACCCAAATTTATGCAAAGATTTCAATGGGAATAATGACAACTATGAATGGAATATACTCATGCATATCTCCCACATCATCGGAGAAGATATTAAACCAACATAAACACCCAATTTTATAAAAAGATTCAGATGGGGATAATAACACAACTATAAATGGTATATGCTCATATTGCTTCAACACTGGATTACAATGTCATTGTGATTAGAAAGTGTTGGCAGTAAACTAAGGGGTCGCTTGGTTGATGATCCATTATGGAAATGGAAAAGTAAAATTTCTTGATTTTGGAATATGATCCATTTTTATTGTCTACGAAACAACAGAATATTAAACATGAAAGAACGAGAGAGCTACAAATCAAGAGAGAACATCGATAGCAATCATACCAAATGACAGTGTTAGCCGACTGAGCCAGGAGAAATGAGACAAAATATTGACGGCATCGTCCTAGCGAGAGGTATTGGAGATCCGAAAAGGGAATCGACAAAGAGTTTGAGTCTAGGGTTTGGAAAGTGTATAAGGATAGAAGAGAAAAGACGGAATGGAGAAGAAGAGATCCGAGAAAGGAATCGCTAGAGGGTTTGAGTCTAGGGTTTGGAAAGGGCAAAGGAGAAAAGAGAAAAGGACGGGATAAGGCCTAGGCATGAGACTGAGGGCCGAAATATGACAAATTTTACTATATCGTTTGGGCCCAGCTTATTTACGTCCTAAAATTAGGCCCAACTTATTTACTAGATACACGTCATATTACGTGTGTATCAGAAGCGTTCAAATTAAAAATAATAAGTAACTAGAGCACGGGTTTTTTTCCTAATTGTTTTTATAAAATTAATATTTAATTATAATTGTATTGATATTATATTTTTAAATACATAAAAACGTTAATAATAATAATTAATTATTATTATTTAAATCTATATATTTTGTATATATTTAAGAAAAAATGTATTATCAAATTACCTAGTTGTAAGCTCATTGTCTTATATATATCAACTCATGTACATTAATTAAAACAATAAACCAAAAAAAATCATAACTTTCAATATAAATTTAGCATCATGTGTATATATATAATTAGTTGGTGATTATTTGATTATACTTATGATCCTTACTTTTCTATTTTAAGAAAGATGTTAGAAAAAGTGGTATTACTCAATATTATAAAGTTTGAAATTAAATATTTCACTTATAGAGATATAATTAAAACAAATCGGATAAACTAATATGGTATTTGTTGATTACAATTTTAAATTAAGTAAAGAAATTAGTATTAATATATGAAGATATGGTTAATATTATGTATAACATGGGTTTGTTTGGGTAGATTTTAAATGAGTCATGTTCAAAAAACAAATCGAATAAACTAATACAATTATAAATTTCATATGTATCAGCTGAAAAATGGTAAACTTTAACCAACTGATACTATACCTATAAAAATTATAAAAGATCATGATATATTGAGAAAGTTACAAAATATCTAGTTGGTACCGGCATTTATGTTTGATTTGTTGAAAATTAAAAAGAAAGATGCTTATATATAAGATTAAAACAATGAATAAAAAAAACTTCTTATTAAATCATCTTTAAACTTATCATTCAATTTAAGAGGAACAAAATTTTATTAAAAAACAATATATTGCCAAGTCAAACTTTATTAAGTGAATATTTGATTCCCTACAAACTTATAATTATATATTTTCTTATATAAAAAATATTATATATTTTTTTAAATTTTTTTAGTTAGACTAATTATACTTTCGGTTGAATTGGAGTTTACCAAGTTTAAAAATAATTTTTTCTTTTCCATTGAAAATTTTGTAAATTTTTTCAAACTATAAACTACCACGTATTAAATTTTAATTGATATATATATATTTTTATAAACTTTGTTCCAAAAAGCGCAAAACTATTTTTTTACACGGTTTATGATTTATAAAGTGTGTACGAAAAAAATCAATAGTTTAAAATTTGGCACTTTTTGAAAAATTCAAAAGGGTAGTACACGAAATTCTTTGAAAATCGATAAAACTCAAAAAAATGTCGTCTCCTTTGGTCGAAAAAGCGTGAAACCTTTTTTTTACACATTTTATGGTTTATAAAGTGTGTCCGATAAAAAAAATCAGTAGTTTAAAATTTGCCGTTTTTTGAAAAACTTTAAAGGGATAGTACACGAAATTATTCGAAAATCGATAAACCGCCAAAAACGTCGTATCATTTGGTCCAAAAATGTGAAAGTTTTTTTTTTACACGTTTTATGATTAATAGAGTGTCCGATCCAAAAATATCAATAGTAAAATTTGGCTTTTTCGAAAAAGTTCAAAGAGGGTAGGTAGTACACGAATTTTTCAAAAATCGATAAAAATGAAAAACGTCGTTATAACACCCCAAATTCTGAAAATCTGGAGCGTTACTGGCTAGGACCTCACAGTGGGTCCCGACCTTAGTTTGACAACAATTTCACGGACCTTGCAACAAGGCACAAATATAAAAACGTTAAATCTTAATTAAAAGTACTAAAAGTATAAAGACGCGATTAAACATAACAACATTCAATCTCTAGGACGATTACTTCTAACGATAACGTAAACTGCTGAAATAAATAACTGAATTAAATAACTAAAACACCCGCTCGTAGTACGGAAATCCGGTTGGCCACTTCACTCTCGATCTCTCGGTAGAGATCTAACCTGCATTACCTACAACACGATAAAAACCATTAGCTACAATTCTAGTACTAAAATGTCACTAGAGCACAAACACAAATACAGAAATATACGGTAAATCACTCAACATGCACAAACAAGGTCCCGGTTTATTATCTTTCATTACGTGAATTCATCCATTTTATTTTCCATCTTTTCTTGTAACACAAGAGTCTCCCGACTCTTGCCCCCGTCCCCGTTAACCAGTAGGATTGGTGTATGTACGTACCTCTTCTCGTATACACTACTGGACTGGTCGCGAGGCAATCATCTGGCACCATCGGCCCGGACCGACGGTTACGGCACGTTATCATGCACTTGTGCCTCTCTTAATAAATAAAGTACAGTGGTCTAGTCCGTTCATTTATTTCATATGAATATAACACACACTACTCTAATGCACATTTAGTATTAAACGGTAACTAAGTGAGTCCTATGAACTCACTTTCTCGGTACTGGTCTCAAAGTCTCGCGATCTTGCCAGTCAAAGATCCGATTATCCTGATCATCATTTTATCCACTCTTAGAGTTATTTCAATCTAACTCCCGGCGTGCTCCCAAGCTCAAGTTTGTAGCCCTCGGTTTCGAATTCTCGGAGCGGCGTTGGTGCTGATTGCGACGGCGTAGAGTCACATGTGTTCAAAAGTCGATCCCGACCATCGGCTGTTTAATAGTGACACGAAACAGAGGTGCAAGGATGGTCGGGACGAAGAGGGAAAAGAGAGGTAGTGTGGACGAGGGTGGTGCGGATCCAGGCAGTATCATGCGAGGAAGGACAGTGAGGTGACAGTAGCAGAGGGTGTACAGAGGTCGGAGAGGCAGATCTCGAGGTTGAAGAAGGTGAGATAATCGAGGCGTGAACCGGTATTGAGTCAAGGTGTGAACTGTAACGGCACTGTTGTCCAATTGCATTCAAAGTCGGAGTAATTGGTGTTGTTAATGTCATTGACCGGTGTTAAAGTAGTGGCCGGAAGCGGGATTGGAAATGTGAACGGCCGAACCGTTTCCTCTTTGTCAAACGTTCGCTTGAAGAAGAAGGCGAGGAATGCCTTGGCCCACGGACAGGTTTGATGCAACAAATGGGCCAGGTAGGATAAGATTTAAAACAAAGAGCAGGGAAAAAGAATGGCCCCAGCTAGGTGAGTACGTTGGACCGGCCAAGTCAGGCCCGGAGTTGCCCAAGGAAGAGTTAGATTTGGGTTTTATTAAATTAATCTATCGTTTGAGCCCGGTTATTTATTTCTTAGTTTCCGATTCAAGATTCCAGACTAAATTAATATATTTTGTATTTAAATTATTAAATTAATTTCCGCAGAATTTCAAGTTATTACCGTCGTATTCTCTCGCCAATAAACCATGAAATTTTTTTGGTACACGTTTTATGGTTATTTTTTTTGAAAAGAAAAACTGTTATTAAACAGCATCACTGTGAGCAAGGTTTACAATGAGCAGTGGACAATTATCACCCACAAAACACTCAGTGCTTGGAGAATTTCTAAACTTTGCCAAAGCATTAGCTACCCTATTACAGACACGACTAGTATAGCAAAAATCACACTGAGAGAAAGAACATGAAAATGATATCTTCAATAATCATTCCATCCGGAGATAAAATATTGGAAGGCTTGTTCAGTTATTCAATAGCTGCCTTGTAGTCAGATTCTATCATTATGCGAGGATATCCAACATTTTGAGCAATGGTCATCGCCCATCTGATATCTAATAATTTTGCAGTGAAGGGATTCAATTGATTAAGAGCTCCAACATGTCTGGAAGAAAACGCAAGGTCCAAGAAGCCAGTGTAGTTACGAGAAACCAAACCTAAACCATACCAATTAATTCCAACAACGACATTAGTATTAATTTTGATTAAGCCAGCAGATGGATTAGACCAATGAGCCAAGATATATTGATTAGCACCATCTGAGTGTGAATTATTGACATCAGAAACTGAGTGTAGATTATTAGCATTAGAAACATCATAACCTCGATTATCAGCAGCTTAATATTGACTATCAACATCAAGAAGTTGAACATTTGTCGTTGTTATCCTAGAACATGCCTGAAAGATAGTGACTAGATGTTTGAAACCTTCTCGAGTAATAGGCAAATTAGGTTCAGGGGGCTCTTCATACATGCACTTATTGCGCTAAGTCCATGACACCCAAGCATGAGTTGCAAAATTTGTAACCATATCATATCCATAGTCTTTCCATAACATGAGCATAATGTCTCCATACTTCCATCCAAGTTCCCTTACTGTATATATATAGTCCTGCACCACATGGAAACTACAAAGAGCCCCACCAAGCATCTCTTAGCATAATACAACCATAAACAGCATGCAGAACATCTTCATTATGTTGTCTACATCTCATACAAATAGATGAAGGAACAACTATTCGAGAAGCTAAGTTAATCCCCACACTTAAAGAACTGGAACATGCCCGTCAAATAAAGGAAAGAACCTTTCCAGGCAATTTTCAAACGCCATATCTTATTTCAAAGCGTTTTTTCATTTCTCAAAAGCCTATCCCTCCAGTTTTGTAAATGGCCACACCGCCCCAGCTTGTAACTACTGACAATGAAGATTCCTTTTTTCTTTGGCCACAAATATTGAATATCATTTCCTCGTCCAAGACTCAAAGGCATTCCAAGTATTGTTGAGACATCTGTTGGACAAAAAAGTGCAGAAATAAGTTGTTGATCCCAACATCCATTATTATTTATGATTTGAGAGACTTTTAAAGAAATATCAAGAGTAGTAGTGATATCAATAATAGGCCTGTTAGACTTCCCTGATTTGCTAGTAATCCAAGGATCAGACCATAGGTTAATCAAAGAGTCATTGCTTACCCTCCATGCCAATTCTTCCATAAGGAGGGATTTTGCATTCCAAATGCTTATCCAAGAGAAGCTCGGAGACCAACCAATATGAGAGTCCATGAAATTGCAGTGTTTATAATATTTTGCCTTTAAAAAATTTCCAACTAAAGAATGAGGATTTTGATGAACCAATCTGAGAGACCAACCAATCTGTCGCCGCCCCTGCGCCCCAGTGATGCCGCCCTTGCGTCGCCTGTGTTACCGCCTCTGCGCCTCCCGTTGCTTTGCCCCTGCGTCCTTCCTGTCACGCAGGTGCGTCTTGTACAGGATCTACCTAGAGTAGTATTGATCCTTTCCTTTCCTAGTATAAGTGGGTTAGTAGCATGCTAGGTGTGTGTATGAGGATAGGATGATGATGAGTATGGTATCGATAGGTGCCGGTTATGGCTTTGAGGTTTATAGGTTGGATATGATCCTTATGGATCCCTTTGGTCTAGGTGTGACCCCTTTGATTAATAGGAGATTTGATATCTCTATATGCCTTGTTATTAGGCAGTGATGTTCTCCGGATAGGAGCTTATCGTGGTTGAGTATATCTTGAGGTTGAGGTAAGTCCGTAAGACTTACTTAGCTACCATCCTTTTATCGGATGTTTGCATGAGTGGTGTTTGTTATATGCTTTATAGCATGCGATATTGATTATTACCGACCTATGGTTTAGTGACCGCCCATTGTAGTGGTCGTGACAACCTGCCTTTTTATCCCGCTGGGAGTCTGGGGGGTTCTCTGTGGATAGGTCAGATCTGGTACACGGGACAGGCACTTACCACTCTCATAGGGTATACGGGAAGGTGTTACCAGGTACCACTCCAGCTGGCAATAGCACCCAGTGGCGAGGATTATATATATATATTCCTCGTGTCACATATATTCATATACATATATATATATATATATATATATATATATATATATATATATATATATATATATATATATATATATATATATATATATATATATATACGATTTGAGTGTTAGACTTTATAAAGATGATTAACCGGGTAAATGTGTGACAACATGTTTATGTGTTTATGATTCCTTGACTTGTGTTTGTGCTTATGCATTATCTTATATATGAATGGTTAGCTAAAGGTTATATACCGTGCTGTAGATGTTTTGTAGGTTAGGAGAACTGCAGAGTGATCCAGATGGGGTGATCCGCTGAGGGCTCCGTACACTAGGATTGTGCGTGGGATATGAGATGTTTTTGCTATGTATAGATGCATGTTTGGTTTGTACTCAGCGGTACTTTTGTATACCTTTTGATATTTATATATTACAGTTTGATGTTTGGTTTTAATATATACGTGTCTTGTTGTAAGATCCAGTGAACTTGTTGTCAGGCTAGAGTCGGGATCCATCGTGAGATCCTAGCCAGTAGCGCCCCGGGTCCCGCGGATTTGGGGTGTTACACGTGATACTTTTTGTGTACACGTTTTATTTTTTTATAGAGTGTGACCAATCAAAAAAATCAATAGTTTAAAACTTGGCGTTTTTTGAAAAGGTTCAAAGGGGTTAGTACATGAAATTCTTCGAAAATCGATAAACCTCCAAAAACGTTGTATCCTTTTGTCCAAAATGCGTGAAAATATTTGTGTACACGTGTAAGAGCCTTAGCCTTTGGAGCCACTTTTGGCCTTAGCCGCCCCTGCGTGTGAGTGAGGCCGCCCCTGCGGCTCGTCCGTGTTTCCGCCCCTGCGGCCAAGAAGCCCGCCCCTGCGGTTTCCGGCGGCTGTAGCCGGTCTTGTTGACTCTCTTAACCCGTGCTTTACCCTTTGCTTACTTCTTTCTTTCCCTTGGTTGATCAAGGGTTTCATCTTCAATTCTCTTCCTCTGTGCTCACGTCCTCCTTGCTTCTCCTTCTCCCTCCTTGGTCTTGTGTTGTTTTCTCTTGATGTTTGAAAGAGTGGTGATGTGGGTTTGATGATGTTGATGATGGATGTTGTTGTTGCTAAGCTTGGAAGCTAGTTGTGTGTGTGTTGATCTTCCTGGCAGCCTAGGACCACAAGTGTGGTATGTGATCTTGCTTCTCTTCTCTTCTTCCTTCCTTGTTTCCACCTTCCTTAGCTTAGGATTAGATGATTGAGTATAGATTGATGTTGGTTTATGTATGTATATGTATATGTGTAACCTTGGATGAGAGAAGACGTGAAGTGATCACGTGAAGAGTGGAAGAAGAAACGCGGGATCGTCTTCTGCACTGTTGCCGCCCCCGCGGTCCAGCAAAGCGCCCCTGCCGGTACCTTGTCGCCGCACCCGCGGACAGAAGTTGTGCCGCAGCGCGTGCGCCAGAGCGCCGCGCCTTGCCTGCGTCCTTGGTCACCGCGCCCACGGCTGAGTTCCGCCGCTCCTGCGGGTTGCCTGCTTCGCCCCTGCGTCCCTTGTGTCACGCAGGTGCGTCTTGTCCCGGATCTACCTAGAGTTAGGTAGATCATTTCCTTTCCTAGTATGAGCGGGTTAGTAGCATGCTAGGTACGTGTATGAGGATAGATTGATGAGGATGTGATATATCTGTATGCCGGTTATGCCTTTGAGGTTTATGAGTTAGGATACGATTCTTATGGATCCCTTGTGTCTAGGTGTGACCCCTAGATGGATATGAGTTTGATATATGTTGTGATGCCTTGTTTAGGCAGTGTTGATCTCCAGAGTTGGAGCTGTTTGGATTTGAGACTTCGAGGTTGAGGTAAGTCCATAGGACTTACTTAGCTGCCATCCTTATATTGGATGTATGCATGAGTGGTGTATGTGTTATATGCTTGATAGCATGTGTTGTGGTTATTACCTACCTATGGTTTAGTACGCGCCCACTATAGGGCCGTGACAACCTAGCCCTGTCATCCCACTGGGAGACTAGGAGGTTCTCTGGGTAACGTCCAGATTTGGTACACGGAACGGGCACTGTCTCCGCTCCCTTAGGGTACATGGAGGAGTATTCCCGGTTGACCACTCCAGTCTCCATCTGGCAGTAGCAGCGAGAGGCGAGGGTTATATTCCTCGTGTCACATATATTCATATTCAGATATATTTATACGATTGAGTGACTGGTCTTATTAAAGATAATGAACCGGGTAAATGTATGAAAGCATGATGATGTGTTATGATTCCTTATGTGTGTTTGTGCTCTTGCATCTCTATATATATGTGTTTGGTTAGCTAACGGTTTTATACCGTGTTGTAGATCCTTTGCAAGTTAGGAGAGCTGCAGAGTGATCCAGAGGGGTGATCCGCTGAGGGCTCAGTACACTGGGATTATTATCGTGGGATATGGGATATTTGATGTACGAATATATGTTTCTTTTGTACTCAGCGGTACTTATGTACTACCTTCTGAGATTTATATATCAGTTTTATGTTTTGTATTTAATCTATCGGTGCCTTGTTGTAAGATTCAGTGAACTTGTTGTCAGGCTAGGGTCAAGATCCATTGTGAGATCCTAGCCCAGTAGCACCTCGAGTCCTACGGATTTGGGGTGTTACAAAGTTGGTATCAGAGCCCAGGTTGACAACAATGGCACTAGTAATCTACAATAAAGTTCGAATAGATAAATAAACAGACAACATCCGAATTAGCATTAATAGACGCAGAAAGCACCCGAAAAAGGGGTCTGACTTTTCAAAAGGTTTTGGTTTTGTAATGAGTACAAAATGTTTTGGGATATCGTGTACGTGAGCCATCGCCCCTCTGAAGATCTCGATAGTATATATATAGATATTCTGTTGTGATTGATTTGATATATACATACGGCATATATATAGCCTTATGAGTTAGGTTTACGTCCTCTACAGATGGTTCAGACTAGAGCCTTACCTGTAGTTGGACGAGGTAGAGGTAGACCCCCTCTAGGTAGAGGACGGGGTAGGACTTCCGCTGCTGATCCACGTGCAGCGGAAGAGGTTCACGAGGACGTTGCAAAGAGTGTCGTTCCTGAGACTGGGAACGGCGTAGCTGGGAGACAGGGTCCACAACGAGTCTAGTCAGATGACTCGGATTATGTCTCCATGGGAGGACCAAAGTTTCGTGACTATATCCGGCGAGTGGAGGAGGCTGCCAGAGCAGGTAGACCTATCCCAAATCTGCCAGTACATGAGGGATCATCTGAGAGATCCCATGGAGTTACACAGGTGCTAGCTGTACCGGCACTTGCTGTTGAGATTGCTAGAGTTATAGAGGAGCATCGAGGGCCTCGACCAGACAGTTGGTTGAAGACATTTCACCAGATGGGAGTACCCCCTTTCTTTGGGAAGGTGGGGCTTGATGTTGAGTTGTGGATTGGACATGTGGACTCAGCTTTGGAGTCCATTAGATGTCCCGCAGACAGGCAGATAGAGTTGGTGCAGACTTTGTTCAGAGACTTAGCACAACACTGGTGGAGGTCGGTACGAGCACAGGTTGACAGTTATGATCAGATTCGGACCATGATCAGAGAGCGTTTCTGCCCTGCCTCACTGAGGAGGGAGAAACTGCGAGATTTTGTTGAGGCTGAATTCGAGGATGTACCAGTCTCAGAGGCTATCAGGAGATTCCAGGAGGAGTTGGCATTGCTGGGACCAGCTGCACCTTCTGTGGATCAACATGTGTATCTGTTTTCCCGACGACTGAGGGATACTACCCGGACCTATATGGCGGGTTCCCACTGTGAGACTCTTATGGATTATCAGGACAGAGCTTCCGACTATGAGCGAGAGCAGGCTAGTCAGAGGAGAGCTTCTCAGACCGGAGGGTCTGAGAAGAGAGCGTATTGGGCAGACCAGTGTTGCTGGTAGGGCTGCTAGTGCAGGGCGAGGTCAGAGTCGCCAGAGTCGTCCCTCTTTTGCATCAGTTGCAGATAAGGGAGTACAGTGTTACAACTGTGGTAGGTATGGACATATGCGGCCAGAGTGCAGGAGGAAGACAGTGATGTGCTACACTTGTGGCCGGCCAGGTCATAGAGTTGTTTTCTGCCGACAGGGCGGAGCTTCCTTTCCGCAGGGTTCTTCTCCTGCCAGTGTAGCGGGAGGTGGGCAGAGGCCACCTCAGCAGCAGCAAACACAGGGACAGCAGAGAGTCCCAGATTGTCCTACCACTCATGGTTTTGCTCCTGGGTTGGGTAGAGGCAGAGGTCGTGGTGGGAGCACCACTGACACCAGAGGGCCATAGGGCCGAGTTTTTGAGCTAAGGAGTGCAGATGAGCCAACTGCACCGACTGTTACAGATACCATTCTGATCCATGGTTTACTTGTTAGAGTTTGTTTGATACTGGAGTTATGTCTTCTTTTATATCTGATGCTTGTATTGAGTGTTTGAGTTTAGATATGATTGAGGGGATACCCTTTAGTATAGGGTTACTCGATGGTAGTAGGGTCAGAGGTACCCATGAGATTCGTGACTGTCCCATTTCTGTAGGGACCCGTGTTTTACTTGTTGACTTCTCTATCATGTCATTAGAGCATGAAGAAGTCATACTAGGTATGGATTGGATGGATAGACTTTCTGTAGTCTTAGATGTAGGTAGGAGGACTGTTACCCTCTCTACCGAGTTAGGACAGATAGGGGTTTTCCGAGATGGGACCTTGGAAAATCTGGTATGGTTATCAGTGCGATACGAGCAGCTAGACTGATTGCACAGGGTTGTGAGACCTTCTGGTGTTATGTCATGAAGGAGGGGGAGAGTCCAGCATTAGAGGATATCCCAGTGGTCTGTGAGTTTGCAGATGTGCTTGCTGAGTTGTCCAGCTTGCCGCCTCAGAGGAGTGTGGACCTTGGTATCAAGTTAGAGCCTGGTACGAGACCGATCTCGAAGGCCCCATATCGGATGGCGCCTATTGAGATGTTGGAGTTGAAGAAGCAACTCGAGGAGTTGGCCGAGACGGGTTTTCTTCACCCTAGTGTATCTCCATGGGGAGCGATAGTATTTTCCAAGATGAACCTGCACTCAGGATATCACCCGCTGCGGGTGAGGGAGAGCAGGATGTGCACAGGACAGCATTCCGGACCAGATATGGCCACTACGAGCGTGTAGTGATGTCATTTGGGTTTACGAGTGCCCCAACCGTCTTTATGGAGTGATGAACAATATCTTCATCGACTTCCTGGATCAGTTTGTGGTGGTCTTCATAGACGATATTCTGGTGTACTCTCGCAGTAGAGAGGAACATGCAGGACAGCTGAGGACTGTGTTGCAGGTTTTGCGGGATAGAGAACTTTATGCTAAGTTCTCTAAGTGTAAGTTATGGATGCCAGTGGTAGCATTCCTGGGTCATGTGGTTTCAGCTGAGGGGATCAAGGTGGATCCGGCGAAGATAGAGGCAATAGCAACTTGGACTACACCGACGAACGTCAAGGAAGTACGTAGCTTCCTTGGCCTATCCGGTTATTATAGACGCTTTGTGGAGGGATTTTTTGTGATTGCCCGTCCACTGACGAGTTTGTTGAGGAAGACTACCAGATTTGTGTGGTCTGATCAGTGTATGCAGAGTTTTGAGGAGCTTAAGAGACGTCTGACTTCTGCTCCTGTTTGGGCACAACCAGAGGATATAGAGGGATTTGATCTAGTTAGAGTTGGACATTCGGTTTCCGGATGAGGATGCCCGACTGAGTACTTTAGAGGTTCTTCCTGATCTGTTGGCTGAGATCCAACAAAAACAGGAGACCTGCCCGACACTGATGAGGATACGAGATATGATGTCTTGGGATGAGACACCACAGTTCCTGCTGGGAGCAGATGGAGTTTTGAGACGCCGTGGTCGCGTCTGTGTACCTGCTGATACAGAGCTGAGACAGAGGTTTTTACAAGAGGCTTACTGTACACCTTACTCTGTACATTCAGGTACGAGTAAGATGTATCAGGACTTGAGACGTTTATATTGGTGGAAAGGGTTGAAGCCGATGTGGCCGATTTGTGGCATAGTGTGCGACCTGCCAGCAAGTCCAGATAGAGCATTGCAGACCTGGAGGTGAGCTCCATCCACTTCCTGTTCCACAGAAGAAGTGGGAGGATGTCACCATGGATTTTGTGACCGAGCTGAGACTGAGCCGGAGTTTTGATGTCATCTGGGTTATTGTGAACATATTGACGAAGACGGCACGTTTCATTTCTATTAGGGAGACGTGGCCGGTTAGCAGATTAGCTGATGAGTACACTAGACAGATAGTGAGAATCCATGGTGTACCGAGGACGATCGTCTCAGATCGAGATGGACGATTTACCTCAAGGTTCTGACAATAGATTCAGACTGCCCTGGAGACGAGTTTACAATTTATTATTGCGTTCCATCCTCAGATAGATGGTCAGTCAGAGAGGACCATTCAGACGTTGGAGGATATGCTGTGAGTTGTGTGTTGGCATACATCTATTGGGATGGCCCCTATGAGGCACTGTATGGGCAGAGATGCCGTACTCCGTTATGCTGGGATGAGCAGAGTAATGTTAGTGGTTTGACCCTGATCAGATTCAAGATGATGTGGCTCGAGTAGCATTGATTCGAGAGCGGATGTTGACTGCTAGAGCCGTCAGAAGTCGTATGCTGATCGGAGGCGTAGACCTCTAGAGTTCAGAGTTGGAGCCCATGTGTGGCTGAGAGTGTTCCCGACACGAGATGTTAGGCGTTTTGGCATTAAAGGGAAGTTGGTCCCCGATAGGTGGGACCGTTCGAGATTTTGAATCGGGTTGGGAATGTAGCTTACAGGTTAGCTTTGCCTCCGAGATTAGAGGGTGTTCACCCTGTATTTCATGTGTCTCAGCTGAGGGAGTAAATACCAGATCCGAGACATATTGTGAGTTATGATGATTTGGTGGTTGAGCCGAACCACACCTTTGTTGAGCATCCGATTGCAGTCCTAGAACGAGGTATGAGACGCCTGCGTTCGAAGGACATTTCTATGTTGAGGATACAGTGGTCGAGACGTGGACCTAATGAGGCTACATGGAAGACCGAGGATAGTATCCAGAGGAACTATCCAGAGTTTTATATCGAGATAGATGTACCAGTAGGATCGACGAGTAGATGTTAATACTATCTTGGTGATGTTATGCTTATGTGCTTAT
Organism: Fagopyrum tataricum; assembly: GCA_002319775.1. Lineage (NCBI taxonomy): Eukaryota > Viridiplantae > Streptophyta > Magnoliopsida > Caryophyllales > Polygonaceae > Fagopyrum > Fagopyrum tataricum. The sequence continues at coordinate 48,523,698 of CM008282.1, forward strand.
ATGCCATTATGTGTTTATTTTCATACTAGCTATGATGTGATATCTGATCTTAGTAGATCTTGTTGTGCTAGTACGACTGATATTTATAGCTGGAGATGGCTCTTTCCTCCATGCTATTGTGAGATGTGATAGGTTTAGCTGGAGATGGTTCTTTCCTCCACGCTACTTCGGTGGACATAGTGTTGCTGGAGATGTTTTTCCCTCCATGCCTTTCTGTTATGAGTACGATACGGCTAGAAATGTGATTTCTCTAGGCCTTGTGATATGTTTATGGTTTGGATAGAGATGGTTTTACTCTATGACCTGGATAGTATAGTGATCTTACAGTTGGAGATGATGAGTTCCTCCAGCCCGTGTTTGAGGATATAGAGTGGTATAGGTTGATCCCTTATGAGCGGAGATGTGATTCCTCCTGTAGAGAGAATTTTACCTCGGCTTTTCAGTCCGAGAGGTTTGAGGTTGTTACAAGTTTCGGGACGAAACTTGTTTTTAGGGGGGTGAGGTGTAAGAGCCTTAGCCTTTGGAGCCACTTTTGGCCTTAGCCGCCCCTGCGTGTGAGTGAGGCCGCCCCTGCGGCTCGTCCGTGTTTCCGCCCCTGCGGCCAAGAAGTCCGCCCCTGCGGTTTCCGGCGGCTACAACCGGTTTTGTTGACTCTCTTGACCCGTGCTTTACCCTTTGCTTACTTCTTTCTTTCCCTTGGCTGATCAAGGGTTTCATCTTCACTTCCCTTCCTCTGTGCTCACGTCCTCCTTGCTTCTCCTTCTCCCTCCTTGGTCTTGTGTTGTTTTGTCTTGAAGTTTGGAAGAGTGTTGATGTGGGTTTGATGATGTTGATGATGGATGTTATTATTGCTGAGCTTGGAAGCCAACTGTGTGTGTGTTGATCTTCCTGGCAGCCTAGGACCACAAGTGTGGTATGTGATCTTGCTTCTCTTCTCTTCTTCTTTCCTTGTTTCCACCTTCCTTAGCTTAGGATTAGATGATTGAGTATAGATTGATGTTGGTTTATGTATGTATATGTATATGTGTAACCTTGGATGAAAGAAGACGTGAAGTGATCACGTGAAGAGTGGAAGAAGAACCGCGGGATCGTCTTCTGCACTGTTGCCGCCCCCGCGGTCCAGCAAAGCGCCCCTGCGGGTACCTTGTCGCCGCACCCGCGGACAGAAGCCGTGCCGCAGCGCCTGTGCCAGCGCCGCGCCTTGCCTGCGTTGCCTGCGTCCTTGGTCACCGCGCCCGCGGCTGAGTTCCGCCTCGCCTGCGGGTTGCCTGCTTCGCCCTTGCGTCCCTTGTGTCACGCAGGTGCGTCTTGTCCCGGATCTACCTAGAGTTAGGTAGATCCTTTCCTTTCCTAGTATGAGCGGGTTAGTAGCATGCTAGGTACGTGTATGAGGATAGATTGATGAGGATGTGTTATATCTGTATGCCGGTTATGCCTTTGAGGTTTATGAGTTAGGATACGATCCTTATGGATCCCTTTGGTCTAGGTGTGACCCCTATGATGGATATGAGTTTGATATATGTTGTGATGCCTTGTTTAGGCAGTGTTGATCTCCAGAGTTGGAGCTGTTTGGATTTGAGACTTCGAGGTTGAGGTAAGTCCATAGGACTTACTTAGTTGCCATCCTTATATTGGATGTGTGCATGAGTGGTGTATGTGTTATATGCTTGATAGCATGTGTTGTGGTTATTACCTACCTATGGTTTAGTACGCGCCCATTGTAGGGCCGTGACAACCTAGCCCCGTCATCCCACTGGGAGACTGGGAGGTTTTCTGCGGAACGTTTAGATCTGGTACACGGAACGGGCACTGTCTCCACTCCCTTAGGGTACACGGAGGAGTAGTCCCGGTTGACCACTCCAGCTGGCAGTAACACCGAGAGGCGAGGGTTATATTCCTCGTGTCACATATATTCATATTCGGATATATTTATACAATTGAGTGACTGGTCTTATTAAAGATAATGAACCGGGTAAATGTATACAAGCATGATGATGTGTTATGATTCCTTATGTGTGTTTGTGCTCTTGCATCTCTATATATATGTGTTTGGTTAGCTAACGGTTTTATACCGTGTTGTAGATCCTTTGCAAGTTAGGAGAGCTGCAGAGTGATCCAGAGGGGTGATCCGCTGAGGGCTCAGTACACTGGGATTATTATCGTGGGATATGGGATATTTGATGTACCAATATATGTTTCTTTTGTACTCAGCGGTACTTATGTACTACCTTCTGAGATTTATATATCAGCTTTATGTTTTGTATTTAATCTATCGGTGCCTTGTTGTAAGATTCAGTGAACTTGTTGTCAGGCTAGGGTCAAGATCCATTGTAAGATCCTAGCCCAATAGCACCTCGAGTCCTACGGATTTGGGGTGTTACAACACGTATTATGGTTTATAGAGTGTGTTGGATCACAATAATAAATAGTTTAAAATTTCATGTTTTTTGAAAAATTTCTAAGGGGAAGCACACGAATTTCTTCAAAAATCGATAAAACTCAAAACACGTCGTATCCTTTGGTGACTCGAGCATATGATATTTTTAGAGAGCATGGACTAACTGTGGACTTGTACAAATTGGTTTGAAATTCGGGGAATACGCCGAAACATTGCTTCATTCTTTGGATGGGCATCCTTGGACGCCTCTCCACGAGAGATAGGTTGTGTTTTCTTGACATTGATCCGACTTGCAGCTGGTGCAGAGGTGCTAGTGAGTCACACGACCACTTGTTCTTTGGATGCACGTATGCTAGAGAGGTTTGGAAACAGGTATGTGATGGATTTGGCATGTCCTGTAGCTTGAATTCTATTGCAGCATCTCTTGAGTGGTTGAGACTTTCGGCGATTGGAAGAGGCTGGACGAGCAGACAGAGGATCTACGCCTTCTCCTCTACGGTCTATTATTTATGGCATTCTAGGAATGCCTTGGTTTTTAACGGAAATAGGATTCCTATTGACGTTTTGGTTCGGCTTATCAGATCCCATGTTTTTAGACTCCTCCATGAGAAGTTCCCTTCTAGAATTGGTGTGTAAGCCATTGATGTTTAGTGCTGACATGAGAGATATCATGACTGATGATGACACTCTTTCCAGGTGTGACCTCTTCCTTGTTGATGACCATGCCGAAGGTGGGGGATGTCTTATCTTGATGGAGCTAGTCGCGCTTGGCTCTCTTGGTTCCCATCTGTTGATGGCTTTGCCGAAGGTGGATGGGCCTTTTGAGTATGATCTAGCAGATTATGAGTGTATGATTAATATGTATCATTTTATTACGGGTATTTGGGTCTACTTGGGGACTTGCATGTCCGCCTTGAGATCTTGGATTTTGAGATTTTTTTGTTTTACGCCTTAGACTTCATGTAAGGGCACCGTGTACACTGACTTGTTACTAGAGCTGTCAAAAGTTGACTGACCCGCGAACCCGACCCGACGAACCCGAATCCGAACCCGACCTGGCCCCGAAAATTTTGAAATAGAGAATCCCCTGAACCGACCCGCTTGAAACCGATTTAACCCGAAGGAATTTATGACCCGAAGTAACCCGACCCGAATGACCCGGTAGCCCGAATGACCCGACCCGAACAACCCGATAGCCCGAAGTAACCCGACCCGAAGTAACCCGATACCCCGAAGTAACCCGATAGCCCGAAGTAACCCGACCCGAAGTAACCCGCCCAAAGTAACCCGACCCGAATGACCCGGTAGCCCAAAGTAACCCGACCTTAAATAACTCGATAACTCCGTAAATTTATACAAATAGGGTATTTTAGATTACATTGATACTTTTGAGTTAAATTGATAATTATTTACATGATTTATTAAGAGAATAAATAGATAAAATTTTACCTAGAAATTTGATAATTTTAAAAAAAAGTTAATCATACACCGACTATTTTGATGCATACATCGATTATACAAATTCAACCTAAATAACACATCACTCTTTATCATCTCATTAGATTGTTAATTCCAATTATTTTGAGTAAATCCGGAAATTCGGGTATCCGGATATTTTAGACACGGATATCCGAAAATTCGGGTACCCGGATATATAAGAGTTACGAATATCCGAAAATTCGGGTATCCGGATATTTTTGTTTGTACAATATAACAAATTATTGATATAAATTTTAAGGATATATACTTTTTGAAATTATAATGTATTCGGGTATCCGGATGTTTAATATTATACTTTTTGAAAATTTAACTACGAGCCGGTGTCGCGTAATAACTATAATTTTTAGGAATAGACATTTTAAAGATAATTTTTTTTATTTACTATATTGTCTATATATACATAAATAAATAATATGTTAAATAATTCATATCCATACAATAACTATAAGTATATGATGGCATTCTTCAACTCCCACATGATAAATGTAATGTAACGACAATTTTAACTCATTAGAATAACTTTTGATATTAACTTATGGTTAAATAATAACTCATTAACCCATAATATAAATTTATAATATAAGTATATAATTACATATTACATAATACGTACATATTACATAATCCTTAATATAAGTCGGATATCCAGATCCAGTTAAAGTCTTTTCAATCAAACGAAAGTCGGTTAATCTAATCAAACGAAATATCTAATCATTAGATATTTCGATCAAACGGATCAGTCGGATATCCATATCCGGTTAAATTCATACTCAATCAAACAGATCGGGCTAAAATCATTCCGATCAAGCATATATGTGGATCATTAGATATTTTGATCAGATGGATCAGTCGGATATCCATATCCGGTTAAATTCATATGCAATCAAACAAATCGGGCTAAAACCATTCCGATCAATTGATTAAACATATATGTGGATAATTACCCGATCTGACTAAAATTGTTTTTAGATACCATATTTTAGAATATGGATCAAATAGATCGACCGAATTCCACTGATTATTATCCGATTCAGCAAAATATGATATATTTTATTTTACATTTTATAACAAACAAAATAGGTTAAGCATATATGGATCAAATGGATTGATTAGTCGGTCATATTAGATATTTTGATCAGACGGATCAGTCGGATATCCATATCCGGTTAAATTCATATTCAATCAAACAGATCGGGTTAAAATCATTCCGATCAGACATTTATGTGGATAATTATCCGAGCCGACTAAAGTCGTTTTTAGATACCATATTTTCGAATATGGATCAAATAGATCGACTGAATTCCACGGATTATTTGTAACACCCCAAATCCGTAGGACTCGGAGTGCTACGGAGAAGCAAGAACAAGATCAAGGAGGGAGAAGGAGAAGCAAGGAACGTGAGGGAAGCTGGAGGGGAAAGTGAAGAACAAGCCCTTGATCAGCCAAGGCAAAGATTAAGAAAGGTAAAGAGTAAAGCACGGGTCAAAGAGTCAAAGAAGACGGTTGCAGCCGCCAGAAACCGCAGGGGCGGCAGCCAGGGCCGCAGGAGCGGTAACCCGCAGGGGCGGCACCCCCATCCGCGGGTGCGGCTAAGCCACAACTCGGTCAAAACTAGTCTCGGCTAAAGATCAAACTCGGTCCAAGAACTAAGGCTCTTACATTATTATCCGATTCGGCAAATCATTATTGTTATTATTCTTTATTACGCATGTCTTTGATTTACTATTACATTTTTATAAAGAAAATAACACTAATATACCATCAAAAGTCTAAAACAAGTAAACAACACAACTTTTATTTCATCTTTTATCAAATTAATATCTTCGTATAAATTTTAGAATAAATTACACAAACCCGAACATAAATTGACTTGAATCAAGATGTTAGGCAACCCGATCCGGTTTCGACCGAACATAAATTGACCCGAGTCAAGATGTTACGCAAACCGATCTGGTTTCGACCCAACCCAAACATAAAAATGACCCGATTCCAACCCGATTGACCCGTATTAACCCGATAATTAATACCCGACCCAAACCGGCCCGACCCGAAACAAACCGATAAAAATGTGAGCTTGTTTTGACCCGACCCGTTTCAACCCGTGCCTGTTATAACCGACCCGATTCCGACCCGTCCCGTTACGACCCGGGAACCGAGACTACCCGATAACCCGTTTCAACCCGAACAAATGATACCCGGCCCAAACCGACCCGACCCGAAACAACCCGATTAATAACCAAGCCTTTTTTGACCCGACCCGTTTCAACCCGAGCTTGTTAGGACCCGACCCAAACCCGACCGGTTGGCCCCGTTTGACACCTCTACTTGTTACCCTTATTCATAAACCAAATTGGTTTATGAATACTTATTTTTTTCTTTGAATTTACCTTTACCCGCAAAATACGTGAAACTATTTTTGTACACGTATTATAGTTTATAGAGTGTGTCCGATCAAAAAACTCAACAGTTTAAATTTTCGAATTTTTGAAAAAAGTTCAAAGGGGATAGTACACATATTTCTTCAAAAATCGATAAAACTCAAAAAACATCATATCCTTCGGTCCAAAAAGCATGACACTTTTTGTGTACACGTTTTATGGTTTATAGAGTGTGACCGATCAAAAAAATCAATATTTTAAATTTTGTCTTTTTTTGAAAAACTTCAAAGTGTACACGAAATTCTTCGAAAATCGACAAACCTCCAAAAACGTCGTACCTTTGGTCCAAATGCGTGAAAATATTTTTGTACACGTAATATGGTTTATAGAGTGTGTCCGATCAAAAATATCAACAGTTTAAAATTTGGCATTTTTTGAAAAAGTTTTAAGGGGGAGTACACAAATTTCTTCAAAAATTGATAAAACTCCAAAAAACGTCCCCCTTTGGTTCAAAAAGCGTGAAACTTTTTATGTACACATTTTATGGTTTATAGAGTGTGACCTATCAAAAAAATCAATAGTTTAAAATTTAGCGTTTTGAAAGGTTCAAAGGGATAGTACACGAAATTTTTCAAAAATCGATAAACCTCCAAAAACGTTGTATCCTTTAGTCCAAAATGCGTGAAAAAACTTTTGTACACATATTATGGTCTATAGAGTGTGTCGGATAAAAAAAATCAATAGTTTAAAATTTCACGTTTTTTGAAAAAGTTCAAAGGGGGTAGTACACAAATTTCTTCAAAAATCGATAAAACTCAAAAAACGTTGTATCCTTTGGTTCAAAAAGCTTGAAACTTTTTTTGTACACGTTTTATGGTTTATAGAGTGTGACCGATCAAAAAATCAATATTTTAAAATTTGGCGTTTTGAAAAGGTTCAAAGGGGATAGTACACGAAATTCTTCGAAAATCGATATTCCTCCATAAATGTCGTATCCTTTGGTCCAAAAAGCATGGAACTTCTTTTGTACACATTTTATGGTTTATAGAGTGTGTCCATTCAAAAAACTCAATGGTTTTAAATTTGGAGTTTTTTTTTTAAAGTTCAAAGGGGGTAGCACACGAATTTCTTCAAAAATCGATAAAACTCAAAACACGTCGTATCTTTCGGTCCAAAATACGTGAAACTTTGGTGTGTAAGCCACTGATGTTTAGTGTTAACATGAGATATATCATGACTGATGATGACACTCTTCCAGGTCTGACCTCTTCCCTGCTGATGGCCATGCCGAAGGTGGGGGATGTCTTATCTTGATGGAGCTAGTCGCGCTTGGCTCTCTTGGTTCCCATCTGCTGATGGCTTTGCCGAAGGTGGATGGGCCTTTTGAGTGTGATCTAGCAGATTATGAGTGTATGATTAATATGTATCATTTTATTAGGGTATTTGGGTATACTTGAGGACTTGCATGTCCGCCTTGAAATCTTGAATCTTGAGATTCCTTTGTTTTACGCCTTAGACTTCATGTATGGGCACCGTGTACACTGACTTGTTACCCGTATTCATAAACCAAATTGGTTTATGAATACTTATCTTTTTCTATGAATTTACCTTTACCCGTAAAATACGTGAAACTATTTTTGTACACGTTTTATGGTTTATAGAGTGTGTCCGATAAAAAAAACTCAATAGTTTAAAATTTCACGTTTTTTGAAAAACTTCAAAGGGAGGTTAGTACACGAAATTCTTCGAAAATCAATAAATCTCCAAAAACGTCGTATCCTTTGGTCCAAAATGCGTGAAAATATTTTTGTACACGTATTATGGTTTACAAAGTGTGTCCGATCAAAAAAATCAATAGTTTAAATTTTGGAATGTTTTGAAAAAGTTCAAAGGGGTAGTACACAAACTTTTCTTCAAAAATCAATAAAACTAAAAAAAAATGTTGTATCCTTTCTTCAAAAAGCGTGAAACTTTTTGTGTACACGTTTTATGATTTATAGAGTGTGACCGATCAAAAAAATCAATAGTTTAAAATTTTGCGATTTTTGAAAAGGTTCAAAGGGGTTAGTACACGAAATTCTTCGAAAATCGATACACCTCCAAAAACGTCGTATCCTTAGGTCCAAAAAGCATGGAACTTCTTTTGTACACGTTTTATGGTTTATAGAGTGTGTCCATTCAAAAAACTCAATAGTTTTAAATCTGGCGTTTTTTGAAAAAGTTCAAAGAGGGTAGCACAAGAATTTCTTCAAAAATCGATAAAACTCAAAACACGTTGTATCTTTCGGTCCAAAATACGTGAAACTATTTGTGTACACGTTTTATGGTTTATAGAGTGTGACCGATCAAAAAACTCAATAGTTTAAAATTTAGCGTTTTTTGAAAAGGTTCAATATGGTAGGGTAGTACACGAATTTCTTCAAAAATCGATAAAACTCAAAAAACGTCGTATCCTTTGGTCCAAAAAGCGTGAAACTATTTTTTAAACGTTTAATGGTTTATAGAGTGTGTCCGATCAAAAAAATCAATAAGTTATAATTTGGCTTTTTTGAAAACGTTTTGAGATAATACACGAAATTCTTCAAAAATCGATAAAACTCATAAAATATTGTATCCTTTGGTCCAAAATGTAACGCCCCCAAAATGGAAAAGACGTCACAGCGCCAGGAGCCCCGGAAAAGTACTCCCTCAGGCTAAATACATATGACATATGTGAATAAATAGAATGTAAACCATAAACGGCCTTGACTTGCCAAAAGATAGAAATCCCAAAGACGCTCCGAAACATCAACCACAACCGTGTCCAAACCCACAAAGTAAATAACGTAATAACCAACAATCCGAACTTAAAAACAACCTGACCCAAAGGACGGAAACTAGTTTAGGAACAAGTCCTAACGAAACATGACCATCCCACAAAACTGACACAACTCTCACTAGGGTTCCAGACATTCATGCTCTTGAACTGATTATGTACCTGATTATGTCCACAAACATAACCAGCCCCACCGTGGTGGGATTAGTCTTCCACATAGACTAAGTCAATACATAAGCAGTGTAATATATGATCAAGATATGGGAATAAACATACATGACATGACATGGTCCTAGAATTACTCAAGATATTGAAACAAAATCATACAACTTAATCATCATCAATCTCAAAAGATCATATTAAATATTCATAAGTCATGTCAATGATTCATGCTTCAAATCCAAAACTCATAATTCAAATCAACAACTCATATATTATGTCAAATACTCATAATCCAAACCAATATTTCATAAACTATGTCACCTACTCATATTTCAACTCATCATATTATAAACTATGTCAAAAACTCAATGTCTCATAATTCAACTCAACATCTCACAAACTATGTCAACTACTCCTAATCCAACTCAATAACTTATAATCCAACTCAACCGGTATAACATATCCAAAGGTCAATCGACCGAAATGGTAACAAGGTATATCCTTGCCCCTTCATCAAATCATACACGAATAATCCATATCATAATATCAAAACTTGCTCGAGCAATCTTTATTTTAAAACTGTTTCAAAACAATTCGTAAAGTGCTAATTTAGCGAAGGTTAAAGCCTATTTCTTGAACACGATTTATAAAGTGCTATATTTAGCGAATGTCCAAGCCTATTTCTTGAACACGAAGGTACCTCCTAAACCCCCACCACGGGATGGACATAGTAAACACGGATCAGGTGAATCCTCGCCATCCACTAAAGTCGACCATCGGCCCGCTCAAACCATATACCACTGGTAATCATGGTCCTCCCTAACCGAGGAGTGAATAAGAATCATGAAAACGGTATCACCGACAACAATGTCGTCATGGTCATAGACCACAGAAGAAAAACAAGGGCAGTTGCCCACTATGGTCATAGACCAAATCATCTCACATATATAAATGGAAAAAGCCGATTAGGTCAAAGACCATGAGGTCATATCAAATCCTCAATATCATAACCGTTTCATTTTCTAATATATTTTGATAGACACCTCTTTAACTAGTCCCAATCAATTATCATGTAATCACAAGGCTTCTTAAACCGGCTCCTCAAATCATACTATACCCATAACTCAAAAAATAGTATCATGCATTCCTCATAAACTCCAAGATCATTCTCCTCTAGATATCATAACATATATACATTTATATACTTTTCATGCTCATCATAATTTCAAGCATCTCAATCATACATACGGTATCATGAAGGCTTAAACTTAATCATGCTCGTCATACCAAATCATAATTTGAAACTACGAAATCATACATGCAATATCATGAAGACTTAAACTTAATCATGCTAGATCATAATTTAAAACATATCAATCATACATGCGGTATCATGAAGGCTTAAATTTAATCATGCTCATATACAAAAGCTCACAAGTACTTGCCTCAATAAAAGCTCACTCAATGGCTTGAAGCCAAAACAACAATGTCAATTAATCCCGGCATACAACCTAAGCAAGCAAGATCACACAATCACATACATATACTATATATATAACCACAACACCGTCTAATAGGTGTAAGAGTGACTTACATAATTCCCAACTCGAGTGCAGGTTGCACTTCTCTTAGGGTTTGTCCTTAACCCATGGAGTGGGGCCCACCAACGACTATATTATTATAGCCGTTGGCGGTTAGAGCGTAACGGCTATAAGGCCGTTGCGCTCAGCTGTCAAACCGGAGGTTTGAACACTTTAAAATAATAATAATAAAATAAATACCAAAACCGGCGGTTTGGGTCGGTTCAAACTGTCGGTTTAAACCTGCGGTTTGGGTTGGTTCAAACTGTCGGTTTAGGTTTTTGTTTTTACCAAACCTAAATATAAACCGTAAACCCTTCGAAACCTAAACCTACAAACCTAAACCGCTGATTTGGGCCGATTTGAAAACTACCGGTTCGACGGTTTGCCCCAAATCGGACTCAACACTAATAAATACAACTCATTGTTTCATGTGACCATCACAAGACACCCTTTCATGGGTATAAGGTATACACCTTTAAGAATATGTTCAACTTTTATTTTTATAAAACTTTCTCCTACATGCAAATAATTCAGAGTATTACAGTGTAGTATAGATCTAGATCTGTCATTTCTCTACGATACTTCTTCTCTCAATTCTCACCCATATCCTCTCAATAGTTCATATTCTACCCGTAAGATTACTAGGTATATATATAACTCATTGTTTCATTTGACAATCACAAGACACCCTTTCATGGTCTAAGGGTCTAAGTTATACACCTTTAAGAACATGCTTCAACTTTTTTAATATAACTTCTCTTGCATGCAAATATTTTTATGAGTATTACAATGTGATGGTAGATATCCTTCATTTCTCTATGATACTTCTTCTCTCAATTCTCACCCATATTCTCTCAATAGTTCATATTCTACCATATTCATATTTGTGCACATCTTCATTTTTGGTTGTTTATACTGTAACACCCTAAATTCGTAGGACTCGAGGTGCTACTGGGCTAGGATCTGACAATGGATCCTGACCCTAGCCTGACAACAAGTTCACTGAATCTTACAACAAGGCACCGATAGATTAAATAGAAAACGTAAAACTGATATATAAATCTCAAAAGGTAATACATAAGTACCGCTGAGTACAAAAGAAACATATATCCATACATCAAATATCTCATATCCCACGATAATAATCCCAGTGTACGGAGCCCTCAGCGGATCACCCTCTTTGGATCACTCTACAGTTCTCATAACCTGCAAAGATCTACAACACGGTATGAAACCATTAGCTAACCATACACATATAAAGAATGAGCATAAGCACAGTCACATATCAGAAAAACTAAACACTTCAACATGATATCACACATTTACCCGGTTCATTATCTTTATATAAATGGTCCAACACATGAATCGTATATATATAAATATCAATATGAACATATGTGACACGAGGAATATAACCCTCGCCTCTCGGGGAGGTTGCCAGCTGGAGTGGTGATATGGTCACACTTCCCGTGTACCCTATGGGAGTGGAGCAATTGCCTGTCCCACATCCCGCGTGGAGACACGGAGGTGCTCTGCGGACAAGCCAGATATGGAAGTGGGACGGGTAATGAACCATATCGCATGCTATAAAACATATAACAAACACCACTCAAGCATACATCCAATATAAGGACGGTAGCTAAGTAAGTCCTATGGACTTACCTCAACCTCATAAGTAGTATCACTACGATCAACTCTCACTCAGGTCCACTCTTAACTGGAGGACAACACGGCCTATACAAGGCATACATATATATATCAAACTCCTATCACACAAAGGGGTCACACCTAGACCCAAGGGATCCATAAGGATCATATCCTAACTCATAAACCTCAAAGCCATAGCCGGCATAAACGATATCATACTCATCATCATTCTAACCTCATACACGTACCTAGCATGCTACTAACTCGCTCATACTAGGAAAGGAAAGGATCTACCTAACTCTAGGTAGACCCGAGACAAGACGCACCTGCGTGACAAGAGACGCAGGGGCGGAGCAAGGCAACCCGCAGGCGCGGCAAGGCCCAGCCGCAGGCGCGGTGACAGTGGCCGCAGGCACGGCGCAGGCGCTGTGACACAGCTTCCGCAGGGGCGGCGGCTTCCAGGCGCGGGGGCGGCGATAGTGTAGAGTGTGATCCCGCGATTCCTCTTCGGCTCTTCACGTGATCAAATCACGTCTTCTCTCATCCAAAACCAAGCACATACATATACATACATAAACCAACATCAATCTATATCCAATCATCTAATCCTAAGCTAAGGAAGGTGGAAACAAGGAAGAAAGAAGAGAAGAAGAAGATAACTTACCACGCTTGTGGTCCTAGGCTGCAAGGAAGATCAACCACACACTGTTCATTGGCTCTCAAGCTTAGCAATACACATCAACTCATTAACAACCACCAAAAGCCACACAAAAACTCTTCCAACTCTAAGGAATCCAAGATCAAGCTCAAGAAGGAGGAAGGGAGAAGCAAGGAGGACGTGAGAATTGAAGAAAGAAGACTGAAGAACAAACCCTTGCTCCCCAAGGTAAGAAGAGAAGGTAAAGCACGAGTCAAACGGTCAACAAAGCCGGCTGCAGCCGCAAGAAACCGCAGGGCGGTTCCCTGAGCCGCAGGGGCGGAAAAGCTACACGAGCCGTAGGGGCGGCTCCCTGAACCCGCGGGGGCGGCTAAGGCCAAAAGACTAAGGCTCTTACAAATTCAAAATAAAAATGGCACAAAACTTCGCCTTCATGTGTGCTAATTGACAATAGGAAAATATCGAATTGATCATATGAGGAGGATTATCTGTTTCGATCATTGTGTCAGCCAAAATATCGAATCGAGATGTATGTTGGAAGGTTATTTAGACATTTGTTTCGATCGTATGTGGAGTGTTATTAATGAAAAAATGTGTATGTAAGAGTTACTCGAATCCTTCCGTTCCCAACCTAGTAACTTGGATTCAACCCAACAAATTGTCCAACCCAAAACCAAGCTGAATCAAGATGTTTGACAACCAAACTCAAACATAACTTGATCCGACTCAAAACCAATTGACCCGCCCTAACTGTCACCTCTATCCGAAGCCATTAAAAACCAAAGTAACCCAACCCGAATGACCCGAGAACCGAACTAAACAAACTTGTTATGATCCAAGAACTGAGACTATATGATAACCTATATAACCCGAACAATTGATACCCGACCTAAACCAACCAAAAACAAACTGGTAAAAAGAGAGCTTGTTTTGACCCGACCTTTATGTGACCGACCTAAACCCGACCCGTCGGCCCCGTATGACACCCTACCGAGAACCAAACTAAACCGATCTGTACGTTATGACCCAAAAACCGAACTAAATTGATTTATTTTGACCCGAGAACCGAGACTACCCGATAACTCGTTTCAACCCGAACAATCCATGCCCAACCCAAACTGACCCGAAACAAACCGACTAATAACCAAGCATATTTTTTACTCGAGCTTGTTATGACCCACCCAAACCTAACTCGTTGGTCCCGTTTGACACCTCTATAATCTACTACCGGATACTTTTTTTTTTCTTCTAGGGACCTCACTTGTTCCATAGAAAACCAAGAGGTAGGTCATGGTTTCGTGCTCATCTATAGAAATGAAATACCGTGTCATGACTAATACTATGTGTGAAATCTTGTGGTTGCAACCTCTTCTCTCTTCGCTTGACGTCACTCATCGTCATCCTACGATACTATATTGTGATAACCAAGATGTCATTACTAACAAAACAAAGATTGATTGTCACATAGACCTGTTCATATCGGGGCTCGGGCTATTTGGAATTTTCGGCCCGTTTAGCCGGACTCGGGCCGGGCTAAGCCCGGCTGACAGGCCTACAATATATGTCGTACCGACCCGACGGGGCTGCCGGGCGGGCCTCCGGGTACCCGTTTTATTTTTTCTTTTTTTAAAAATAATTTAAAAAAATATTTTAATTATAAATTTTAGTTAAAAATAAAATATATTTAAGATATTATATGTAATATACATTAAATTTACGATAATTATGCTAAATATTCTATAATTATACATAATATTTGTAATATATATATATATATTATAATATATTTTTTTATAAGGGCTTCCGGGCCGGGTTTTTCGGCCCGACCGGACCTATAGTGGTGTTCGTACCCGGCCCGGCGGGCTTGGCAGGCTGGGCTTTTCGGCCCGATCGGACTTCCCTCTATGTTCACACCCGTCTGTATTTCGGGGCGGGCTGCCCGGATATGATCGGGTCTATTGTCACACTATTCGTAACCAGGTCCAATTCGACACCACACTTGTTTCACCAAATTGGTTGATCAACTCGCTGACATCATGAGTAAGGACGTGGGTTCCCTTGCGGTTCGTATATCTTAAATCCAAGGTCGTAAGGGAAAATGATAAAGATCATACTTATTCTATAAATATCTTTTGTATTTAGTTGTTAACATTACACCTTTTAGTTGAGGATACGTTCCATTCTAATTGTATTTAATCAACAATGGCATGCATAATGTAAAGTATGGCATTGTACAATCATTTAATATACTATTCTTTGTATTTGATAGGTGACCAATCAATTAATTCTTCCGATGTAGACATAAAAAAAGCTCATTCTTTATGTACTTTTACGAAAATAGAAAAAGTTGACAGTCAGGAAAATCTTACTCTTTATTTATTGGACATTTTACTAACCTATGTCACAATATACCAATATTATAGGTTTATTAATCAAAAATATTAGCTTTTTTTTTATGTGAGATACAAATTAGGCCCTATTCAAAAATCTGATTTTAAATAAAGATATAGAAAAAACACTCTAATTTAAATTAATTAACCATATGCTCGCTTAATTTAGCCTAATTAATAACAAAGATCGTGGCCTAATATATCGTCAAAATCTGCAACATGATCCTACTTTATCTCTTCCGTCAAAATCTGTAACAATGGACTCTTACTTCTCCACTCCACAACTGTTGAGATGTACCCCTGACTGGTATCCTTTCCGGTGCAACCTTTTGCTCTTCCATGGAGCACTGCTTTCCCTTGGTGAAAGCCTTCTCGCCTTCGAGTGCACCACCACAAACTTCTCCTCATGCAGCGCAACCTTCGCTAGGGAAGACACAACCTTCGCCAGGGAAGATACATCCACACAACCTTCGCTGAAAAGAAAAATAGAACAATGTCTTCAGAAACCCTAGACCTTGATAAAAACTAGGTTGGATGATATAAAGTTTTTTAGATATTCTGAAATTTGGGTATCAAAATCGGGTATTTAAGGTAAGTATGAAATCGGGTATTAAAAATGGGTACTAAAATATAAATATCAAGTATACAATTAATATTGGGTATCAAAAATGTGTTGGATAATTAATATTGAATATTACAATAATAATTTATATATTAATTTCTTTAAAAATAAAATTTAAATAGTGTAATTCAATTAATCCAAATGATAAGATAGAAGAAATTTGTACATATAATTAAATATATAGTCATAATTACATTTGTTAGAGTTAATTGATTTTTCTTAAATATCGAGTATACTCTCTCATTTTATCCAATATAAAAACGTATTTTTCAAAATAAAACTTCTTATCTTTGTTTTTTGTCCATTCTTTTTCATTTTGAAAATTCTATATAAATTGGCCAATTTGTGCTACATTGCCACAACATCCTACACTAGCTACCATTCTCTCTAAACAATATCGTGTAAGTGAAAATGGGTCTCAAGGGAAAACTAATCAGTGAGGTTGAAGTGAGCTCACATGGTCATCATGTCCATGAGTTCTTTGCTAAGAAGTCTCACGAAATCTCCCAAATCTCCCCTACACACATCCAAGGTTGTGAGCTTCATGACGGTGAATTCGGTAAACCCGGTTCCATCATGTGTTGGAACTATACTCTCGGTATGTACATATATAACGCAATCTAATCAAACTTCGTGTTTTTTAGAACGTTAAGTTTGATTTCCTAACAAAACAATCTCAATCTCACGTCAATTAAAAATAGATATAAAGTCTAGTATATGAACTCGTTGAGTTACTTTATATCGATTTTAATGTTTAATTTTATTTTGTTTTGATTCGTTATTAAAAACGTCGTCATATATTGTGTAGACGGGAAGAAATGTGTTGGAAAGACTGTGGTCAAGGAATTGGACGAGATGAAAAAGACGGTAGCCTTTAAGGTGACCGAAGGTCCTCTCTTGGAGGATTATAGTTCCTTTATAATTCATCTTTATGCAACGGACAAAGAGATTAAGTGGTCTTTCAAGTATGAAAAAATTCAGGAGGATGCTCCTCACCCAACTAAGTTTTTGAACTTCATGCTAAACGTCACCAGGCATCTCGATGATCATCACAAAGCCTAATATCGAGCAATGGCAATGGCAATGAATGTCCAAGAGGTCAACCACATCAATCGTATACGATTATCATAATAAATAAAGCCATCGAGCTGGTGGATTTGAGTTTGTAATGTTTAATAAAAAAAATAATCTGTCTTTTGATCGATGTGAAATGTGTGTTTTCTTATACCAAAATTAATGTACGTAATGTGTTTGTGTACTTTCAAGCGTGTAATATCCATATGATATGTATTGATTAAAATCAATGATTGCATGTATGTCTCTATACGTATAATTAAATAATTTACTAAATAATCGAACGCTTTCAAGTTTAATTGAACAACTGAACATATAAATTAACACTTTATAATTGATTGGATAATTGGTCATATACTTGAATAATTGAATAATTTTGATTATAGTTGAACAATTAATCACATATTTGAAATAATTTATATTTGAAGAATTAGTCACATCTCTTATTTAAAATAAATTTTAGTTAAACAAATACATATCATATTTGAACAAATACATGGTATACCGATTCAATATTGTCTTAATATAGTTATTATGGGTTGAAACAAAAAAAAACTTATGTTGACCACATTCGGTGGAGGATAGATTATTGGTTATTTGGGTGAAATTATTTTAATTGACGATGTTACAAGATTATTTCGGCCTTTATAATTTTTTTTTAAATCTCAACTTGAATTATTGTAGAATATTAATCCTCAAAATAATCGCGGAGAGTTCACCGAACCGGATTATTATGTATTAAAGAGACTTTGAAAAATATTTAAAATGAAAATTTTTGAGTAGGATGATTTAATTATAATAACAAAAAGTGGTTAAGATATCCGCGTTCTATAAGGATGTTTGTACATACTCAAAATATCTTTTACAGGTGAAAACTCAAAGTTTAAGATCATTAAAAAAGTTATGATATAGTTTATGTTAAGTCAAACAATAAACAACACAATTATTTTTTCTGTGTAGAGATGTTTAATTTGAACTTCTTAAAAAAAAGGTATGTAACATAAAGTCGTTAATAATATATACAATTCATAAATCTTAAAAAGTTGTTTAAGATAAAGGTTATCGTCATCTATTTCTGACATTTTATATATATAATCCATCGCCTCGCATGGGTATTAGACTCATTACAATCATAAAAGTAAAACATCTTATAACCTACAAGTTAAGAATTATTGAATGTAAATTTATATTTATATTAAAAAAATTTGCAACTCAAGTAGAAAAAGTAACGCAGTAATTATTGATTCAATTCGTCATGTACTTATGACTACAATCTACATCTAGAGAAGTGAAATACATGAAAAAAATAATATCATAATAGTAGATCAACGATCCACGTAAGAAAAATAAATTCGATATAAATAAAAATTATATTTGAACTTAGCCAAAAGGCCAAAAAAGTATGTGGGGTGGTGAAATCCATGAAAATATTTAAGGTAAATAAAATGTAATGATAATAGTTTCAAAAAAAAATAAAATTCGTTTTAAAAATAATAACTTTGACAAATATTAAACATAAAATTGTTAATCCACGTAACCAACGATCCATATAAAATATATTAATCCAATATAAATATAAAAAAAATATACCCAAAAAAGGGCCTCAATGCCCCTACTGTAAACATTGTAAACATGAGCACCAAGTAGTAGACATGGGGCCGGTTTGTCTTGAACCGCCAAACCGCCGGTTTTCAAACCGAGCCAAACTGCCGGTTTCGGTTTGGCCGGTTTAAGTTTGGCCGGTTCAAGGTTTAGGCTTGTAAAAATAAAAAACCTAAACCGACGGTTTGAACCATCCCAAACCGTCGGTTATAACCGAGGGTTTACGACAATTTTGATGTTTAATAGGTTTTTTAATTTTTTTTTAAAAAAAACTTTAAAACCGACGGTTTGGTTGGTTAAACCGTCGGTTTTCTGTTTTTAAATTATTTTTAAAAAAAAAATTCATTCCGACGGTTTGTGGTTAAATCGTCGGTTAAACCGACTGTTTT
The DNA here is from genome assembly GCA_002319775.1 of Fagopyrum tataricum. NCBI lineage: Eukaryota > Viridiplantae > Streptophyta > Magnoliopsida > Caryophyllales > Polygonaceae > Fagopyrum > Fagopyrum tataricum. The sequence goes on from CM008282.1 coordinate 48,542,916, forward strand.
GCTTCTGGGCCGGTTTTTTAATTTTTTTTTTTAATAAACCGTAGCTAAACCGGCGGTTTGCCGGTTTGCCGATTTTCACTTACTAAGTTTGGGTTTAGGTTTGCAGCCCATACCTACCAAGTAGGCTCATTTGCTTCCTAGATGACAAACTAAGTCTTTTATTTATATATAAAGATTAATTCAACGGGTTAGTTGTGGTATCTTGCAATATTAATTCGATATGCATAAAATAACAATAATTGTTAGTCTTACGTGATAACCGACTTAAAATTATAAAAAATTCATGAAAATATAATCAAATTCAAAATTATAACTCAGAGAAATATTAAAAACAAATAAACTGTACTAGTAATCGCTCTAAAAAAATTCATTTAAAAATTATAACTTAACAAAATATTAAAAGTAAAATCGTTAATCCAACCAAAAAAGTTAAAACGAACATTATACCTTCGACCATGTTATGGATAAAGCTATTTATATAAATTCAAAAAATTTATTTTAAGATTCTCGATGAGTTTACAAAATAAAAAGTATAATTTCCGGCTTTTGTGTCAGTAAGAATCACTCATCTTTGCCTTGTCGGTGATCTTACAAATTTTCTAAAGGTCACATCTCTTATCCTCATCATTAATCATTTTACAAGGCAACATAAAAGATAATATCAAAGTGTACTAAGAAATTTACACCACAAAACGCACACCTGATTTTCGCGCCTTGGCTTAAAGTTAGGATATCATTATCAATGGACACAAAAATCTCTGTCAACAAAAATCTCAATCAATTACAGGTACGAAGACGAGGATGGGATTGAACATCATTCCCCGTGTTACGTATGAAGTGTTATGTACGAAGATGGGGTTAATGATCAGGGACGAATTCAGGATTAAAATTTCGAATATGCTAAATTTGTCTTGAATAATAAATAATATTGAATAGCGGACGTAAAAAAAAGTAAAGATGTTTTTTTTTTCCCCCTGTTAATCGTTGTTTATTTTAAGGTCAAAGTTTTCATAATTTAACCTACGCATTTTCATACATATTTTTTTAGTTATATATGAATTAAAATACATAAAATGATTTTACAACCATAAAAGCATTATAAACTAAATCTTAATTATTATATATGAACTAAAAAAAGTTTCAAATAAAATAAATATACATCCATGAACCATAATATATAAATTTATATTTTTTAAGATAAAAAAAATACTATTTAATTTCTATGATTTGTAAAAAAAAAAACAAACCTCATATAATAAAAATACATAGGTTTCAATCAAATAATATTAAAGCATATCTTATTAATTAATTATATGTAACAAATGTAAGCATTTTGTCTTAAATTATAAATGTATAAAGTCTAAAAAGAGTCACCACTAGATTTAAACTCAAGACCTCTTGGTCATATCTATGAACACACCCCAATTAAACCAACAAAGCATCAATGAGTACTTACCTTTATATATATTAATTTTTTAATATTTGGGGTAGGCTAGAGAAAACCCTAGCCTACCCCTACTTCCGTGCTTGTTAATGATCCTCCTTAGGGGAGACTCAGTGGAGGATTTAAATAGGAAAATTCTTGATGGTTTGTGTTGTTTTAATAAAGAAAATCAATTAGATCGGTCTACCTCCCGGAGAGGTAATACAATCTAAAGCATTTTTGCGTACGTGAACACGAAGTTTAAAACTATTAGCAAATTTGGCCTTGGGTGTGAAGACCCCAATGGAGCATTCAACAAGTAAAAATTGATGGTTTGTTGTTTTTAATGTAAACTAAAGTATATTTACTAGTCTATCATTATACGTTTTCACGAAATGTTTAAATTTTTTTTTAAATCTCTTTCTGCACAATAATTCGTTACACAACAAGTGGAATAAATGTGAGGGCAACACGTCAAATTTACGTATTCTACTTTAGCTAATATAATATACACTTATTTGATTAATTCAGCAACTGTATATATTTCATAAATGATAAATGTTAGGTTTAATTTTATATTAAAAATTAATTTAATATTTAAATATTTACCCAATGCATCCGTAATTCAATTTTTTTTTTTTTTTGTAAAAAGGAGGGTCAAGCCCTTATATATAAAAATTACATGGTGTAAAGAACTTGTCCTTAATACAGCGAGGGGATCCAAAAATTCACTAAAAGGAAGGAGCATAGAAAAAGCACTATCAGCTAGAATATTTGCATTCACATTTGCCCTAGTCAAACATTTCTTGACTTCGACTGTCCAAGAAGAGAGAGAAATGAATCTTCGACACTGGTTGATGATTGATAAATTGCAATGAGCCACCAGAGGAGAACCCACAACAAGATCAATGATCTCTCCCTCTTCAGTTTCAATCAAGAGGGAAGGGATCCCCAGATTGTTCGCCCAATCCAAACCATATAACATTGCTCTCAGCCCAGTAAAAGTCTTGCAAACATATCCACAATGAAACGAAAAGCAAGCTAGAAAATGACCATTATCCAAAGAGAAAATACCACTACCTCCGCTACGCCTACTCATCGCATCCAACGAAGTTGCAATATTGAGCTTAATCCAACCAGTTCGGTGGGGGGGGGGGGGGGGGGGGGGGGTTGGGAGCCACATGGACGAGAGATTGCTGGCATTCTTAAGAGGGCCTTGTTTCTTACCATGAGCAGCAGACCAGTAGGCTTGTAGAGTTGCATGGACATATCTAGGCACTTCATCAATATCATCAGTGCATGTCATTAAAAGTCATATTATTCCTAGACTTCCACAAAAACCAACAAGCCGTAACAAAGAGAGATTTCCGTTGCTTCCCTTTACTCAGATTGAGAAGAATCCATTCGTTCACCTGAGTTGAGCTAAAGAAAAAATGTATGTCTTTTCGATCTACCCATTTCGACCATATACAATCCCGAATCGCGTGAAGACTTGTCTCCGTTAGCCCACATCTAGTGCAAGAGGCAAAATTGGACATGTGCCTACTGACTCTCTTTGCATTTGTGAGGATACAATCATAACTTAGGAGGTACATGAAATGACGAGCCCTCTGTTGGGCCGGGGCATTCCATATTTTACTCCAAAGAGGCGAGGTAGGTAAAGAGTCTTCTTGGATTAACTTATGATATAAAGACTTGGTGGTAAAGGCTCCAGAGATATTAGCATCCCAAAAATAACTATCAGTCTCCATTGAGTTTGGAAAAACTTGTATAGCGCGAATATTATCTACAATGCACCCCGGTAGGTAAGGCACTATATTAGACCAATTCCAATCTCCTTCAACCCACATTTTTGCCACAATAGCATTAATAATACTCTCCGGGATAGGAATTTGTGCTCTTGCTTCTAAAGGAGGATATACAAGCCAGGGGTGGAGTCAAAAGAAAGTTGATGATCCGTTACCAATAGAGGAACGAGTCTCCCGAACAAAAAACTCCGCACAGTATGTTATACCTTTCCATAGATGCGAGCTATTAACATACCTGGTAAACATATCTATATCTACTCTCCCTTGGGCATACTTACCACGGATAACTTGACTCCAAAGAGCAGTTGGTTGGGTCAACAGTCTCCAACCAAACTTGGAAATGAGGGAGAAATTAACCAGCCTAATCGGTCGAAGGCCCAACCACCATATTTTTTTGGTTTGGCGATAACTGACCAAGAAAGCAGATGAGTCTTTCTCTGTGAAGCTGTTGAACCCCAAATAAAGCCTCTAATAAGTCTGTCAATGTGGTCAGTTGTTGTTTTTGGGAGCAGAATCGTCTGCATTATATATATGGGTAGGCTTGAAAGACCTGAATTAGCGAGAGTTACTCGCCCTGCCATAGACAAGGACTTAGCCATCCAACCTTGAAGACGAGTTTCAATCCGGTCAATGATGTACTGACATTTAGGTCGTAGTAGACGACCATACAAAGTAGGCACCCCAAGATAAAAGTCCAATATCCGTAGACAGCTTCATACTAAGCGTTGTGCTGAGACTCCTTTGAATATGATCAGGTACTTTACAAGGTGCCTTCACCCAAAATAGGTCAATTCACGATAATTTACTCATTGCTCATGAAATCTTTCATGGGTTTAGATCCAAAAAAGGAAAAGAAGGATTCGTGAAAATCAAACTTGATATGAAAAAAACCAATGACAAAGTGGAAAGGATGTTCCTAAAAGCGGTATTGGCTAAATTTGGATCAAAGAGACGAATAATGTATCTCGACGGTTTCATACTCCATACTAATAAACGACTTCCCAATAAATATTATCCTTCCAAAGAGAGGCCTACATCAAGGAGATCATTTATCTCCTTTGCTTTTCAACCTAGGAACCAAGATTTTGGTTAGAAACATACAAAAAACTAGCAACGAGAACCGTGGAAGATAATATGATTTCCAATCTCGAATAATACAAGAACATTTGGGTATTGCAATAATAAAATTACCTAGGATGTCCGATCATAAACGGACGAGTAAATAAATACACTTTTAATAGTGTCATCTTAAAAACAAAATTAACAACTAACAAAATGGAAGGCCCCATCCCTTTTCTCAAGAAGGCTGAATAACTTTGATAAAAGTCAACCTAAATGCAAAACCAAGTTGCCTAATGCAATCTTTCATGCTTCTTGCAAGCATTCAAAAAGAACTTGACTAGATAAACAAATTTATTTTTTTCTGGAACAAGGAACCAAAATTTCACCACCTCATCAGTTGAGATAAAATATGTAAACCAAAAACACTTGGAGGAATAGGAATCAGGAAAGTGGAAGATATGAACAAGGCTTTACAGATGAAACTTCAGTGGCAGGTATTGGCATATCCAGATGACATTTTGGTTAAAATTGTGAAAGTGAAATATCTCAAAGCAATATGCTTATGGAACTACAAACCCAAAAGAAAAAAAAACACGTCATGGCAATGGAAAAAACTAACAAACTTAAAGGATGACTTTGAAAAAGGGTTTAGATGTAGCGTTTGAGACGGTAAAACCATTACATTCTGGAAAGATCGATGCATAACCGACCAACCTCTAGAAAACATTGTAAATGACAAAGCATTGAACAATACAAATGCTCTAGTAAGCAACTTTATAACAAATAAATAATGGAACTAACAACAAATTCATCAACTTAGTAGTATATTACCATCTTACGTGATTGGAAAATTCAACACGTATAACCTACCTCAAAATGACATACAAGACAGACGGTATTGGGCGTCAAGTAAAAATTGATGGCTCTCTACCAAACCGGCAATGGATCTTATCCAAAAATGTAAGGTGGGAACACAATGTGACAAAACATGGATATGAGATATCAATATAAGGCTAAAAGTTAAAACCTTTTTGTGAAAATTGTCCCTTGATGGCATTTCAACAAAAGAAAATGTAGAAAAATAAAAACTTTCGGTCTTAATGCACTACGAACTTTGTCAACACCCGATAAAGAGTGTCAAACACCTCTTCTTCAAATGCCCGTATACATTACATAATATCAAAAAATGACAAATTTAAAATGCTTTTACACAGTTGTGACCAATCATGTCACAAAGTAATGGACATCATCATCATGAACATAAAGGAAAAATGCAAACCCAACACATCTAAGACAAATAGTGGTTACATGGTTGAATATCGGGCTAACGAGAAACCAAACAATTTTTAACAAGAAAAAAAAAATCACATGATTGAAACCAATTGATCCAAAAACAAATAAAAGATTGGGATGATGCTAATTCAAAAATAACAAACTGTAACACGGGGCCTCCATAAAAAAGACAAAAAACAAAAAAAAATTAAATGGAAGAGAACATTTTGAACTTTGTCAAAATTAATTTTGATGGTTCTAAAAACTCTAATGACCAATGTGCCTAAGGTTTTATCATTCGAGACCACAATGTTTTAATGCTTGTATTGGGAATGGGTAGATGTGGGTTGAGCAACAATAATATTTCAAGAGAAAGCTTATGCTCTAAGAGAGGGCATACAAAAAGTCATAAGTTTAGCACTCAACACCATTGAAATTGAGGAAAGTAATCTTGAACTCATTAACTTAGTCAATCAGATCTGGAAATTGTCATGGAAAGCAGACATGATCATTTCTGACATCTCCATTTTGATTTCAAGATGTACACAATTTAGAGTCTAACATGTCTTTAGGAAAATCAACGTTGTTGCGGATAAGCCCGCATCGCTTGACGATTTCTTGGATACGGGTGACGGGATCATTACACGGGATGTTGAAGATCTCATCCGAAAGGATGCTCTAGGATTGTCAACTTTTAGATGTTCTCCCTTCTTGTTTTCTTACCTTTGTACAAAAAAATCGACAAAATATCGGGTTCTCTTCTTTAAATGAGTAATAAAAAGATTCGTCCAATAATATTTCTCTTCCAACTAATCGAGTCAACGATTCGACGTAAGAACAACCGTACTATGATCATATATATATATGGGGTATAACAACGTGGTTTCTAAATGTTCCGGCGAATATCGTTATTCGACGTTAAAATTACGCATAGGTTATTTGCGCGTAAATGAGCTTCACCCAACTACGCACACGAAGTGCGTAGTTATAGTGATAAATAAAAAAAATCACTCGGTACGTCTATCAACTCCTATAACAATAGGTTATTATTCTTTTTAGGTAGAGGTGTCAAATGGGGCCAACGGGTCGGGTCAAAAAAGGCTTGGTTATTGATCGGGTTGTTTTGGGTCGGGTCGGTTTGGGCCGGGTATCATTTATTCGGGTTGAAACGGGTTATCGGGTAGTCTCGGTTCCCGGGTCGTAACGGGAAGGGTCGGAATCGGGTCGGTTATAACAGGCAGGGGTTGAAACAGGTCGGGTTAAAACAAGCTCACATTTTTATCGGTTTGTTTCTGGTCGGGCCGGTTTGGGTCGGGTATTATTTATCGGGTTAATGCGGGTCAATCGGGTTTGAATCGGGTCATTTTTATGTTTGGGTTGGGTCGAAACCAGATCGCGTAACATCTTGATTCGGGTCAATTTATGTTCGGGTTCGGTCCGAAACCAGATCGGGTTGCCTAACATCTTGATTCAAGTCAATTTATGTTCGGGTTTGTGTAATTTATTCTAAAATTTATAAGAATATATTAATTTGATAAAAGATGAAATAAAAGTTGTGTTGTTTACTTGTTTTAGACTTTTGATGGTGTATTAGTGTTCATTTCATTTATAAAAATGTAATAGAAAATCAAAGACATGCATAATAAATAATAATAACAATAATGATATGCAGAATCGGATAATAATCCGTGGAATTTAGTCGATCTATTTGATCCATATTTGAAAATATGGTATCTAAAAACGACTTTAGTCGGATCGGATAATTATCCACATAAATGTTTGATCGGAATGATTTTAACCCGATTTGTTTGATTGAATATGAATTTAACCGGATATGGATATCCGACTTATCCGTTTGATCAATCCATTTGACCCATATATGTTTTTCCTATTTTGTTTGTTATAAAATGTAAAATAAAATCTATCATCTTTTGCTGAATCGGATAATAATCTGTGGAATTCAATCGATCTATTTGATCCAAATTCGAAAATATGGTATCTAAAAACAATATTAGTCGGATCGGGTAATTATCCACATAGATGTTTAATCAATTGATCGGAATGGTTTTAACTCGATTTGTTTGATTGCATATGAATTTAATCGGATATAGATATCCGACTGATCCGTCTGATCAAAATACCTAATCTGATTGACTAATCAATCAATTTGATCCATATATGCTTTTCCTATTTTGTTTGTTATAAAATGTAAAATAAAATCTATCATCTTTTGCCGAAACGGATAATAATCCGTGGAATTCGTTCGATCTATTTGATCCATATTCGAAAATATGGTATCTAAAATTCTAAAAACGACTTTAGTCGGATCGGGTAAGTATCCACATAGATGTTTAATCAATTGATCGGAATGGTTTTAGCCCGATCTGTTTGATTGCATATGAATTTAACCGGATATGGATATCCGACTGATCCGTCTGATCAAAATATCTAATGATCCACATATATGCTTGATCGGAATGGTTTTAGCCCGATCTGTTGATTGTATGAATTTAACCGGATATGGATATCCAACTGATCCGTTTGATCGAAATATCTAATGATTAGATATTTCGTTTGATTAGATTAACCGACTTTCGTTTGATTGAAATGACTTTAACCGGATCTAGATATCCGACTTATATTATATTATGTAATATGTACGTATTATGTAATATGTAATTATATGCTTATATTATAAATTTATATTATGGGTTAATTAATGAGTTATTAGTAAATCATAAGTTAAAATCAAAAGTTATTTTAATGAATTAAAATCGTCGTTACATTACATTTATTGTGTGGGAGTTGAAGAATTTCATCATATACTTATAGTTATTGTATGGATATGGATATGGATTATTTAATATATATTATTTATTTATGTATATATAGACAATATAGTAAAAAAAAAAATCTTTAAAATGTCTATTCCTAAAAATTATAGTTATTACACGACACCGACTCGTAGTTAAATTTTCAAAATAGTCGGTGTATGATTAACTTATTTTTTAAAATTATCATATTTATAGGTAAAAATTTATCAATTTATTCTCTTAATAAATCATGTCAATAATTATCAATTTAACTCAAAAGTATCAATGTAATCTAAAATACCCTATTTGTATAAATTTACGGGGTTATCGAGTCATTTAAGGTCGGTTACTTTGGGCTACCTGGTCATTAGGGTCGGGTTACTTTGGGCCGGGTTACTTCGGGCTATCGGGTTACTTCGGGTCGGGTTATTTCGGGTCGGGTTACTTCGGGCTATCGGGTTGTTCGGGTCGGGTCATTCGGGCTATCGGGTCATTCGGGTCGGGTCATTCGGGCTATCGGGTCATTCGGGTCGGGTTACTTCGGGTCATAAATTTCTTCGTGTTAAATCGGTTTCAAGCGGGTCGGTTCCGGGAATTCTCTTTTTCAAATTTTTCGGGGCCAGGTCGGGTTCCGGTACGGATTCGTCGGGTCGGGTTCACGGGTCAGGCCAACTTTTGACAACTCTATTTTTGGGTGACTTATTTTCACCCCTTTTTGCTGCATCACTGTCCCATCAAACTACTATTCAATTATATCTTTTTACCCACAACTTCTTAGAATTTGTATAAAGGTACCTAGTTTATAAAACGTTAATTGCATTTATATCCCTGTTTGAATTTTTAAGTTGTATTTTTAGCTCTTGTAATTTTTGTGTGATCTTGTTATTTTGTATGAAAGCCAAGTTGTTAAGTAAACTTAAAAAAAATTAATATAAAAAATCCAAAAAAATAAGTAAAGTTGGGAGTTTCCGAAAATTATCCACATAAATCAACATCACATGCAAAACATTTAAATGTTGGACATGGTTATCACAAAGCTAATTTTAAATATTTTAGTCGACGATATTGCAGATTTTAAAACTAGATTATTTAAGTTACGAACAAGTATTGTGAAATATAGAGAAGAAATATATGCTACTTTATTAGGTATTTAAGAAGAAAATAAAAAACTAGTTATTTTAATCACCAACGAAATTCGACATCTTGGGAAATAACTAGTCTAAACCCTTAAACAAAAAAGCATGTTGGTTTTCTTTATAAGTATCCATTACAAAAATGAAAATCCACAAAAAAAAATCCGTAGCAAGTTTAACTAAAAAAACCAAAAACGAAAGAAGAATCAGAATAAGAGTTAGAAAATCAAGGAGACACTTAGTGTAACACCCCAAATCCGTAGAACTCGAGGTGCTACTGGGCTAGGATCTCACAATGGATCATAACCCTAGCTTGACAACAAGTTCATTGAATCTTACAACAAGACACAAATAGATTAAATACAAAACATCAAACTGATATATATATAAACGTTGAATGAATTGATTCCCATTGACTAGTAAATTTTTATATAGAAGGATGCTCGTTAATTTTATATTATAAGATTGATCGTTATTTTTTTTAGTCGTTAATATGTATAATACTATAAATTAAAGACCAGAATTGGAAAAAAAAACCCGACCAAAATCAAACAAAAAATAAAAAAAATTAACGACTAAAAAAAATTAACGATCAAAATTTGTGTTTTATAAGAAATTTGATCGTTAATATATTTTATAGAGAAATTTGATCGTTAATAAATTTTATAAGAAATTTGATCGTTAAATTTGTTAAGATTGGTAGTTAAAATTTGTTTTGGTAGTTACAATATGAAAAAAGACATTTTAACCACCAATTTTTCTCTATAAAATTTAACGACCCACAAAACTTTAACGATGACTATATTAATGATATAAAAAACATTTTAACGACCAAATTTTCTCTATAAAATATAATAACAACCCGATATGAAAATAATGTATTACCATAATTTGGTCGTTATTATATTTTATAGAGAAATTTTGGTCGTTAAAATATTTTTATCATAATTCTATTACAGGCAATATAATATTCTCATTAATTATTACCATAAACAATGTTAAATCTTGGACGTTCATCTATATTAATCCAACGACTATTATAAGTCCCTATTTCCTACTCTAAGAGAGGTTCCTACATGATCCTAACTCTCTCTCTCTCTCTCTCTCTCTCTCTCTCTCTATATATATATATATATATATATATATATATATATATATATATATATATCAAAAGGTAATACATAAGTACCGTTGAGTACAAATAAAACAAAAACTGTACATATGAAATATCCCATATCCCCGATATCGACCCAGTGTACGGAGCTCTCAGCGGATCACCCACTCTGGATCACTCTGCAGCTCTCCTAACCTGCAAAGGATCTACAACACGGTATAAAACCGTTAGCTAACCATACACATATATATTGATGATAAGCATAAGCACAATCACACCACAAGGAATAATAATAACACATCATCATGTTTTCACACATTAACCCGGTTTATTATCATTATAAAGTCCAATCACTCAAGCGTGTATATATATATATATATATATATATATATATATATATATATATATATATATATATATATATATGAACATATGTGACACGAGGAATATAACCCCCGCCTCTGGGTGCTCATGGCAGCTAGAGTGGTCTTTGGTCACACTCACCCGTGTACCCTGAGGGAATGGGGAGTTGCCAACCGTTTACCAAGTATGACCCAACCACAGAGAACCGCCCAAACTCCAAAGGGATGAATGGGACAGCTGTCAAGCCCTACAATGGGCAATCACTATACCATAGGTCGGTAATCATCATAACTCATGCTATAAAGCAGATAACACATACACCACTCATGCACACATCCAATATAAGGATGGTAGCTAAGTAAGTCCTATGGACTTACCTCAACCTCGAAATAATCTCACTACGATCAACTCTCAATCCGGTCCACTCCAATCTGGAGGACAACACTGCCTAGTAACAAGACATAACAATATATCAACTCATATCCATAACAGGGGTCACACCTAGACCCAAGGGATCCATAAGGATCATATCCTAACTCATAAACCTCAAAGCCATAACCGGCATACAAATATATCACATCCTCATCATTCTATCCTCATACACATACCTAGCATGCTACTAAACCACTCATACTAGGAAAAGAAAGGATCTACCCAACTCTAGGTAGACACGGGACAAGACGCACTTGCGTAACGGAAAGATGCAGGGGCGGAACAGGCAACCCGCAGGCGCGGCAAGACTCAGCCGCAGGCGCGGTGACAAAGGCCGCAGGTGACGCAGGCACGACGCAGGCGCTATAGCACGGCTTCCGCATGGGCGGCGACTTCTAGGCGCGGGGGCGGCGACGGTGCAAAGTGTGTTCCCGCAATTCCTCTTCGGCTCTTCACGTGATCAAATCACGTCTTCTCTCATCCAAAACCAAACACATACATATACATACACATTCCAACATCAATCTATGTTTAATTCATCTAATCCTAAGCTAAGGAAGGAAGGACAAGAAAGAAAGAAAGAAAGAAAGAAAGAAAGAAAGGAGAACAAGGGCTCACCTCTACTGCTGGACTAGGCAAGGACAAGCTCCACAACTACAACTCAGCTGGCTTCCAAGCTCAGCAACCACATCTACCATCATCAACATCAACAACAATACACAACTCTTCCAACTCTAAGGAAGAACAAGATCAAGATGGAGAGAAGGAGAAGCAAGAAGGACGTGAATTGGATGGGAAAGGAAATGAAATGGAACCCTTGCTCAGCAAGGTAAGACGAAGATAGGGAAAAGTAGAGTAAAGCATGAGTCAACCGGTCAACAAAACCGGATGCAGCCGCAGGAAACCGCGGGGGTGGTTCCCTGGGCCGCGGGAGAGGAAACCCGCTGGGGTGGCACACAAGCCCGTGGGGGGCGGCTAAGATAAAAACTAGGTCCAAAAGACTAAAGCTCTTACATCTCACCCCCCTAAAAACAAGTTTCGTCCCGAAACTTGTAAAATCCTCAAACCACTCGGACTCACAAGCCGAGGTACAACTCTCTCTATAACCTCAAACATAAGCATGGAGGAAATCATCAACTCCAGCAACAAAACACTATCCAAGGCATAGAGGAAAACCATCTCTAGCCAAACCATAAACACATCACAAGGCATAGAGGGATCACATCTCTAGCCGTATCATACTCATAACAGAAAGGCATGGAGGAAAAACATCTTCAGCTACACTATGTCCATCAAAATAGCATGGAGGAATAACATCTCCAGCTAAATCTTAAACGTATCACAATAGCATGGAGGAAAGAGTCATCTCCAACTATAAACAATAATCATACTAGCACAACAAGATCTAATAAGATCATAAATCACATCAAAGCTAGTATGACAATAAACAGATCATAACATATAAGCACATAAGCACATAACACTCACCAAGATAGTACTAAGGTCTACTCGGTGATCCTACTGGTGCATCTAACTCGGCATAGAACTCTGGATAGTTCCTCTGTATACTATCCTCAGTCTCCCATGTAGCCTCATCAGGTCCTCGTCTCGACCACTGTATCCTCAGCATAGGAATGTCCTTCGAACGTAGGCGTCTCATACCTCGTTCTAGGACTGTAATCAGGTGCTCAACAAAGGTGTGGTCCGGCTCAACCACTAAATCATCATAACTCACAATGTGTCTCGGATCTGATATGTACTCCCTCAGCCGAGACACGTGAAATACAGGGTGAACACCCTCTAATCTCGGAGGCAAGGCTAATCTGTATGCTGCACTCCCAACCCGATCCAGAATCTCGAACGGTCCAACATATCGGGGGCTCAACTTCCCCTTAATACCAAAACGTCTAACACCTCGTGTCGGAGACACTCTCAGCCACACATGGGTTCCAACTCTGAACTCTAGAGGTCTATGCCTCCTATCAGCATAAGACTTCTGACGGCTCTGCGCTGTCAGCATCCGCTCTCTAATCAGTGCTACTCGAGCCACATCATCCTGAATCTGATCAGGTGTTAAACCACTAACACTACTCTGCTCATCCCATCATAACGGAGTACGGCATCTCTGTCCATACAGTGCCTCATATGGGGCCATCCCAATAAATGCATGCCAGCTGTTGTTGTATGAGAACTCAACAAGTGGGAGATGATCCGTCCACACTTGTCCCCAATCCAACACACAAGATCGCAACATATCCTCTAGTGTCTGAATGGTCCTCTCTGACTGACCATCTGTCTGAGGATGGAATGCAGTAGTAAAGTGCAAACTCGTCCCCAAAGTAGTATGAATCTGCTGCCAGAATCTCGAGGTAAATCGTCCATCTCTGTCTGAGACAATCGTCCTCGGTACACCATGGAGTCTCACTATCTGCCTAGTGTACTCCTCAGCTAATCTGCTCACTGGCCACGTTTCCCTAATAGGGATAAAACGTGCCGTCTTCGTCAGTCGGTCCACTATAACCCAGATAGCATCAAAACTCCGGCTCAGTCTCAGCCCAGTCACAAAATCCATGGTGACATCCTCCCACTTCCTCTGTGGAACAGGAAGTGGATGGAGCTCACCTTCAGGTCTGCTATGCTCTATCTTGACCTGCTGACAGGTCGCACACTGTGCCACAAATCTGGCCACATCGGGCTTCAGCCCTCCCCACCAATATGAACGTCTCAAATCCTGATACATCTTACTCGTACCTGGGTGTACAGAGTAAGGTGTACAGTGAGCCTCCTGTAATATCCTCTGACGTAGATCTGCATCAGCAGGTATACAGACGCGACCGCGGCGTCTCAATACTCCATCTGCTCCCAGAAGAACTTGTGGTGCCTCATCCCGAGACATCCTCTCTCTGATCCTCATCAAGGTCGGGCAGGTCTCCTGCTTCTGTTGGATCTCGTTCAACAGATCTAGAAGAACCTCTAAAGTACTCACTCGGGCATCCTCATCAGGAAACTGGATGTCCAACTCTAACCAGATCAGGTCTCTCTGTAACTGAGATTGTACTGTCAATCTCGCAATCGCCTGCTCTCGAGGCGTCTTCCTGCTCAGGGCGTCGGCGACAACGTTCGCCTTCCCTGGATGGTACATAATCTCCAGATCAAAGTCCTTGATCAGCTCGAGCCACCTACGTTGGCGGTTATTCAATTCCCGGTTGCGTAAAAATATACTTCAGACTCTTATGGTATGTGAAGATCTGACATGTGGCACCATACTGGATAATGTCTCCAGATCTTCAGTGCATGAACTACCGCTGCCAACTCCAGATCATGAGTCGGGTAGTTCTCATCATACGTCTTCAGGTGTCGAGACGCATATGCAATCACCCTGCCCCGCTGAATCAATACACATCCCAAGCCTAGCTTGGATGCATCACTGTATACCACAAAATCCTCTGTACCCTCTGGCTGTGCCAAAATAGGAGCAGAAGTCAGACGTCTCTTCAGCTCCTCAAAACTCTGCATACACTGATCAGACCATACAAATCTGGTAGTCTTCCTCAATAGACTCGTCAGTGGACGGGCAATCACAGAAAATCCCTCCACAAAGCGTTTGTAATAACCGGCTAGGTCAAGGAAGCTACGTACTTCCTTGACGTTCGTCGGTGTAGTCCAAGCTGCTACAACCTCTATCTTCGCTGGATCTACCTTGATCCCTTCAGCTGAAACCACATGACCTAGGAATGCTACCTTTGGCATCCAGAACTCGCACTTAGAGAACTTAGCATAAAATTCTCTATCCCGTAAAACCTGCAACACAGTCCTCAGCTGTCTTGTATGCTCCTCTCTGCTGGGAGAATACACCATAATGTCATCTATTAATACCACCACAAACTGATCCAAGAAGTCGATGAATATATTGTTCATCAACTCCATAAAAACTGTTGGGGCATTCGTAAGCCCAAATGGCATCACTACAAACTCGTAACGGCCATAACTAGTCCGGAATGCTGTCTTGTGCACATCCCGCTCTCTCACCCTCAACTGGTGATATCCTGAGCGCAGGTCAATCTTGGAAAATACTATCGCTCCCTGAAGCTGATCTAACAAGTCATCAATACGAGGCAGTGGATACTTGTTCTTGATGGTTACCTTGTTCAGCTCTCTGTAATCTATACATAACCTCAACGATCCGTCCTTCTTCCGTACGAAGAGGACAGGTGCTCCCCATGGGGACACGCTAGGGCGAATGAAGCCCTTCTCAGCCAGCTCCTCAAGTTGCTTCTTCAGCTCCAACATCTCGACAGGCGCCATCCTATATGGGGCCTTCGAGATAGGTCTCGTACATGGCTCTAACTCAATACTGAAGTCCACACTCCTCTAAGGCGGAAAACTGGATGGCTCAGCGAACACATCTGCAAAATCAAAGACAACTGGGATATCCTCTAATGCTGGACTCTCCCCCTCCTTCATGGCATAACACCAGAAGGCATCACAACCCTGTGCAATCAGTCTCGCTGCCCGTATCGCATTGATAACCATGCCAGATTTTCCAAGGTCCCAACCTCGGAAAACCTCTATCTGTCCTAACTCGGTAGAGAGGGTAACAGTCCTCCTACCTACATCTAAGACTGCAAAATGTCTATCCATCCAATCCATACCTAAAATGACTTCTTCATGCACTAATGGCATGACAAAGAAGTCTACAAGTAATACACGGGTCCCTACAGAAACGGGACAGTCACGGATCTCACGGGTACCTCTGACCCTACTACCATCGGGTAACCCTATACTAAAGGGTATCCCCTCAACTGTATCTAGACTCAAACGCTCTACACATGCATCAGAAATAAAAGAATGCGTAGCACCAGTATCAAATAAGACTCTAACAGGTAAACCATGAATCAGAATGGTACCTGTAGTAGTCGGTGCAGTTGGCTCCTCTGCACTCCTCAGTTCAAAAACTCGACCCTGTGGTCCTTTGGTATCAGTGGTGCTCCCACCACGACCTCTGCCTCTACCCAACCCAGGAGCAGATCCCTGAGTGGTAGGACGATCTTGGACTCTCTGTTGTCCCTGTGTCTGCTGCTGCTGCTGAGGTGGCCTCAGCCCAACCCCTGCTACACTGGTAGTAGTAGAACCCTGCTGAGATGAAGCTCCACCTCGTCTACAGAAAATATGTTTGTGACCTAGTCTGCCACATATGTAACAAGTCACTGTCTGCCCCGTGCAATCTCGTCGCATATGTCCATAACCACCACAGTTGTAACACTGTGGTCCCTTATCTGTGGCTGGTGCAGATGAGGAATAACCCTGGCGACTCTGGCCTCGCCCGACACTAGCAACACCACCAGTACCACTGGTCTGCCTAGTCCTCTGTCTCTTCTCAGACCCTCTAGTCTGAGATGCTATCCTCTGACCAGCTCGCTCCCTCTCGTAATCAGAAGCTCTGTCCTGATATTCCATCAGAGACTCACAGTGGAAACCCGCCATATAAGTACGGGTAGTATCCCTCAGTCGTCGGGAAAACAAATATGCATGCTGATCTGCAAGAGGGGCAGCTGAACCCAGCAATGCCAGCTCCTCCTGAAACCTCCTAATAGCCTCTGAGACTGGTACATCCTCGAAGCCAGCCTCCACAAAGTCCCGCAGTTTCTCCCTCCTCAGTGAGGCAGGGCAGAAACGCTCTTTGATCATGATCCTCGTCTGATCATAACTGCTAACCTGACTCCGTATAGACCTCCACCAGTGCTGTGCCAAATCTCTGAACAGATTCTGCACCAACTCAATCTGTCTGTCAGCAGGACACCTAATAGACTCCAGAGCGGAGTCCACATGTCCAATCCAGAACTCCACCTCTAACCCCTACCTTCCCAGAGAAAGGGGGTACACCCATTTAGTGAAATGCCTTCAACCAAGTGTCTGGTCTAGGCCCTCTATGCTCCTCTGTAGCTCGAGCAATCACAACAGCAGGTGCTGGTGCAACAGGCGCCGGTGCAGCAGGCACCTGAGTAACTGTATGGGATCTCTCAGCAGATCCCTCCTGTGCTGGCAGACCAGGAGCACGTCTACCTGCCCTGACAGCCTCTTCCACACGTCTGATATACTCGCGGAAGGTTGGTCCCTCCATGGAGACACGATCAGAGTCATCTGACTAGACTCTCTGGGATCCCTGTCTCTCAGCTGCACCGTTCCCAGTCTCAGGAACGGCACTCTCTACAACGTCCTCGGGAACCTCCTCCGCTGCACGTGGATCAGCAGCGGAATCCTACCCCGTCCTCTACCTAGAGGGGGTCTACCTCTATCTCGTCCAGCTGTAGATAAGGCTCTAGTCTGAACCATCTGTAGAGGAGGTAAACCTATCTTAGAAGGCTATATATGCCATATGTATAGATATATATCAAATCAATCACAACAAAATATCTATATATATCTATACTGTCGAGATCTTCAGAGGGGCGATGACTCACGTACACGATATCCCAAAACATTTGTACGTACTCATTTCAAAACCAAAACCTTTTGAAAAGTCAAACCCCTTTCAGGTTCTATTTATTTATCTATTCGACCTTTATCGCAGATTACAAGTGTCATTGTTGTCTACCTGGGCTTTGATACCAACTTTGTAACACCCCGAATCCGTAGGACTCAAAGTGCTACTAGGCTAGGATCTCACAATGGATCCTGACCCTAGCCTGACAACCAGTTCACTGAATCTTACAACAAGGCATAGATAGATTAAATACAAAACATCAAACTGATATATATATATATATATATATATATATATATATATATATATATATATATATATATATATATATATATATATATATATATATATATCAAAAGGTAATACATCAGTACCGTTGAGTACAAATAAAACAAAAACTGTACATATGAAATATCCATATCCCCGATATCGACCTAGTGTACGGAGCCGTCAACGGATCACCCACTCTGGATCACTCTGCAGCTCTCCTAACCTGCAAAGGATCTACAACACGGTATAAAACCGTTAGTTAACCATACACATATATATAGATGATAAGCATAAGCACAATCACACCACAAGGAATAATAATAACACATCATCATGCTTTCACACATTTACCCGGTTTATTATCTTTATAAAGTCCAATTACTCAAGCGTATATATATATATATATATACCAATATGAACATATGTGACACGAGGAATATAACCCCCAACTCTTGGTGCTCATGGCAACTGAAGTGGTCTTTGGTCACACCCACCCGTGTACCCTGAGGGAATGGGGAGTGGCCAGCCGTTTACCAAGTCTGACCCAACCATAGAGAACCGCCCAGACTCCAAATGGATGAATGGGACAGCTGTCAAGCCCTACAATGGGCAATCACTATACCATAGGTCGGTAATCATCATAACTCATGCTATAAAGTAGATAACACTTACACCACTCATGCACACATCCAATATAAGGATGGTAGCTAAGTAAGTCCTATGGACTTACCTCAACCTCGAAGTAATCTCACTACGATCAACTCTCAATCGGGTCCACTCCAATCTGGAGGACAACACTGCCTAGTAACAAGGCATAACAATATATCAACTCATAGCCATAACAGGGGTCACACCTAGACCCAAGGGATCCATAAGGATCATATCCTAACTCATAAACCTCAAAGCCATAACCGGCATACAGATATATCACATCCTCATTATTCTATCCTCATACACATACGTAGCATGCTACTAAACCGCTCATACTAGGAAAAGAAAGGATCTACCCAACTCTAGGTAGACCCGGGACAAGACGCACCTGCGTGACGGAAAGACGCAGGGGCGGAACAGGCAACCCGCAGGCGCGGTGACAAAGGCCGCAGGCGACACAGGCACAGCGCAGGCGCTGTGGCACGGCTTCCGCAGGGGCGGCGGCTTCCAGGCGCGGGGGCTGCGTTGGTGCAGAGTGTGTTCCCGCGATTCCTCTTCGGCTCTTCACGTGATCAAATCACGTCTTCTCTCATCCAAAACCAAACACATACATATACATACACATTCCAACATTAATCTATGTTCAATTCATCTAATCCTAAGCTAAGGAAGGAAGGACAAGAAAGAAAGAAAGAAAGGAGAACAAGAGCTCACCTCTACTGCTGGACTAGGCAAGGACAAGCTCCACAACCACTACTAAATTGGTTTCCAAGCTCAGCAACCACATCTACCATCATCAACATCAACAACAACACACAACTCTTCCAACTCTAAGGAAGAACAAGATCAAGATCAAGATGGAGAGAAGGAGAAGCAAGAAGGACGTGAATTGGTTGGGAAAGGAAATGAAATGGAACCCTTGCTCAGCAAGGTAAGTCGAAGATAGGGAAAAGAAGAGTAAAGCATGAGTCAACCGGTCAACAAAACCGGCTGCAGCCGCAGAAAACCGCGGGGGCGGTTCCCTGGGTCGCGGGAGCGGAAACCCGCTGGGGTGGCACACAAGCCCGCGGGGACGGCTAAGGTAAAAACTAGGTCCAAAAGACTAAGGCTCTTACATAGATAATTTAGAAATTGTCAAATTGGTATGTAGACGGTTTTGGTTGCCAAAATAGTCGATCATTTGATTTGATTTATTTTTTGATAATATGAGGTAAGCGGTTAGGGAGAATCATCTCCTCGAGACTCTCCTCCCTAGAGCATCCTTCCGGATGAGCTCCTCAACTCTAGACATTGACGAGCTAGCTGCCGCCTAATCCAAAAAGCCCAGATCAGCAAGAAAATCAGCAACCCCGTTGACCTCTCTGAAGACATGCCTAATTTTAACCTGACAGAAACCAAATAAAATATTAGTAATGTCAGACAAAAGAAGATCAAGTTCCCAGGGGGGTTTCTAGGTTTGCTTAATCAAATTAATAATCGAGAGATTATCTCCCTCGATCTCAATGTTTTTAATCCCCAAGTCATATGCCTTAACAAGTCCCTCCCTAAGCGCACAAGCTTCGGCTTGCAGGACAGATATGTTGCCACATTGTCCAAAGCCTAGGGAGACTGTCGAAGCATCCTGATCACGAAAGATAAATCCATAAGCTGATTTCCCAGATACTTTCTTAGATCCATCAAAATTAAGTTTAATAAATTCTTTTTCAGGTCTAGTCCAGCAGATATTTTTCGTTTTCCTTCTTTGCTTATTTATCTTTTCTTTGCGTATTTTTATTTATTATTGAGTTGCTGCCAATCTTTAATTTGATTGCGGACATTATGCTCAAATCTTGAGGTTCTTTATACTGAAAATTTTCTGGTTCCTATTGGTCCAAATGTTCCACCGGGTCATGATTAGGTAGTTAAAGTCGACACTCGAAAGGTTCGTCCTCAACCAGTTAATCCTATCTAGTATCTTCAACCTATTTCTACCAGATGTGTTAACCGCACATTTAATCCGTTGAATAGACACATAGTCCATCAGGAGTTGGCACTTAAAAAACAAATGGTCAGCTGATTCAAAAGGGTGATCACATAAACAACACACCATAGGGATAGGGACTTTTTGCTTTTCCAAATTTTCCTTTGTTGGAAGCCCATTAATGGATAATTTTCAGAGAAAGTTCTTGACTTTGGGAAGGAGATCCAAGTCCCAAATCCAGTCATTTTCATTAGAAGGAAGATTACTTCTTTCATAGATAAAGTTAAAAGCAGATTTCGTTGTAAAATTACCACATTCAGAAGGGGCCTAATACAAACGATCCCGTATAAAGGATTTCGGGAGCTGGTACAATTTGACCGCTTTAATGATTTCAGATGGTAAACAATTACCAAGTTCATTATCAATTTTGTTCACATCCCATTTATTCTCATGGATGAAATGATTAACAACAATGTCATTAGGGATAACGTTTGGGTTATAACACAATTTGCTGAGCGGTTTGTTGTCAATCCAGCAGTCTTTCCAGAACTTCACTGTACCGCCATCACCTATATTCCATCTAAAGCCAAGGTAAAAATCAGCTCTTAAATTCATAAGCTTCTTCCACTGCCAAGACGTATTCTGTCTGGCCTCGTAGTTCCATAAAATAGAGCCTTTTAGATATTTTTCCTCAACGATTTTAACCAAAATATTCTCAGGTTCGTTTAAGATTTTCCATAGAAATTTCATTTGGAGTGCTTTGTTCATGTCCTCAGTTTTTCTAATGCCAACACCACCAAATTTCTGAGGTCTACAAATTATGTCCCAGCTAATGAGAGGATGGAAATTTGTGCCTTTGTTCTAGAAAAAAATCATGTTGATCTGGTCTAGCTCTTTATGGATGTTGGCCGGAAGCATGAAGCTTTGCATTATAAAGTTGGGTTTGGCGTTTAGATTAGCCTTAATAAGAGTAGTTCTACCTTCTTGAGATAAGGTCGAGGCCTTCCATTTAGAGAGCTGAAGTTTAGATTTTGTGATGACATCCTCAAAGACCTTTTTATTTACTTTTCCATTAATGATTGGGCATCCAAGGTACTGTTCTAGGCTGCTAGAGCTTGGAATACCAAGGCACAACTGGATTTGACGTTTGATAGCGTTTTCTACATTACTCGAAGTTTGGAAAGCGAATTTATGTAGGTTTATTTTTTGGCCCGAAATCTCACAATACCCATTCAGGATTTCCAAAATCCTGGAGCTAGCATTAGTCGAGGCTTTGGTGAAAATTATGACATCATCCGCAAAGGCTAAGAAAGAGATGCAGGACCCTCTTCTCGAGATAGGAAAACCTATGCTCTTCTTATTTTGATCACATTCTTTCTGAATATTTCGCATAAGGATTTCTGCTCCCAGATTAAAGATCAGAGGGGATATGGGACCCCTTGTCGAAGTCCTCTTTTAGGGGTTATCAGTTTAGAAGGTTTATCATTAATTAGGATGGAGTAAGAAACAATCGATATGCATTCCATGATCCAATTGCAGAATTTGGGGTCAAATCCACATTTATCGAGAACTACTTTAATAAAAGCCCATTCCATTCTATCATAAGCCTTTTCCATATCTAATTTAATTGCCATATATCCTTCTTTTCCTTTTTTTGTTCTGAAACTGTGGAAAATTTCGTGCGCAATCAGTATATTATCCTAAATAGCTCTTTTTTGGACGAAGGCACTTTGAAGTGGGTGGATTAATTTTGGGAGGACATTCTTGATTCTATTAGCTAAGATTTTTGCAATTATTTTATAAGTTGTGGAGCACAGACTAATCGGCCTGAAGTCTTTTGTCGATACCGGGTTATCGTTCTTTGGGATGAGAGTTATAAATGTGTGATTTACTTGTTTCAATAATTTTCCGGAATGATAAAAGCTTTTCACAGCTCTACATACGGCCGGGCCAACAATTTCCCAATGTTTCTGAAAAAAACCCGCCGGCAAACCATCCGGCCCGGGGGATTTCTCGCTTCCGATATCGAACACCGCATTCTTGATATCACTATTTGAGAAGGGTTTAGTTAGGGCTATATTGTCTTCATTATTAATTTCTTTGGATACAACTTAGAGAAAGCGATCATAGAGGGTCCTATCACTCGTTGTAGCACTGAATCTGTTATTAAAATCAAAAAGGAACTCCCGAGAAATCTCCTCATCTGTTTCTATCCATTGTCCATCCTTGTTCTTGATTTTATTAATTATTTTCCTATTCCTCCTACCTGTTTCTTTTCTATGAAAATACTTCGTGTTCTTATCGCCTTTTTCAAAAGAGTTCGCCTTTGCTCTTTGTTTCCAATACTTTTGTTGAAAATCTATCAGGCATTCTCTCTTTTTATTAAGCCTAATTAGTTTATCATTGGTTTTTTGATAAAAATTTCTATAGTTATGATTTTGCAGTTTCTCAATATCACAATCAACTTTCTTGACTTGTTTATTAATGTTTCCGAATTTTTCCTTACTCCATTGTTTAATTTTAACCTTTGCTAGATGGATTTTCTTTACCAGTTTAAACATATTCGTGCCTGGAAAATGGGCCGCCATGCTTGTTTAATGATATTTGTACAATCTTGCCTATCATTCCACATAAGTTCATATCTGAACGGTTTATTTCTGAATTTTTGTTTAGCTAGGTTGAGGTGGATAGAAATCATACAGTGGTCGGAGGAAGCAAATGCATGATTCCAAACGTTCACTTGGTTATATTGGTTTAAAACCTCGAAGTGGGCCAACACTCTGTCAAGTTTCTCAAATGTATTATTGTCTCCATCTTTTTTCCGTCTCCAGGTGAATTCGTTACCCCTTGTATCAAGATCCACAAGGTTGCAATTTTGAATAATGTTATTTATTCTAAGGAATCTGTTTTTGTTAGGATAAACCCCATCCAATTTATCAGAGGGGCAGCTGATTTCGTTGAAATCCCCCATGATTAACGATGGAAGATTTAGCTTAAGAACCAAGTTTGTCAACAACGCCCAAAATGCATCTTTAGCATTTTCTTGCGGTGGTGCATAGATAAAAATAATATTGCAAGAGAAATTGATCTCGAGATTTCGATGTTCCATAACAAGGAGACGCTCATCTAGCTGATTAATTTTTATTTTTTCGTTAACTAATTTATAATTTTTCCAAAGTAAACACATGCCACCCGTCCGACCAATAGACGGGATAAACGCGCAAGAATCAAAACCTGCATTGCGCCAACAGGATTCATTAGGTTCTTTTTCAGTTTTAATTTCTGCTAACATAATCATGTTAATATGTTCGTTTTGAGTAGTAATTTTGAGATCCGTCCAAAAGTTTTTCTTCATCATACCCCGAAAATTCCAATACGCATCTTCATTTGTTAATGGTGTTAAACAGTTTTCGTTCAAAATCGATCATCAAAGGTCGATAATTTGATAAGTAGTCGCACTTATGGGCTATTACGAGAAGAATAACCATCAGGTGATTCAACTTAATAAGCGGCTCACAAGGATTTAAAAATTCATTAATAGACATGATCCAGGAGAAGTAGCTAAGTGTAGATTCATAGTAGCTCACAATAGGAGGAGCTACCGAGACTCGGATGGACAAATGCACAAAGGAAGAGTATTTATCAGAAATTCCTTGAGCGATATCTGGAGGTAACAAAGCCAAAATACCCTTGCCAAGATCATAAACCAAGGGAATATACTCATAGAGATAGTAAAAGGAGCGTAAAGGATGAACAAACAAGCCAGATCCCAGTTAAAAATCCAGAAACAGAGTTCAATATAGTAGAAAGTATCATACAAACACACAAAAGTGCATGCCGTGAGAAACGAAAAATTACATAAATTCATTTCGGAAATTGGAAGGGTAGTTTCAAAGTTAAGAAAAATGCTCATACAGACATAATTGTAAAGACAATAGAATCCCAAGAGGGGCATAAGGTTCATGATTTTCCACTTAAAGATAAGGCTAAAGTAAGATACATTCCAGGGCCAATAACAGCATAGTAATAAGTTCTTTGCCAAGGTTACACTCTTCAAGATGACAAAATGATAGGAATAGTGATATTGGAGTACGACAAAAAATAATTTATTGTTAACGTTAACAAACACGAGCCATAACTAACATGATAGAACTTAGGAGGGACATGGAAAGGGAGGTATACGGGGAGATGTGATGTCAATCATTTTGTAAGCATGTCAGAGTTAATAAAAAGGTGAAGTATGGAGGTATGGGTATATCAATTTGATACCCATCTAACAAACAAGGATATCAAATAAATGATACCAATATCACATATTAGGGTATTGCGATATCGATACCAAACATATCCTAATTTATTCCCAATCTTATGTATGTTCCTCTTCGTTCTACATATATTCGTTAAGTTTCGCTCTTCTTCTTCATCTTTTTATCTAGTCAACGACATTCGGCCCAATGTTTGTTAGAGTTTGAAAATTTCGAGCCTACGTCGCAATCTCGATCTCTTATATGTTCAATACCTATTTGGTTTTAAATTTGAGTTTGATTTCTATTTAGGGTTATCTATCTATGGTAGATTATTTAAAAATGCACAATTTACTAAAATCATCCACTTACGAAAAAGCAAGGTATGTAATGGAAAATCAAAATCATTCAATTATGAAAAACACAACGGAACGAAGTTTCGCACATTATGGTTGTGAGCATGGCTCCTCTATACTATATATCAAAATATTTATTGTTTTATTGCATGGAGTGGGATCTCTATTAGGATAATTATTGTCTAAATCCACCAATACTTGTCTTGATTCGAACATTAATTATCGATTGGATTTGAACCCCCGGACACTTCATGAGCCGGCTCGTAAACAATCTGGTCTTTCATTAACTCATTACCAATCGGATTCGAACCCCCAAGCACTTCGTGAGTTGGATCGTAAATAATCTGGTCCACAAAATTATTACCAATCGGATTTGAACCGCCAGGCACTTCATAAGCTGGCTCGTAAATAATCCGGTCATCGGTAAACGAATTACCAATCGGATCCGAACCCCCGGGCACTTCATGATTCGGCTCGTAAACGACCTGGTCTTCTACAAACGAATTACCAATCGGATCCGAACCCCGGGCACTTCATGGGTCGGCTCATAGACGACCTGGTCTTCTATAAACGAATTAGCAATCGGATCCGAACCCCCGGGCACTTCATGGGTCGGCTCATAGACAACCTGGTCTTCTATAAACGAATTACCAATAGGATCCGAACCCCCGGGCACTTCATGGGTCGGCTCATAGACGACCTGGTCTTCTATAAACGAATTACCAATCGGATCCGAACCCCCGGGCACTTCATGAGTCGGCTCGTAAACGATCGGGTCCGTGTTTGGTCCAAAAGGTGGTTGTAACACAATGTTGTTAGAGTGTGGTGGCCCACCCGGGTTCGGTCCAGAAGCACGTCGTGGTTTGGCTTGAATGCAAAGTGCATCGAGTGTGGTGGCCCGCCTGGGTTCGGTCCCGAAGGAACATCACGAGCCCAAGTTGGTGTAAGCGCAAAGCAAAGCAAAACAAATGAAAGAATAAACTTTCTCATCGTACTTCTTTTATTAGATATTATGAGTACGTACTCGATTCTATTTAGGTTTTATAGTGAACAAGATTGAGTGAGGGACTTTTTACATCATTAATAACCTTAATTATTTTTGGTAATATCATTAATAGCCTTGATTGTGAAGATTACACCACATTATAAATTATTATCTTTCCCTAGGATAGTTTATACGGTATTGATTAATTTAGTATCGTACATAGTCTTCATACATTTTGTATTTATTTCTTCCTCAGTTGCTTTCTATTAGTGTAATTAATAATATTGATCGTGTCATTGAGAAGATCGTTTGACATAAATTGGTTCACTACATCCTGCTAAATTAAATCTTATACACCCTCTAGTGCTCAATAATAGAAACTTTTGATTCATAATATATGTTATTATATTTAAGATTTAAACCTTTCACAAATAGAATGTGACCTATATTTTTCATTTTGTCTCTTTCCTTATACAACTCTCCAAATTATATCATTTTTCACAATTTTTTAAAATTATTGTAGATCATTAAATATTTTACCATCTACTTTTAGTTTTTAATGTGTGTTTTTTTTACTCTAATGATAATTATTGAGAACCAGATGGATATTATTTACGTTATTTTTAATAGAAAATTAAAAAAAAAACTCAAAATAATATCAACTATCAACATTGAAACCGAATATAATATCAACTTTGAAAATTATTATGAGCGATACAAACTATCAATATATTTACAAAAAATAATACGTCATACTTTTAGAATTTTAATGTGTATTTTTTACTCTAATTACCCGGCGATAGTATGACAATCGGAATATTAAATGTCATCAAATAAAAGGATTAAATGTGTGATGTGAATTTTATTTTTTAATATTTAAATGTTTAAATTAATTTTTTTAAAAATAAAATTTACATTACACATTAAGTAATATGTAAACTAAATTGAGGATGTTCGTCAAATATATAAAAAGAAGAAGGGACGACCAATTTTTATAACTAAAATAATACAGGTAAATGTAACTTCAATGTACAAAGTTTCGAGTTTTTATGGCATAAGTTGAGAACGATCTTAAATATAAGATGAATGAAATGTGAGCACGAGAAAGTTGAACACAGCAATTTAATAATTAACGTTTATATGTTTAAGATTTATTTATTATATTAACAGCTATCTTCGTTATAGCAATTGCTATTGCTATAATAATTATACATAAGCATCATCAAACCCACATGCGTAACTCTCATTTGACTGATGAATTGTGTTACAATTCTCGGTTTTTATATTATATCTGTGTTATTTTTATACAATAATAATAACTTTTTTTTATGTCCTTACAACGAGCCAATCATGTACGTAAAGTAGTCTTTTGGTTTATATCACAACATACTCAACTTTCAAATCATTTCTTACCAAATATGCGTTTAAGGCACGAGCTATGCACTAGTAATTATAATAAAAATATAATTGTATTAATCATATAAGTAAATTGATAAAAGTGCCCGAGGTACATGATACACAATCACACAAGATGAACTCTTACACACCATGTATGCTCGTTCATAACAAGACATATATATTGAGCATACAAACTTATTGCAACACAAAATAACATCATTTATTCATAGGAAGCATTGGAAATGCTTGAAACATCACTTGAAACCCGATTGATAACAAACATGAACGACTTAGGCATTGACGTGATGATCGTCGATGTGCTTGTTGATATTGAGTACGAAATCCAACAACTTGGTTGGGTGAGGGACATCTTCATGAATTTTTTCATACTCGAAGATCCACTTAACCTCTTTCTCGGTCGCATGAAGATGGGCGACAAAGCTACTATACTCTTCCAAAAGGTTACCTTCGATGATCCTGAAAGTCACCGTCTTGTTCTCCTCATCCACTTTCTCGACTACCTCCTTGGCAACGTGTTCTTTCCCATCTACACGAAATTTAGTCGCAAATTAATATTCATTTGTAATAGGTTTGTTCACCAGTCAAAAACGAACCCAATTCGAATTGAATCCAATTGGTGTGAAATTGAATTTTCGAATTTCCTTATTTGAATATTGACTCTAGCGACTAGGATTATAACGGTATAAGTTTGGTCCAAATATGGTTGAGTTTGATCTTGATCCTACTTGTACCGACTTTTTTTTTTTTTATTCATTTAGACTTTAATATTTCCAATTTTAACCATATATATGATTTGATATTGGTCATCTTATTTCAATCATTTGATTGCAAAGTTCATATCATAAATATAATCAAAACGCACGGACTAGTGACCATTGTCCATTTCAAGCTGACACACATGTGCATATAAGTTTGACATAAACATTTAGTGAAGTGTCATCTCTAACTGATTGGAACAGAACGGAAGAGTTCACCAACGTTATATACTAAGATTAATGAACTTATTTATATAATTGACGTACACACCTTAACAATTAAAAGTTGTAAACCGAAATTTGTTGATACTTGAATTTAAATCAGATTTGGACCGGATATTCAAAAAACTGTTTGAATATATATATAAAAGGTACATACCAAGAGTATAGTTCCAGTAGATAATGGAACCAGGCTTGCCAAATTCACCCTCGTGAAGCTCACAACCTTGAATGTGAGAAGGAGAGATTTGGTTGATATGGTGAGGCTTCTTAGCAAAGAATTCATGAACATGATGTCCATGTGAGCTCACTTCAGATTCACCAATTAGCTTTCCCTTGAGACCCATTTTCACTTACACTCAAAGATGTACCTTTGCAGAGAATAGAGAAGAAGAAGAAGATAGATGTGTGATTTCTCAAGACCTTATTCTTCTCTTTATATACAAGTTCAGTCACAAAGGTGATGTATGATTATAGAGATTGAAGGGTGTGGGGTGCAATTATTATGCTAATAATACAAATTCACGTGTTTTCACAAGTTTCATTATCCGATTAAAATATTATAAATCTTCGCAATAACTATATATGCTTAAAGAGTGGTTGAACTAGATTGTGATTATATATGTGAATTCATCATGCATGACATAGACAAAATCTCAGGGTTTTTTCTTCTTATGGGTAAAAGATTTGTCCCCTAATTAAAACTAGTTTTTTTTCTTCCCCAACAAGTGGTATTCTAGCCTACGATTCAGACATAACTACAGAAGAACGATTGTACAATGTTAATATACATTATGGGGATAACGATAGGTTAGAGAAAAAAAAATGATTGGGTATTTTTCTGTTGGGAAAAATCCGCGATTTCCGAGTCACACCGAGTATTTATAAATGAGTAATTTATTGCGCGCACACACTCAAATACAACCTCACTTACAAGCTCTCTTTAGAAGCCTTTATTACTCTCTTCTTTGATGGAGTTACACAAATGAGGGGTGACCTCCCCTATTTATAGTCATCTCCACCTCCTCTACGGAAAGGTTCCGGAAATCGATTCTCCTAAATTATTCCGGAGCTTTCTCACTCTAGTCTAGCCTACAAAGTTCCGTCGAGTTCTAAATGTCTCCGGCATCTTCCGGGTAGATCCGCATCGTTCCGGAAGGAAGGTTCCGTCACCTTCCGGAATATTCCGCCTTCTTCCGGATTCCTCCGTCTTCTTCCGGAATCTTCTTCTACTTTCTGGAGTGACCCATTATCATAATATTTATATTTGAAAATATGAATTAATCTAACAATTCCTCCCTTAATTCATATTTCCAAATATCTCCACATCATCTGAAAATCTCACCTTCATTTTCTTCTTAGCTTCGGTGTCACTGCATCCCTTTTGCACCTCCCTTCCATCTAAGAAGCATATATTCTTCTCATCCTTGCGGCCTCGCATCACCAAGCGTCTCCCCTTGAACACCTTGCACCATCTCCTCGTGCCGACGAACTTATACCCTTCCATCGTCATCACACCCAACGAGATGACATTAACGTTCGCCGATGGCACGTACCTCACATTGTGTAGAGTATGGAATGCACCGTTGTGAAGCTTCATCGTCACGCTTCCGGTACCTTCAACCTTCAACTTCTCACCTCCAACTGAGTTGAAGTGACCAAACTCTCCACCAACTTTCAAGGTGTCAAACATTGCTTGGTCTCGACATACATGCATCGAGGCGGCACTATCCATCACCCACTCTGACTTGGCGGTCTCCTCACCCGTCGCCAAGTAAAAATCTCCATAATCAACTTCACCAACTTCACTAACCACATTGGTGTGGGAGTCCCCTCTCTTCTTTCCCGGCGACCTCTCTCTCAACTTCCTCAGGTCCTCCCTCATCTGAGGACACCGGACTTGCATGTGACGCTTCTCCCCGCAGTAGAAGCACTCGACCTCACTCATATCTCGTCGCGAGCCTCTTTGTCTCGAGTCATCATGCCTCCTCCATTGACTCTTCCCTCGTTCTCGCTCCCCTGTAACTAGTATGCGGTCTTCACCTTTGTCGGTAGCATCATTCTTCATCATTCTCTCACTTTCCCGCAAAGCAGTGGTCACCTCATCCAGCGTGAGAGACTTCCTTCCTACAAGTAACGTCTGCACCAAGGACTTGTAGGACTTTGGCAATGATGCTAGCAACAACAACGCCTGCTCCTCTTCTCCGATTTTGTCATCTACATTCAATAACTGGCATACTAGTTTATTAAACGAGTTATTGTGGTCATGAAGATTACCTCCTTCCTCCATCTTGAGCGAGTAAAGCTCCATCTTTAAGCACAAACGGTTGGTCAACGACTTTGACGCGTAGATGCTCTCGAGCTTCTCCCACAACGCCTTCGGTGTGGTCTCCTTCAACACACCGTACTTAATCTCGGGAGCCAACGCCAACCGAATTGTACTTACCGCCTTCCTCTGGATGCTTCTCCACTTCTCCTCGCTCATCGATCCAGGCTTCTCCTCCTCTAGAGCTTGGTCAAGACCCTGCTGCACCAAGAAGTCTTGAATCGTACTCTGTCACAAAGTGAAGTTGATCTTCCCATCAAAGAGTGGAATCTCGAACTCCTTCATCGCCTCGGCCGCCGTCACGCCAATACGAGATTCTTTAAGCAACAATGTTTACCCGAACACCACCACCGTAACCTCGGCTCTGATACCAGTTGTTAGGAAAAATCCGCGATTCCCGAGTCACACCGAGTATTTATAAATGGGTAATTTATTGCGCACTCACACACTCAAATACAACCTCACTTACAAGCTCTCTTTAGAAGCCTTTATTACTCTCTTCTTTGATGGAGTTACACAAATGAGGGGTGACCTCCCCTATTTATAGTCATCTCCACCTCCTCTACGGGAAGGTTCCGAAACTCGATTCTCTTAGATTATTCCGGAGCCTTTTCACTCAATCCTATACTATACAAGTCTAGAACTTCCCTAGATTTCTAGTCTAGTCTACAAAGTTCCGTCGAGTTCTAGATGTCTCCGGCATCTTCCGGGTAGATCCGCATCGTTCCGGAAGGAAGATTCCGTCACCATCCGAAATATTCCGCCTTCTTCCGGATTCCTCCGTCTTCTTCCGGAATCTTCTTCTACCTTCTAGAGTGATCCATTATCATAATATTAATATTTAAAAATATGAATTAATCTAACATTTTCATACTCCGAATTGCGATTCTAGCATGATTAACTCATTGTGTCGCGCGAGCAGGACAATACAAGTAGTGTTTCTTCCTTATTGTGAAGTGACCTTGTTAAGGAAATGTTAGGTATTGTCTCTCTCTCTCTCGAGGAATATATTGGTTTAGCTCTAGTTTTATTATTTCACGTTATAAGCAGTCATGATCGCAAGATAATTAGAAGATGATGAATGAGGATATAAATGTCTGAAAAATCTAGTGACATAGATTTATTACTATTTGCAGGAGTGATGTTATTCGGTAAGACAAAACATTATGAAAGAGGCAAAGCATGTGCAATACAAGTACTTTGCGCTACTTGAACGCTCCGCATTGGTACTCCACTCCTCATTTTGCAAAGAGAGGTTTCGGGCACACTCTCAATGCGCACGTGACCCCGACCCACTCCCAAATTGCATGCGTTGTATGTTTCCGTATGACCGAATAACTATCCCATTTTGTAACAAACCGTAAAACATGTATAAGCGAATTATTGCGTTTATTTATCATGATTCAAAAAGATTTATTCCAAACCAAAACGTACCTTAATTTAGGAGCAATTTAGGTGCAAATTAATAGATTTCTTAAATACCAATTTTAATTAAATATCTATAATATATAATTTAAAAATTATCTTTGCAAATTTCATACTTTACATAATTTTTATAATACTAATGTTTAATTTATTGTCTCGTAACCTATTGAGTCACTGTCATAATAGATTAATAGGTACAGTACGTTTTTTAATTTCTTTCTCAGTGTCGCACCTTGTGTGCTGGTTTTAACTTAATAAAAATATATATAATAACATTATAGTGTATCAATAATAATCTAAATAAATTTATTAATGGGTTAGAAAAATTGAAGTAATTAATGATACCTTCTTAATAAACGTTTAGTGCAGTATAAAATTGTTTGATTTAGGATTTGTAATTTTAAAACTATTCTATTTTAATTATTGTGATAAATTTGTAAATAATTCGTTGTATTTAATATCTTCTTACATTAAATAATTTTAGAAATATTTCAATAATATGGTAGATGATTACCTTTAATTATTACTTGCAAAATGATATCTTCAAAAATGGTATATGAGTATTTATAATTCCTGTCTTGGAGATCGGAATGCACATGCCCTCACTTGGAAAAAAATACTTCCAAATCTATACATCTTGATTAAATATCTTTATAAATTGGAAATGAATATAGCCTTAATATTGCTCACGAGGGAGAACGATGGGCCCGACAACGGACAGATGAGCTAGGTTGGGTTATTTCGGATAACCCGTTATGTTAACCTCCTAGTCGAGTAAAATTTCGATAAAAAAAGTATTGAAACATTAAGAATCACAATTGTTCCAAACATAAAAGTTACAAAATTAATTTTGATAACCTAAAACAGTTAGGTTACTTTTCAGAAGCAGTCTAGTTTAAGAATCAATGAAAATACAAAGTTCGGGATTATCTTAATATTATTATTTGGTATTGAGATTTCAAAATGGGTAAATTGGTCATCAACGCAGTTAATTTTTATGAAAACATATATAATATGGACTTTGTCAAATAAACGAAGATTTATCTAGAATTAGTTATAATAGACCTGAATATCCCTGGACCTAGGTCGAACTCGGGTCGGATTTTCAGAAGGGAATTTTTTTTAAAAAAAAAATTAATAAAAAGTTAACCTTTTCCCAACTGGAATCGGGTTGAGTCTAGAATTCGGGCCAACGGACTTGTCCGCACCCACCCAAGTCAAGCTTCGGGCCGGGCGAGCGGGTACTAGTTTATTTTTTTTTTTTAAAAAGAAAATTGTATATATTAAATATAAAATAAATAAAGTAATATCACATAATTCAAAGTAGTCTAATGGTCGTGGACATTTGAACCGTACATTGAAGTAATATTTGCTTTTCGGGCTCTACATGTCGGACTATGCAGCCCGGACGAACCTACCTTATGTATCATACCCGCCTGTCTTACCCGCGGTTGCCATTCTAGATATAAACATCCTGACCTCCAAAGGGCAACCCAAAAACCTTACAGTGTCTTAATAACACACAAATTATCACCCTCGATTTCAATCTTTTTTATTTTCATCCAATAGCTTCTTGTCAACTTTAGAGCATAAACTTCCATTGTTAGTTTGTCCAAGTTTGTGAAATTCAGCTGGGTTTGGCCAAATAAACTGACTTTACATTTAGCCGGGTTCGGCCAAATAAACGTACCGACAACCTCACCATTGTTAGTTGGTCCAAGTTTTTATTATTATTACGTAACATAAAGCGGGTTACGGACTTGAGATTTTACTAAAAAGTCTGTTCGTTCGAATTTGGATTTGATCGGGTCTTTACGAGTGTACATACGTTAGAAATTTACAATATTTTTATAATCGAAATTAGAAGTTTACATATGACCGTATTGAAAGATACTATTCCAAATTTGGACCATAATTTACTTATTCTGAATATAAAATCGATATTGATTGATCAAGTCGTTGAATAATGACAGAATAAAAAATAAACTCAGTGACTGGGCTGTCGGTATGGGATGGAGATGGTTTTCAATAACTATAAGCTTGCTTATTGCTTAGGTGATCGATGAGTAAAATAATACTATCTGTTACTTGGGAATGTTAGTTGGTCCAAATATATAGATTATTGAAATCATCGATTATTTTGAAAAAAATGTACCTTATCTTTGAAATTTATTAATGTATTTCATTATCTGCAGATTTTAATGAATCCACCGCTCTCTGAGCATCGTCCAATTTTATTTTTATTATTATTTTGACAAATATTTTTTTATTCAAAATTATTGTATGATTGGTTCAAAATTTTGTTTTCATTTATTTCAAAACCTTGTACTAATAGTTTATATATATATTATAATTTTTTCACAAATTCAAAATAAAATATGAACTAGAAAAATAAAGTGTTTTAAACTAACAAATATCAGTACTGATAAAATGTTTGGTCTATATACATTATTTGAGAATAGTGTAAAAGGGACATAAGTGATAGGGTAAAATATGTAAACTAAATTAACAAATACGTGGAGTAGTTCTCTTTTATATTTTTCACGTTGATATTCTAATTATATATATATATATATATATATATATATATAGGGTTAGGATCAGGTAAGAACATGTTTTACGGTAAGAAATGAGAACGTATTTCAATCGTCAGATTAAATCATCAACGTCCATCATTTAACGTGTTATTATGGAAATTTTGAATTAGATTTATTACACCATTGATTATTAACTTATTTACGGTGTTCATGATTTTCATTTAAGGAAATATAATATTATATAATTATATTATATGTACACGGTTATCGACACTAATGTTCATATAGAGGTGCACTCGTTTGAGATGTGCACTAGTGCCATAAGTACGAGTACATAGATTAATTCCAAAAGCACGCTAGTGCATTCACATGCACGACGCATGAGTATTGATGAGCACGACTACATTATTTCCATAAGCACGCTAGTTAATTTCCATAAACACGCTAGTACATTTTCATATGCACGAGTACATGACGCATGAGCACGACAATAACATTTCCATATGCACGAGTAGATAAGCACAAGTACATATGCATGTTGTCGTGCATGATGCAACCCATATGCACGAGTACATCGCTATAAGCACGACTAGATAACGAGTATAACCATAGTAACACGAGTATATAAGCACAAGTGCACAAGTATAAAACACGAATAACCGCATAAGTTTCAAATTTTGTAGACGAATAAGTAAGAATCATTTCTTCGGACTTATTTAGGTAAACATGTATATTTAATTATGGCAATTGATTATTCTTTTCTTATTAAGAAGCTGATTAATTATTGTCCATAAATAATAAGGTATCATAGCCGTTAATTTTAATTAATCAAGTGGTTGAGATGTGTTCTCATTTCTTACGATAAAACATGTTCTTACCTGATCCTACCCTATATATATATATATATATATATATATAAAAGAATATCATCTTAGTCGATATTGTTGCACAAAGAATTCATATTAGTTATATTTTCAAAAACAATTGAACGCTTAGCCATACTTCATTTACTAACCATTTGTATTTTAGCGACCTATCCAATGAAACCCAAAAATCCTCTCTTATATGAAGAACGCGTTCCAGACCGAACGTATTCTTCTAGCTGCCACCACCACAAAGAAACCCTAAAAAAAATATTGTGTTTCTTGATCGATTGTTCTATGTACTTGAATGAAGTCCTCTTCATTGCTAGAAGTAAACGAATGAGAAACATATTCTCGACTTTTGATTCAACCAACATGACTCTGATATCATCTAAACTGAAATATGTTTTCCTATTAAGAACCTAAACAACATGGAATTGTTTCTATCAATTTTTCCGAATATTAGATATTATGAATGCATGAATATAAGATTAACCTTATTGTTGAACATACACGTGTTGTATACATTTGTATTTGAAATGTAGGAAGCCTGGAATGATTCTTGTACTAATCAAAATCACAACATAAACTACAACCTATTTGCTACGAACCAAAAACTTCGAGCTTGAAACTCATTGAGAACCATTGTCAATCGACAACAAGTGATATGAAACAACCCTCCATAAACCCTAATTTTCTTACTCAATAAAACTACTAGGCAGGAAAATAAACATAGACATAAAAATGAGTTGCAAGAACACCATTCTTACGTGTATATCCCTTTTCTAAAATCCATGAATCTTTGATAACTCACATTTTCACTACATTCCAAGAATATACGTATACAAATAGAACCAAATATCAAAATCAATTTGAACATGCCTCCCACTATTTCCAGTAGATGAAATATATATATTATAATTGTGAGAGCCCTATTCTTTCGGACCGAGTCTTGCTCCTTAGCCGAGATTGTCTTTGCCGAGATGGACCTTTCCGCACCCACGGGCCTGACTGCCGTCCCTGCGGGTTTCCGCCCCTGCGGCTCAAAGAACCGTCCCTACGATTTCCGACGGTTGCAGCCGGTTTTGTTGACTCCTTTGACCCGTGCTTTACCCTTTGCTTACTTATTTCCTTTCCCTTGGCTAATCAAGGGTTTTCATCTTCACTTCTCTTCCTCAGTGATCACGTCCTCCTTGCTTCTCCTTTACCCTTCTTGATCTTGTTCTTGATCTCTCTTGAGTTTGGAAGAGTTTTGGTGTGTGTGGTTGATGAGCTAATGTGTATGCTGAGCTTGGAAGCCAGCTACTGAGAGTGTGATCTCTCCCTGCAACCTAGGACCACAAAGGTGGTAAGTGTTCTTGCTTCTCCTTCTTTCTTTCCTCGATTCTTCCTTCCTTAGCTTAGGATTAGATGTATTGATCATAGATTAACGTTGGAATGTGTATGTATATGTATGTGTGTGAATTTGGATGAGAGAAGACGTGATTTGATCACGTGAAGAGTCAAAGAGAAGCCGCGGGTTCACGTTCTGCACAGACACCGCCCCCGCGCCTAGAAGCCGCCGCCCCTGCGGAAGCCGTGTCGCAACGCCAACGCCAGCGACTTGCCTGCGTTCCTTGTCACCGCGCCTGCGGCTTCTCCCTACCGCGCCTGCGGGTTGTCTATTCCGCCCCTGCGTCCCTTGACCGCGCAGGTGCGTCTTGTTCCGGAATTACCTATAGTTGGGTAGTTCCTTTCCTTTGCTAGTATGAGGGACTTAGTACCATGCTAGGTATCGGATGTTGATGAGTATGATATAGATATGCCGGTTACGGCTTTATGGTTTACGAGTTGGATATGATCCCTATGGATCCCTTGGGTCTAGGTGTGACCCCTTTGTGTGATAGTAGATTGATATGTATATATGTATGCCTTGTATAGGCCGTGTTGTCCTCCAGATTGGAGTGGACGTATCTGAGAGTTGATCATAGTTGGGATTACTTCCGAGATTGAGGTAAGTCCATAGGACTTACTTAGCTACTATCCTTATATTGGATGTATGCTTGAGTGGTGTTTGTTTATGCTTGGTAGCATGCGATATGGTTCATTACCTACTTATATTATATTGACCGCCCATTGTAGTGGCTGTGATAACCTTTCCCTTTCATCCCGTAGTGGAGTCTGGGAGGTTCTCTGTAGTCATGCCAGATCTGGTATACGGGAAGGACCCTCACCACTCCCATAGGGTACACGGGAGGTGTGCCGATACTACTCCGGCTGGCTATAGCACCTAGAGGCGAGGATTATATTCCTTGTGTCACATATCTTCATATACATCTATTTATACGATTGAGTGATTTGACTTATTAAAGATAATAAACCGGGTAAATGGGTGAAAGCATGTTGATATGTTATAATTTCTGATGTGTGGTTGTGCTCTAGCATCTTCTTATATATGTGTATAGTTAGCTAACGGTTTTGAACCGTGTTGTAGATCCTTTGCAGGTTAGGAGAGCTGCAGAGTGATCTAGTGGGGTGATCTGCTGAGGGTTTCGTACACTGGGCGTTATCGTGGGATTTTGGGTTATCATTATTGTACGATTTTCTATTTGACTTTGTACTCAGCAGTACTCTGTATTATCTTTTTGATATATATATATATATGTTTTTGTTTTGTTTTAATCTATTGGTGCCTTGTTGTAAGATTCAGTGAACTTGTTGTCAGGCTAGGGTCAGGATCCATTATGAGATCATAGCCCAGTGGCACCTCGAGTCCTACGGATTTGGGGTGTTACAAAGTTGGTATCAGAGCTCAGGTTGACAACAATGACACTAGTTATCTGCAATAAAGTTCGAATAGATAAATAAACAGAATCCGAAAGGGGTCTGATTTTTCAAAAGGTTTTGGTTTTGAAATGAGTACAAAATATTTTGGGATATCGTGTACGTGAGCCATCGCCCCTCTGAAGATCTCGACAGTATAGATATATATAGATATTCTGTTGTGATTGATCTGTTATATATCTATACATATGGCATATATATAGCCTGATAGGTTAAGTGCACTTGTTCTGCAGATGGCTCAGACTAAAACTTGTTCGTTGATTTTACACCCCTATAAACCTTTATCAATAATGATAAAGACCTATAAGTTAGTAAAACAAGGAAGGGATAGTTTTATATTTATAACATGTAATAATTCCCTAAATAGCAACGAACCCACAGTG
Source organism: Fagopyrum tataricum (assembly GCA_002319775.1). Lineage (NCBI taxonomy): Eukaryota > Viridiplantae > Streptophyta > Magnoliopsida > Caryophyllales > Polygonaceae > Fagopyrum > Fagopyrum tataricum. Next base: position 48,582,036 of record CM008282.1, read on the forward strand.
TATGGGTCAATCACAGTAAAGGTAAGTATTCCTAGGGTCGATCTCAGGGACTGAGAGGAATAATATGCAACAATGATTAAATATAAAATAAATCTCAATTAAAGACAGGAGGTTGGAAAAGATAAGGGGAAGAAATTAAAAAGGTTTTGGAAAGGGTTTTTAAAGAACTCGCAATCAATTGTCACTATTGATTGAAAATCAAAACAAACAAACAAAAAAGGGAAAACAAAGATAATCAAGTTAAAGGAAGGAAATGGATTCCAAGGGTTCAAGATCATTGTTTATACATATAGATTCAGGAAGACTCATAAAGATATATGGTAGAAAAGCCACAGGGTTGAACGTTTCTAGGCTGACAGTCTATTACCGGGTAAGTCTCAAGACTATCTAGTCCAAACCAACTACCTATCACCGGGTAAGTCTCAAGGTAGAGAGGTAGGAAATTCTAAACAAACCAGACTACAAACTAAGGGAAAGGCAAACCATTACCGGGTAAGTCTCAGGTATCACCCTACTTAGCAAGGAATCTAAGCACATTCAACCAATAAAGGATAAACCTTTATTACCTATGATCAGTCTCTAAGGTATCTATGAAGGAATATCACCGGGTAAGTCTCAATTCCAACTTAGGTTACTAGCTAGAAGGATTCTAACTAGATTCAAGAACAAGCCAACCATTAGGATTTCTAGCAAGTCAAAGCCAAGACATAAAGCACAACCTAAACCATCATAATCAAAGGCATAAACAAATCCCTGTCAACCTTGGAACCACAATGTTCTAGCCAATAACAATCATATCAAAATACAAATGAAGAAATAACAAAAGGGAAAGAAAGAACTACTCAACTTCAATAACTGGAAACCTTCAATTGTATTAAATCTTCAATCAACAATGTCTTCCAAACAAAACTCAATGTGAAAGTATGAAACTTTAATGTAAACTAATGAAGAACAATGGTGAAGAAGAAGGGAAAGGAAGGGAGGCGGCTCCCCCCTATGGGGTAACCTAACCCCAAAAGAAAGGGACTAATTCGGACCCTTAGAAATAACCTAGAGCTTCCCTTTTATAGGCAACAACCTTACAAAGGATGGGCTGGGCCAAAACCGATCCAAAAATAAGATAAAATTGCCTAACAGGAAATCTCGGGCAGAAAATCTCGGCCGAGATCGGGCCAGTCGGGACCGAGATTTGGCAACAGAACCTTCAGCGCGTCAGGACTTCGGAAATCTCGGCCTAGATTTCTCGATCTCGGCCGACATCGGGCCATCTCGGCCGAGCTAGGGCAATCTCGGCCAAGCCTGGTGAATCTCGGCCGAGCCAAGGGTGATCTCGGCCGAGCCATGAGAATCTGGGCCGAGATTTGGGAAATCTCGGCCGAGATTTGGGAAATCTTGGCCGAGATTTGGACCATCTCGGTCTAGTCTGACCGAGATTGGTCCAAATCGGTCCGAGACGCGGTCTTCTTCGTTCCTTCGCGCCTTTAGCTCGATTCCTCGCGTCTTTAGCTCGATTCCTCCCCTTTCTCGTGCACGTAGCTCGCTCCAATGCGTTCACTTCGGGGCTTGATCCTCAGATACGTCGGTTTAGCTCCAAAATGTGCCAAATCACCTACAAGTAGTAAATCATGTTATCAAAATACCCCTTACTTATCCTTGCTTGTCCTCAAGCAAGTAGTAAAGGTAAGATAACATGAATTATCTATGCAAAACGAAAACAAAAACGCGAAGTGCTTCTAATTATGATCATCCTCAATAGTGCAAGTTTCATAGCTAAAGATATATTTCAATCAAGATCAAATAAAATAGGCATAAAAAGAATAATCATACTTTACAAGAATTTCATATTCATCATCAAAATTACTAATATCTAATATTCATGAGAAAATCAAGTTTAAGCATGCCAAGTCAAATACATGTATACATAGATCAAAAGGACTTAGCAAATAAAGGTCATGAAACGTGATAAGGGTAGGATGTAATTTAGGTCATGTGGTGCTAATCCGGGAAGAAGAAACAACACACTTCATCATTTCAACTCAACAATCACCACCCTTGCATAATCTGCAGATTTTCTTCTTTTATTTTCGTTTTCTTTTCCTTTCTTTCTTTCTTTCTTGAGTGAGAGGCATTGGTGCACAGTAGCCGAAACCTTGGTGTTCAGTTTCCTTCACGTACCTCACACCAAAATGCACATACCAAATCAACTCTAAGGGAATGCTTTTAAAACTAATCAGACTTTGGCAAGGCAGAAACACCCGACTATGTGAATGGTACCGAGTTAATCATCTTTCATAGCCAACAATCCCTTATAAGCTTTGCTTTTCTTCATCACATCACATTTCACATCATTCAAACTTCTTCAAACAATTCACAACACAACAATTTCAGCATACACCTTCAAACTAAACATTCTTAATTCCCGGATAGGAGACAAGAGATTCAATGTTTGAGGAGCTAAGCATGATAAAGATAGAAGAAGAATGAAGTCGAGTTGCCTAAATCATCCCTATGCAATGTACAAGAACTTTTCATGAAGCTTCAACTATCCAAACTCAATCCAACTAGACAAGGTAATTTTCATAATTCACATAAAGTTCAAGCAAAGTATTCAAATCCCAAATATTCCATAAATCAAATTGAGCTCAAAAGTAATAATCAAAGGCTAATTCACAAGCACAATATCGTCATAGGGATCATGTCATTCCTAGAAGCACATAAATTTTTATTTTTTTTTATCTTTTTTATGCATCCTAAAAGGAAACGTGTGACAAGAAAAGAAACATGCTAAAAGACTGCGGGTATCCCACCCCATACTTAAAACTCACATTGTCCCCAATGTGAACAATAAATAGAAATGAAAAAGAATACTCACAATGTAAAAGTCAGTGATATGGCACATGTAAATGGAGGTGGTAGTGGAAACAAGCGGTTGTGCAATCTCCTTCAAGAAACTATTCTTCATTTATTACCTAAAACCTGAAAAGACAAAAGAAACAAAACGCGCAGAAACGCAAAAGCAAAAAGCAAAACAAAAACAAAAGCAAGAAGGGGAAAAACTCATACCTCGGGTTGCCTCCCGAGAAGCGCTTGATTTAAGGTCTCTAGCCGGACCCAATTCCGTGGTTGTGTTAGCTCACATCAAAAACCTTGGACTGCTCATCCAGTCCTTTCAACCACTCTTCACATGACCCATAGATTTTCTTCTTGAGAACTCTCTTCATGTCCTGTTGGAAGATTCTCGCTCTTCCCAACATTGGAGGATGGTATGGGGTAGTCTTGTGGGTTACCCCATACTTATTTAAAAACTTCTCTCGATGAGGGAGAAGCTTCAATCTAACCTTGGGAGGTTCCTTTGGCACTGCCCTCCAGCTTTTAGGCGCAGCTCGAGTAGGATGGAAGCCACAGGGACGATTTTCAGCAAATCTCGGGCAGCCATGTAAGAAATCTCGGCCGAGATTTGTAGGGATTAGGCCGAGATTTTCCTTCTTCACAGGAATCTCGGTCGAGATAGGAATGATCTCGGCCGAGATCGGGCTGTCCGATCTGTCTTCCTCCTTCGTCAGCTCTTCATCCTCGATGCGCTCTTCCTTTGGATGGGTTGGGCCAAAACCGATCCAAAAATAAGATAAAATCGCCTAACAGGAAATCTCGGGCAGAAAATATCGGCCGAGATCGGGCCAGTCGGGACCGAGATTTGGCAACAGAACCTTCAGCGCGTCAGGACTTCGGAAATCTCGGCCAAGATCGAGAAATCTCGGCCGAGATCGGGCCATCTCGGCCGAGCTAGGGCAATCTCGGCCGAGCCTGGTGAATCTCTGCCGAGCCAAGGGTGATCTCGGCCGAGCCAAGTCCATCTCGGCCGAGCCATGAGAATCTGGGCCGAGATTTGGGAAATCTGGGCCGAGATTTGGGAAATCTTGGCCGAGATTTGGGAAATCTTGGCCGAGATTTGGACCATCTCGGTCTAGTCTGACCGAGATTGGTCCAAATCGGTCCGAGACACGGTCTTCTTCGTTCCTTCGCGCCTTTAGCTCGATTCCTCGCGTCTTTAGCTCGATTCCTCCCCTTTCCCGTGCACGTAGCTCGCTCCAATGCGTCCATTTCGGGGCTTGATCCTCAGATACGTCGTTTTAGCTCCAAAATGTGCCAAATCACCTACAAAGCCACAAATAGTGTGTGTAGACATCTATTCTTGCAAAGTAGAACTAAACAAGCATAAATGGCACAAACTAAGGCTAAAACATGAATGCGGAAAGGGGAAATCTAACTAAATGCATGAGTAGAACAGGTCGATAAATCATGTTATCAATGGACGAGGTAGGGAGAGATCTCCTCTTCCTCCAGTAGATGTAGGACAGAGTCAGATTTCGGCTGATGATTCATCTGTAGCGGAGGAGGTTCATGAGGTTGCTGCTGAGAGTGTTGTTACTGAGACTGGAAATGGTATAGCTGGGAGATATACACCACAGCGAGTCCAGTCAGATGATTCGGATCGTGTCTCTATGAGGGGACCAGATTTCCGTGCGTATATCAGGAAAGTAGCGGAAGCGGCCAGACAAGGTAGACCTACCCCGGATCTCCCAGTACAGGAAGGATCATTTAGGAGATTCCATGGAGTTACTCAGGTGCCAATTGTATCGGCACATGTTGCTGAGATTCCTCAAGTTCCAGAGGAGCATAGAAGGCCTGGAAAGAGACAGCGGACTGGGTAGACCAGTGCTACTGGTGGGGTTATTAGTCTGAACTAAACCGGAGACGTCCAAGTTACCCCGCAGCTGCACTGGTTGCAACTACGGGTCGACGGTGTTTTAATTGTAATGACCCTGGACATCTACGACCAGCGTGTACGAAGCCGTTAGTAACTTGTTCTACTTGTGGCAGGCGAGGTCACATAGATATTTTCTGTAGATGGGGTGGAGTTTCATCTCAGTAGGATATTGGTGGAGTTACTGGTTTAGGGCAAGGTTAGAGTCGCTAGAGTCATTCCCCATCTGCACCAGCTATAGATAAGGGAGTACAGTGCTTCAACTGCAGTGAGTATGGGCATATGAGATCAGAGTGTACGAGGCAGCTGGTGACCTGCTTCACTTGTGGCAGACCTGGTCACATAGCTATCTTCTGTAGACGAGGGAGATCTTCATTACAGCAGGATTCTTCTCCTGTTAGTGCAGTAGTAGGCGGGCAGAGGCCACCTCAGCAGCAGATGCAGGGACAGTAGAGAGTCCCAAATCGTCTTACCACTAAGGGATCTGCTCCTGGGTTGGGTAGAGACGGAGGTCGTGGTGAGAGTACCACGAACACCAGAGGACCACAAGGTTGAGTGTTTGAGTTGAGGAGTGCAGAGGAGCCAACTGCACCGATTGCTACCGGTACCATTCTGATTCATGGTTTACCTGTTAGAGTTTTATTCGATATGTGAGCTATGTCTTCATTTGTATCCGATGTATATGTTGAGTATTTGAGTTTAATTATGACAAGAGGATACCCTTTAGTATAGGGTTACATGATGGTAATAGGGTCAGAGGTACCCATGAGATATGTGTTTTGTCCCATTTCTGTAGGGACCCGTGTGTTACTAGTTGACTTCTTTGTCATGTCATTAGAGCATGAAGAAGTTATTCTAGGTATAGACTGTATGGATAGACACTCTGCAGTTTTAGATGTAGGTAAGAGGACTATTACCCTCTCTACCGCGGGCCAGATAGAGGTTTTCCGAGGTTGGGACCTTGGAAAGACAGGCACGGTTATCAGCGCTATACGGGCAGCTAGATTGATTGCACAGGTTTGCGAGGCCTTCTGGTGTTATGCCATGAAGGAGGGGGAGAGTCCAACATTAGAGGATATCCCAGTTGTTTGTGATTTCATTGATGTTTTTGCTACGCTGTTCAGTTTGCCGCCTCAGAGGAGTGTGGATTTCAGTATCGAGTTAGAGTCTGGTACGAGACCTATCTTGAAGGCCCCATACCGGATGGCGCCTGTCGAGATGCTGGAGCTGAAGAAGCAACTTGAGGAGCTGGCTGAGAAGGGCTTTATTCGCCCTAGCGTGTCCCCATGGGGAGCACCTGTCCTCTTCGTACGGAAGCAGGACGGATCACTGAGGTTATGTATAGATTACAGAGAGCTGAACAAGGTGACCATCAAGAACAAGTATCCAATGCCGTGTATTGATGATTTGTTAGATCAGTTACAGGGAGCGACTGTGTTCTCCAGGATTGATTTGCGTTCAGGATATCACCAGCTGAGAGTGAGAGAGCAGGATGCGCACAAGACAGCATTCCGGACCAGATATGGCCACTACGAGTTTGTAGTGATGCCATTTGGGCTTACGAATGCCCCAACCGTCTTTATGGAGTTGATGAACAATATCTTCATCGACTTCCTGAATCAGTTTGTGGTGGTCTTTATTGATGATATTCTGGTATACTCTCGTAGTGGAGAGGAGCATGAAGGATATCTGAGGACTGTATTGCAGGTTTTGCGGGATAGAGAACTTTATACCAAGTTCTCTAAGTGTGAGTTCTGGATGCAAGAGATAGCATTCCTGGGTCATGTGGTTTCAGCTGAGGGGATCAAGGTTGATCCAGCGAAGATTGAGGCAGTAGCAGCTTGGACTACACCGACGAACGTCAAGGAAGTACGTAGCTTCCTTGGCCTAGCCGGTTATTACAGTTGCTTTGTGGAGGGATTTTATGTGATTGCCCGTTCACTGACAAGTTTGCTGAGGAAGACTACTAGATTTGTGTGGTATGATCATTGTATGCAGAGTTTTGAGGAGCTGAAGAGATGTCTGACTTCTGCTCCTGTTTGGGCACAGCCAGAGGATATAGAGGGATTTGATCTGGTTAGAGTTGGACATTTGATTTCCGGATGAGGATGCCCGGCTGACTATTTTAGAGGTTTTTCCTGATCTGTTGGCTGAGATCCAACAGAAGCAGAAGATATGCCCGACCCTGATGAGGATACGAGATAGGATGTCTCGGGATAAGACACCACAGTTTCTGTTGGGAGCAGATGGAGTTTTGAGACGCCGTGGTCGCGTCTGTGTACCTGCTGATACAGAGGTTTTTACAGGAGGCTTACTGTACACCTTACTCTGTACATTCAGGTACGAGTAAGATGTATCAAGACTTGAGACATATATATTTGTGGGGAGGGCTGAAGCCCGATGTGGCCAGATTTGTGGCACAGTGTGCGACCTGCCAGCAGGTCAAGATCGAGCATTTCAGACCTGGAGGTGAGCTCCATCCACTTCCTGTTCCACAGATGAAGTGGGAGGATGTCACCATGGATTTTGTGACTGGATTGAGGCTGAGCCGGAGTTTTGATGCTATTTGGGTTATTGTGAACAGATTGACGAAGACGGCACGTTTCATTCCTATTAGGGAGACATGGCCGGTGAGCAGATTAGCTGAGGAGTACACTAGGCAGATAGTGAGACTCCATGGTGTACCGAGGACGATCGTCTCAGACCGAGATGGACGATTTACCTCGAGGTTTTGGCAGCAGATTCAGACTGCCCTGGGGACGAGTTTGCACTTCACGATTGCGTTCCATCCTCAAACAGATGGTCAGTCAGAGAGGACCATTCAAACGCTGGAGGATATGCTGCGAGCTTGTGTGTTGGATTGGGGACAAGTGTGGACAGATCATCTCCCACTTGTTGAGTTCTCATACAACAACAACTGGCATGCATCTATTGGGATGACCCCATATGAGACACTGTATGGACAGAGATGTCGTACCCCGTTATGTTGGGATGAGTAGAGCAGTGTCAGTGGTTTGACACCTGATCAGATTCAGGATGATATGGCTCGAGTAGCACTGATTAGAGAGAGGATGCTGACCGCTCAGAGCCGTCAGAAGTCTTATGCTGATAGGAGGCGTAGACCTCTAGAATTCAGGGTTGGAGCTCATGTGTGGCTGAGAGTGTCCCCGACACGAGGTGTTAGGCATTTTGGCATTAAGGGGAAGTTGAGCCCCCGATATGTCGGACCGTTTGAGATTCTGGATCGGGTTGGGAGCGCAGCTTACAGATTAGCCTTGCCTCCGAGATTAGAGGGTGTTCATCCTGTATTTCACGTGTCTCAACTGAGGGAGGTCATACCAGATCCGAGACATATTGTGAGTTATGATGATTTGGTGGTTGAGCCGGACCACACTTTTGTTGAGCACCCTATTGCAGTCCTAGAACGAGGTATGAGACGCCTGCGTTCGAAGGACATTCCTATGTTGAGGATATAGTGGTCGAGACGAGGACTTGATGAGGTTACATGGGAGACTGAGGATAGTATCCAAAGGAACTATCCAGAGTTCTATGCTGAGTTAGATGCACCAGTAGGATCACCGAGTAGATCTTATTACTAGCTTGGTGAGTCTTATCTGCTTATATGCTTATATGCTTATATGCTATGATGTGTTTATTTCATACTAGCTTTGATGTGATTATGATCTTATTAGATCTTGTTGTGCTAGTATGATTCTTGTTTATACCTGGAGATGGTTCTCTCCTCCATGCTATTGTGATATAATAGGTTTAGCTGGAGGTGGTTCTTTCCTCCATGCTATTTTGATGGACATAGTAGTGTTGGAGATGTTCTTCCTCCATACCTTTTCTGTTATGGATATGATATGGCTAGAGATGTGATTCCTCTTTGCCTTGTGATATGTTTATGGTTTGGCTAGAGATGGTTTTCCTCTAGGCCCTGGATAGTATAGTTTGCTGCTGGAGTTGATGATTTCCTCCATGCTTATGTTTGAGGTTATAGAGAGTTTTACCTCGGCTTTTGAGTCCGAGTGGTTTCAGGACTTTGCAAGTTTCGGGAAGAAACTTGTTTTTAGGGGGGTGAGATGTGAGAGCCCAATTCTTTCGGACCGTGTCTTGGTCCTTAGCCGAGATTGGCTTGGCCGAGATGGGCCTTTCCGCACCCGCGGGCCTGACTGTCGCCCCTGCGGGTTTCCGCCCCTACGGATCAAGGAACCGCCCCTGCGGTTTCCGACGGCTGCAGCTGGTTTTGTTCACTCCTTTGACCCGTGATTTACCCTTTGCTTACTTCTTTCCTTTCTCTTGGCTGATCAAGGGTTTTCATCTTCACTTGTCTTCCTCAGTGCTCACGTCCTCCTTGCTTCTCCTTCGCCCTTCTTGATCTTGTTCTTGATCACTCTTGAGTTTGGAAGAGTTTTGGTGTGCGTGGTTGATGTTGGTTGATGAGCTAATGTGTATGCTGAGCTTGGAAGCCAGCTACTGAGGGTGTGATCTCTCCCTGCAGCCTAGGACCACAAAGGTGGTAAGTGTTCTTGCTTCTCCTTCTTTCTTTCCTTGATTCTTCCTTCCTTAACTTAGGATTAGATGTATTGATCATAGATTAACGTTGGAATGTGTATGTATATGTATGTGTGTGAATTTGGATGAGAGAATATGTGATTTGATCACGTGAAGAGTCAAAGAGAAGCCGCGGGTTCACATTCTGCACAGACGCCGCCCCCGCGCCTAGAAGCCGCCGCCCCTGCGGAAGCCGTGCCGCAGCGCCAACGCCTTGCCTGCGTTGCCTGCGTTCCTTGTCACCGCGCCTGTGGCTGCTCCCTGCCGTGCCTGCGGGTTGTCTATTCCGCCCCTGCGTCCCTTGATCACGCAGGTGCGTCTTGTTCCGGAATTACCTATAGTTGGGTAATTCCTTTCCTTTCCTAGTATGAGGGACTTAGTACCATGCTAGGTATCGGATGTTGATGAGTATGATATAGATATGCCGGTTACGGCTTTGAGGTTTACGAGTTGGATATGATCCCTATGGATCCCTTGGGTCTAGGTGTGACCCCTTTGTGTGATAGTAGATTGATATGTATATATGTATGCCTTGTATAGGCCGTGTTGTCCTCCAGATTGGAGTGGACGTATCTGAGAGTTGATCATAGTTGGGATACTTAGCTACTATCCTTATATTGGATGTATGCTTGAGTGGTGTTTGTTTATGCTTGGTAGCATGCGATATGGTTCATTACCTACTTATATTATATTGACCGCCCATTGTAGTGGCTGTGATAACCTTTCCCTTTCATCCCGTAGTGGAGTCTGGGAGGTTCTCTGTAGTCATGCCAGATCTGGTATACGGGAAGGACCCTCACCACTCCCATAGGGTACACGGGAGGTGTGCCGATACTACTCCGGCTGGCTATAGCACCTAGAGGCGAGGATTATATTCCTTGTGTCACATATCTTCATATACATCTATTTATACGATTGAGTGATTTGACTTATTAAAGATAATAAACCGGGTAAATGGGTGAAAGCATGTTGATATGTTATAATTTCTGATGTGTGGTTGTGCTCTAGCATCTTCTTATATATGTGTATAGTTAGCTAACGGTTTTGAACCGTGTTGTAGATCCTTTGCAGGTTAGGAGAGCTGCAGAGTGATCTAGTGGGGTGATCTGCTGAGGGTTTCGTACACTGGGCGTTATCGTGGGATTTTGGGTTATCATTATTGTACGGATTTTCTGTTTGACTTTTTACTAAGGAGTACTCTGTATCATCTTTTAAGATATATATATATATATATATATATATATATATATATATATATATATTTTATGTTTTGTTTTAATATATTGGTGTCTTGTTGTAAGATTCAGTGAACTTGTTATTATGCTAGGGTCAGGATCCATTGTGAGATCCTAGCCTAGTGACACCTCGAGTCCTACGAATTTGGAGTGTTACAATAATATTATATAGATTTAAGACTTGAAATTAGAGAACACTATCTTGGCTATGTACAACATTATAAGAACAAAGTAACTATGAATCACGAAGCCGTCTTAGACAAAAGACAAAAACATGCTCAAGATTGCTAAAATGAAGGAACTACAATTAATAAAACATTTAATCATCAGCCAAATGGTGAGTATGATACTACAAAACAAATCACAGTATCAAAATAAACGGGAAAGAAAGTGTTCAAGTAGACAAGAAATCAGTGGTAACTTTGCCTAGCTCCGTAGAAAACCTATCTCCGGACCCCTTTTTTATTTCATGATAGATTGATTGAACTACGAAAAAAAAACATTGAAATCCATTTTCATTGATCAATTGAACCACTAAAAATATAACGAACAATATGTGAAACTAGAAAACATCAAATAAGGAAAAATAATCAAAACTCATAGTAGGAACTACAGGCCTCTACCACCCATCAAAACATAATTTTCTTAAATAAATATAGCTTTTTGAAACTGTAAAGGTATACAGAAAAAAAATTTATGGACGGGCATAAACTTAACATGAAAAATGAGCGCATTCAAATATAACCTGATGAAACCCAATGGAAAAAAACATGTTTTGACAAAGTACACTTTATCCCGACTTCGGGTTTTTTCGGGGACTATATTTACTTTAGAAGGAATATCAACTGAAAGATGAAAAAATTGAGATAATTAAAATAGACAAGAGATTTTTAACAATTAAATATACAAATCTCGTTACAACCTTTGAAATAACTATATATATATCTACTTCATCTACGCACCGTCAACGAACAAAATAAAAACAAATGTTGGCTTCAACTAACAATGGAAGTGACCTCATCAAACATTCAAACCCTAATAATTGGAGATTATAATGAACTATTAGAACCCGGACAAAATAAAAAAGAGAACTCCGCTTCCAAATAACAAACTAGACAAGCTACAACATTTCGTTCAACATTGTAACCTCACAGATCGCCCTACTAAAGGAAATGAATTGACATGGAGATTAAAGTAAAAAGGAAGGACGGGAATACTTATGCAAAACTAACGAGTGTCAAATGTAACACTTTTTAGACCTTATTTTCATGCATATTATACCTCATTTCATCTCTCATACATCTCTATACGTAAAGTAGTCTTTGGTTTATATCACCACATACGCAACTTTCAAATCATTTCTTACCAAATACGCGTTTAAGGCACGAGCCATGCACTAGTAATTATAATGAAAATATGATTGTATTAATCATATAAGTGAATTGATAAAAGTGCCTGAAGGGTACATGGTACACAATCACACAAGATGAACTCTTACACACCATGTATGCTCGTTCATACAACGAGTCAATTATGTACGTAAAGTAGTATTTGGTTTATATCACAACATATGCAACTTTCATATCATTTATTAAAAAATACGCGTTTAAGTCATGAGCTATGCACTAATAATTATAATGAGAATATGATCGTATTAATCATATAAGTGAATTGATAAAAGTGTACGACGTACGTGGTACACAACACACAAGTTCAACTCTTACACACAGTGTATGCTCGTTCACAACAACACATATATATTGAGCATACAACACAAAATAACTATCATTTATTCATAGGAAGCATTGGAAATGCTTGAAAGATCACTTGAAACCCGATTGATAGCAAACGGGAACAACGACTTAGGCATTGAGGTGATGATCGTCGATGTGCTTGTTGATATTGAGTACGAAGTCCAATAACTTGGTTGGGTGAGGGACATTTTCATGAATCTTTTCATACTCGAAGATCCACTTAACCTCTTTCTCGGTCGCATGAAGATGGGCCACGAAGCTACTATACTCTTCCAAAAGGTTACCTTCGATGATCCTAAAAGTCACCGTCTTGTTCTCCTCATCCACTTTCTCGACTACATCCTTGGCAACGTATTCTTTCCCATCTACACGAAATTTAGTCGCAAATTAATATTCATTTGCAATAGGTTTGTTCAACAGTCCAAAACGGATCCAATTCGAATTGAATCCAACCTGGAGTGAAAATGAAAATTTGAATTTCCTTATTTGAATATAGACTCTAGCGACTCGGGTTATAACGGTTTAAGTTGGTCCAAATGCGGTTGAGTTTAATCTTGATCCTTCTTGGACTGACTTTTTTTTTATTCATTTAGACTTTAATTTTCCCAATCTTAACCATATATATGATTTGATATTGGTCATGTTATTTCAAACATTTGATTGCAAAGTTCATATCATAAATATAATCAAAACGCACGGACCAGTGACCATGGTCCATTTCAAGCTGACAAACATGTGCATATAAGTTTGAAATAAACGTTTAGTGAAGTGTCATCTCTAACTAATTGGAACAGAACGAAGGAGTTCACCAACGTTATATACTAACATTAATGAACTTATTTATATAATCGACGTACACACCTCAACAATTAAAAGTTGTAAATTGAAATTAGTAATTAATACTTGAATTTGAATCAGATTTGGACCGGATATTCAAAAAACTGTTTGAATATATATATATATATATAAATAAAGTACATACCAAGAGTATAGTTCCAGTAGATAATGGAACCAGGCTGCCAAATTCACCCTCATGAAGCTCACAGCCTTGAATGTGAGAAGGAGAGATTTGGTTGATATGGTGAGGCTTCTTAGCAAAGAATTCATGAACATTATGTCCATGTGAGCTCACTTCAGATTCACCGATTAGCTTTCCCTTGAGACCCATTTTCACTTACACTCAAAGATGTACTTTTGCAGAGAATAGAGAAGAAGAAGATAGATGTGTGATTTCAAAAGACCTTATTCTTCTCTTTATATACAAGTTCAGTCACAAGACCCATTTTCACGTGTTTTCACAAGTTTCACTATCCGATTAAAATATTATATATATGCGCAATAATTATGCTAATAAAGAGTGGTTGAACTAGATTGTGATTATATATGTGAATTCATCATGCATGACATAGGCAAAATCTTGGGATTTTTTCTTCTTATGAGTAAAGATTTGTCTCCTAATTAAAAATAGTTTTTTTTTTCCTAATAAGTGGTATTCGAGCCAACGATTCGACATAAGAACGATAGTACAATGTTAATATACATTATGGGGATAATGATAGATTAGTCTTTGACCCGTTGCATAATAGTTTAAGAAAAGAAATTGATCGGCTATTTTTCATACCCCGAATTACGATTATAGCATGATTGACTCGTTGTGCCGAGCTGGACGAGACACGAGTAGTGTTGCTTCCTTATTGTTAAGGAAATGTTAGGTATTGTCTCTCTGAGGAATATATGAAGGAATTTTGTGTTCTATCCAAAGTGTAATTACTGATTATATTATAGGATAATATATACAAATAATATAATTTGATAATATTAGGTAGTCATAACTTTTTGTTAGAAGGCAACTATAACTTATGTATTTTATGTGATAAAATATGTTGCTAGTATTATCGGGTTCTAAGTCACACCCATTGGGTTGATAGACTAGATCAACTAATAAGAAGATATAATATATAAGAGTGTATATTATAATATTATATTTGATATAATATGGGTGTGTGTTTTATTTGATAATAAGGTGTTATTTTGTAATAAACATTAATGCTAAAAGATAAGATTTCTAGGAGAAAATCCTAATTCATTCGAACCCTTCATTAACACGTAACTTTGGCCTCAATTTCATATTTTGCCTTCTCCCATCCAATCGAACAAGACTAAGGCGATCTAGATGTATACCCGACCAACTAGAGGAGTCACATTTGAGGCTCTCAAATCTCCCGAAAGGTAGCGGTTCACAAATCAAAAGATATTCCTTTTTTCCCTAAACTTGTCTGATCAATTATGCACGTGATCCTCGTTTAGATGTTTAGAAAAACTTATTTGCTGTAATTTCGCTTTTACAAATCTAAAATCTCAACAATATATTGATTTAGATCTAGTTTTATTATTTCACGTTATAAACAGTCTTGATCGCAAGATAACTAGAAGATGAAGAATGACGATAAATGTCTGAAAAATCTAATGTTTGCTAAATTGTTGCAAATTCGTTGTATCTTGTATCCGGCCAATATATTTTTATAAGTTATAAAATGATAACTTCAAAAATGGTATATGAGTATTTATAATTCCTGTCTTCGAGATCGGAATGCACCTGTATTAGAAGATAAAGAAGAGAATATTTTAATATCTTGCTATTAAATGAATAACGATATTATATCGTTATTTTAGAAAGTATATATTTTATCTTCATCTTTTATAATATTTCTTATTCTCTTATTCTCTTGTAACCCTAATACATCGTGTGGTTCTAGCTCCACCATAAATCTTTCATGGTATCAGAGCAGTTCGATATCTGGGATTCCGACTTATCGGTTTGTCGGACATAAATAACTAATTGTGGGCATGGACATGATAATAGTCCGTCCGATTGGGCTAGCTGGCCTTAAGGCATGCCGTCAACTTATCGGCGTCTAAATCTACCATTGTCACCTATTGACTGGTGATCCAATCAATCTATTGATGCCACCGATCTATTGGTGGTTTGTCGACCGGCTACATGTGGTGTTACCGCTCTACTAGTGTCCTTGTTGTTAACGGAGATAATGAGATGTTTCAGTCTTCAGCGTAGTTTACCTACCACGCTTTGATTGCGGGGAATATTAGAAGATAAAGAAGAGAATATTTAAATATCTTGCTATTAAATGAATAACGATATTATCTCATTATTTTAAAAAGTATATATTTTATTTTCATCTTTTATAATATTTCTTATTCTCTTAATATTCTCTTGTAACCCTATATATAGAGAATAATAATATAATACATTGTGTGGTTCTATCTCCACCATAAATCTATCAACCTTCCCGCACTTATAAAAAATATACTTACAAATCTACACATCTTGATGAAATATCTTTATAAATTAAAATAGCCTTAATATTGCTAACGAGGGAGGACGATGTGCCCGACAACGGACCGATGAGCTATTTCCTTTATCTGTTCTAACCTAAAAATTCACCCGTTTATCATCCATCCACTAATATGATCATCCAAATATGAAATATGTATTTATGTGCTACGTTGGGTTATTTCGGATAACCCGTTACGTTAAGCTCCTAGTCGATTAAAATTTCGATAAAAAAGTACTGACACATTAAGAATCACAATTGTTCCAAACATAAAAGTTACAAAACCTATCACCATTGATAATCGGGTTCTTTTAATAACGGAGTTAGGTTGATTTAATTTCTTGAGGCGGTCCAGTTTAAGTATCATTGTAGATGAGAACACAAAGTTCGGAATCATCTTTAATATTATTATTGGGTGTTGAGATACCCAAATGGGTAAATCGGTCAGCAACTCAGTTAATTTTTCTGAAAACATATATAATAAGGACTTTGTCAAAGAAACGAAGATTCATCTGAAATAAGATATAATAGACCTGGATATCCCTTGACCTAGGCCGGACTCGGGTCGGACTTTTGGAAGGGAAATTTTTTTAAAAAATTTTTTTAAAAAAGGTTAATCTTTTCCCGGATTGGAATCGGATTGAGTCTAGAATTCGGGCCTATGGACTTCTCCGTACCCACCCAAGTCATGCTTCGGGCCGGGCGAGCGGATACTGGTTTATTTTTTTGAAAAAAGAAAAACTTCATATATTAAATATAGGATAAATAAAGTAATATTACATAAATCAAAGTAGTCCCATGATTGTGGACATTTGAACTGTACATTGAGGTCTCGGGTTCGATTCCTAAACTAGTCTGATCAATTATGCATGTGATCTGCCCCTGATTCTAGATATAAACATCTCGGGCTCCCAAGGGCAACCCAAAAACCTTTTAGTGTCTTGATAACACACAAATTGTCACCCTCGATTTCGATCTTTTTTATTTCCAATCCAATAGCTTCTTGTCAACTTGATTTTAGAGCATAAGCTTCCACTTTTAGTACTTTTTTTTTTCACCAAGACTAACAACCTCATCTTTGTGACTGCAGGGCTAGGCTCGGGCTCAGCATCCAGTTAGTTGAACCAATGTCAGTTGACGCTGCTGGTGTGTTTCCTGCCCGCGAGGAAAGAAAGAAGAGCGACAAGGTTCAGATTTGACTGTTTGTAGTATGGGAGCAGATTACCCATGGCGACCTCTGTGAGCTACCTCCCTGCTGCTAAAAACAGACTCTGAAGAGGTTTTTGCTAGGCTAGGATGAATGTGCAAAAGAAGGAAAATCGGCCACATTGAAATTACCTTCTGGGGAGGTTCACTCGACCAGGTTTTAGTAATGGAAAAAAAGAATGGGTTCCCGCTTTTCTTCCTGTAAGCCCTTTCACTGGCCTTTATGATTGCGCTACTCCTCCTTGCTTCCTTCCTTCTGCCTGCGCTGGTATCCCTCACGCAAGCAAGCGCGAGAGAAGCAAGCAAAGTAGAAGCTTTGCCAGAAGAAAGACGAGGTTGGGAAGACAGTCGGGACCCAACCCACCCAACTTTTGTGGGGTTTTGCACTTTTTGACACCTTTAGTGGTGCCTCTGGTTCTTCGGGAATATAATGAAGGTCAAAATCACCGTCTGCCTCGTCCCGACGTTCATTCATATCAATAGGGGGGGCAAGGTCTTCGTCACGTGTCGGAATCACATTTAGCCGCCGAGTCGGAAAAATTGGGTGCTATCATATAGCTTTGTATCGGCTAAGTTCACGAGTGGAGATAAGCGGACTCGAACCGATGACATCCGCCATAGGGTAAACCACCGTCTCTCATGTGCGCCTGTAGGAAGAATAGAAAGAACCGACTCTCTTACACAATCAGTTGGACACGGAGATGCCGCTCCTTATCTTGAGAGTTACCTCAGGGAGAGAACCATTCTTGTCTCAGGCGCATCTTTTGTGCCCCAAATCACTTCTACTTATGAAAAAAAGAGAAACCGATGTATTTTCACAGGTCGCCCTCGTTCCGTATATGAGTTCTTTCGAATTTCTCGTATCATTTTTCGTGGATTAGCATCTCGAGGTCCTTTGATGGTTCCTTATTGAGTTTCATCACATTGGGGCAATGGGATTCGAATATAACACCCCAAATCCGCGGGACTCGAGGTGCTACGGGCGAGACCTCACAATGGGTCCCGACCCTTAGCCTGACAACAATTTCACCGGACCTTCTAACAAGGCACAAATAAAGGCAAAACTCGAAAATGTTTATAATGTATGCGAGACACTGAAAGGTAAGAATACAACGTGGAAACTCAGCCGAGTCCTCAAAACAACATAACCTGATACGAAGTCTAAACGTACGACAACATCCATGAACAACAATATGAAACATGACTAAAAAACGTCCCCGTCCTATAATGTACGGAGACCCCGACTGTCCACTCCTCCACCTTACTCGGCAGCATCCCTAACCTGCAAGTCATCTACACAAACGGTTTTAAACCGTTAACTCATATTATAGGCATTAGAAAAGCGGTGAAGGCACAAACACATACATAACACAAAACATAAAACACACAATCCGGTTTATTATCTTTTAATTATTAAGTCGTATCCCATACTAATTCAACTTCAGTTTGTGACACGAGACCACCGTGGTCTCGCCTCGGTCCCTTACCGGCAAGGAATGGTACGGATGCACCCGACCGTATACCCGCCGGACTCTTTACCGAGAACCTCCTAGACCTCCCCCGGGCTAGGCAGCTGATGTCACCGCCCGTTATCATACACTTGGGCCAACATATATATATATATAAGGACGGTGGTCCTAATTACCGGTTTCAATGTTATACAAGGACATAACCACGCACCACCAAACACACAACAATACTAATACATAAAATACGAGCTAAGTAAGTCCGGAGACTTACCTCGTCACCAAACCCAAGTCACCACACTCTTGCTTCCCTTAAGGAGGAAGCCCACAACCTGCTCACAAGAGATATTCATATCAATACATACTCACTCTCAAGAAGTCTTAGACTTCACTCTTAGTGATCTATACAAGATCACCTAACCCTCAAACTAGGAATGCATCCTAGGTCCCAAGTACTCACCACACACTCTCCACACATGAAACAATCCACAACAGTTCATAAATCCACAACATATTAATCCTCAACCAAGGAGGCACAAGCTAGCCTAGAAGATCCATCATGCTCACATGCCCATATCCAACAATTCCATCGAGCCTTAAGGGCTCCTAGGTTCACAACCACTAAGTGGCATTCTCAAAATACTCTAGGCCATCCCAAGCATGCTACTACATGATTCAACACAAATCTAAGGAAGGAACGAGGAGTGAAGGAGAGGAGGGACCTACTGTTGCCGAAACCACAGCCGCGGAGTCAAGCTGGCGCCCCCTGCGGACACAAGAGCCGCCCCCGCAGAACTAGGAGCCGCACCCGCGGAGGACTGCGTTGCCTGCCAAGAGCTGCCCCCGCGCCGGAGCCTAGCCGCACCCGCGGCCGTCCGCCGCCGCACCCGCGGCTTGTCACGCCGCACCCGCGGCCGTCCGCCTTCGCACCTGCGGCTTGTCACGCCGCACCCGCGGCCGTCCGTTGCCGCTCCCGCGCCTGTCCGCTCCCGCGGCTGTGCTAAGCCGCCCCCGCGGGTTCTGCGCAGAACGTCGTCTTCGACTTTGGATCCTTTGCTCCAAAGTCCTTCTTCTCTTGCTGGATCTTCTTCAAACACCCACCACGGGTCTTAGGCACCTCTCCTTGACCTAAACGAGCTAAGAACCTAGACATGCACAAGGGTTGAGCAAAAACCTCTCAAAGCTTCATCCATGGCCATGGATGAAGGAGGATGAAAGAAGAAAGGAAAGAGCAGCAAGGAAGAGAGGGAAGGGAGAGGGAGAGCTTACCAACAACTGAGATCATCTTCTGCAGTCCACCACAGATCCTCAGCACCAAGGGAGAAGAGAAGAGAGCAAAGAGAGGAAAAGAGTTGAGTGAGGAAGAGTGAAAGAGAAAAGTGACGTGAAAGAGGAGCCAAAGAGGAGAGAGAGAGGGACAAGGCTGCAAAGTAGGTGTGGGGATCAAGGGGTCAGCTGACCTCTTGTCCCTCACACGGACCGAGGAGTCGGAAAATGACCCCTTGGCATTTTTAACCCGGAATGAAGGGTCGGAATGCGGAAAAAAGAAGAAAACGACGAGTCGGCTCGAGATTTTTCTTAGGAATAAATCCCGGCTCCCGGCATCTCGGGATTACGGGATAATTACAAGGTGCTCTAAGTCCGGAATAAAATTGATAAAATTATGGGCGTTACATCGAACCCATTTCTGCCATGACCCCCCGTCTCCGGTTTGCCGGCCGATAAGGTCTTTGAGATTGACCAGCCTGCTGGGTTGGTTGGGAACCCAACTATCTAAAACCCGATTTGAGTCCGGCGGAAGGCAGCTCATCAACTCGATGTTGCCGGAAGTGGCGGAGACTTATTTTGGTGCTAGGACTTTTACTTAGTTGGAGCTATGGGAGGCGCATGCGGGGAGACCCGCACGTACGGTTTTTAGGGGGATCTGGTCGAAAGACCGGCCGGTGCCCACCCGACTAGAGGGACTGAGAAATGCTTCCAATCCTAATCTTTTTGTTTTTCGTTTACCGGGGGGGCCTCAGTCTTCCTTCAGCTTTTTAAAAAGTCCTCTCGAGCTACTAGGCTAGGGCCAGAGGAGAGGAACTATTTCATGCAAGTATGCTATGACCTCAGACCTATTCCTGATTGCAAAAGCATAAGGGCGGACAGCTTAGACTGGTCGGACAGTTGGACATATGACCGAAGAGCTAGTTGCTAACAAGAACAGCAAATCGAATTCATTAGATGGAAATCAAAAAAAATGAGAAAAAGGGAATGAGCCGATTTGCTGCCGTTAAAAAGCTAGGCACCTCTGTATTCTTATTCCTGAATACTATGCTCGTTTTGACGGACGACTCTGGTTAGAATACGAGCTTGCGCTGGGTTTTGTGGTTGCAATTGAGTAGGAGGGTTTTACGGTTGTTGAGTGGGTTAAGGGAATTTCCCCGGCCCCTACCCCTGGTAGGAGCGATAGTGAAGATCGATAGGTCCTCGGCCTCGCCTTTGAAGGCTACATTCGATCCCACAATTCGGAATCGAAAAAAAGTCCAATGAAGGGGCCAGTCCCCAAGTTTGGCTGAAAGACAAGTACTAGCCAGATAAGTCAAGAAGTTCTAATCCTACTACGGTACCATCGAACAAAGAAGGTTGCCGTTGATGTGCTGGAGTGATCAATCAATAATAGAGTAGTTGGCGAACGGTCTTTTAATGACTTATGGGCACAAGTGCTCGTCTACTCGGAGAACTGAGAGCCTTTACCCAAGAAAAGAGGGTTAAATCCGCTTCAAAAAAGAAAAATAACGAGAATCTAATAGCGCTCGGTTTGGTCGTTTCGTTTCCTGATTTCTTCTTCGTGGCTTATAGCCGTTAATCATAGTGTGACTTCGGAAGTTAACTGCGACGGCTTGATCCACGAATCGGGTCACTATACTAGAGGAAGGCAAGACATGACCGCGACTTAAGAGTCAAGTACCGTTAAAAAGACTAAAAGAGCGAGGAGATATCAAAGGGGCCTGAAAAATGGAATAGGCTGCTACTCTAGGCTCACTTCGCTTTTCAAGCTCCGCCCCGCCCGGTAGAGCTATTTCATGCCCGCTCGCTAACGTTTGTTAGCAGATGGATATTTTGGATCAATAGAACAGGAAGAGGAGGAAGAATAAAATGTTGTGGTTATGCTGGAATGCTCAGTGAATCTAATCCCCGAGCTCCCTCTCTAGCCTACATTCTCGACATGATTGAGACATCTTCCACAAGAAAGCTTTCACACTTTTAGTGCCTCTGTATTTTAAAATTTGGATACCAGAGACAGGATGATTAGGGTCTCTTTTCCTACACGCACGCTAGCTACCCCTTGCAAGATCATCATAAAGCCTTAAGGCCCTCATTTGGCCTTTGTTTAAAGAGGAACAATCCTATCGGCTTAGGAATGGGCGCCACTATCCCAGCCCGGATCCAGCCAGGTTCTATTGATCATGTCCTCTTCGTCCAGTTCCTATAGGACCTATCACTAAAATACCCCTAGAGGGGTATAGGGCTAGGCGGAACGAAAAGGGTTTTGGTTTTCCAGCGAGTTTGAAGAAGGTCCACCAGACATGCGAAGTTAGTGAAACTGCCATTCCAAAGCCTTATTGATAGAGGCGCCTATAAGGAAGTGGAAATAAATAGGAAGTAGTGCGTTAACCCCGACTAAAATCCAAAAGCCCGATTGAAGCACTAATTGGCAATATATCGACGAAAGGCTCGATGTAATTGAGTCGTGAGGGACTTCAATTACAAGAATGGATTCGCCAACTTCAGCAAGCGTTATGCTTAACACAAGCTACCGGAACTGCTCAGCTTGCTTTCTTTCCCTAGCACCTCAAACTCTTTCTATAAAGCTTTGGATTACTCGCAGTTAGTGTTTCCTCCTTGGAGGGCTATGAACTCCCCTGCAGACGGCCTGCAGGCCGGAGATGCTTCTTTTGCTGGCTCGCGTAAGGGCGCTCACTTTTGTTGGCCCCCTTCGCTCCACTAGCCTTTTGATTGGGAGTTGGAAGTACCAAGTTGGTGTCCACTCTTATGCTTGACTCATTCCCTCCGGGAAGACCGCCCTGTTGGCTCATCGCAGGGGCGGGGATAAGCTTAACTTGCTTCTAGTCATCCATCACTACAATAGAAAAGTGGGCCCCTTCAACAAAAGTCAGGCTTGAAAGCCCAAAGCTAATTCAATCTCGTAGCAGCTGTTTTTTTTATTGTCTTGTAGTTGATGAAGCTTGAATTGAAAGCCTAGAGTTGTGGAGTGTGTTCGGGAGCTCCTACGGGACCAGAGAACAAGCAGGAAGAGCTGCTACTGTTGTTGTTGTTCCAGCTGCCAATCTCTTTCAAGTCTGTTGTTCCTTAAGCTCCTCTCCCTAACGGTCGAGATATTACATAACCTGTTATTTGTTAGGACTCGGCTGCTACTGGTGCTAGCGTAGAAGGTTTGTCTCTTGTCTTTCCACGGTCTGCAGCTAAAGGATCGCCCTCAATGAGATGGGGAATTTTGAACCTCCTATTTAGACTTTTGGGCCCTTCATCTTTCTGAATTTAGGCCCGGCCCGGCTCACGTCATTCCAACAACCGGCGGGGCATTTTGGCCAGGGAACACGAACTAAAGGCCTCAATCCACCCCTCTAAGACGGGAAGGTCGTAGGACGAGGGGAATAGATCTTCATGCATTGGCTTTTCTGTAGCGACAAAGAGCCCCAGATCGGACCAAACTTTTCTTTGTTTGAACTGCTCCCACGCACGCAGAATGGAAGATCTCAGTTGTCCTGGACTAGGCAAGAGCTCAACTCGACTGTAGGAAAGGAAAGGGTTTGGCTTGAAAAGCCGGCTTTCTCCGCCCTGTCGATAACTTTGTACCGCAACTAAGGCCTCGTTAGCTATAAGCTTAAGCTCAGTGACTTGTAGCAAACGTAAGCTTTGGAAGTTAAGTTTACTTGTAGCAAGCGCAGAGGCACAAGGGTCCTGGTACTATCCAGGTGCGAAGAACCCCGGGGGTGACTGCAATGAGCGTAAATCTCACTCACCGGCCTAAACGACGAGCAAACACTCGAATGTGAGAGCAAGGGATCACCCAACGAATGGACGAGCTCCAGGGAGGGAGGCAGTGATTCGAGGGTAACTGGTCCATTGGGCTATTTTATCAAGCTAAGCCCAAGAAGCATATGTCAATTAGTGCATGTTTTTGATAATTTATCAATCCTCTCTCATATGAAGAACGCGCCCCATGAGGCCATGACCAAACATATGGCGCCACCACAAAGAAACCCTAAAAAAACCAACACCTTTGAATTCCTGATAAGAGAGCATCGTCAGACTAGTTTATGCTCTTTTTCATAGTTGTGAAATCCCTCGACCCTTTTGTTGGGCTTCTGAAACTATTTCATCCTTTGAAAGAGATAGCTCCGTTCGATTTGGTTCACCCTAAAAGGTGATGCTTCATCACATTTTGAAAAACAATCTTATTCTCACTTGTGAATATGTTCAATAAACTATGGCGATCTAGAAGTGTTTGTCCATATAAACTTTACCCCCAAAACAACAAGAATACATTAAAACTGTAGACCTAATTGGTTTTGTGAAGATTGACAATAACAAACAAAAAAGATATCTAAGAAACAACTAGTTTTCTCTTTGTATCAGAGCGGAGTTCCTCCAGCTGCTATTCGGACTCTTTGAAACGACGCCTCTCTCCGACCAGGGTAATCTGATACGGGGTTAGTCGTCAGTTGACCCGATCTTTCAACACCAAGACTCGAAATGAAGAAAATGAATAAAAAGGTGAAAACTTGAAATAAAAAATGGAGGAATGATCCAATGATTGTGAAGAATCGATAAATGGATAGATTTGGTCGAACCCTTAAGGCAACCAAGAGCACGATAGGGAAACAAAGGCCCTAACACACAACTTGGAATGACTTGAAGAAGCCCTTCCGCTATAATCTCACACAGAGGGGAAAACGATTGTCCCCAAAGCACGAGAAGTCACCCGAAGATGATTGAGAGCACCAACTTGCCAATCCAAGTGACAGAACTCAAAACAACACCAAAGTTGTTGAGCGAACGGATTCCACTCACACAGTAAGGTGTCTCGATTCCACGAGAAGAATATGCGATAGAAGAGAAAAATACTCGAAAGTACTTGTGTTTAATTTCATTCAAAGCTAAGAGAGGAGGACGTCCCCCCTAGGCCTTATATAGGCTAGAGGTGCGTCATCTAGGGTTTCTTACGGGCTATGGGCTTGATACAAGATCGAGCCCAATCTAGCTAAAGAGATAAGATCAAATCTTTAAGAGATAAGATCAAACTAAAAGGAATTAAAAATAAAATAAACTAATTAAAAAGCATGCCCATCTTTTATTTAAAAGATGTCCAAGAATGGGCTTTAAAATAAGAAGCAAGTTGGGCATAATTTAGCCACTTAAATTAGCCTGAATTCTTCCTTCTTCCAATGCAATTCAACGTGCTTCTTCCTCTTGCATTCCACGTGAATATTGGTCATTTCTCTTCTTCACATCTCGTCTTCTCTTGCTCATGCGTCCATCTTCAAAAGGAGGTAAAGTTGAGTTTTTAGATGCTCCTGAATCATTCTCCCTTTCTTGAAAAGGATTCGACCACGAATCCATGGAGTGTGGACTAGATCTGTGTTGCATCATGTCTGGTTCTTCAAACTCCCAGTCTATGAGCTCTCCTTCCTTCATCTCAGCTTCCGTTATCTCTATCTTCATGTCCTCTTCAGGTGCTGCCTCTATCTTTGGAACTCATAGAGCTTGAAGGTAATCGGGTACCATACCGTCCTCTTCATCATCTTCTTCGTGTGTTGCGTCCAGCTCCGGAACCGGTGTCTCTTCACCGTCTATCCAGTTGTTTGTACCTACAAAAATGGTTAGGGTACAACATCCTTCAGTTTTAGGTAAAAAGTAGATATTATTAAATCTTAAATTTTTATCTCGAAGGGATGAGAAAAGCTCCACTCGCGCCATATTGTATGGATAAGGCGTGCGTCTACGTGTGGAAAGATCAACCTCTACAGTCACCTGTGATGCAAGATCCTCAAAGTCAGTGATAATTGTCAAGTATGGATAATCAACAACCAAGTAATTCCAATAGTAAAGGGACAGAGTTGTACGAAGTTCATCGAAAGAGACAATTAAACCTTCTAGTAATTCAACACTTTGCCAAGAGGATAAAATTTCCAGATATACATATCTATATGTAAGGCAAACAAAAGGGTTAGGAATTGAACTCCCTTGAGGGCTTGTGTTGGTGATTACCAACGTCTTCTTCCTAGCATCTTCTTCTTTATTCCTCTTCTTCTCATAGTGTTCATTAACCTCTGTGGGAGTCATGGGTTTTAGTATAAAATCCTTGCCCTGAAAGGTAAAACAATAACGATTTGTTTTTCCTTTATGTGCTACATCTCTGTCGTACTCTCATGGTCTTCCAAGCAGGATGTGACATGCATGCATAGGTGCAATGTCACATATGACTATATCCTCATATGACCCTATCTTAAAGGTGATGTGCACCTGCCGATTCATCTTAACTTCTCCACAATCATTCATCCATCCGAGTTTATAGGGCCATGGATGCTGAGTAGAATTTAGCTGCATCTTGCTAACAACTTCCGTGCTCACCAGATTGCTGCAACTTCCACTATCAATGATCATGTTGCATACCTTCCCTTGAACCAAGCAGCGTGTATGGAACAAGTTTTCTCGTTGATTATCCTCATCTAGAGAAGGTTTGATACTCAAAGCTCTCCTAATCACAAAGCAGTCAATAAATTCAGCATTAACAACATGGTGAGGGGCACATATATAACACGTTAATTCCTTGCCTTGTGAGCCGTGGGGAACGGCCTCCTGTTCAGACTCAGTCGGGTCCTTCCCTGTATCATACTCAGCTGGATGTGCAATAGATTCAGTCATGGGGTCAATCGCATCCATAGGGAATATCACACGTAAAGGTGTGATCAACTCAACAATGGTTTCATCATTTAAGCACTTAGACTTCTCCTCGTCATGACTAGAATTTTCAGCAATTGTATCTAGTTCATGTTCTACAACAACATTTTCAGGAGAAACAGGGTCTGTAGTTCTCAAGGTAAGACAAGGAACGACCTTACTTGAATGAAGACATAGTCCAGTTTCAAATTCCTCTTCCAGTTTGTTCTTGTCTTCTTCATCCCTTCTAGCTAGTAAGACCGGTCTCTCTTCTTCCTCTTCCTCGACGTCAGAATCCGACTCATAGTACCCTTTGTTATTAATGAATAATGTCCTCTTGTTGGGACATTCTCGCGTCATGTGACCTCGTCTTTGACACTTAAAACACGTGATATCTCTGGCTCTTGTTGAGGAACTAGATTCACTTCCCTGCGGTGCCGAGGTAGTAGTGTTGCCCGATGTAGAAGCAGCTGTGGGCGGGGTCGGGGTCTTGACGTCTCGGTTGGCACTAGAGGTGTCTCGGCTGGGATCTCGGCCAACATTTCCTTTCCATGTGGTATTCGGAGATCTCTTGTCCTGACTCCGTAGCTTCTTTTCAACTCTTACAGCAAGGTGTAGCAAATCTGTCAGGTTAGAATAAGCATACAACTCTATTTCATGAGCCAAGTAAGGATGTAATATCCTAAGATAGCGAGCCATAGTGGATTCCTCCTCTTCCTGCACATCGGCTCGAACTATAGCCATCTCCATGGTTGTATACACCTCTTCTGCACTCATAGAACCTTGCTTAAGGTTCTCCAGCCGCTGGCGGAGATCTCTTCCATGGTAAAGTGACACGAATCGGGCTCTCATGATAGCCTTCATCTGTTCCCACGTGGTGATGTCTACCTCTAACATTCTCCTTCTCTCCTTTAACAAGTTATTCCACCACATTAAGGCATAACCAATGAACTCAAGGGCAGCGTATTGTACCTTCTTAATGTCTGAAACGTTATGACAACTCCGGATATGTTCTACCTTTGCCTCCCAAATAAGGTACACATCAGCATCACACTTCCATTCAAATGGGGGTATCTTCACCTTAGCCTTAGAATATACTTCAGTCTCCAGTACTGGATGTTCATCGTTGAAGTCCAGCTCTCTCCATAAGACTCGTCTAGGTTGCATGAGTCCCGGGTTGGCCTGAAATATGGGCTGACGAGGTGGTGGTGGGAGTGGCGGCTCAACCCGTGGGGGCGTCCTTGCGTTATGCGCCTCGATAGCATCTAATCTTTCCAAGACACAGGCCATCATAGTCTCGAAGTCCGTATCTCGTGGAACTTCGGGTATCCGGTTCTCGTTTTCCCTTCCTCTAGACATGACTCAATAGTTAAAGATAAACTCTTAGACTACCCTCTTCAAGTGTTTAGCTCATCAACCGATCTCGTAAGCTTCACAACTTCCTCTTAGCCGGTTTGCGAAGATCAATGTGAATCTACAAGAAAAATGTCTCAAGCAATCAACAAGTTAATGCGTTCAGGCAGAAAACAAGGAGAACGAACCAGATCTCAAAGGGAAAAGGCCTTTTATGTGGTGCTAGCTAGAAAATCAAAACTAATCTCACCTGCAAAATCCTCAACTAACAAATCAATAATCTCAAATAGGAAAGATAATTTGCGGCCTTTTGAAAATTAAAATACAAAAGGAAAAGGGAAAAAGGGAATAAAAAGGAAAAAAGCAATAAGGGAAAAAAGAAAAAAAGCAAAAAGGAAAGGGAATGCAAAAGAAAACAAGAGAAAAGATAAAAGGATAAAGAGAAAGGGAAAAAGGAAAGGGGTGCAATTCAGGGTTGTCCTACACCAATATAGAGAGCTCTCAGGCAAGCAAATATATACCAATTAAGCTCAAAGGGGTGTCTGCCAAAACAAACTCGCACAAGATGCACAACCGCGGAAACTAATTGACTTAGCTCGCAAGTAAAGTCTTTTTTTTTGTACGGCCTTTGGCCTTCCTCTCTTTTTTTTTTTGACTACGAACTTGCGGAACTAGACAAACACAACCCAACAAGGGCTAGAGGGCGGCGGAGTTGCGGCGGGCGGCCGAGCGGCAGCTTCAATTTTTTTATTTATTTATTTTTTTTTTTTGTGGATATCGGTTGATGGGCCGAGATGGGGTTGGCCTAGGCCGGGCTGACAAAGGCCCGACGGCTAGGGTTAGGGTTTAGCGACGACGGTGTCGCCCGGCTAGGGTTTCGGGTGAGGGTTTCGAGGGAGTGACGGATGCAGCGCGGAGAACGGATCTTGGCCGGGATAGGGCTTGGGTTTCGGCTGAGGCCGAAGGAGGGCTAGGCGGCGCCGAGAGCGGCGGGCGGGCTGTGGCCGGCGGAGCGGCGGCGGCTGGGGTAGGCAGGCGGTCGGCGGCTGGATCCTTAGGCGGCGGCGGGTAGGGTTTTGTGGTGGTGGGCGGGTGAGATTCCGATCACAACGACAAAAGATCGAATCTTAGACGAAAAAAATATGTATTAAAATCAACAATAGGCCACAAAATCCTTCTTTTCAAGAAATTGAATGCGAAATTGAAAATCGCAAAAAATAACGAGAATAGTAGAAACTAACCGTTACGGATTCTGCTCCGGTGACTCTTTTTGTGTAGAACTTTCTTGACGGATCTTGAAAGCTCGAAAAAAAATTTCTTTTTTATGTAAAAAACGTTAAATAGAGGTGTTGATGAGCCTTACCTCTGATACCAATTTGATACGGGGTTAGCCGTCAGTTGGCCCGATTTTTCAACACCAAGATTCGAAATGAAAAAAATGAATAAAAAGGTGAAAACTTGAAATAAAAAATGGAGGAATGATCCAATGATTGTGAATGATCGATAGATGGATAGATCTGGTCGAACCCGTAAGGAAAACAAGAACACGATAGGGAAACAAAGGCCCTAACACACAACTTGGAATGACTTGAAGAAGCCCTTCCGCTATAATCTCACACAGAGGGGAAAGCGATTGTCCCCAAAGCACGAGAAGTCACCTGGAGATGATTGAGAGAACCAACTTGCCAATCCAAGTGACACAACTCAAAACAACGCCAAAGATGTTGGGCGAACGGATTCCGCTCACACAGTAAGGTGTCTCGATTCCACGAGAAGAATATGCGATAGAAGAGAAAAATAATCGAAAGTACATGTGTTTAATTTCATTCAAAGCTAAGAGAGGAGGACGTCCACCCTAGGCCTTATATAGGCTAGAGGTGCGTCATCTAGGGTTTCTTACGGGCTATGGGCTTGATACAAGAACGAGTCCAATCTAGCTAAAGAGATAAGATCAAATAGTTAAGAGATAAGATCAAACTAAAAGAAATTAAAAATAAAATAAACTAATTAAAAAGCAAGCCCATCTTTTGTTTAAAAGATGTCCAAGAATGGGCTTTAAAATAAGAAGCAAGCTAAGCCTAATTTAGCCACTTAAATTAACCCGAATTCTTCCTTCTTCCAATGCAATCCAACGTGCTTCTTCCTCTTGCATTCCACGTGAATATTTGACAAGTGTATTTCCTAAGGTCATTATAATAAACTTATCAAAGTTAAAACCGAACTTAACACTAACCAATGTATAGCGATTAACCAAGGGTCGAACCCAAGAGAGTGAGAGATGATTAAAGCACAATTTAGTTTCAATTATCAATTATTAGTAACCAAAAGAGGTGGGGTTGGATTGTAATATGTGACAAGACAAACAAATAATTGAAGTAAAGATTGATGGTGATAAAACAAAGAGACAAACACTACACTAGGTTAGATTTCCGCATACATATAACTTGGTTGGTTGTTTTTAGAAGCATTCAACAATTGTTCTCATCTTGATCATATTTATGTATTAAGCCAACCGACATTAATACAACTTAACGAGTTCCTAGTCCGTAAACCTGCAAGACCAAACAACAAGTTAGCATTAAATCCAAAGATAAAGAGATACATAAAAGAGAAACAACTCGTTAATCTTAATATGTAGTTATATTCCTTTCACACTTAGATAATCACAACCCGTTCATACCTAAGAGTTTGCTACTGGATTAATGACCCGAACCCGGAACCAATTAACCTTAGCCTTTTGCATGCAATTACACAACTTAGGTGATCAAACTAAGTGGAAAACAAACATACAAACTAAGTTAAACACAAGGAATATAACACAAATATATATTGAATAATACTTCTATTGAAAAGAACTTACAACCAACTTATATGAAGCTTCAATCAACCTAATGTAGCAAGGAGACTTAACACTCCATACAAAGACAAGTGAACAAAGAGAGGTTTTTATGTGGAAAATGAGATGAAATTAGCAATAGCCAAGGGCTCTATTTATACTACAAAATGCATTAAAAAGGAGTAAAGCGGTTGTGCAAACAACCACCATAAAGAATGGAGTAAAGAGGTTGTGCAAACAGCCACAATTAAGACCATAAAGACGACGAAAACAGCCGGATTAAAGTCCTCTGACGCTAACCCGCACCCGCGGCCAAGGGTGGTGCAGGGGAGGTTTAGGCAAAAACGTTTCATCTTCCTCGTGGCCGTAGGGGCGGGTCTTTAAATGCTCTTTGAACGTCTGACTCTTCAACTTCATGGCGTTTCTGATGAAGATCCGCAGGCGCGGCTCACGGTCACCGCAGGGGCGGTGACACTAGATCTTCGGCTTCACAGGACCGCGGGCAACGGCGCAGGCAGGAGAGCTGGCTTCGCTACTTCAGGCTGAGTCACCGCAGGGGCGGCCATAGGGGGCCGCAGGGGCGGTGACAAATCTCTTCTTGGGCGCGGGCGAAGGCGCTGGTTGCGGCACTCGACATGGGTGCCACCGCAGGGGCGGTGACACTACTCCGCGGGGGCGGTGTGGCGACAGAAACTTGTCTTCGTCGCTTTACTTCAACTCCTAAGTGTTGCTCATACTTTCTTTTGCTTCATTTATACTTTTTCATCTGGATCAAAGTATTAGCAACACAGTATGACTCAAAAACATAAAAAGGACTCTAAAAACTACCTAAATTGATAGTGATTCCATCACCTACAAACTCCCCCATACTTAGACTATTTACTCGTCCCGAGTAAACAACACATCAAACAAATCAGCACAACAGCCTTAGGAAGTATGGTGCAGTAAAAAAAGATGAGGAACAAAAGAGAAAAAAGTTTACCAAAGAATAATGAGAAAAGAAAGAAGAAAGAAAAGGTGAGAAAAATGAAAAACTATCATCCTTATTGCTCCAAGAGTGGCCTACCCGGACATCCTCCTTATGACTCCCCTTCTTATGTCACCAACGCCGGAAGGAGAACCTACACTCGGTATCGCTCATTTTTCCAAGGAGCCCTTTCGGGTTTTCACCTTGCCACTCTTCTTCTTTTTATGATAATCTCACCAAAAATCTCACATCCCTCAAGTCCAATTTTGCACCAACCTAGAGTTGGTCGGACTACCTTCTTTTTGCCTAAACCGCCCTTTCGGGTTTTCAATTTATCCAAGGATTTCTTGCCTTTTTCTCAATTCTTTGGCTTTTTCTTCTTTTCTTTTTTTTTCTACTGATATGAATTATAATTAGAATTTTTAAAACAAACTCAAACAAAAATGCATGATAGGTTCCCTCCCCCATACTTGAAGAACGCTTTGCCCTCAAAGTGTGAAAATGAAAGCAAAGATAACAATGTGGAGAAGGAAAAGAGGTAGCTCACTAGTGGGATGGTCCGGCTGGACCATTCTGTTGTGTTTTCCGCAGGGGCGGTTTTGGAGACCCTAGGGGCGGAGAAGTACAGACGCGGTTTGAGGGAGACGCAGGGGCGTAATGGTGGCTGGCGTGTGAGAGTTGGTCGAGAGAGAGATATGTGAGGAGAAGAGAGGGATGGGTGGGGTAGGTTTTTAACTTTTATTTTTTTTTATTTTTTTTTTGGTAAAACCCGCAGGGGCGGGTGCTTGTCACCGCGGGGGTGGTGACAAGGGAAGGGGAGACGCAGGCCCAGCG
The DNA here is from genome assembly GCA_002319775.1 of Fagopyrum tataricum. Lineage (NCBI taxonomy): Eukaryota > Viridiplantae > Streptophyta > Magnoliopsida > Caryophyllales > Polygonaceae > Fagopyrum > Fagopyrum tataricum. The sequence goes on from CM008282.1 coordinate 48,614,306, forward strand.
CCTGGTGCGGCGTCGGGAGCACTCGTCAAGGACATTGCCACGGGGTTGAGGGTCAGTCACCGCGGAGGCGGTGACAGCATTGTACTTGCACTGGCCCAGCGCCGGGGGCGGGCTGGGGACGTAGTGTCACCGCGGGTGCGGTGACATAGGGCCGTAGGGGCGGTTTTCTTGACAGAACGTCAGAACCTCCTCTTCTTATTTTCTCGGGTTGCCTCCAGAGTAACGCCTTTGTTTTACGTCGTTGGCTCGACGTAAGACACTTGATCATGCCTCAATATCCTCTCCCGGATCAATTGTTTGATGTGGAGGGCTTGTTCCTTCGTTTCCGTTCATGATATGAGCTTTTCTCTTCTCTCTTTCTCCTAGATCTTCCTTGCTCGTTTCTGTTGGAGAACTTCGCATTCCGTGCTGAGTATCCTGCAAGATGGGAACAACAAGCTCTTGGCTTGGGTTTAGTAGAATGGGCCCAATGGCCAATTTATCATTTTTGTTTGTTATGTTGTGGTCATCTTGCAAATCCACTTTCAAGGCCAACTTCACAAGCTTTTCCATACCAAAATTAACATTGTCATCATAGGAAGGGTTTTCCATAGGCATATCATTATTAATGGAACACAAAGAAGGAGTATTAATGGGATTCTCAAGAGATTTAAACAAATCGAATTCAACAACCTCATCATCAAACTCCATAGTAAGTTTTCCATCAACATAGTCAATTTTTGTTCTAGCCGTTATTAGAAAAGGTCTACCTAATATGATGGTGTGCATGTTGTTTTCCATATCAATGACAAAGAAATCAGCAGGGAAGATTAGCTTATCAATTTTTAAAAGAACATCTTCAATTATGCCCTTGGGGTGGATATTAGATTCGTCAGCTAGTTGTACTATAGTCCGTGTTTCATGCAAAGGTCCTAAGCCTAGAGATTGATAAATGAAATAAGGAAGGACATTTATAGAGGCACCCAAATCAAGCATAGCTTTGTCAAAGCGAGTATCGCCTATGACACAAGGAACACTTACCATACCTGGATCGCTACGTTTTTCTGGCATTTGGGTTTGGAAAACGGAGGACACGTGCTCCTTCTCTCTTTCCTTCTGTTTTCCCTTCATCTTATGCTTCCTCTTGATGGTACAAAGTTCCTTCGAGAATCGAGCATACTTAGGCACACTTTTCACGAGTTTAAGGAGAGGAATGTTTACCTCACACTTTGAGAAGGTCTCAAAGAGTTCTTTGTCCTCTATCACTCTTCTCTCCTTGAGTGCCTCAGATAAGGGTGCTGGTGGTTTTTCAGCATAGAGGGGTGGAAAGTTAGGACGAACGTAAGGATCTTCCTCTAGAGCACTTTCTGTGTTGATGGCCGCAGGGGCGGAAGGGCAGGGCCGCGGGGGCGGGTTGACTTCAGCCGCAGGGGCAGCATCCTCCATGCGAAGGGGCGATTGACCAATAGAAGGTTGGTTAATCGTCCCTGGTTCTTCATTCCTCTTGATGATCCTTCCACTCCTGAGAGTAATGGCATATAGGCTCTCCTTGGGGTTCACCACAGTCTGGGAAGGCAAATTCCCCGAGGTTCGGGCTTCGATCCTCGTAATTGCCTCCGCAATTTGCCCCACTTGCTTCTCGAGATTCTTAATGCTTGTTCCGTACTCTGCACATGAGAAGCAAAATATTTAGTTAAAACTTGTAGCATATCTTCAGTGGATTGGGACATACCTTGGCGGGGCTGCTATTGTTGTTGGTTTTGTTGATCCCTCCATTGGTAGTTTTATTGATCACGCCAACCCGGCATGTAATTTTGAGCATATGGGTCGTTCCGTTGGCATTGTTGTTGTTGTTGACCATATCCCATGGCGTTCACCTCAGCAGAGTCATCTTGGACTTGTGGACACAAGTCCGTGGGGTGGAAAGGATCAGCACATACTCCACAAGCCTTCAGTTGTTGTGGAGTTCCCATCAAGTTGAGTCTCTTCACCATCTCCTTCAGTTCAGTAATCTCTTGAACAAGTTCCGGACGGCTGGGGTTGATGGCATGGACTCCTCTTTTCGTAGAAGTTCTACCAAAGTTTCTTGTACCTTCCGCCATTTCCTGCATTTTCTCCATAGCAATTTCAGGGGTAGAGTTAAGAATATTACCTCCACAAGCGGCATCCACAATCCTTCTTTCGTTGTCCAAAAGCCCGTTGTACAAGTACAACACAAGGTCCTGCGTGGAGTATCCGTGGAAGGGGCAGCTTGACCTCAACTTAGCAAATCGTTCAAAATACTCATAAAGAGTTTTGTCCGCTTCTTGCTCGATATTGCTTATAGCTTTCTTCAAGCTATTGGCCTTCTTGGCTGGAAAGTATTTCTCCAAGAAGGCTTTGTGGAGATTCTCCCATGTATCGATACTACCGGATGGAAGGTGGTAGTACCAATCATCCGCCGAATCCTTGAGAGTGAAACCGAAGGCTCTCATCTTGATTTGCACTTCGGTCACGTTTGCCGGTTTCATGCTCATGCAAACGGTATGAAACTTCCCCAAGTGCTTGATGGGATCTTCTCCGCTCAGCCCATGGAAGGAAGGTAGCAAATGGATCAAGCCCGGCTTGAGCTCGAAGTTGACTCCTTCTCCAATTGCCAGTATGGTTACCACAAGGGGGTGTTGAGTCAAATCCGGCTGCGTGAGTTGTCGGAGTGTGCGGTTCGCCATTGCTTCTTTGTTCCGACGTAGTCTTCTTTACCGGTTGTATGTCCTCTCGATTTCTGGATCAAAAAGAGCAAATTCAAAGTTAGTAGCACGGGTTTGAACCATGAAAATGGTCCAAACCAATAATTGATAAAATAAAATAAAAAACTTTAAACACTCTAACTCCCCGGCAACGGCGCCAAATTTGACAAGCGTATTTTCTAAGGTCATTATAATAAACTTATCAAAGTTAAATCCGAACTTAATACTAATCAATTATAGCGATTAAGCAAGGGTCGAATCCAAGAGAGTGAGAGATGATTAAAGCACAACTTAGTTTCAATTATCAATTATTAGTAACCAAAAGAGGTGGGGTTGGATTGTAATATGTGACAAGACAAACAAATAATTGAAGTAAAGATTGATGGTGATAAAACAAAGAGACAAACACTACACTAGGTTAGATTTCCGCATACATATAACTTGGTTGGTTCTTTTTAGAATCATTCAACAATTGTTCTCATCTTGATCATATTTATGTGTTAAGCCAACCGGCATTAATACAACTTAACGAGTTCCTAGTCCGTAAACCTACAAGACCAAACAACAAGTTAGCATTAAATCCAAAGATAAAGAGATACATATAAGAGAAACAACCCGTTAATCTTATTATCTAGTTATATTCCTTTTACACTTAGATAATCACAACCCGTTCATACCTAAGAGTTTGCTACTGGATTAATGACCCGAACCCGGAACCAATTAACCTTAGCCTTTTGCATGCAATTACACAACTTAAGTGATCAAACTAAGTGGAAAACAAACATACAAACTAAGTTAAACACAAGGAATATAACACAAATATATATATTGAATAATACTTCTATTGAAAAGAACTTACAACCAACTTATATGAAGCTTCAATCAACCTAATGTAGCAAGGAGACTTAGCACTCCATACAAAGACAAGTGAACAAAGAGAGGTTTTTATGTGGAAAATGAGATGAAATTAGCAATAGCCAAGGGCTCTATTTATACAACAAAATGCATTAAAAAAGAGTAAAGCGGTTGTGCAAACAACCACCATAAAAAATGGAGTAAAGAGGTTGTGCAAACAGCCATAATTAAGACCATAAAGGCGACGAAAACAGCCGGAGTAAAGTCCTCTTACGCTAACCCGCGGCCAAGGGTGGCGCAGGGGCGGTTTAGGCAAAAACGTTCCATCTTCCTCGTGGCCGCATGGGCGGGTCATTAAATGCTCTTTGAACGTCTGACTCTTCAACTTCGTGGCGTTTCTGATGAAGATCCACAGACGCGGCTCAGGGTCACCGCGGGGCGGTGACACTGGATCTTCGGCTTCACAGGACCGCGGTCAAGGGCGCAGGCAGGAGCGTTGGGGCGTTGGCTTCGCTTCTTCAGGTTGAGCCACCGCAGGGGCGGCCATAGGGGGCCGCATGGGCGGTGACAAGTCTCTTCTTGGGCGCAGGCGAAGGCGCTGGCTGCGGCACTGGACATGGGTGCCACCGCAGGGGCGGTGACACTACTCCGCGGGGGCCGTGTGGCGCCAGAAACTTGTCTTTGTCGCTTTACTTCAACTCCTAAGTGTTGCTCATACCTTCTTTTGCTTCATTTAGACTTTTTCATCTGGATCAAAGTATTAGCAACACAATATGACTCAAAAACATAAAAGGGACTCTACAAACTACCTAAATTGATAGTGATTCCATCACCTATCAATATTGGTCATTTCTCTTCTTCACATCTCGTCTTCTCTTGCTCATGCGTCCATCTTCAAAAGGAGATGAAGTTGAGTTGCTAGATGCTCTTGCATCATAATCGGACTAACCTTTACCCCACCCAAAAACCCCGTGAACCTTAGGATCTATTTGGTACTCATATTTGAATAATATATGATATATTTGTTTCAAAGAGAAAGAAAATAAGAAAGAGCAATATAACTTATTTGATACCACAATTTTTGGAGAATATCAAAAAATAATATATATGTATTAGAAATATATCAAGATAGTAGATTAGATTTTCATATACTCTTGTAGCAAACATAGACATGTGTTTTTATGTCGATACATAACAATGAATGAGTAGAGCTTTTGCTCTTGCACTAAGAACTTATTTGAAGAACAAAAGCTTCAACCATGAGAGCACGAACACAAACTATAATTGAACCAAAGAAATGAGGTATTGAAATCAGGTATCACTTACCTCAGTTTTTTTTAAATGAAGCACATGGAGGAAGAAAAAATATTGTGTTTATTTATTGATTGTTCTATGTTCTTGAATGAAGTCCTCTTCATTGCTAGAAGTAAGAGAATGAGAAACATATTCTCGAATTTATACCGCTACAAGAATGAGAAACATATCCTCGACTTTTGCCAAAATACTAGCAAAGAGGTTAAGCTTAGTTTTCCCAAAATTAATTCATCCATTGCAAGGCACTTTTACTTAAAACAGATCAATACATGATAATGTTCTCATTTCCTATAAAACTTTTCATGGCTTTAGAACAAAAAAAAAAGGAAAAGAAGGTCTCATGGCAATCAAACTAGATATGAAAAGGCTTATGACAAAGTAGAATGACATTTTCTTAAGGCATTTATGGAAAATTTAGTTTCGGAAAAAGGCAGAAAATGGATATCTCCATGGTCTCATACTCAATATGACTCCCCCGACACAATGTTTTCCCCACAAAGAGGTCCACGCCAAGGGGACCCATTGTCACACTACTACTTAATTTGAGAGCGGAGATACTGGCAAAAAATATACAAAAAAACTAGCAATGAAAATCCGAAATCTATTGGTTTCCCAATTACGAGAAACGGAACAAACATTCCGTTTTTAGCCGTTGTGGATGATATCATCATTTTCACAAAGAAATTTGCAAAAGCAAGCAACAAAGTATTATCAGTCCTAATAGACTATTGTGCAATCTTTGGCCAAGTGATCAACTACTATAAATATGTTCTCCAAACTATTGCAAATGTCGATTCTACTAACAAAAGAAGAATTTATCCGCAATTGGGCATCATGACCTCAAACAACTTAGAACAATCTCTCGGATGCCCGATAATAAACAGAAAGTGAATAAAGAAATCTTCAATACTATTATTCAAAAATTAAAACAACTTACAAAATGAAAACATTTATATAAGAAACTCTCAATGCAAAACCAAGTTATCTAATGCAAATATTTATGCTACCAACAAGTATCATAAAGAACTAGCTCCGATTAATAGAAATTTCTTCTAAAATAAAGGACCAAATGTCCACCCATTAATCATTTGGGATAAAATTTGTAAACCGATATCACTTGGGGAACGAGAATTAGAAAAGTGGAAGATATGAATAAAGCTCTCCAAGTGAAATTGTTATGGAAGATAATGGCGGAACCAGATAATATATGGGTTATAATCTTTTAGAAAAAATACTTATAAGGCTCTTGCCTTTAAAACTACAATTGTGGTAAAACTACATTATGGCAATAGGAAAAAAAAATTAATGAAACTAAAAGAAGTATTTGATACATGTATTAGATGATGTTTGGGTGATGAAAAAACAATCAAATTCTGAAAAGACCGATGGATTACCAATCAACCACTTCAAGACCTAGCGACTAATAAAACATTAATAGAAGCTACAAAGTTGGTCTCTAGTTATATCACAAATAAGAAATGGAACTACCAACTACTAAACAACTACATGTCATTCTTCCAAATGAGATTGTTGCAAGAATCAAAAACTACAACTTGCCAAAAAAATGCAATACAAGACATAATATATGGGGCAAGAAATGAAAAATGATGGTTCTCTACCAAATATGCATTGGAAATGATCCAACAACATAATGCTCAAAATCAAAAACTTTTAATGAAAATTCTCATTTGATGAGATCTCAGCAAAAGAAAATCTAGACAAAAAAAAATACCAATAATAAAATACTATGAATTTTGTAACCACCATAAAGAAATGGTTAAGCATCTTTTCTTTGTGTACCCATATACTCTTCACTCTATTGACAATGACAAAATATAACATGCCTTCAGAATAGTGATATAACGGAGCAAAAAATAATTGACACTATCATGGAAATAAAAGAAAACACTTCACCAATAGAACTAAGACAACTCGTGATAACAAGGTAGCACGCTTGGCTTACCAGGAATCAAATAATCATTAACAAACAAAATACGTTACATGATTTGAAACATCTAGTATGGAATCATATAAATGAATGGGAAAAGGCCAATACAAAATTGGCTAATAATAACTTTAAACCATCAAGCCAGAGAAGGAAATTAAAAAACATCAAATGGCGGAGACCAATAGGTGTAACACCCCGAATTCTGGGAATCCGGAGCGTTACTGGCTAGGACCTCATAGTGGGTCCCGGCCTTAGTTTGACAACAATTTCACGAACCTTGCAACAAGGCACAAATATTAAAACATAAAATCTTAAATAAAAGTATTCCAAGTATGAAAGGCACGACTAAACAACATAATAGCAGCCAATCTCTAGGACGGGTAGTTCTAACGATAAAAGTAAACCGCAAAATTAAATAACCGAATTAAATAACCACAACACTCGATCCTAGTACGGAAACCCCGGCTGGCCACTTCACTCTCGATCTCTCGGTAGAGATCTAACCTGCATCATCTAACAACACGGTATAAACCGTTAGCTACGATTCTAATACTAAAGTGTCACTAGAGCACAAACACACACAAGGGCATATACAATAAATCACTCAACATGCACATACAGATCCCGGTTTATTACCTTTTCATTACGTGACTTGATCCATTCTATTTTCCATCTTATCTTGTAACACAAGAGTCTCCCGACTCCTGCCCCCGTCCCCGTAAACCAGTAGGGCTGGTGTATGTACATCTTCCCGTATACCTACTGGACTGGTCGCGCGGCAATCCTCCGGCACCATCGGCCCGGACCGACGGTTACGGCACGTTTTCATACACTTGTGCCTTACTTAACAAAATACAGTACAGTGATCTAATCCGTTCATTTTATTTCACATGAATATAGCACACACCACTCAAATGCACACTCAGTATTAAACGGTAACTAAGTGAGTCCTACGAACTCACCTCAACGGTACTGGTCTCAAAGTCTCGCGATCTTGCCAGCTAAAGATCCGATTATCCTATTCCATAAGTTATCCATTCTTAGAACCATTCTACTCTTAAATTCCATGCAACTTATCATTCTCACTATCCGGGTATGACGTCTAGCGTCAATACCCTTGCCTTCTTTAATTTTCTAGTTCGGGAACCTACACGTACATTTCACTTTCTCATATCCAAGCATAGTCATTCTTATAGTATCCTTAACTTAAAGTATACTTAATCTACGTGATCAACCTCCGAACTATGCCGCATTTTTCCTTCCGATTATATCAATACTTATTCACTTCCACTAACTTCCACTTCCGACTTTCTTACTTAAATCCGTAAATCGAGTATAACAACTATACCATCCCTACATTATACTATATTATCCACTGTACCTAATTAATTAAATATATATATTTAACTTATTTAAGACTTTGTTGGCAAGATGTACTTTAATTTATTGGAAGAAAATATAGAAAAATTGACGGACTGGACATGGTCGGGATCTAACCAGAAATGCCGTATCGAGTCGGATGGTAACGAAGGCACTAGTGGTGTCGGACCGATGGTCCCGGTTTAAGTCTCATTAAGTCTCACCCGCTGCGAAAACAATCCTGAGACTTAGAGGGTGAGTATTGTCGGGTCTCGGCTCGATCTTCCTCACTGTACAACGGGGTCTCAGTTCAGCTCGTTAGCAGAAAAGGGAAGCAGAGGGCAGTCGGCCTATGGTCCTTAGTCTGGCTGAGAAAACAAGAAACTCACGCCAACTGTGAGGTGTGCAGAACCATTGAAACCCAATAACGAGGAGGGTGGGAAAACGCTTACCGGTCGACGATATGATGGTTGGATGTCTTCCCGCGGTGTGAGGTCAGTAAGGAGAGGACAGCAGTCGAAAATGGCAGGAAGGTGACGAGCGTGATGAAAGGCGGCGATGGAAGGCCGGCAAAGTGGTTGCCAGGGCTGCCGGTACTACTTATGGTTCGAAGTGATTCGTGGCTGTCCCGATCCGAGAGAGAGAGTGCGAGCAGGGTGACGAAGGAAGTTGTAGAGTCTGGAGGGAGGACGAAGAAGTGCAGCGTTTTGTGGTGGTCGGGAGCGAGAGTAGCGAGTCCGGTGTGATTGCGAGGGTGGGAGCGTAACGGTTCAACGTGATCAACGTCTTTCAACGCTCGAAGTGAAGGCGGAGTAAATATGCCTTTGACCGGAGTTGCAGGAGGAAGACGAAGAGGGAGAGAAGCTATGTGGTCGGTTTTAATGGTGTAATGAATATCCCGGACTAGCGTTACTGAGAGGAGGAAGATCAGCCGTGGAAGGTGACTGAAATGCACGATCTGTTTGTCCATTGGGCTCAAGATGAAGTGGGCTGAAATTGTTGGGTCGTCATTCATTCCAAGGAGGCAAGGTGGTGGGCCGTTCACTTAGAGAAATATGGCCTCTCCCACGCTAATTCATAAACCCACTAGTGTGCATAAAGACGCATCCGTGACCCGTCTGGTCCAAGGAGCCAGGTACGTGTACGCTGGTTTATCCGGACCGGTTCGGTCACACTCTTAAGATTTGGTTCGGTTTAGATTAGATCCGTTAATATTTTGGGACATCTGCTTCGGCCTTGAATTAATTTAATAAAATTATCATCGCTATCATTCAATTAAATTCACGAAATTTTCCGGTTATTACAATAGGAGCCTTTGTCAGTATCAAATTCGACGTCTCAAAGGAAGATGTGAAGCCAATTCTGTCATAAAAGTATAAGTGTTTGCTCTTCAGGAGCGCCTCCAAAAGACCGCAAGCCTAGGGTTTTCAGCCATTAAGATTGAGGGAGACAACATGGTGCTCGTTAACTTGCTCGAACAAATTTATAAACTACCTTGGGAAGCAGAGATTATCATTTCAAATATCTCATCCATGCTTTCTAGCTTCGAACAACGTAGTGCGCAACATCCTTTTAGGAAAATCAACACTATTGTTGACAGGCTGGCGCTTCTTGGACGCAACCCAAACATTTATGTCGAGATTTTGACACAAGAATTGAAGACCTCACCCGAAAGGATGTTTTAGGGCGGTCAGTCTCAAGTTTACCCTCCGATTTTCTTACCTTTGTATAAAAAATTAAAAAAAAGATTCGGTCTTTTTGCATCGATAAAAATTAATTTTGTTTCTTTCATTCCTAAAAAAAATCATTATCCAATGTCGTCCAGGTTTAATCTTTTTCGATTGGTGTCTTTCATGTTGATTTTGTTGAATGATGCCCTATTTTCATTTTTTTGTTATTATTCTTAACATAAGAAATTATTTATTATATTATATTTGAATTCTTTTATCTAGATTGTGATTTCATATTTGATGAACTTATAATAGTATTATTATTGGATTATATATATCTTAGTGTTATAATCCTAATTTAATTATAATTTACTTGAAACAAATATTAATAATGATTAATTTAATATTACTATAGAATTATATATTTTAGTGCTATAATCCTAATTCAAATATATGTAAATCAAAGCAATCTGTGTTTTATTTTATTAATCGGAGATAAATATGATTTAAACATTGATTACTTATTTTGTGGATATTAAAATAACATGAGATTATTATTATTATTATTATTATTATTATTATTATTATTATTATATTTCACTTATATTAGTTATTAGAACTAATATTTGTACATAATATAATGTATTTATTACGTATATTAAAGAAATTATTAAATATAACTATGCGCAGATCATAATTTTATTATGTGTGTATATATATATATATATATATATTGTATTAAAAATAAATTTTATAAATTTATTAGTTTTAATGATCAAACCATGTTAAGGAAAAATAAAAAGAGTTAACCTAGAGGGCTGTCAAACCAAAAAAAATAAAATTTGAGAATACTAACTAAACAAATAACAAACTTAAAAGTAGGGCTGAGCAAGTTAGGTTCGGTTTACCGAACCGAACCGAAACCGAAACCGACAATTTAGGTTCGGTCTTAGGTCCTTGTTTTTTGAAAAATAGGTTTCGGTTCGGTTTCGGTTAAAAACCGTAAAACCGACGGTCAAACCGAAAAACCGAATTTTAATTTGAAAAACAAGATTTTAACTTGATGCTTAAATGAGATTGTTATTTTTCTAGACTTTAACTCTTTATACTAACATTATTAAAGATTTAAACTTTATTGTTTTATTGTTTTCACGAATTTTATGTTATTGGATTTGGATATGTCATATTTTTTATATTTATCGATATTTTTATTTGTATTTTTTAGGTCCGTTTAGGTCTAAAACCTAAACCGAACTGAAACCGCCCTAATAGGTTCGGTTTTAGGTTCTAATATTTTAGATTTTCGGTTTTAGGTTCATACCGAAACCGAACCTAATTTTATAGGTTCGGTTTTCGGTCCAAGGTTTTGAGAAAATTGGTTTTAGGTTCGGTTCGGTTTTGGACCTATGATCACCCCTACTTAAAAGGACACCAATGAGAAAAGCTTAAAAATAAAACATACAGCTTTGATCATAAACACACGTCTCGTGGTGTATAACACTATTGTTGATGTAACACCCGTGAAATGGTCATCCCGCATCATGTGAATGGGGATTTGTGATTAATCGTGTTTGTGCTGGAACAATTTTAGGATGGATGACCTCTTGGGAAGTCTGATAATATCATAGCTAACCCTGATTCGATGAATGAGAATTCGTAATTAAGTTATAAGGATGAGTTGCTACTCATTGCAACAATAATTCTTTCGGGATGGGTGACCTCATAGGAAGTTTCTGCACAAGCATGATTGGTATGGGAACAGCGCCCCTAAGATCTTGTATCTTACACTTAACATAGTCCTCCGTTGTCAATTGGGTTTGAGATGAACTTCATCGGTTTTGCATGTATGCCAATCTTCTGTTACAACTAAGGAGAGTTCAACGGTCTAAAACCATACTGGACTTGAACCGATGAAGGAGAAAAAAACACCTTGGATGGACCAAGAATTGGGCTAGATTTTTGCCCTATATTGTCTTTAAACAACTGATCAGAAATGAGCCTGAACTATACCATTTTTAAAAGATGAACCAAAGACCAAACTTATTCCGTCATATCTTTGTCGATTCAGAAAAATCGGTCGGGATCAAAAAGTACCTACCAAGAGATATACCATATGAATATGAAAAACTATCGTGTTATTTGATCAATCAGAATTTACCACTCTTTAAATATAATAAACTTTTCATAAAAATAAAAGTGTTAATTTATTGGAGAAAATAAATTTTTTTATATATAAAGTTGAGAGATCTTGTATATTTTTTTTTAACTACTTTTTCAATGTTAATTAATTTTTGATAAATTCTCATGAAACTTATTTTGGGCTAACGTGCGTGTGTACTTATATACACCTTACCGCAACATCTCAATTGGGAATTGTGTATAACTTGCTTGATGAAGGAAAGATGGACGTGAGTATTAAGCTTTATTACTACAAAGAAGATTTGTTAATTATGTAGAAAAAGACACATGAATTCCACGTTGCATTTATGCTTCTTCATAAGCAAATAAACTATTCTTCGATCACTTATGTCATTACTTAAATCATCACGTACAGTCTCTTTCCGTTTTCCACCACAACAAAGAAAACAAAACTACTTTCATTTCTCGGATCTGAGCTAACCTTTCTTCAACATGGCGGTTCCAAGCCTTCAACAAAACCAAGACACCAACAAGGGTATATATATACTGTTAACCCTCACTGATTAATCTTCTTTTGTTATAATAATTTCCTCGTGATCTTTCTTTTTAGTGTTTCTTAAAACAAATTGAAATTTTTATGGGGTTTAGGAGTGGAGGACGCCGGAGAGGATAACGTTTTGGCTAAGCATGTCGCCTTCTTTGATATCAACGGCGACGGCGTCGTTTATCCTTGGGAGACTTTCACAGGTTTGAATTTGATTTTTTTTTTTATGATTATTTTTAATTATTGGGAGATTTTTTTTAACTAAAATTGTTGCTTTTAAATGTTATATATGAACAGGATTTCGTGAAATCGGATGTGGGATTCCACTTTCTACTGTTGCTGCGTTGTTCGTCAATATAGTTTTTAGTCCCAAGACTCGCCCTGTAATTTCTCTTTCTCTATTTTCATACATTTTTTTTATATTTTAGTTTATTATTATATATATTTTTCATCTCATTAATGTGGCTTTTTACTTGTAAAGAATGATAAAGAGTTTTCCTATATAATTGGTCATGATAAAAAGTCGAACCACATGGAAAATGAAATCGCGAAATAAATTTGTCGTAAATTATAAAGGTAGGCCATAACTTCTAATATGATTAAGTCTTATACATACTACATATTGTGTAATTTGTGTTTCACATTTTCATCATTTTTTGTCCACAGTTATTGTTAAATAGCTCTACTTTGTGCATTAACAACACAAAAACACAAATTGAACATAGACAAATTTGGGGAAAAAGATAGAATATATATATATATACCATATTTTGTAGTTATGGAAAAAATTAGGTTGTCTTTCATTTTTATTGGGTTTCCATTATGACCATTTATAAACATTGGAATAAATAGCTAGTAGCATAAAAGGTACGTAGACTTGACAATTGTAGTGTTAGATTTACGTAAACACAATTGGATATGCAGTTTCAAAACTTGTAGGATGCATGACCCCGACAAATTTCCATTCATTTGGGAAAATGCAATTTAGTACAAGTTATATACTTGGCGTGAACATTACGTACAAGTTAGAACGAGAATTTAAATAGTCATGACATAAGTTAAAAGGAGAGAAAAACAAGTTAAGGTACAGGGACACAAGTTTAAAAGATAATCAGGTGGGTAACTTAAGTGTCGTGACATGATTATGTCACGACACTTGATTATGAGATAACTGTGTGCCTTGATGGCGACTTGATGAATGCAGGGAAAATTTCCATCACTGTTATTTCCCATTGAGATTAAAAACATCGCGAAAGCCAAGCACGGCAGTGATTCCGGCGTCTATGACGCTGAGGGAAGGTACAATAACCGCATATTTGATGGCATATAGCCGTGAATAAGCATACTTATATTCATTAATTTGTATGAATTTGTCTACAGGTTCGTTCCTTCGAAGTTCGAAGACATTTTCACAAAGCACGCACGCACGCACCCAAACGCGTTAACTGAGGAAGAGCTACAAGAATTGTCGAAAGCAAATCGGGTCCCTGGAGATTACGTTGGATGGTTAGTTCTTTGTCCGTGTTTTACGTTGGTGTTCATTGGTGGGTCGATATACAGATATTTGATAGTAATATGCTATATTTTGTAATTTGTAGGATTGCAGCTTACGCAGAATGGAAGATCTTGTACAATCTTTGCAAGGATAAGTGTGGTTTGTTGCACAAAGACACAATAAGAGGCATCTATAATGGAACTTTATTCGAGATGTTGGCGAATGAGAGACATTCGACTCTAAAAAAAAAAGCTTAAGTAAGTTCGCCGTAACTCCTCAAGCGGATTTTATATTGTGTCTAGTTCTCTATGTTTATGTCGAAGCGTTTGTAACCGAAAGTGATTTTGTACGTTAACTTGTGTCTTCTTTCATATATTTCTAAATGTGAAATATCAAACATCATTATAAATAAATATGTTATCCAGTATAAGAGGTCAGTAGTTTCGAACAAACTGAGATTTTTTCAGTTTCACGCGATTATCATGAAGTGAATCAAGTCGCGGACCACCTATTTAGGATTTAGCATTGCTTTTATTCATGAACATAATCTATATAGTAGACACCTAGATCCATGGATCCATAAATCTCGTTCGATTTCAATCTTGATTTAATATTATGAATTTTCAGAAATATCAGCATTTGTTAAACCTGTTAAGAATGTGATACTCACTCGTGACAAACTTCACCTATAATCTTTAAAGTTACTAAAAACAATTAACTTGAAAATTGGTAAATTTTCCTCGTATAATTTTATTAGTTTGAACCATGTACGTTCTAAATTTAATTTTTATATATTGTGCAATTGTAAAAATACCAAGACAACTACAAATGTTCTTGATCTCTTCGTAATATACAAGTGAGAATGAGAGACATGCCATAGGATGTACTAGTGAGTGTCTTGACACATAGCACCCGCAAACAAAAGATGTACGTATATGGTGTTGTGTTAGGTCCAAATCCAATATATAAATCCAATAATATATAAATTAGTTGACAATAAACCTTATATATTAGGTTTGCATTTTCTCAACAAACGAGTCTAGTATCTTATTCTCTTTATCGTTTTTTATATGTTAGGATCAAACCTTCTATATTAAGCTCACAAACTCCCGACTTCTTTTTTTATCAAGAAACTCTCCACTTTAAATGTAGAAGTTTTATCATCTCAACACTATATCCCGACGTTGAGCTCCATTTGTTATGTCTTGCAACTCTTAGATCAAGTTTCTCCCTCCCATTGGCTGGGTATATTCACCAAGTAAAATCTAAACCCGGCCAAACCGACGAGCAACTTTTTGAGATAATATGGTTTGAAAATGTCAGCTAATTAGATCATCCGTTATACATTATAGTCGTTATGGTACAATCGTTTTAGCTCATCCAATATACATTATAGTCGCTTTGGTACAATCGTTTTAGGTCATCCGTTATACATTATAGTCTATGGTACAATCGTTCACACCGCTGACGAATTGCACCATTTCTCCTGCTTGAATCTCGTTCAATCCATAAACACGTGCAATTACATTTTAAATTGAGACCACTCGACCGATCTCGTCCACTTGAAATTCGGAAATCAACCACTAACTATTGGAGTGAGCGATTCAGGGATGAGTTTCTCTTATCACTCTATCGGACGAGAAGAGGTTACGGGATCACGAGGATTGTGCTTCATTTGCCTTGAAGGAGGTCTCGTCTAAAACAACGAGTCCCGGTTCTACCAACCCGGCCAATAGACCCGGTTGTTAATATGCTTGTAAAAAGAAAAACACGTCATTTCACTTGTGCCGAGACCTTCAATCTTCTCTCTATACTCAACATGGCCTACTAGAACAAGTATCCTCTCTTATCATACACAACGAGATTATTTGTCGGTTTATAATCCTACAAATTTGCGGATAATTTAAAGCGTGACTTTGAACAAAAGTATAAATCCACATCCTCTATTTTTGTAATGTTATACAAGTTGAGTATAATTTTGACTGAGACTTTAAAATGTTTTTATATTATATTATTTAAAATAATTAACAAATCAGATTTTTTCAAATCAAGTCTGAGTAACTCAACTAATATGCTTACGTGCAGTGTAATTATATTCGAACGGAAAACCCTTTATAACTAATTATTGTATATAGTGTGAGTGTGTGAGAGTCTATCCTATACTAAACAAAAAGTATAGAATACTACTTTTAAAAACCATGAGCAACTCACAATATAAGCTTTCCAATCATGCGAAAAATACACAAAAACATTCAACTTCATCATTTCCATTAGAAAGACAAAGAAAGTCGTCATGCAACTCTTGCTCACGATGATGATTGCCGGCGTCCTAGTTCAACCGTCGGCATCATCCACCGACACTTTCATCTACGTCGGTTGCACACAGACAAAGTACACACCATCAACTCTATACGAAACGAACCTCAACACCCTCCTCACCACCCTGATGACCGCCGCATCCACCACCTCCTTCACCAACCTCACCGTCTCCTCTA
Source organism: Fagopyrum tataricum (assembly GCA_002319775.1). Classification (NCBI taxonomy): domain Eukaryota; kingdom Viridiplantae; phylum Streptophyta; class Magnoliopsida; order Caryophyllales; family Polygonaceae; genus Fagopyrum; species Fagopyrum tataricum. The sequence goes on from CM008282.1 coordinate 48,630,830, forward strand.
TCCACGGCCTCTTCCAGTGCCGTCCAAATCTTCTTCCTTCCGACTGCGCTCAATGCGTCTCCAACTCACTGAGTCAACTCAACATCCTCTGTCCTAACTCAGTAGGGGCCGCTCTTCAACTCGACGGTTGCTTCCTCAGGTACGACAACGTTTCGTTTTTGGGCGTCGAGGATAAGACGGTGGTCGTGAAGAAGTGTGGGGCCCAGATGAGTGAGCCGGATGAGTTGACTCGGAGAGACTCGTTTCTGGGTTACTTGGCGAGTGGGCGTGAGTTGTTCCGAGTTGGTGGTTCCGGCGACGTGAGTGGGGTGGCTGACTGTGTTGGAGATCTTACCGTTGGTCAGTGTCAGGATTGTTTGACGGACGCTATCGGACGGCTCACAGCTTACTGTGGCTCGGCTTCTTGGGGTGACGTGTTCCTCGCTAAGTGCTATGCCCGTTACTCCATCGGTGGTACCCACACGCCTGATCAAAGTGGTAAGTGACTTCTGACTTTAGTTTCACATTTCAGCATTAGGATAAATTACAAAAAAACTCTCTTAATTTAAGGTTCTTTCACAAATTCTCCCATACATTTGTGTGTGCTAAAGAGGTTCAAAGTTATAAAATTGAAGCATATCGATTCAAGAAACGCAAGATAACAAAGCCTTCTTGAAAAGGGTAAGTTTCAAAAAGTTATTTTTATTAAATCATCCCTAAAAATATTCATATTACGTCTTTGGAACGTTTTCACATTGCACCTACAATTTATTCTTACAATCTTTTTTACAGATCGTAATTTATTTAAATAAATAACATCATCTAAAATAATTAGATAAACGTTGTTATTTTACTAATAAATGATGATTATCCTGTTCTATAAAAAAAATTTAAGTTTATTATATAAAAAATGGTTAGGGTTTGATTTTGTTAATTAAGAAATCGATTTCAAGGATGATTTTGTGCATTATTGTAATGAGAAAAGTATAAAATATATATATATATATATATATATATATATATATATATATATATATATAAAAAGAAATTAGATAATATATTTTGTAAGGATAGTTATATGTAATTTTCCTAAAAGAGCAAAAAGTAAAGGCAAGTTTTGACAAAAATGATGGTTTAGGTAGATTAGTTGGACCCGGTGGTTAGAATAGTAAAACTAATAATATAGTATGGTGACTCAAATTGAAATTATGTGTTCAAGCCCTTACACAATCTCAATGTATGTGTTATACACTAGTATTTTTTAATATACCTAAAAATAAATGGTCACTAATTTTACGTTTTCCTTAAGCTTACAAGATATCAAGTACTATGGTTTTAGAAGCTAGCTCATGTAGATTGTAAAATGAAAATAAACCTAAGTATATATATATTTTATTATAATCAATTGATTTTAAGAAGAAAAAAAAAACTTTATTAATTCTATACATTGAGTTTAGATTTGATGTAATTGATATGTTACTATGATTGTCGAGACCCTGCATAATTTATCATTCCAACAAGGCAACAAGATGAATCAAAATTTGGTATCTAACGGATAAAGACGTGGATAATAAATTATCTAATGTACAATATGTTAGGGTAGGTTTGATCCTTTTCGGGCTTGACTTTCAGATTTATGTCCATTTGTTTGGATTCGATCCGAATCGAGCCGGGTTGTCGGGCCTATACTTCTATTTGTACCCATCTAGCAGCCTAGGCCGGGTGGTTTTTTAAACAAAATTATTGTTTTAATATGTATTTATTGAATTTTATACATAATATTAATATATATTATTTACTACAATTGAATATATTATATAATTAACATAATATTATATTATTTAGTATTAATTTTGGGTCAGTCTCAATCGGATCCGGCCCAATCGGATAGGCAGATTGGTCTTTTTATCCTTTTCCTAACTCATCCGTTTTTCTGAACGGATCGGGCTAGAATGGTGAACTTTAGTCACATAATTGACTATGAACAGGTTTTAAAATTTTAAAAAACAGTTTCGACGTAGTCAGACATACACCCGAGTTGTTTTTCAATAAATTTTTGTATTTACTTTGACTAAATTTGATCTGCTCCAACGTAAGACGACTATACCTCAAATTTTTGCCGTTAAAATCCCCCCTTAGTTTATATAACAATCGACCTACTTTTTACATCTCTTTAAGATACGTCTTTATTTCTTGTCTCTTTAAGCCACAAAAGTGTACGTAAATTAAGCATTACGCCCTCTTTGTAGAGTCTAAAACTTGACTAGTATCCATATTTATCAGCTTTTTATATTATCATTCTTATACATTAGGATCATCAAAAGACGACGAGACAGAGAAAACGCTTGCGATCATCATAGGACTTATCGCAGTAGTAGCATTAATCACCATTTTCGCCGCTTTCTTGCGAAAGTCATGTGAAGAAAAAGGTATATATATATATATGTAAAATCTCTCCATTTTTTCAAATATATAAAATTAATTTTCTTGCTAATAATTAGAAGACTGATTCAATTGCAGGTGGCAAATAACTTGCAATCTTGCTTTCGGTGGAGAACTGATTGAACCCTTTTACGTACTAATCTTCTTTTCAACGGTCCCAACGGCTATATATATGGATCTCTCTCCTCATGATCAAGAAATGCTTTATTGTATAGTTAATAGCTTAGCTTACATGAATTATCAAAATCAATCATACTTTTTCATGCACGTACATAATGCATAATGTTATATGTTATTTTTCATTATATCACTATCTACACAATGCAATGTTTGTGATTTGACATCATATTGATTGATCAATTAATCATAGTCTTTGAACCAAATGATAAGAACAAGCAAATGGGTATATTTCATGAATTCTAGATTGGTATATAAAGTTTGATATTGAATTTAAGCCACACAAAAAAAACTAAATATATTAGGTATTATTTAAATGTCATTACGAAAATTGTTATCTTCAATTAAACTAATTAGTGTGAATCTCACTCTCCAATAAAGATATTCATACTCTCTTGATCGATATATATAGGAGTAAAAATAGATATTTTTAAGAGAAAATTATACATATTATTAACCATACATAAATATGTGATATCAACCAATTTTTAATTCGGTATGCTTAAAAATTGATTCACCTCTATACAAAACAATTTATAGCATAAACTATAGTTTGAAGTGTTAGAACTATATTTTTTATTTTTATTTTTTTAAATGGAAAGCGATTAGGTTAGTTACCTCCTAGAGGTAGTCCAACCTAAAGCATCCTTGCGAATGAGAACACAAAGTTCGGTATCATCGAAAACAGTGGAAGCTTTGGCTTCCTTCCCGCGAGCTCATGCTTGGAGTATATTCATACGTTAAATTTGAGTTCCGTTTGAATGAGAAATGGAGACCCGAAGTTGGTTGCTCGAGAGACAAAACTTGAAAAAACTGTCAAAACGTGGGTATCCCACATCGAGCAAAACGAGAAACATCGTACAAGATATAAGGAGGAAAATACCAGTAAAGGCCGTGACCCAAAGGTCACTATCCATTTTCAATGGGATGAGGTGTGGCTAAACCATCACACACGTGCGTGCCCCGGGCTCGGGCTATCTGGTCGTGACGAGATTGGACTGGACTTGACAGTGTTGGGGCATAAATTCAATATCAAATATTGAATTATATAACATTCTCCAATTTCATTTGTGCCTATAAAAGGTTGAGTTGTAACGTATTCTAATGTCATCCGAAATACAACTTTCCTCCTCTCCTTTTTGCTTTCTTGTTTTTCTCAAACCGAGTACAAACACAATTCGGTTCGTAGGTTTCCGAGAGATTACGCGGCTCGGATCCATTTGCGATTTTATCCTAGGATTCATAAACGTCATACCCCGTCATAATACGGGTCGTTTTTAGAATTAAGGACAAATAGGCTTCTCTTGACTCCGCTTATCGTATAACTAACGGTATAGTTTCGATCCTATTTTATACAATTTTTCCTTGTTTTATTAACGTAATTTATGTGACCCGTAGATGACAAATACGAGGCCATACATGGAGATCGTTTTCGATAAATTTTTTTGTATAACGTTCAAACCCACATAGATTTAACTATATATATAATTTAGTAAACCATAATATTTCTAAGTAAAACTCTACAAAGACCACAACTATATATATATATATATAATACCTAAGTAAAAGGAAATACATAGTTCGTAGAATGCAGTTCCTTTTTGTGATTATAGTGCATAAGCAAAGAGGGCAAATGCCAAAAGATTAGGTTAATTCCGTAAATGATTGCCTTCATTATTGAAAACAAACAAACACTATTCTCCCAAACTTTCAAGTGTACAATGATTAACACCTTAAGTGTAAAGGTGGTGATGATGATTTTGAAAATAATGATTTAGAATGTACGTGGAAGATTAAATACTCTCGTATTACTAATAAAGTGGTGGATTACTACTCTATTATTAATTGTTTATATGATAAAATATTTCACGAACCGAAAAATGTTATTAATAATAGAAGATAATAGGCCTATTATATAATATTGGTGGATTACTATTTAACTATGAATTGGCTTTTTGATGTAATATTTCACGAATTGGAAAATATTAGATCTAAGGCTTGTATATTTCCTATTTTGGTTAGTTCAAAGGATTCAAAATTTTATTTTATTTAATTTCATTTCATTTTTCTAACCATTTTTATTTCGTTTTTATTTCACCCTCTAACCAAACGGATACTAACTAAATTAATTGGATTATTGGAGACCAAAAGTTGCAAGATTGGACTTTGATATGGATTGCAGACCAACTTAATTGTTTTTAATTTTTTAAAATTATTAGTTAATTAATACCTTTTTAGTTTTAGATAAAAAGCAAATGCATATATACACATACCTTAAACCCAAGGACATTTTTTTACAAGACACCAAAACAGAAAGTCACAAAATCACTGCAAGAAAACACCAATAGTGACAACCAAACAAACCCTAAACTTGTTTTTAAAAGAATCTTATCATTAGTTTAAATAATTATATTTGACCCCTTGTAAATTTATGATAAAATACATATTTTTCATTTTGATGATTAATCACATTTTTTATATGAATTGGTTCATTAAGAAAATCGTTTCCTAAACTGTTTTTAATAAAACAAACAAACCCTAAACTTGTTTTTAACAAACTCTAAAACATGGTGGAAGTTGTAACCATTTGCCATTGAAATTAATTTCCGTAGATATTAGAGAACTGACTCTGGACATGGACTCGTGGCGAAGTTATAGAAATATTTTTCACCTAAAATTGAATAAATTTTTAACTATTAAATTATCATTGATTGAATTATATATATTCTCTCCAAATCTATTTTAATTTTCATATTATTTTTCTTGAATTTTCTTAGAGTTTTCATAACTTCGTCTAGATTAATTCTAGAGACACAAGAATAATTTATAATCCTATCAATGTCATTTTTTTAATTTTTAGATGTTCATAATGTACACGACCATCAAACAAATGTGTAATGCTTTTATAAATAAAATATGAATAATTTTTCTTTTTAGATAAAAAAAAATTGGAGACCCGCCCGGTTCAAAGACCAATTCAAGTAGTTATGGACAAACCTTATACCAAATCCTAGATTTAGCCGACCCCGAAAAATGGACAAATTGTTTTAAAAAATCATATCCGAATCCGGGGTTGTCCAATTCTACAACCAATGACAACGATAAATCTGATTTGCTATGAGAAACCAGATCTAATTGACCGAATCTAAACCGAAAAGTTATTCAAAACTCAAAAATCAACCCGACTGGATTCACTCTAACCCGGTGATCAATTGAGCCCAAACATAACTAACCTGGAACTAAACCAACCCAAAACTGACGAGCATAGCTTAAAATATAATCACAATCATGGTCCATTTTATAACTTACTAAAATTTATATTTTCACTTTCTTTTTTTTTTATACAAGATAAGCAGAATAGAAGGGTCAGTGTCTAGACACCGACCGACCTACAGCATCCTTATGGATGAGGACAACCACATCGTATGGGAGATCGTCTTGGTCTTCAGTGGCAGAAAGTCCGTGCTTTGCGAGCTTGTCCGCTACCGTGTTGATTTCCCTGAAGATGTGCGTGGTGCTTGCTTGAGAAAAGCCTGATATGCTGGCGGAAATGTCTGAAATGACCATGTCAGTCTCCCACGGGAGTTTGCAAGTGTGGTTGATCGAATTGATCAGCATCAGGTTGTCTCCCTCGATCTCAATAGCTGACACTCCTAACTGTTTAGCCTTTTGTAGGTCTTCCTGCAGAGCAAAAGCTTCTACCTCTAGAACTGAATCTGCATGACATTTTTCTTTTTCATGGGCCAAACGAAGGCCGTGGTTATCTCGAATGATGAAACCAAAGGCGAATTGGTTGTTGTTGTCAGATGTTGCGTCAAAGTTAAGCTTAACGAAATTTACTTTTGGTTTTTGCCAGCTGATATTCTTGGTCTTCCTTCTTTGTTTTTTATTTATTTTACTCTTAGTTAATTGTTTATTATTTGCTTGTTCCCAATCTTCAATTTGATTTAGTGCAATTTGTTTTAGGTTTTGTGTTGGTCTTTTATTGTTAAAGATTATGTAACGTCCGGGAATTTTATTCCAGACTTAGAACGTTTTGTGGATCTTTCCCGAGTATTTATTTTTGTTTTTGGATACGTTCACGTATATCCGTATTTTATTTTCGTAAAAACGTCGAAAAAGTTTCCCGAGTCAAAATAATTCCGGTTCCGGTTTATTCCAATAGAGTGTATCCCCTCTTGGTTTACTTTCTCTTATTTTTTTATTTCTTTATTTATTCTTTTATTTCTTTTTTCTTTCTTCTCTTTGTTTTTTTTATGGGAGCTGCTTCTTCCCGCTCACCCTCCACGCCTAGCTCAGCCGCCCGCCTAGCACCCTAGCTCTGCAGGAGCACCCTCCACGCTTAGCTAGCCGCCCGCCTACTCCCGACCCCTCGGTCCTGCTCTTTCCTCAGCCTCCATCTCCCTTCCACGCCCTGTAGCTTCACCCTCCACCACACTCCATCTCCCTTCCACGCCCTGCAGCTTCACCCTCCACCACACTCCATCTCCTCTCTTCCCTCCTCTGCGTCCAGGTTCACTCGAGCACCGGAGAGCCACCACCCCTAGAGCAGGCTCCTTCGAGCTCGCCGGAGCCACCACCCGCCAACACGAGGAGCTGCTGACTCCGAGAGCCGGACGGGAGCCCTCCTCGGCTTGGCCGGTCGAAGCCAAAAATCCCGTCGCCGCCAGGGAAGCCCTCGTCGTGCCCTGCCTGCACGAGCCCAGCCGGAGCCGCCGACGCCCGGCCACCCCCCTTCGCCTCACCCCTTTTCTTTCTGCCTCGGTTGAACAGCGGCTCACCTCCTCCCCCCTGTTCTTTCCTCGCCGGAGCTAGAGGCCGCCGTCACCCCCTGCAGCCGCTAGCGGGACCGGCGGAGCCACCCTCCGCCCGGCCGGAGCCCTCCCCCGCGCCTGCGTCCTCCCTGCCGCCGCCTCCGCGGGCCTGGAACAGCCTTTTGGCTATTTAAATCGGGCCCCCTCTTTTGGTATAATTACATTTCAGCCCCCTCAACTTTGTGTTAATTGCAGTTTGTACCTAGAGTCTTGGTTATTACAGTTTTGACCTAGATTTCTGGATTGTTGCATTTATACCCTCTGATTGGGTTTTTGTCGGAAATTGCCCCAAGGTTTAATCGTGATTTTATGACCAAGTTTCTAGTATTGAGCTTTTGCCCCAGAAGGGTAATTACGGGATTTTAACGTTGGCTTTTGAATACGAGTTTTACCTTAGGACTTTATGTATAATATTTTATGATCAAATTTAGCGTATGAGCTAAATTTGTTTAGTTTTGGTGCTAGGTTCTGAAGCCCGACAAAGGCCAACGAATCCATATCGACATCCATAGATCGGCTTCCATCCTTTGACGTCACGTGAGTACCCTCTCCCTCGAGCTCATGATCTTACCTCGATCTAGTTATGTTTAGTAGTATCATGTTAGGTTGGATCTAGCATAACTTAGAGTGAATGCCATGTAGTGGCTTTTGAGACCTTAAGAGAGTGTGATGAGCGTGGTAGACCTCGTAGGCTGTTACGTCATTCTGACTGTGATTATGATAGACTCTAAGATGCGGTCCTAGAATGTGAGTCAAATGATCTTGCGTAGATCATTTGTGTGGAAGTCCTAGACTTTTTGAGTTGAGCGGGTTTTTATGGATACCTTGTTGTGAGCAGGTTGTGTGCTTCCTCCCGAGGGAAGCGAGAGCGGTTGTGAGTTAGCGTTTGAACGAGGTAAGTCTCCGGACTTACCTCGTCCAAACGACCTTATATGTATATGTTATAACAATTAAACCGGTAATTAGGACCACCGACCTTATATGTATATGTTGGCCCAAGTGTATGATAACGGGCGGTGACATCACTGCCTACAACCGAGTAAGTCTAGGAGGTTCTCGGCGACTAGCCCGGCGGGTTAGATGGTCTGGTGCATCCGTACCATTCCTTGCCGGTAAGTAGGGACCAAGGCGAGACCACAGTGGTCTCGTGTCACAACAGAAGTTGAATTATAACGGAATACGACTTAATAATAAAAGATAATAAACCGGACTTGTGTGATTTATGTTTTGTGTTATGGATGTGTTTGTGCCTTCACCGCTTTTCTAATGCCTAGAATATGAGCTAACGGTTTTAGGGATGCCGCCGAGTGAGGTGGAGGAGTGGATAGCCTGGGTCTCCGTACATTATAGGACGGGGATGTTTTTGAGTCATGTTTCATGTTGTTGTTCATGGATGTTGTCGTACGTTTAGACTTCGTATCAGATTAAATTGTTTTAAGGACTCGGTTGAGTTTCCACGTTGTAGTTTGTTACATTTCGTGTCTCGCATACATTATAAACGTTTTCGAGGTTTGCCTTTATTTGTGCCTTGTTGGAAGGTCCGGTGAAATTGTTGTCAGGCTAAGGATCGGGACCCATTGTGAGGTCTCGCCCGTAGCACCCCGAGTCCCGCGGATTTGGGGTGTTACAGATTATTTGATTTCTATCCAGCCAGATATTCCACCAAATCATTGCCACTTGTCTAAGTTCTTGAGATGAGGTTTTATCCTTCATTACTAAGAGTGTCTCATAAGTGGATTGATTATAAGTGTCAATATCCTTGAGGATGGTTGATATTTTGGTATTATCCAAGGTCTGGTGAGTGCATTGACACTCAAAAAAAAGGTGTTTGGCGCTTTCTGTATGGTGATTGCATAATACGCAGTGCATGACTACCGGAATTTTTTGTTTGTCAAGATTTTCTTTGGTTGAGAGACCATTTAGAGCCATTTTCCACAAGAAGTTTTGGACTTTCGGCATGATGCTCATGCCCCATATCCATGTTTTGCCTTCCGATACCCCAACTTTTCTCCTTTGGGTCATGTTTATTGCAGATTTGGTGGAATACCACCCGTCGTCGTTTGTTGACCAATAAATTATATCTCTTATGTCATTTGTTGGGAGGTTATACTCCTTTATCTTATTAATGATGTTTACTTGAGGAATGCCTTCAAGTTGATCAAGGCGTTGTTCGTTCCACTTTTTATCCGAGATAAAGGTATCTACCTTATCCGATGTTCTAATTAGGGTTTATCAGACACTACTGTATACTGGGGTTCATCGATTAACCATCGGTCTTCCCAGAATTTGATTGTACTTCCATACCCTACTCTCCATCGTAGGCCTTTATTAAATTCCTCTTTCAATTTGGTCAATTTCTTCCATTGCCAAGATGTATTTTTTCCACACTCGTAATTCCATAGGTTTTGCCCGCGGAGATATTTCTCTTCTATAATTTGACCCATATGTTTTCTAGTTATGTCAAAATATTTCAGAGGAATTTCATTTGTAGTGCCTTATTCATATCCTCGGTCTTTCTTATGCCAGTATCGCCTAGAGCTTTTGGTTTACATATTTTATCCCAACTAATTAATGGGCGGTAGTTTGGTCCTTTATTCCAAAAGAAATTTCTACTGATTTTGTCTATTTCATTATGAATGTTTATGAATGTTTGCAGGTAACATAAAAGTCTACATTAAGTAACTTAGTTTTACGTTACGGTTTTCACTTTCTTTCCACCACAAGCACGTCGACATGAACATTGCTTATACTTTAGCATGAACATTGCTTATACTTTAGCATGACTTTGTCGGGACCGACCTACTTTAAACTCGCAAATACAAAATAAAACACATTTGCTTCACTGATAATGATATTTATTTATTTTTACGCTAAAGGAATATTTTGTATTATCATACCGCATAAGTCATGCGGTATGTCATCATTGAATGGAATTTTATAGTTTTATATTAAAGTGATCGTTATGCGGCATAACGATCGAAAACCATCGTGTACATTTACATCATCAAATTTATAGATAGCAACGTAACCATTAAAACAAAAAAAATTATAATAAGTAGGGGTGGACAAAATTATCGATTGGGTTTGTAAAATAATTAACAATTGTATGGATATTTTTACTTGGCCTGTTAAGAGATCCAGATATCATATCTATCATCAACTCGTCACACACGTAGTCGGAAC